>JAJIBD010037975.1:0-674138 GCA_021461705.1 Cryptotis parvus
GGCGCCTCCGCGTGTCCCTGACAGTGCCGGGAAGCGAGTTCCCTTCTACCTCCGGCCGGCGAGGAACGGATGAAAACTCAGGAATCCGATGCAGTTTTAAAAGGCTTTACTTATCACAGGTTCAGGCATACAAATCAGCAAAAAAGGAAAAGCCCGATGCTTAGGATTCCAGGCTAGAACCCCAGCCACGTGTAGGCCAAGATGGCGACCACCACGTGTAAAAGCTTCCAAGGGGAATGCACGCTCACAAGGAGAGATCCCACAAAGAACAAGCAATCGGGAACCGGCTAGTTTATATCCCTGTAACTCAGACCTACCTCCCACTGTTATGGAAAGCAGGGGAGGGTCCAATGCCCTTAGGTAATCCCCTCCCTGCACCTCACCTAGGGCCTTTACTATGCTAATGCTTTGAGCCGAAATCTGCTTGGGAGTGCCTTTGTAGTGTAGAGAAGGGGGTTTCTAAGATGGCATGTCTCTGTACCAAAGACCAACACCAATGCCAGTTAAATATTTCTCCAAGCCTTCACAAGTCTCCCTCTACTTCATTGTAGTTTTATATTTTAGTTGCCTTTGAGTATATCAGGAGCCATGCTTGTTTGCTTGGAAGCAAACAGCATTTCTCTCTGGTCTAATTACTTAGGTGTCCTACGTGGCCAGGCTAATATGCTGGTAAGATCTAGCTAGTCCCACGATGATTGTGGTAGCATGGGAGAATATTTATACCAGCTAGTACAGCATACATGGTCGGATAAACTGCCACATTTAGACTACCCCCTTATCTACGGAGTGATTTGTGGGAGGCACTCCAGAGCAGATGCAGCGGCCCTTAGGAGTCCTGCAACAGGGATATAGAAGTGAAGTAGATGAAACTTTCTTCCCACAAAGGATATAAATTCAAGTATTATTTATTGTTCCGGGTTTAGTCATAAAGTAAAAGGCAGTGAAAGTAGGTCTAAGTCTTAAAAAGTGGTTGATTTAGTTCAGGTTTCCAAGCAGAGAAGAAACACTTTTAACTTGACATACCAGGACTTTCTCAAATTAATTGCCATGAAATGAGGCTCCAAACATTAAAGTTGTCCATTTTCTTGGCTTCACTGAAATTTATTAATCTTAATTGAATAAAGACTTTTACAATTTTACTTTATAAACTTTAATTCACACTTGCCTAGTTTGTTTATATTATTTTAACTATTTTATAATTATATTGTTTTATATTCTATTGCTAATCATATTCGAGATTATTAAAATAGCTATTTAATAGTTATTTTATTTAAAATTGTTAAAATAACTATTTTTAATAGTCTCAAATATGTGCTACTAAAACTTTTGACAGGGAAAGTAAGTAATTGAGTTGATAAAGTTTCAATAGGGAATCAGCTTAACTTACTAAAATAAGTTTGACAATGAGCTGAATTTAACTTTTTTTAATTTATATGACTGGAACTGCATTAGACAAGACTATGGTGCATCATATAATAAACTGATATTTAGGAACTTGATGTCTCAAGGAGGTATAACATAGACAAAAGGTCTATGTTATACACATAGATATAAGCATCACAAGGAGATAAAGTCTTAGGCATGTACTTGTGTACATGGGTATTTCCTAACAAGTCACAAATAAATCATCCCATATTTCCTCAGAAATTTTAATATGTCACAATATACACAAGCTTTTACTTTATATCTTTAAACATAAAGGATTTTGTGGGAAAGTAAATTTTGATTCAACCACACAAATTATTGCCATTTATTTCTTCATTCTAATAAGCTTAAGCATGTGAAGTACTGTAAATTGTACAATATTTACCTTCATGCATGTGGAGTTATAAAAGAAATAGCAGTCATTCCCAACTTCTGCCATTTTCAACTCTCTTGCTGCTAATCCAATGCTTTTAGTATAAGAATTGCAGGAATGCAAATATAAGAACTATCAGTGTGTTGAGGGAAAAGAATTTCTTTTCTACAGTCTTTCAGGCTATCAGTAGTACTTCTTTAAAACTGACCTCCTGTTGACAGTATATTACACAATAGATAATTCTAATTATCTTCTTCTAATTTCTTCTTCTAATAGATAATTCTTAAAGAAATTTAAATTAGAAGATACTTTCTCTGAGAGACAGACCTGGGGCAGAGCTGCTACTGGCTCTCACTGTGCCCAGCCGCTCAGGAGGCGCCCGAGAGGAATGTTAGTTTCTAGTCCTGGCCCGCCACCCCAGCAGAGCCTTACAATAAGCCAGACAACCCCCACTCCATGAGGACCTCCATTTTCCACATCCGGACTTTCCCCTCATCAGAACTCCACCCAGCAGACCAGCCTATCACAGCCCGGCTCATCGAGATCCACCCCTGCTGCAGTCTTTTTTAATCAGGCCCAGGTATGCTGGATTCAGAGACAGACCTGGGGCAGAGCTGCTACTGGCTCTCACTGTGCCCAGCTGCTCAGGAGGCGCCCGGGAGGGATGGCAGGTGCTAGCCCTGGCCCGCCACCCCAGAAGAGCCTCACAACAAGCCAGACGACCCCCACTCCATGAGGACCTCCATTTTCCACATCCGGACTTCCCTTCGTCAGAACTCCACCCAGACCAGCCTATAACAGCCCGGCTCATCGAGATCCACCTTGCAGCCGTCTTTTTTAAATCTGGTTCATCAATAAATGCTGGATTTTGAGATGACTACAAGAGTATGCTGCCCGCACAGCAGAGCCTGGCAAGCTACCCGTGCCGTATTTGATATGCCAAATACCAGTAACAATTATAGACCTCATTCCCATGACCTGATGGAATGGTTTGAGGCTCTTTATGTTCCTGGAGCAAGCAGGTGCCCTTGGGCTCTACTTGCATGAGACAGGTCATATGGAGATGTTACTGGTGCCCGCTTGAGCAAATTGATGATGAACAGGAAGACAGTGACAGTGATACCTTCTCTAGCTTTGCAGAAATGTTGAAAGTGGTTGCTAGTACACACACAACCTCAAACTTCCATAATTTCCCTCATTGTTACCTAATACATTGTTTGCTCATCAGAAGTGGCTTCATTTATAACTGTAGTTTAGTTTACTTAAGTACTGAGCCATATTTCTCTTCTAATTATAGCATATTAACCAAAAAAATAAGTAGGAAAAGTATATTTTATCTTTCTTTTAAAATGTGCTGATTGACTCTGAAACAAACTAGTTAGTAATTTTATAATTAAATATTAAGCCTTTTATAAATAGTTATTTTCAAAACTCCAATTTTTATAGATGGTTTTGAAATAAATCTAAAAACTTAGTTAATATTTATAAATTAATAAAATATTAAATATGTACTTACAGTTTATCCTTTTGTGGAAAAAAATCAGTCAGATTTTGATATTTCTATAGTACCTAAAAATATACTGCTTTTTCATCTTGTAGTTATATTCCAATTAGTATTCATCCATTAAAGGAGTAATGATTTCTTCCTATAGCAGAAAAGCATCAGAATGCTTGAAGTTGACATCTGTTGAAACCACGTGGAGTATTCTGCTTCCCAGAATTTCAATCTGCAGTTATTGAGGTCTTCATCTTAGCACAGGTGCTAAAATAAGTTAAACCTAGCAGAAATTAAGCATTTTCCTAGTAGGTGATCTAAGAAGATGTCATAGAGATGAAGTATTATTATACTTCATCAAAATGAGTTTTTTATTTTAATGGATGTTGAATAAAAAGATAATTTTTTAGATTCCTTTTTTGGGTTCAGTAAAAGTGTAAACTTTCAAAATACAATTCAGTAAATAAAAATCTAGGAAAAAACATTAAAAATGCTTTTGCTTCTAACAGATAAGGAAAAAAATATCACATCTAGGGAAATACATGGAGTAAAAAATGAAAGATTTGCCAAGCCTTGAAAATTTTAACAAAGACACAGAAAAATCTAGTATCTTGATGTCAATTTTTCTAATTTCTAACTCTAGACTATCAATACAGCTGTCCTAAATATATACTTTACAAGGAGAAATATTCCTAGAAAATATCTTTAATTGGTAGTTTTTTCCTGATAAATGAAGAAATTGTGTGGCACCCGCAAAGATTATGTGGCACCCGCAAAGATTTTGGATTCCTCCTGGTTAGGTTTGTTTAAATATTATCAGGTTGTAGTCTTTCAAATACAGTTGTTAGAAAGATTCATTTTGCAAGACCAATCACACCACCAGTGCCCCCACCACCACCAGAGACCCTCATTTCCCACCCCCATCCCCATGCCTGCTCCCTTAGCCGGCACTAATCCTACTGACCATTGCAGTCCATATAGGGGAATGGTATTGATAAAGTCATGACGTTTTTTTCTGGGTTGTTACATGCAAGTCTGGCCAATTTCCATTCTTGCTTTTACTTTCTGAGTTTTTAGAACATGGTGGGTTTCTACTAGTCAACCCCAGACCCAACACCACGGCACCTATGGCCAACACTTATTTCCATTCACAATTGTGCCACAGAAAATCAAATACCTAGGAATCAACCAACTTAACTTAATCAACTTAACCTTAAGTGTGTAAAGGACCTGTACAAAGAAAACTACAAGACACTGCTCCAAGAGATAAAAGAGGACACAAGGAAATGGAAACATATTCCCTGCTCATGGATGGGGAGAATCAACATTGTCAAAATGGTAATACTCCCTAGAGCTCTGTACAGATTCAATGCAGTCCCTATAAGGATACCTGTCGGGGCACTCCGCCGGGTCCCCGACAGTGCCGGGAAGCGAAGTTCCCTTCTACCTCCAAAGCCGGCGAGGAATGGATGAACACTCAGGAATCCGATGCAGTTTTAAAGGGCTTTACTTATCACAGGTTCAGGCATACAAATAAGCAAAAGGAAAAACCCGATGCTTAGGATTCCAGGCTAGAACCCCAGCCACGTGTAGGCCAAGATGGCGACCACCACGTGTAAAAACTTCCAAGGGGAATAAACGCTCACGAGGCGAGATCCCACAGGGAAGAAGGCCAAAAGCAAAAAAGCCAAAAGCCGCAGGAGCCAAAAGCTGAAGGCTGAGGAACCAAAAGGCAAAAGGTGAAGGGGCCTCAAGTCAGCCCCTTATATACACCAAAGTAACCCAATCGGGAGGTTGTCATGCCAACAAAGAACCCTAAACAGAGTGTAGTGCCACACCCTATTATAGGTATAAACAAAGGTTACACCAAGGACTAATCCCGAGATTATCTCTTATGTAAAACACTGGAGAGAGAGGGGGCTGATATAAAATAATACATCTTAACTTCATGAGCTTCATGTAATCTAGATGGTACCCACAAGGTCCTTATTATCTGCACCAGGGTGATTCTGAGTATCTTGTTCTCATGTACTGAAAGGGTCATACTCGCCTGCTTAGAGCAAACTAGTATGATCCTTCCTATAGTCTACCTTTAGTCTCAGCGTAGCCAGGGTGGTAGTCTCCTGGTGAATTCTAACTGTCCCACGTTGGGTGCAGTGGGTATAAAGAGGAGCTGTGCCCAATCTAGAAAACATAGAAGTCTTAGTAGATGTATAAGTCAGAAGTTATTCAATCAAGGTGACTTCTGTAACTGCCACACCCTCTAGCAGTGTTTACATAGAAGAGAGATCTCATTAGAATGAACATTGGCTTAAATAAGATTAAGCTGGGAGTGAGCAAAACAACAAAACTCCCAGATTAGCTAAACATGTCCTCCAACAGATACCCATGACATTCTTCAAAGAAATTGACCAAACACTCCTGAAATTTGTATGGAACAATAACCCCCCAAGGATAGCTAAAGCAATCCTCGGGAAAAGAAGATGAAAGGCATCACCTTTCCCAACTTCAAAGTGTACTACAAGGCAGTAGTAATTAAAACAGCATGGTATTGGAATAAAAACAGACCTGTGGACCTATGGAATAGAATTGAGTATCCTGACACCCAACCTCAAACACATGATCATTTAATCTTTGATAAAGGTGCAGAGTCTAAAATGGAGTAAGGAAAGCCTCTTCAACAAGTGGTGTTGGGAAAACTGGACAGTGACATGTAAAAAATGAATTTGGACCTGTGTCTAACACCATGTACAAAAATCAAATCAAAATGAATTAAAGATCTCAATATCAGACTTGAATCCATAAAGTACATTGAAGAAAATATAGGAAAAACCCTCCACGACATTGAAGCTAAAGGCATCTTCAAAGGTGAAACATCACTAACAAAGCAACTAGAAGAAAAGATAAACATATGGGACTACATGAAACTAAAAAGCTTCTGCACCTCAAAAGAAACAGTGACTAAGATACAAAGGCAGTCCACAGAATGGGAAAGAATATTCACCCAATACCCATCTGATAAGGGGTTAATATCCAGGATATATCAGGCACTGGTAGAACTTTATAAGAAGAAAACAAACAACCCCATCAAAAAATGGGGAGAAGAAATGAACAGAAACTTCAGCAAGGAAGAACTTCGAATGGCCAAAAAACATATGAAAAAATGCTCATCATCTCAAATCATCAGAGAGATGCAAATCAAAACAACAATGAGATACCACTTTACACCACAGAGACTGGCACATATTCAAAAGAGCAAGAACAACAAGTGCTGGCGTGGGTGTGGGGAAAAGGGGACACTCATTTGTTGTTGGTGGGAATGCTGGCTTGTACAGCCTTTCTGGAAAACAATATGGACATTCCTCCAAAGACTAGAAATTGAACTCCCATTTGACCCAGCCATACCACTCCTGGGAATCTACTCTGGGAAACCAAAAATATGCAGCGGAAACACCATCTCTACTTTTATGTTCATAGCAGCATTTTTCACAATAGCCAGAATCTGGAAGCAACCAGAGTGCCCAAAAATCGATGACTGGATAAAAGAAGCTTTGGTACATCTACACAATGTAATACTATGCAGCTGTCAGGAAAAAATGAAGTCATAAAATTTGCCTATAAATGGATGGACATGGAGAAGATTATGTTGAGCAAAATTATCCAGAAGGAGAGAGACAGATACAGAATGACTGCATTTATTTGCATAACATAAATATATATGTACATATTATGATACCAATATCCAAGGTCAAGTGAAACATATATCAGGAGGTCTTGTCAAAGGAGGAAATTATCACAAACGTGTGGGAGTCAGAGTTTAGGAAAGACAGAAAATGGAACAGTGTTCTAACAATTGTCGAGGGTACTAATGCCAACCTAGAACTGAGCATTAAATAGAGGCAAAAAGATACACATGACAACCCTTTAATGTATGTTCTGTAATCCATAGTCTGGAAGGGAAGGAAAAGAGAAAGAGAGAGAAAGGGAAAGAAATAAAGAACCTGCCATGGAGCAGGGCTGGGAGAGGGGGAGGGAACCGGGGACATTGGTGGTGGGAGATGGGCACTGGTGGAGGGATGGGTGCTGGAACACTGTATAACCAAAACCCAAATATGAACTTTTTAATTGTATATCTTTGTAATTGTAAAAATTAAAAAATTAAAATAAAAGAAAAAAAGAATTAAAATCCAAATCCCATTAGCAGCATATAATTTCTGATTGTTCAAATGAGCAGGGAATTGTTTTAAAGATAAGGAATAGGTAAAGAAGAATCTGACATGTAAGAAACAAATAACAATAACATTTAAATGCAAAAAAAACACTTATTTCCAATTTTTTCTCAACCTCTGTTTGAACTTGTCCTACGCATACACTGAATAATCTAGTCTATATTGCTTCTTGAGCTAATTCTCCAAATCCGGTCGATGAAGCAAATCCTTTAACTGATTGATGATGTGCGTATCTGAACCCACGTGTGCCCTCGTCCGTGTCCATACCGCCTGAGAGCCCAGACAAGAAGCCAGAGGTTCCCGAGTCGCCTTCACCTCTGCCTACATTTGCTTACACAGACTTTTGGTGGAGGATTCTCGTTCAAAAGGGAGACAGTTTACAATTACTAGGACCAACAGGGGAGATTGAAGCCACCGAGGGCAGAGAAGAGACCACTATGACAATGAGAGTTGGAAAATGGTCACTCAGGATAGAACTGTGTGCGGAAAGGAGGGAAAGGGACAAAGATGATAAAGTTTCAGTACCTGGACTGAAGACCATGATGCCCAAAAGGAGAGAGAGAGAGAAAACGAGAGAGAATAGAGAGAGAGAGGGAGAGAGAAAAGAGAAAAAAAATTGAGAGATGGGGCCGGAGCCGATAGCCCAGGGGGTAGGGCTTTTGCCTTGCACGCAGCCGGCCCTTGCCGGCCTGGGTTCGATCCCCAGCATCCCATATGGTCCCCTGAGCACCGCCAGGAATAATTCCTGAGTGCAAAGCCAGGAGTAACCCCTGAGCATTGCCGGGTGTGACCAAAAAAGGAAAAAAAAAAAGAAAAGAAAGAAAGAAAGAAGGAAGGAAGGAGGGAGGGAAGGAGGGAAGGAAGGAAGGAAGGAAGGAAGGAAGGAAGGAAGGAAGGAAGGAAGGAAGGAAGGAAGGAAGGAGGAAGGAAGGAAGGAAGGAAGGAAGGAAGGAAGGAAGGAAGGAAGGAAGGAAGGAAGGAAGGAAGGGGAGAGAAATAAAGAAAGAAAGAAAGAAAGAAAGAAAGAAAGAAAGAAAGAAAAGAAAGAAAGAAAGAAAGAGAGAGAGAGAGAGAGAAAGAAAAGAAAGAAAGAAAGAAAGAAAAGAAAGAAAGAAAGAAAGAAAGAAAGAAAGAAAGAAAGAAAGAAAGAAAGAAAGAAAGAAAAGAAAGAAAGAAAGAAAAGAAAGAAAGAAAAGAAAGAAAGAAAAGAAAGAAAGAAAGAAAGAAAGAAAGAAAGAAAGAAAGAAAGAAAGAAAGAAAGAAAGAAGGAAGAGAGAAAGAAAGAAAAGAAAGAAAGAAAGAAAAATGGAGAGAGAAACAGGGAAGTGAGAGAGAAGAGAGGGAGAGAAGAGAAAGAAGAGAGAGAGGCAGGGAGCCAGAGAGAAAGAGAGAGAGAGAGAGAGAGAGAGAGAGAGAGAGAGAAGGGGGAGTGTCACAGGACAGCTGACTGAGGGCAGGGAGGTGATGGAGGTGGTAGGAGGGAAATGGGGGACGTTGGTTCTGGGAAATGGGCACTGGTGGAGGGACAGGTGTTGGAGCACTGTATGACTGAAACCAATCATGAACAACTTTGTAATGTGTATCTCATGGTGCTTCAATGAAAAAAAATCCCTTATTTATTTATTTATTCATCCATTCACTCATTTATTTATTAAAAAATAATAAGATCAGCTTGGGGGATGCCTTCTGAGCTGGTGCCAACCTCTGTGAGCCAAGCATGGAGCCTTCTCTGAACTTGTCTTGGCAATGCTTAAGACTTTCCAGCTGGTCACTTTTTTATCCATTGTTTATTCACATGAGTGTACACGTGTGCTAAAGGTTCATGAGATCCTAGTGGATGTCTGTGTGCTTTTGAAAACCTAATGGAAAGGGGAGGTTTATGGGGTGGTTGGGAAAAAATTGGAGATAATGGTGGTGGGACTGGTGTCGGGATATTGAACATCTGTAACAAATTATCATGAACAACTTTTTCAAAAAATTAAAAAAAATATTTTAAAAACCTGGTCCTGCCCCCGAGGTGTTGTAGGTGTGGCTGCGGTGCCTGGCTGCATCAGCAGGTGGCAGACAGGAGACAGGCTTGTCTACACCCAGGGCTCTGTCCTGTGGGCCCTGGAGGGTTGATGGTCTGACATAGCAAAAGAATGGGCCTCCTAGGATGAAACCAGACTCACGGCAGAGCCTGGCAAGCTACCCGTGGTGTATTCGATATGCCAAAAACAGTAACAATAATGGACCTCATTGCCAACAAATGGAGATGTTACTGGCGCCTGCTCGAGCAAATTGATGAACAAAGGGAAGACAAGTGACAAGTGACAAAAAACCTGGTGAATATCTGTATTTCTCTTTTTCTTTCTTTCTTTCTTTCTTTCTTTCTTTCTTTCTTTCTTTCTTTCTTTCTTTCTTTCTTTCTTCTTTCTTTCTTTCTTTCTTTCTTCTTTCTTTCTTTCTTTCTTTCTTTCTTTCTTTCTTTCTTTCTTTCTTTCTCTCTCTCTTTCTTTCTGTCTTCCTTCCTTCCTTCCTTCCTTCCTTCCTTCCTTCCTTCCTTCCTTCCTTCCTTCCTTCCTTCCTTCCTTCCTTCCTTCCTTCCTTCCTTCCTTCCTTCCTGCCTGCCTGCCTGCCTGCCTGCCTGCCTGCCTGCCTGCCTGCCTGCCTGCCTGCCTGCCTGCCTGCCAAAGTGAAGTTAAGTGCATACAAGAGCCTGATAATCTGATCATCTGCTTTCACTCTCTAACTTTCAGAAAACCAAAACCCAAACACTTCATCCTTTGCAGCTGCACAATTTACTTGATCAGTTACGTGGAGTGTCTAGGATCTGTCCTGTTGTACAGTGCAGTCACTTTGGTGAAGAGTAAATATATATTTTTCCAGAAGAGATGCAGAGCATCAAAGGGTTAAAATGAAAGAAAATGGGCTCATACCACTCCTGGGAATCTACTCTGGGAAACCAAAAATACGCAGCGGAAACACCATCCCTACTGTCGGGCGCCTCCGCGGGTCCCCGACAGTGCCGGAAGCGAGTTCCCTTCTACCTCCGGCTGGCGAGGAATGGATGAACACTCAGGAATCCGATGCGGTTTTAAAAGGCTTTACTTATCACAGGTTCAGGCATACAAATCAGCAAAAAGGAAAAACCCGATGCTTAGGATTCCAGGCTAGAACCCCAGCCACGTGTAGGCCAAGATGGCGACCACCACGTGTAAAACTTCCAAGGGGAATAAACGCTCACAAGGCGAAATCCCACAGGGAAGAAGCCCAGGAGAGCGGAACCGGCTAGTTTATACCCCCGCAACTCAGACCTTCCTCCCATTGTTATGGAAAGCAGGGAGGGTCCAATGCCCTCAGGTAATCCCTCCCTACATCTTACCTAGGGCCTTTACCGTGCTAATGTTTTGAGCCGGGAAGGCCTTTGAAATGTAGAGAAGGGGGTTTCTGAGATGGCATGTCACTGTACCAAAGATCAACACCAATGCCAGTTAAATATTTCTCCAAGCCTTCACAAGTCTCCTCTACTTCATTGTAGTTTTATATTTTATCAGGGAGCCATGCTTGTTTGTTTGGAAGCAAACAGCATTTCTCTCTGGTCTAATTACTTAGGTGTCCTTACGTGGCCAGGCTAATATGCTGGTAAGATCTAGCTAGTCCCACGATGATTGTGATAGCATGGGAGAATATTTATACCAGCTAGTACAGCATACATGGTCGGATAAACTGCCACATTTAGACTACCCCCTTATCTACGGTGATTTGCGGGAGGCAATCCAGAGCAGATGCAGCGGCCCTTAGGAGTCCTGCAACACCTACTTTTATGTTCATAGCAGCATTATTCACAATAGCCAGAATCTGGAAGCAACCAGAGTGCCCGAAAATCGATGACTGGATAAAGAAGCTTTGGTACATCTACACAATGGAATACTATGCAGCTGTTAGGAAAAATGAAGTTATAAAATTTGCCTATAAATGGATGGACATGGAGAAGATTATGTTGAGCAAAATTATCCAGAAGGAGAGAGACAGATACCGAATGACTGCATTTATTTGCATGGCATAAATATATATGTACATATTATGATACCAATATCCAAGGTCAAGTGAAGCATATATCGGGAGGTCTTGTCAAAGGTGGAAATTATCACAAACGTGTGGGAGTCAGAGTTTAGGAAGACAGAAAATGGAACAGGGTGCTAATAATAGTCGAGGGTACTAATGCCAACCTAGAACTGAGCATTAAATAGAGGCAAAAGGATTCACATGACAACCTTTTAATGTATGTTCTGTAATCCATAGTCTGGAAGGGAAGGAAAAGAGAAAGAGAGAGAAAGGCAAAGAAATAAAGAACCTGCCATGGAGCAGGGATGGGGAAGGGGGAGAGAACCGGGGATGTTGTTGGTGGGAGATGGGCACTGGTGGAGGGACGGGTGCTGAAACACTGTATGACCAAAACCCAAACATGAACTTTTTAATTGTGTATCTTTATTTGTATGGAGATGGGCACTGGTGGAGGGACGGGTGCTGAAACACTGTATGACCAAAACCAAAACATGAACTTTTTAATTGTATATCTTTTTTATTTGTATATCTCACGGTGGTATAATAAAATACTTAAAAAAAAAGAAAGAAAATGGGCTCAATTACCTATCACGGGAAAGAATGATATGAAAGTAGACGATTTAAGGCAATTTGCAGTTTCTGGCTTGAAATGTCTGAATTAGAAGATCAATAGATGCCATGCCTCTACTGGCCACCAGGTGGCGGGGGTTTCAGTGCGATCCGGCACGTAGGGGACCCATGAGGGTTAAAGGATGGAAGTTGCTTCAGTTTTCAAGAGATTTCACACACTCATAACCGGAATACTATTATAGTTCGCTGACTTCTGTTTTAATCAGACACTCACGCAATATAGTGCACGAACAAATGGGCAGCCGTGGCATGGGTCTGGTGTATCAATTTATGGGTGCCCCACCTGCCTTGGGTGAGTCTGGGCCACTGGGCAGGCTCGGTGAGGGTAAGCAATGGTGTCAGCGTGGGGCGGACTGAAGGAAGGCAATCCTTGTCGGAATAAAAGCGTTTGTGGGAGGAGAGGGTGTGATGTCAGAGAGTAGCGGAAGAGATCATGAATCCAGCTTGACAGAAAACCATAAGCTCTGCTAGAGCTCAGCTACGTTCCTTCAGCACTGGACCAGCTCTCAAGTCCCAACTCCTGATCTCCCAAGCAGTGTATTGCTTCCCGGGAAATAGAAAGATGGACAAGCATGGCCTGACCCTTGAAGAATTAGACTCTATTGGGAGAGAAACGCCAAGAAGAAACTCTCCCGAAGACCAAGGATCTAAAGCACAACCTAAACAAAACACAGAGCAATTGGGGATGGTTGCAGCCAAGTAACAAGCAAGTGAAGAGTAAAGCGTGGAGGGCCAAGAATACATCAGCACTGCTCGCTCAAGACACACACACACACACACACACACACACACACAGAGTCTCCCTATTGGACCTGAATGATTGCTGAACAATCATGAGAGTAAAACATAGGCTGGGATAGGAAACAGCACCCCACAGACTGTCCCATCACTAAAGGCCACTAGAGTCTGTGGTGTGTGTTTGTGTGTTTCTAGCATGGCTGGGCTGTGGCCATCCCATGCAGGCCCCTACACATGTCACTCACACACTGTCTCTTTCCTCTCCATTGTCAGGTGCCTAATATTCATGACTTGAATGCTGTCATTCCAGTCAGGGAATTTTCTTCATCGTCATTTTTCTGTTCCAGGAGCTCTTTTTAATGACTTGCCCACACACCAACAGACCCTATACTGTTAGGGCGTATAAATAAAAGGAGAGACACATTCCTTGGATGTCCCTGAGCTGGCTTGATCCCTGGCCCCCCCATATCATCCCCCAAGCCTGCAGGACAGGAGTGATCCCTGAGCACAGAGCTGGGAGTAAGCCCTGAGCACCTCTAGGTATAACCAGAAAACCAAAAAAATAAAAAAAGACTAAACAAGGAAAAGAAGAGAGGAGAAAAGGGGAAAAGAAAAAAAAGAAGATAGAAGAAAAGGATCGAAAAGAGAAGAAAGAGAAGAAAAGAAAAAAGAAAAGAAGTTGAGCAGAGACAGAGCCGGTCTTTGTATCTGGCTCTTTCTCCTGCCGCATAAGTCACACTGAGAAACTCCAAGATCCAGTTCTGCCTCCTCAGGATGACTAGCTCATCACTGAGGGTCTTTGTCCACAGCGACCACAGCTAGACCTGGGCCTCACATTACAAGCCATACACTGCAAAGGTTGGCAAACCTCAGCCGTTCCCCCGCCCCACCTGCATTCTTTGGCCACTTTTGCATGTGACTTAATGCAGTATGTGCTGAACATGTTATTTTTTAAATTATTTAAATAAATTTAAAGTAAGTTTGATTTAATTTATATAATCAATTAATTTATTACTTTTGGGGTCACACCAGGTGAGGCTCAGAGGTTACTCTTGGCTCTGCTCTCAGGAATTACTCCTGGTGGCGCTTGGGGGACCATATAGGATGACAGGGATTGAACCCAAACCAGACACATGCAAGGCAAATGTCCTCCCTGCTGTACTACCACTCCCCAGGAGTCACTTCTGCAGAAGCTTGGGGGACTCTGTGCTATTCCAGGGATCAAACCTGGGTGGGTTGCTTGCATGACAAGTACCTTATTCTCTGTAATACCTCTAAGACCCAGAAGTTTCAGTTATTTAAAAAGCAGGAATAAGTTTTTAAATTCCATTGTCATTTGTTGTGACAAATGACATCCGCAGCTATCTTCAATGTTTGAATGTCTTGGGGGTCATCTGACAACATGTTCCTTCTGTTATTTGGGAAGACCTCATTAATGATTTGGTTGAGGTTGGCTTGCATGGAACAAAGACTCCTAGAAGCGTAAGACTGGCTGTGGACGGATTCTTATTCGTTTCTGTGTCTGTGTAAGTGATCTGTCGCTGCTTCTACCACTCAATAACTCTGGCCTTAGGATTCTAAGTCTTATTTCCTGTAACCCTTGAATTTAACTGAACAGGAACTATATCCTATAGCCAACTCAGTATTCTTTGAACTGTGAGATTTGGTTTACAATGCCATTACTTTTAATAATGAATTTTGAATTTTAAAAATAGGAAACAAAGCTTTAAGACATGCCATCTCTGGCTAGATACAGTTGCCCTAATATCTATTTGTGACAAGCACGCAACAATTTTAGAGATGAGGTGTCCTGGGAAACGGAGGGACTTGCAAGCACAGAGGGGGTGAGAGTGAAATCTTCCCGGTGAGACTTAAGACCAGCTATGGAAGAGAAAAGAGCCACACAAAATCGGTTCAAACCTAATACTGGTAATTCATAGGAAAAACAACAAAATCTGGGAGCCTCTTTTGTGTCTGAGATCTTTATCAGCACATCAAGAGGAAGAAACTATGAAGACATACTTAGATATGACAAGAGGGAAGTCAAAATAGTTCAAAATCATCCAAACTAATTGCGTCTCATGTTAGGTGTGTTTCATCTCTTGGAAAGTTAACTCATGGTAATGTGGACCCATCTCTGGATCGGGCATACCTGGCAAGTTTCTGATATTTTTAACTTTTATTTATAAAGCATTTAGAACCTTTAACCCTTAGTACAGCAACTTATTATTTTTAAAAAACGTAACTAGCAAAAATTGATAATTTTTATCATTTTTAGACTTTTTTATTCTGTTTTACACATGAAGACAAGATTCAGTTAGCACTACTAGATATGGCCTATGAAATAGATGGATCATGAACTTAAATGGATCAAAAACCTAAACGTAAAATTATAAACTATAAAACTTTTAGAAGAAATTTTTTTTGATCCAGGATTCAAAGCAAGGTTTTTTAATTCATGGCAAAAACATCATCCAATAAAGAAAAAAAAAGGTTTCCTTGAAACAAAACTGTTTAGGATTGGATCATGGCTCAGCAGTAGGAAACATGCCTTATGTGGGTAAGACCCTGGGTTCTATTCCTAGCATTTAAAAAGTAAAAAATGTTCTGCTATTTGATAACACGATTAAAATAATGAGCAAAAATACAGGCTATGATAAAATATCTGTAAATCTATATATGAAATATAGCTTGAACTCTTGAAACAATGATTAGAAAACTAACAATTGTCGGGAGCCCCCGGCACAAATGAGAAAGATCTAGATCTTGCCGGACTTTATCCCCTGCTGAAAAAGGAGAGGGATGGACTTGGGAGAAACTTTGCCTTGCCGCTGCTACTGTTGAGAAAGGAAAGAAAGGAAGAATGAAAGACACCCATGCAGCGGGGAGCTCTGGATAGCAGCACTCGCTTTATTGGACACAGTTTAAGCCTTTTATACAATATTTGGGCTGAGGGGGTACAAGCACACATCACAGGGCATTTGCAAGCTCCTGGGTCATTGTAACAGGGGAACAAATGACAATCACAGATTTAGCATTAGCAAGGTAACATTTGCAAGGTAAAAATCATTGGTTTACATATCCCTGTGATCAGAGGTCAGAAGACCTAGCACATTTTGCCTCACCTTAGCTCGGATAAGACAGAAGTTTTGGGTAACCTTATGGACAGGGCCCATTTTTGGGTCCTGCCTTTAGGTCTTGTGTTGGGAAAATGCTGGACCCTAAGGCTAGCAGCTCAGAGCCCAACAAACAATCACAAAATTATGCAATCAATTTGAGCATACCACCATGTAAACAAATGTCAAATGAGTGTAAGATATTTATACCATGAGTCACGAGAGTAATGCTACAGAGATACTGTGACTAATATTATGAATAATAGTCAAACTTAGCATTTGCAAGGATATAAAGGAACCAGTAATCATAATTTCTGGTAAGAATCTCAAATCACACAATTTTTCAAAACCAGTCAGCCTGAAGGTTTTTAAGAAGCAAACATTACCTACCATATGACTCCTGAAGGTTTTCAAGAAGCAAACATCACCTACCATATGACTCCTGAAGATTTTTAAGAAGCAAACATCACCTTCCATATGACTCCATGACACCACCTCTAGGTATTTACCCATGGGGAAAAAAATCAAAGAAAATATCAATTCAACAATTCCTACACTACTTCATATCAGCTTTCTACTAGCTGCCAATTTGAATAACCCAATTCTACTATCAATAGGATAGTAGAAAAAGTTCGACGTATAGATACTGTGATATTGTAATCAACAATGGATTGTTGATATGCAGCAATGTGCATTAGTCTTAAAATGATTATGAGAATTGAAAGAAGTTGGCTAAAAAAGACAAATACATGCTGAACGCTTACACTAATATAACATTTCAGTAAATGCAAACAAATGGGAATGACATAAAGGCTACCGGTGATGACTTGGAATGAGTAGGAAGGTCAGGAAGGAGAGTTTTCAAAGGACACTAGAAAACTTTTCAAGGTTAGGGAAAATATCTTTATTAGCTCTCTTTCAGTGAAGTTTTATATAAACTAATGATCAAGTTATGATAAATTATATAAAAATACCAAATTATGCATTTAAAATATGAAACTCATGTATATTGATTATGTCTTAATAAAGCCATTCAGGACCATTCATTAAAATATTATATCACAAAATGAAGTAGGGACCAAGTTATTTAAGTAAGGCTACTACATTGAGTCTACAAGTACCTTCCATTAATCCCATCCTTCCCTGAAAGTGAGTCAATCAAATTCATTACCTAAGGCAGTGAGCAGTGGGAACAGAAACATTTCTGGGGATCCAGGAACTCTTAGAAAGTGACTCTAAGAAAAAAATTAGTTCTTATAAATTGAATGTCATGTTTGCCCAACACTTAGAGGGGAGGGTATGAAAGCCAAAGTGAAGTGACCTGTTTTGATCTTGACCCAATATATTTGAACAGTTGACCTGGTAAAACTTCAGGTCTGCCTTATAGGTGTTTCCACAGAACTAGGCTATTAGATGGAAACTTCAGCTTGGTTTCCTGATCCACGGTACAAGAATAATCGTGATATGAAGGATGAATTTCAGGTTCCACGTAACATGCACTCTGCTCTATCTTGCCGATACAGTAAGCCCAAAGAAGTGTCAAATCCCTGGGTAGGTTATAGAGATTAATGCCATCATCAAAGAGGTAAAACTTTTTGGTGGGGGGCGGTGGTTAAACTGACCATTTAATATACCTTTTTGACCAATACAGAAGAGTTCTGAGGAACTGCTATAAATTTAATCAGTAGGTGATGCTGCTCACACTTGGGGCTTAGCACACAGACACAGTATTTTTTTTTTTTGCTTTTTGTGTCACACCCAGCAATGCTCAGGGGTTTCTCCTGGCTCTGCACTCAGGAATTACTCATGGCGGTGCTTGGGGGACCATATGGGATGCTGGGGATTGAACCCGGGCGACATGGGCCGGCCACATGCAAGGCAAATGACCTACCCGCTGGGCTATCGCCTCCGGCCCCCACAGTATCTTTACAAGAAAAATATCAGCACCGCCAACTGGATCTCCATGCAGATCTTCTGGGTATGAAAGCAATTTTCCTGTTTACGGAGCTTCTATTAAATAATCATTTGTAGATTTAGAGAAATTTATGTTAAGTTCTTGTGAGAACAAGTATCCCATCCAATCAAGAAAACTTAATTGCCTTGGAAAGAAAACTAGCAATGAATTCTAACAAAAATTCACTGATATTGTATGAGTCCTATTAGCTAGAAAGGAACCAGTATAAAACGCTCTTGACTTTGATTCCGCCAACAGATCATGGTGTTCTAAGTACTAGTAAGCAAACAGCTCCTTAGATGGCAGGTGTTGATATGGTACCTGCTGGATATGGTATAAATCTTCAGTCAACCAATACACAATATGTGAAGCCATTCCTACAACATGCACTAGGGATGGAAGGACTAAGCTTGCTTTCCCTTCACCATGATTGATTGGCCTGGCTTCTCTCCCTCTGCTGAGAGCCCAATCTGACAGTCACCAGAGGCCAGCGCTACGTTCCCCACACAGTTCTGCATTTTGGCTTACTCTTAAGTGGCAGATTAACTACACTGGAACCCTGTCATGGGATTTGGGCTGGTGTTTCGTCCTTTGGGATAGATTATTACTTTCCTTCTCATTGAAATGTTCCCTGTCATGTTTCATTTTCATTGATTATTGCTATTATTTGCAGCATATTTTGAATTCTCTGAAGAAAAAGAGTGTTCTTATAATGCCGAGATGAAACAGGAAATAAGACAGCTTCCCTTGTTCAGGGAAAGGATTACATCTTCCAGCTGATAGCTGATTTCATCTGCAGTGTAATACCATGCCATAACTTAATGTACGCTTATTGTCTAGCTTCCTAGCAGTGGTAGTTGGGAATTAATTTATTTCAATTTCTTTAAAGGGAGTATGAAATGAGTCGTAAAGAGTAGTATACAGAAGTATTTTCAGGGGATAAAAAGGGAATGAAACTCTAAAAAGCAAAACAAGTTTAACACTAATTAAATTTACGGTGATTGCTATGACTCTATTCAGTCATGAAAAGCCATCACTAAAAGTTCAGGGTCCCTTGACCTTCCTTTTTGTATAATGAATGACCCTTTGTTCTGGATTCACAGAATAGATCGCAGGTAATCTAGAGAAGGAAAACCTCTCATGTCCACTGCGGGTATCGTCATCAAGGAGCTTCGCACCAGACCCATAAGCACAGGTGGGATCTGAAAACTGTCAGTCACCAGACATTCGGTTATAGAGATTTTATCTCCGGAACCTTGCTAACATGGACATTCTCGCCTGTCCAAAAATTATTTTTTTTTCCTTCTAAAAAATTTTGGTAACTTAAATTGGTAACTTTAATCGGTAAGTTAAATTGGTAACTTTTCTTTTTTTGGGCCACAACCGGCGATGCTCAGGGGTTTCTCCTGGCTCTGCACTCAGGAATTACTCCTGGCGGTGCTCGGGGGACCATATGGGATGCTGGGGATCGAACCCAGGCCAGCATGGGCCTGCTGCGTGCAAGGTAAACGCCCTACTCGCTGGGTTATCCCTCTGGCCCCAAATTGGTAACTTTTCAGGCTTTAGGAATACTGATTCTACCACTTCAAACTCACTACCTCTAGCTACTTCCTACCCACTTCTGGAAAATTTAGTTCTGCCATCTAAGTCTCATCTGCCAGAATCCAAGGGTTGTCTTTGGTTTGATTTAGTCTGTTCATTTTCTTTGTGTTTTTTTCAAATCCCATATGCAAGTGAAATCATTTTTATTTTCTTTCTGTTTCAGACTTACTTTCTCAGAGTAAGTCCCCTGCTTTCCACGCTGTGAGAACATGGCAAGATTTTATTTTGTAAAGCTAATGGGAGCCATTGGCTTTACATTCTGTCTTCTTTTACCCATTCATCTTTTGATGGGGACTTGTATTATTTCCAAATCTTGGAGGATAGGGTGGAAAGGTATAGCAGATCGCAGTGCAGATCACTTTCCTGGCTTTTTATAATATATGTAGTCATGAAACGTTGATAATTTGTCATTTAATGTGATATTTTTAATAAAAATAAATATACACTTTCACATTCAATTTCCTATTTTCAGTATTTCATTCTTTTCCTTGGAAAAGTCTTCCCCATATTTTCATCGCTCAGATGTAGCCCAGTGCCTATGGATAGAAATGTTTCTTCTCATACCTCACTCTGTCACTACAGAGAGGCCAGTCCATCAAAGTCGAGTGTTCAGGGGACTTGGGAATTTGATTTTTGTTATTTCTGGGGCCCCAGAAATAGGATTGCTCAGCTATACTCCTTGACATCCGGCAGTTTTAGCCAGTAACAACCGGCTCTGGTCCGTCACCCATACTGAAAGTTGAGTCAACTTCAATGTCCTGATGAGAACACCACCAAAGAACTGGGTTTCAGTCATACAGTGTTCCAGCACCCATCTCTCCCCAGTGCACCCTTCCCAAAACCAATACCCCAAACTGTTGCTGCTATAGTGTAATATGCAGCAGTAATACTTGATTTTTTCCCAAGACTTAGACTGAGAATAGCTTATTTGCAACTTGAAAATTCAGAATTATTGTACTTGAAGTTTTCCCTCCATAGTTGCCCAAGGGAATTGGCCAATTAAGATCTTAGTTCTGAGAAATCATTGTTTCAGTGATGAGCAGCTGGTTTTAAGGACTTTGCTTTACCAAAGTTATTCTGATAAAATAGTATTTGCTTAGTTTTTTAATCTGTTTTACATACATTGTGTTGCTCCTAATTATATCCCAAATATTTCTCTGTCTTCTGTAAGTAATTCATCTATCCACTTAAAATTAACATGTAATGTTCCAAGTCTTCCTTGGTCTACTTTCTATTACTGCTATTCTGGAGAATTTGATACTCTCTAATGTTATGGGCTCATCAAATGTTTCTTCAATAAAAATTTTCCAGCATTGTAGAAGTATGAATAAATGAAGAGATTTCTTACTCTGCTTTCTCTGCAGATTCCACAATTCTCTTCAGAAATTTCTGATTCTGACAGTTTTTCTTATCCAATCTACATATGCTTATTTAGAGCCAAACATTTCTCTTCTTAGCTACAATATCTTGCAAATCTTCATATTTCTGTATATTTAAAAGTACAGCCTTCTGTCAAACAAGTCGCTGCAGCATGTCTCATACAATGGCATTCTTATTCTACTATTTGTATGACAAATCGTTTCCTTGGAAGGGAACTTAGGTGACTTATTCTTCATTTGATCATATAAGTCCTTCACATTCATCTATATATGTCGGGGAACGCTGCAGGGGTCCCCGACAGTGTCAGGACAGAAGTTCTCTTCTACCTACAAGGATGCCGGGAGAACAGATGAAAACTCATAAGTCCGGTGCAGTTCCAAAAAAGGCTTTTAATAGTACAAAAGCTCTTCCACAGCATCCAATATAATGAACAAACTCTAGCTCTGGTCTGAACTTAGACCATACAAAAGAGCCTAAGTCTCCCACGAAAGAGAGAGGATCTCACCCGAGCTGAGTCCTACCCAGAAGATGGAGCAAAAGCCCAAAGAGCAAAAAGCCAAAAGCCAAAAGCCGCAAGGCTGAGGAGCCAAAAGCCACAGGAGCCAAAAAGCCGAAAGCTAAAAGGCCCAAAAGGTAAAAGTGAAGGGGCCTCAAGTCAGCCCCTTATATACACCAAAGTAATCCAATCGGGAGGGTCATGTCAACAAAGAACTCTAAACAGAGTGTAGTGCCACACCCTATTGCAGGTATAAACAAAGGTTATGCCAAGGACTAAGGGAGATTATCTCTTATGTAAAACACTGGAGAGAGGGGCGGTATAAAGTAATACATCTTAACTTCATGAGCTTCATGTAATCTAGATGGTACCCACAAGGTCCTTCTTATTATTATCTGCACCAGGGTGATTCTGAGTATCTTATTCTCGTGTACTGAAAGGGTCACACTCGCCTGCTTAGAGAAAACTAGTATAATCCTTCCTATAGTCTTCCTACAGTCTCAGCGTAGCCAGGGTGGTAGTCTCCTGGTAAATTCTAACTGTCCCACGCTGGGTGCAGTGGGTATAAAGAGGAGCCGTGCCCAATCTAGAAAACATAGAAGTCTTAGTAGATGTATAAGTCAGAAGTTATTCAATCAAGGTAACTTCTGTAACTGTCATACCCTCTAGCAGTGTTTACATAGAAGAGAGGTCTCATTAGAATGAACCTAGACTTAAATAGATTAAGCTGGGAGTGGGCAAAACAACAAAACTCCCAGAATAGCTAAACCTGTCCTCCAACATATATACAACATATATATATACACGGATTTCAGTAGGTGAATTAGCTGAGACAGAGTGTTTGGCTAATTCACATATTGATTAATTCCTACAAGAACCCCAAAATCTTACAGTATTCCAACAGTTTATGAGTTAATTTTGTTTTCTTGAGTTGTTTTTGTTTTGTTTTGTTTCGGGAGCCATACAGGAAGTGCTTCAGACCTTACTCATGGCTTTAAACTCAGGGATCAGTGTTGATGGGGCTTAAAGGTACCAGCAATTGAATCTGGGTCAGGTGTATGCAAAGCTAGAGCCTTACCAACTATCTTTCCGGCCCCAAAGGTTTGTGAGTTTTTATGACCTTTGAAACACTAGATGATATCAAATTAATGATATAGGTTGTATAGACTCAAGTATGATAATTATAGACTTAGCTATATTAATAATTATTATTATCATTATTAAATTATAGATCAATTATTGTTGTACAATATTTAGCAGATTTGTAATTATGAGATAAAATATCCTTTAAAATTTCTTTTGTAAATTGATTTTTGGGGATATGACTTCCCAATTCGTGTTCAGGAGGTCTGGGAACTCTTCCCAGAAATTCCCAGTTGCCTAGGTCTGAGGTTCAATGCAAAGGTACAATAATGAAGCATCTTAGCACTTTTTAAAATTTCTCTTTTAAATGAAAAAATGAAATCTTCATGAATACCAATTCAAGATCACTTGATCACTTGATCACTTGAATCCCGTTATTCATCAATTTGCTCGAGCGGGCGCCAGTAACATTTCCATTGGACCCTATCACATGCCAATGTAGCCCAATGGCATCTGGTGGATTGAGGAATATGAAGAACCTCAAACCGTTCCTTCAGGGTCCCTTACAAGGAAGTCTGACCATCTTGTAGGTGGGCAGCCATGTGATCTTTTGACATCCCGTGGGATCCAGTCGGTAATGGCTCTAGTCCAGCGGTTGTCTCCAAATCGCATTACATGTCCAGCCCATCTGATTTTCGATGCCTTGGCAAACGAGACAGCATCCCTGATTCTGGAATAGCGACGGAGGTCAGAACTCCGGATTCCTTCTCTCACTTGAGTGAGACGTGATATTCCAAGCATAGCTCTTTCAATTCCTCTCTGGGAGACCTGAATAGCATTCTCATCCTGCTTTCGTAGGGCCCAGGTCTCTGAGGCGTATGTTAATGCAGGGAGAATGGTGGAGTCAAAGAGATGTGCCCGGAGCCAGAGGTTCTTTGTCCTTTTAGCTATTTCTTCGATGCCTTTGAAGGCATTCCATGCTGCTCTCTTCCTCCTGCGCAGCTCAGGTTTTAGGTCATTCATCATGTTGATTTCTCGACCTAGGTACACATTAACTGCTGCATTCAGAGATGTTTATCCCATTGAGAGTGAATGGGGCCTCTGGAACTAGTTCATTCTTCATGAACATAGTTTTCTTTAGATTCAGCTGTAGACCTATCTTTCCACATTCTCGGTCAAAGTCAGCCAGCATTTGTGCCACTTGGCTAATGTTTGGTGTTATTAGAACGATGTCATCAGCGAAGCAGAGGTGCTGTAGTTGCCGACCATCTATCTTCACTCCCATTCCTTCCCATTCTAATTGCTGCATGGTGTTCTCGAGGGTGGCGCTGAAGAGTTTTGGTGAAATGGTATCACCCTGTCGAACCCCTCTTTTGACATCGATGATCACTTCTTTGTAGAATGGTGAGATCCTGGTGGTGAATCCGTAATACAGCTCACGAAGGATCTTGATGTATTGGGTTTGAACACCCTGTTTGGCTAGGGCTTTGATGACTGCTTCAGTCTCCACAGAATCAAAGGCTTTCTGTAAATCAATGAACGTGAGACAGAGTGGCATCTTGTACTCCCTACAAACCTCAATGAGCTTGGTTACCATGTGGATATGGTCGATTGTGCTGAATCCTTTCCAGAAGCCTGCTTGCTCGCATGGTTGTCCTTCATCTAGTGTTCTGCTAATCCTGTTCAGGATGACTCGTGTAAACAGCTTGTAGATGACAGACAACAGGCAGATGGGGCGATAGTTGCTGATGTCGTGGAATGTCTCCCTTCTTGAACAGTAGAACTGTCTTGCTGGTTTTCCATTGGGAGGGAACCTTGCATTCGGACAGGTAGCGTGTGAAGAGCTGAGCGTGTGATGAGTACCGACGGCAGATTCTTCAGGTGTTCGGGTCTGACTTTGTCTGGGCCTGGTGCTGTTCCCTTCTTTACCGACGAGATGGCATATCGGATTTCAGAAGGGAGAACGTTGGGAATGACATATCCATCCTGTGGAATTTGGTATGTGGGCAGGTGGATGTGGCTATCAAAGAGATTTGAATAGAAGTCATGGATAATCTTCTCCATTGCCTTTCTGGAAGATGTGATAGATCCATCAGGGCATCGGAGGGCAGTCATCTTGGTCTTATAGTTGGTAAAGGACAGGCCCGGCAGTGTGAATGCTTTTCCCGGCTTCTGATGCATCTTCCAGTATTTCTGCTCTTCTGTCTTTGAGGTCTGCTTTTATCGCTTCTCTGCACCATTTAGCAAGCTTGGACGTTAGCATTTGGTCTCCTGAGGCTCGCGCCTTGCCACGTTGGCGAATGAGCTCGAGAGTTTCTGAAGACAGGCGTCCTTTTGTGTCTTTCTCTCTCTCTGCATTCTTCGCACAATCATGGAGGTGCTGAACCAGTCGGTTGTATTCTTCATCGATGTCGCCAATGATGGTATCTTCCCATGTTGCTGCAATGGTGCCAAAGAGTTCCCAGTTGGTGGTCGTTCTGGGAGTTCTCTTCTTAAACTTTGCAGCCTTTTCTCCCCATTGCGGGAAGTAGAATTTTGCACGAAGGAGACGGTGGTCTGATCCTATTTGGAATTTGGGGACGACAGCTACATCGGTCAGACAAAACCGTCGATTGAAGATGATGTGGTCTATTTCATTGTGGAACTGTCCTCCAGGAGATTCCCATGTCCAACGTTTCACTTCAGCTTTCTGGAACTGTGAGTTCCCATGAATGGTCTTGGTGGACATGATGAACTCAGATAGTCTCTCATTCTGTTTGTTTCCATTCTAGGCCATGGGTCCCGATGTGGAGTTCTTCAGCCGATCTGCTTGGTCCTATCTTGGCATTAAAATCACCGACTATGATCTTGTAGAAGGTGTGATCTTTTTATAGAACTCCTCCAATTCCATGTAGAATTTCTCAATTTCATCTTCTTTGTATGTGGATGTTGGTGCGTAGACAATGAAGATAGAAATTGCTGGCAGTGGGCCACATCTCTTCAAGTGTAATCGTCCTATTCGGTTTGTAAGGCATTCAAATAAATCAATGTTTATGGCCATGTTCGTGTTGACAAGGACACCAACGCCACCGATGCCTCTTTAGTCGCATGTTCCAAGGAACAATTCTTCTCCGGTGTCAAATACAGCATGATGCAACTGACTCCTCTTTGTTTCAGTCAGACCAGTGATGTCGTACTTGATCTTTTTTTGCTTGCAGCATCAGATCCTCAATATATGCTTCCGATGCCAGTGTACGTGCATTGAAAGTACAGACAGTCATTTTAGTCCTTCTTTGTTTTGGCAGCCTAGGATGGCCATGAAATTTTGTCAGGCACTCCTTGTTTGCCTTTCTTACTGCTGCAGTATTAAGGGCTCTTTTCGGGGTCAGGAAAATAAACATTTCTCTTACTGGATTTGGCATATCGAACACGCATCGGACCGCTTGCCAGGCTCTGCCATGCGGGCGCTATATTCTCATTACTTTGTGGGACTCTCTCAGAGGGGTGGGTTGAATATTTACGGTAATTTGGAGGTAAATTGCGCGGCCGCACAGTGGCCGTGCGCAACAGGGAAAGCTGGTTTCTGCTCTGCTGGGTGTACCTGTGTCTTAGGCTCAAGCATTCCTGCACTTGAAATACTCTCCTCTGAAGGGTGGGTCTCTGCATGGTGGGTCCTTGTAGGCTGGGTTTCTGACAAGCCAGGCTGGAGACTGGATTAAGCTGTGGGCTGGAGACTGGATTAGTCTGCTGGGTGGAGATCTTACCTGCTGCAATTCAAGATTTGCAATCATAATTAGATTACAAATTACTCTGAACTTGATAACAACTTGAAAGTTCCCTCTAAATTAAATCAAAATTTATAATATAGGAAAATAGAGAAAATTTATAGATATAAACCTTATATTGAGTCTAACCAGATAATGTCATTCTTTTTTATTTCTAAAGCAAAATCTGGACATTAAGAAATGTGCCTTAGGCGGTAGTGATAATACACTGGGCAAGGTTTTTGGTATTTGTTTTTAAGAAATGGAAATGACTTTAAGAAAGGTCATTTAATTGCACTGTTACTAACATGTGACATAAAAGCTAAGCATCAACTTAATTTTTCTGCCATTGTTAATGTTTAAAGTTTATAAGGAAGTGTAAGAAAGAATATGAATCACTAAAACAAGCTAATAACTTTTCAGTGAATCACTACCGTTTGTTCACTTAATTTGAGAAAACTCTGAAGCCTAAAATATCTCTAGAAATCAACCTTCTCCAAGCTTTTAAAAATGGTTCACCCTCACTGGGTAGGGCAGCTACCATCTGAAAAATGACTGTAAGTAATATTAACAGTCATGAACATAATAGTAGCAGCATGAGTTGCATTTTGATGCTAGAACAAGCCTCACTTCATTTGAGTGAGGCTCTGGTTTGATACCTGTCACAGTCAAAGAACATAAGAGTTGTGTGTTAGCGGGACTGCAAGAATTAGTAGCTTCAAGAGTAAAGCAGTGAGAGTCTCAGAACACCTCTCAGCTCTTTAAGGTCATTGCCAAAGTTCATTATCATCACTTCAATACTTAATTGGATTCCTAAACTCAAAGTAACTTGACTCATATGCCTTTATAAAATCTTTGGCTATATTAGTAACATTTTAAAAAGTCATTTTATAACAAATTTCTTAGCATGGAATTTTGCTGCTTCTCCTGAGGTTCTAGAATAGAGGAAATGTATATATATATATATATATATATATATATATATATATATATATTTGATTTTTACATATTTATTTTCACCATTCTAAAAATAAAATAAAAATGCAAATTCACACTTGTATATATAGATATATATATTTGATTTTTACATATTTATTTTCACCATTCTAAAAAGAAAAATAAAAATGCAAATTCACACTTGCATCCTGATAAAATTCCAAATGAGAGTTTTTCAAAGCATAAGAAATATAAAGATAATATAACTAGCAATTTTTATAGTCAGAGAATCTAGCCCAAAAAAGTTGATATATAGTAACCACTTAATAAATATACTTACTGAATACATGTAATTCAGCCAAAGTAATCTTGTCCACATACATTTTTTTTAACAATAAGTTCTTTGAAAGTCAGTAGCCCAAAATATTTTGCTCTCTGAGCTGGAAAGCAGAAACACTTTTTTTTGTGTGTTTTGTTTTTGTCTTAGTTTTTGCTTGGGGGCCCTTACTCAGCAGTGTTCAAGGCTTTCTCCTGACTCTGTGCTCAGGAATCTCTTCTGGAGGGCTCAAGGGACGTGGGGTGCCAGGAATTGTCCCCAGGTCAGCCACATACATGGCAATTGCCCTACCCTACGTACTATCTCTCTGTAAGGACAAAGCATTTATTTATATGAAGGAAAAACACTTGTCTTTTAATTATTCCTTATATGTGGATGTAAATGAGTAAGGAAGAATGAACTCAGGGGAAAAGAAAAAAATATGTGACTATAAGAGTGTGCCACCCGCACGGCAGAGCCTGGCAAGCTAACCGTGTCGTATTTGATATGCCAAATACCAGTAACAATTATAGACCTCATTCTCATGACCTGATGGAATGGTTTGAGGCTCTTTATGTTCCTGGAGCAAGCAGGTGCCCTTGGGCTCCTCTTGCATGAGACAGGTCATATGGAGATGTTACTGGGGCCCGCTCGAGCAAATTGATGATTAACGGGAAGACAGTGATACAGTGAATACATGTATAAGAGAGTTTTGTCTTATTAATTTATTTTATTAACTCTTAATTAATATTAAGTCAAATAGAATTGAGAAACTATTAATAAAATATTTAACAAAAATATGTACCTATAGAAAATTTTATTTTGGTACATATGTATTTTATTTGTATTCAGATTACACCATGATGTTAAATTTAATTTTTAAATGTATTATTTCATAAAATAGTGACTGGATAAAATCAATGCACATATTTATGTAAAGGTGGATAATTTGCTGATGCTAATGGGGGGGAGAGAAGATTTCTCTTCACTTTTTTAGAGACCTTACTAATTCTTCCTGTGAAAGAGAACTTGCTAATTCTTTCTGTGAAGCCTGAATAAATATCAGACTCTTAATTCTTAGAGTTCTCATATGTATTTACATTTTTTCTTTTGGTTTTGGGCCACACCCATCAGTGCTCAGAGCTTACTCCTGGCTCCACCCTCAGGAATAACTCCTCATTGAACCCAGTTCAGCTGCATGCAAGGCAAGAGCCCTACCTCTATACTCTCTGGACTCTACATAGTTGCTTTCATGAACTCAGTCCCAGAGTTTCTCGTACATATTACACATTGTAGATGTTTATATTATCTCAATTACTCATTTCCAGAATTATCCTCTAAATCCTAGCCAACATATTTACTTAGATACCTAAAAGTACCTCAGCATTAACATATTCAAAACAATTTCTCCTATATTACCTCAGGACTTATATCACTTCAGTCTTTCTTCTTATCAAAACATTGCCAAGTCCATTGGTTCTACTGGCAGAAAATCTGACTCTCTCCCCCCCACTCACATTCCTCTCTGATTGCCTTCTGATTTTCGCTTTCTTCTCCCATTAAGTAGGCCACACTTTCTATCTACTGATACTTTTCTGTGTAGAAACTTTTAGTTTTACATACTCACAGTTGCTTGTTTTTCTTTCTTTTTTCCCTTTACTGCTGTTATCGAGTCCCAAAAGACATTTATAATGTGAGCATCATAAAATATAGGTTTTTAAATCCCTCCCTGTGTACTCTATGATCTCAGTTCTTGCCCATAAGACTTCATGTTTTATGACAATAGTGTAAAAAGACACAGATGGAGCTGCTACTGGTTCTCCCATTTGCACGCTTTCTGGCCAGGCAATACAACAGTAAATGCAAACAACTAAGAGTGCCTGCATGGCAGAGCCTGGCAAGCTACCTGTGTAATATTTGATATGCCAAATACAATAGAATAGACCTCATTCCCATTACCTGGACGAATGGTTTGAGGCTCTTCATGTTCATGGAGTGAGCAGAGGCCCTTGGGCTATACTAGCACATGACAGGGACAAATGGCGATGTTATTGGTGCCTGTTCAAGCAAATTGATGAACAGGGAAAGACAAGTGATACAAGTGACCATAAAAAAGTGATCCTATTTTATTCTTCTGTACATGACTGAACTTTATTCCAAGAGCATTTCTTCAAGATATTTCCCTTTCTCTGTTATATGGTAGTGTCTGCTTTGTCATAAGTTACATGTTGATATGTGTGTGAGTTTATTTCTCTGCCTTAAATTTTATTCCATTGAGCTACTTGTCTACAATTTTTTGTCTAACTCTAGCTGACAAAAATGTGGCATTGTTGTGTCAATACCATACTGTTTTAGTTACTGTCACTTTGTAATATAATTGAATTTGGGAACATAATCCTTCATTTTTCTACTTCTTTTCTCAAAATAGTTTTAAATATTTGTAGCATTTTGTGTTTCCATATAAATTCTAATATGTTTTGTTTTGTTTCCTTATCAATATCATTGGAACAACCATGGAAATTCTATTGAATCTGGATTTTTTTTACTAAAATTATCATAGATATATACTGATTCTCTCCATCTGTGAATATAAACTATCTTTCCATCCTCTGTGAGTCGTTTTTTATCTTGTAATAGCGTTTTATAGATTTTGTTGTATAGGCCAGAATTCTTCAACCACATGGGGCACATCAGTAATTAGAAATGCTTGTAAAACTATTGCCCTGGTTGTTGGCCCATAGACTTGATTGCTGGGATCCATTGATTTGGTTGCTTGCCCATAGACTTAGTTGTTGGCCCATAGACTGGCATGCTGGAAAAGAGTTGCTCCAAAGGCATGAAAAGGTTGAAGAAAGCTGTTTTCGGCCTTTCACCTAATTTTATTCATATATATTTAATTAATCATAGATATTTAATTTCTATTTGTGAGTATTTAATTATTTTGGCATAATTTAAAATTATATTTTTATGCATTTCTTCTTAATCACATTTACATTATAGATGTCACAGATTTTTTTTTTGCATATTGATTTTTATGACTTGCCTGTTTACTGACTTAATTGATTCTAATAGAATTTTCAGTGGTCTTTAGGATTTTTTAAAATATATTATCCTCTCATTCCCCCAGAATAATAGTATGATTTTCTTCTGTTTTCTGCTGTCTAATTACTGTTTGGGATTACTAGTACTAAATTTAATAGAATTTGTCAGAGTGAACAATAATCTCTTGTTTTCTGATCTTAAAGGAAAAATGCAGTTGTAATCAACTATGATCATAAATGTTGATTTATGATTTAAACTTTTCTATATAGAGAGATGCTCCTTTTTTCTTCATTAGAGGCTTTATCACATGGGTACTAAATCATATCCAATGCTTGTCTTTGCATGTGTTGTTATAGTCATGCAATGTTTTAATTTTCCTGTTTATACAGTGATTTATGTTACTTGATTTGTATATGTTGAACCATCTTTGTATCCTTGGAATAGAATACTTGGTCATAGTGGGATATGATAGATTGTTGATTTTTTTGCTAGTATGTAGTTGACGTTCTTTTGTATTTAAAGCAATCAGAGATTAATTTAGTTCTTTAATGTTTTTGGAGGTGGGTGGGAGAGTCTCTAAAGTGGTGCTCAGGGAATCTGGGTCCCCTCAATGATTCTCAGCCAACTTGTGGTTAAATTCAAGGGCCCTGAGAATGTGATGCTGCTTAAACTCTGCAATACGGGGACCGACTCAGGCCACTCAGGTCTCCAGAATGACACCTGGTAATTTTAGGGTGTGTCCAGGGTTGCACCTAACAATGCTTAGGGGACAATGTGGTAACAAGGTTTGACCCTAGGTCGGCCTCATGTAAACAGGAACCTTACCTGCAGTATTATCTCTGAGTTATATCTTTTCTTTTCTTAGCTCTCCAACATGGCAGGAATTGAAAATATATGCCTGGCAGATGATTTATGAATAATCTGCTAACCTCCTACCTAAAGGGCACAAAACAAAGAGAGTCAAATCATTTCATAAACTGAATTCTGTGATTTTATCATTAAATAATTTGGGAAAGCTAGTCACCTTATCCCCAAACAGAATTTGTCCTAAAATACCACTATCATGAAACGCTTTGATATGTTCTTAAAGTCTCTAATGTTCACATATATAAATGTAGATCAACATTGACTGTTTTTTTGGCTTATTGGATCATACCTGGTGATGTTCAGAGTTTACTCCTGACTCTGAACTCATAAATTACTTCTGAAGGTGTTTGGGGAACCATATGGGATGCCAGGGATTAAACTTGGGTCAGCAGCTTGCAAGGCAAATGCCCTACCTGCTGAACTATCGCTCTGACCCCTAACGTTGACTTTTTACAGGCTATTTTTGTCATGGGTCAGAACATTTTTTACTATATTTATTCTTGCCTTTTTTTTTCTTTTCTAAGTTCAGAAAGTGCAGGTAAAATGTGTTTTTTCTAGGGCAAAGTGATGAATTTGGATAAGTATAAGTCACGTGACTGCCAACAATCCCAACATTTAGAACATTTTTATCACCACAAGTTCCATAGTCCCCCTTTCATCTCTGGCAGCCACCCATGTTTTCTCATTTATAGTTGTGCCATTTCCAAATGACACATGAGTGGCCTTATACCATGGGGTAGCTTTAAAGTCTGACTTCACTTAGCAGGATGCATTTGCAAGCCATTCATCTTGCGTTGTAGTTCATTTATTTTCATTCCTGAGTGATGTCGCTTGGAAGTATATGTCACCATTTGTTCACGCCTCTGAAAGTTGATGGCTTGCCTGAATTCTGAGTAAAACGAATATGCTATTGAAAATTATCTGCCCTTCTGTGTTCCTGTCCTGGACCACTCATCAATATTTGGTGCTCCATAAGGTCCCCAGGAAGAATATATCTGTGGATATTATAACCTGGCTGCCACTTCCTTGTTTCCTAAAAAAAGTAAAAGTGTACCTGGAGTAGAGTTTGATTTTCCCTCTTGAACAATCAAATGAAGACATTAACATAAATATTTTATATTTGATAGTACAATTATCACTGACAATTATGCTACTTTACTCATTCAACTAATACCTTCTGAGTACCTACTTTATTCCTGGAACTGACATAAGTGCTCTGGATTGGAGAGCAAATGGCAAGCAAATGCTTGACATTATTCTCCTGCATACTCAGTTTACAATCTAAGGAAGGAGACATTGATTAAGAAAATGATAAAACAAAATGTCAATAAAATAGTAGAGTGGCTGTGAAGCCTTAAACTATGGATTTAGGTGAAGGAAGTGAAGTTTTAGTCAGGATCGTTAGAAAAGTGGAGCATTCCAGGAAACACAGCACGTTTCCCAGAGTCAGGAGACAGAGTCTGCATGAATTTGAGAAGTTCAGAGAACAGAGACTGAGGTTTGATGAGCGATTTGAGATACAGGTAAGTAGATGGTCTTATTGTTATAGGAAGTTCAGGCTCTTGTCCTGCAGCAGTCAAGATCAAATGCAAAGCACTGGAGGTTAGATGACTGAACTCAGTAGAAACTTTGTTTGAAGCAAAGAAGGAAAGGGAGGCATGCTGGAGAATGCTGTATCCTTAAGAATGAAGCCTAGAAATGTGGGACACCTTCTTTTTGATATTCTCTTTATTAGCTGGGTGAGAGAGCTCTCTGCTTTGGACCTAAGGCAAAGGTTCTGGGGGAAAACAGGATGCTTGAGAAGCATTCCTTTTGTATGTCTTGGGAGCATATCTTGGACGGTTCTTGGGTCATTCTCAAGAAGTTTTTCCTCTAGGGTCATTCATTCTAATTTATTCTGTCTATTCTCTCTTGTCCCTATGTAGTTATGTTTTTATGGACCGTAGTGCAAAACTTTATCACTGACTGAGAAGTATTGCTGAGCCTGGCTCAATGAAAAGGTCGGGCACTCCAACAAGCAATCCACATTTAAATTTTGACTCTCCCCAAGCTTTAAAACTAATATGTGCTATTGACTAGAGCTTTGCTAATAATATGAATAACTAATACATATATCATATGTACTGTGATCATACAATAAAATAAGCTAGAGAAAAATGATTAAGAGACTCATAGGAAAAGAAATATTTACACTGTTGCACTGCATTTACTAATACTATAAGTTTTGTCTGTTTATAAGAAAATCTGTGTACTGAGGAACCACACAATTCAAAGTCATATGTTCATGGATCTGATTCAAGGCTGTTCCTCAACTGTATGAGGAAGTCATTTGTTAGATTAGCAGAAAAGAGTCAGGTTTGAATTTCCAAAGTTGGTTTCAACTGATTACAATGGGAACTACTGTGTTGTGAGTCGAGATGAATTGGAAGCAATCAGGAAGGCAACTAGTAGATCATCGTAAATAGGATAGTTGCAGCAAAAGACAATACTTTCAAGTTGCATCAAAGTGGATGGATAGAGAGAGCAGTTTTGAAGGTAAAGCCCGAGGGCTATAAACTAAATCACTTTGGTTATTGGGGTTGAAGGTGTTGTTGAGAACGGCACTTGTGTTTCTGGTCTGTGCAGAGTTTGTATTGGTATCATTTATGTAACTGGAAAATTTAGGGGGTAATGAAATCCGTTTTAGAACTTTTAAGTTTGAGGTGATTTGGTGGTTCAAGCGCACAGTTAGCTCCTTGGTTCTGATTGGGTCAAAACAGCATTCTATGGAGGCTGCAGTTATGAAGCTCTCTTACAGGTGGGAACTGAAGACTTGGTCATAGATTAGATTGACTGGGGCAAGAAGAGGAAGACCGAGTGTTTAGCATTGAACTTCACAGCATGACATGGACAGGGAAGGGGAATGACCCAGCAAAGGAGATTAGAAAAGTCAAGACAAGAAAAGTCAAGGGTTTACAGGTTATGATCAAAGTCCACTGTTTGAACTTTGGAAGGAGGAAATATCCTGAATAGAACACAAGATTACTAATAACTTCAGTGCAAGTTTTTAGTGGTCTGATGATAGCAGTGATTTGATGTGTAAATAGTGTAAATAGAATGTGAATAGTGTAAATAGGATTTTAGTGTAAGTAGGATGCAAATAAGTGGAGACAGAGTACTCCACTTCCAAGAGTAACACTTGGAAGAATATTGCTGCAAAGGATCAGTGGTGGTGGTTAGGAAATAGGGAGAAACAAACCAGAGAGATAGCACAGTGGGTAAGGCACTTGCCTAGCATGTGGATGACTCACATTTGATCCTCAGCGACCCATTCAGTCCCCTTCAGGCGTGATCCTTGAGTAAAGAGCCAGGAGTATGCCCTGAGCACTTCCAGGAGTGGGAAGGAAGGAGGAAGGAAGGAAGTAATGAAGGAAGGAAGGAAGGAAGGGAGGGAGGGAGGGAGGGAGGGAGGAAGGAAGGAAGTTAGGAAGGAAGGAAGGAAGGAGGGAAGGAAGGAAGGAAAGAAGGAAGGAAGGAAAGAACAAAGGAAGAAGATAGGAAGGAAGGAGGGAAGGAACAAAGGAAGGAATGAAGGGAGGAGTGAAGGAACAAAGGTAGGAGGGAAGAAAGAAGGAAGGAAGGAAGAAAAGAAAGAAAGAAAAGAAAAGAAAGAAAGAAAGAAAGAAAGAAATAAACAAACAAACAAACAAACAAACAAACAAACAAAGAAAGAAAGAAAGAAAGAAAGATTAGAGATTGATTCATTGAAGGATTAAAAATAAGTTGAAGAAAGCTCAAAATATTGGCGAAATGAGCCGTGCATGTCTATTGAGAGAATTCTTTGCTTTCAAAGACAAAGATGTGAGTAGATATGGGTGGGCCTATATTAACGGTCTGAGAAGATTACAAAGCAGTGAGCTGATGCCCTTTATTTCCTCTGTATGGCAGCTGGTGAAGACTCAGAAATGGAGTCTGCAGGGCAGAGGGGTGGGAAACATTGAAAATGCCCATGAGGGAGTAAGATAGTTAACATTAAAGGCCAGAGACTTGTCGGAAACATTGATCCCTGACTGGATTTTACACAGTCATCCTTTTTTTTTTTTTTTGGGTCACACCCGGCAATGCTCAGGGGCTACTCCTGGCTCTGTACTCAGGAATTACTCCTGGCAGTGCTCAGGGGACCATATGGGATGCCAAGGATAAAACCCAGGCTAGCACAGGCCTGCAAGGCAAACGCCCTACCCGCTGGGCTATCGCCTCCGGCCCTCACACAGTCATCCTTACACCTATGTTAAACACCTACCTTCACAAGCTCTCTGCATTGTTAAATTATCATACAAAGCAGATGGAATCTCTTTGTTCAAATCCATTTCCCATGTTACTGTGATGGGTATACTATGTAAGCCTATTGTGACCGGTAAGGCTATGGCTTCACACCTATAATCTTGATTCATGCCCTTATTTTGAGGAAGCTGTTCTTGGATACAGAAATTTCCTCCAGAAGAAACCCGCATTTCTCAAAGGTTTGCTCCACATTTTTTCTAAGACAGGCAATGACACCATCTTATGGCGGCCACTTCCTTCTTGTCTTCAGGCTATAGTAATATTCACCAGCTTCCTTGCAATTAGTTTTCAGAACAGTTTTCATTTATTTTTCGAGGAGAAAAATAAAAATTAATTTGGTAAGACTAAATATTTGTCAATTAAGTATTATAATACCTGTTGGTGAAGTCCTGAGCAGTTGAGGCAGATCACTTGATCACTTGAATCCCGTTATTCATCAATTTGCTCGAGCAAGCGCCAGTAACATTTCCATTGGACCCTATCACGTGCCAATGTAGCCCAATGGCATCTGGTTGATTCAGGAATATGAAGAGCCTCAAACCGTTCCTTCAGGGTCTTTACAAGGAAGTCTGACCATCTTGTAGGTGGGCGGCCACGTGATCTTTTGATATCCCGTGGGATCCAGTCGGTAATGGCTCTAGTCCAGCAGTTGTCTCCAAATCGCATTGCATGTCCAGCCCATCTGATTTTCGATGCCTTGGCAAACGAGACAGCATCCCTGATTCTGGAATAGCGACGGAGGTCAGAACTCCGGATTCCTTCTCTCACTTGAGTGAGGCATGATATTCCAAGCATAGCTCTTTTGATTCGTCTCTGGGAGACCCGAATAGCATTCTCATCCTGCTTTCGTAGGGCCCAGGTCTCTGAGGCGTATGTTCATGCAGGGAGAACGGTGGAGTCAAAGAGATGTGCCCGGAGCCGGAGGTTCTTTGTCCTTTTAGCTATTTCTTCGATGCCTTTGAAGGCATTCCATGCCGCTCTCTTCCTCCTGCGCAGCTCAGGTTTTAGGTCGTTCATCATGTTTATTTCTCAATCTAAGTACACATAACTGCTGCATTCAGAGATGTTTGTTCCATTGAGAGTGAATGGGGCTTCTGGAACTAGTTCATTCTTCATGAACATTGTTTTCTTTAGATTCAGCTGTAGACCTATCTTTCCACATTCTCGGTCCAAGTCAGCCAGCATTTGTGCCGCTTGGCTAATGTTTGGTGTTATTAGAACAATATCATCAGCGAAGCGGAGGTGCTGTAGTTGCCGACCATCTATCTTCACTCCCATTCCTTCCCATTCTAATTGTTGCATGATGTTCTCGAGGGTGGCGCTGAAGAGTTTTGGTGAAATGGTATCACCCTGTCGAACCCCTCTTTTCACATTAATGATCACTTCTTTGTAGAATGGTGAGATCCTGGTGGTGAATCCGTAATACAGCTCACAAAGGATCTTGATGTATTGGGTTTGAACACCCTGTTTGGCTAGGGCTTTGATGACTGCTTCAGTCTCCACAGAATCAAAAGGCTTTCTGTAAATCAATGAACGTGAGACAGAGCGGCATCTTGTACTCCCTACAAACCTCAATGAGCTTGGTTACTGTGTGGATATGGTCGATTGTGCTGAATCCTTTCTGGAAGCCTGCTTGCTCGCATGGTTGTCCTTCATCTAGTGTTCTGCTAATCCTGTTCAGGATGACTCGTGTAAACAGCTTGTAGATGACAGACAACAGGCAGATGGGGCGATAGTTGCCGATGTCGTGAATGTCTCCCTTCTTGAACAGTAGAACTGTCCTGCTGGTTTTCCATTGGGAGGGAACCTTGCATTCGGACAGGTAGCGTGTGAAGAGCCGAGCTAGTGTATTGATGAGTACTGACGGCAGATTCTTCAGGTGTTCGGGTCTGACTTTGTCTGGGCCTGGTGCTGTTCCCTTCTTTACTGACGAGATGGCATATCGGATTTCAGAAGGGAGAACGTTGGGAATGACATATCCATCCTGTGGAATTTGGTATGTGGGCACGTGGATGTGGCTATCAAAGAGATTTGAGTAGAAGTCCTGGATAATCTTCTCCATTGCCTTTCTGGAAGATGTGATAGATCCATCAGGGCATCGGAGGGCAGTCATCTTGGTCTTACAGTTGGCGAAGGAAAGGGGGCAGTCGCGAATGCTTTTCCCGGCTTCTGATGCATCTTCCGGTATTTCTGCTCTTCTGTCTTTGAGGTCTGCTTTTATCGCTTCTCTGCACTCTTTAGCAAGCTTGGATGTTATCATTTGGTCTCCTGAGGCTCGCGCCTTGCCACGTTGGCGAATGAGCTCGAGAGTTTCTGAAGACAGGCGTCCTTTTGTGTCTTTCTCTCTCTCTGCATTCTTCGCACAATCATGGAGTTGGTTGTATTCTTCATCGATGTTGTCAATGATGGTATCTTCCCATGTTGCTGCAATGGTGCCAAAGAGTTCCCAGTTGGTGGTTGTTCTGGGGAGTTCTCTTCTTAAACTTTGCAGCCTTTTCTCCCCTTGCTAGGGAAGTAGAATTTTGCACGAAGGAGACGGTGGTCCAATCCTATCTGGAATTTGGGGACGACAGCTACATCGGTCAGACAAAACCGTCGATTGAAGATGATGTGGTCTATTTCATTGTGGAACTGTCCTCCAGGAGATTCCCATGTCCAACGTTTCTCTTCAGCTTTCTGGAACTGTGAGTTCCCATGAATGGTCTTGGTGGACATGATGAACTCAGTCTCTCACCCTGTTCGTTCCATTCTAGGCCATGGGTCCCGATGTGGAGTTCTTCAGCCGATCTTCTTGGTCCTATCTTGGCATTAAAATCACCGACTATGATCTTGTAGAAGGTGTGATCTTTTTATAGAACTCCTCCAATTCCATGTAGAATTTCTCAATTTCATCTTCTTTGTATGTGGATGTTGGTGCATAGACAATGAAGATAGAAATTGCTGGCAGTGGCCACATCTCTTCAAGTGTAATCGTCCTTTTCGGTTTGTAAGGCATTCAAATGAATCAATGTTTACGGCCATGTTCGTGTTGACAAGGACACCAATGCCACCGATGCCTCTTTTTGTCGCATGTTCCAAGGAACAATTCTTCTCCGTGTCAAATACAGCATGATGCAACTGACGCCTCCTTGTCTCAGTCAGACCAATGATGTCGTACTTGATCTTTTTGCTTGCAGCATCAGATCCTCAATATATGCTTCCGATGCCAGTGTACGTGCATTGAAAGTACAGACAGTCATTTTAGTCCTTCTTTGTTTTGGCAGCCTAGGATGGCCATGAAATTTTTTCAGGCACTGCTTGTTTGCCATTCTTACTGCTGCCGTATTAAGGGCTCTTTCGGGGTCAGGAAAAGAAACATTTCTGTTACTGGATTTGGCATATCGAACACGCATCGGACAGCTTGCCAGGCTCTGCCATGTGGGCGCTATATTCTCATTAATTTGTGGGGCTCTCTGAGAGCGGTGGGTTGAATATTTACGGTAATTTGGAGGTAAATCGCCTGGTTTCTGCTCTGCCGGGTGTACCTATGTCTTAGGCTCGAGCATTCCTGAGCTTGAAATACTCTCCTCTGAAGTGTGGGTCTCTGCGTGGTGGGTCCTTGTAGGCTGGGTTTCTGACAAGCCAGGCTGGAGACTGGATTAAGCTGTGGGCTGGAGACTGGATTAGTCTGCTGGGTGGAGATCTTACCTGCTGCAGAGTGTGGATTGTGAAGATGGCTGCCAGCAAGGTGTGGGGGGTTCCTCTGGGCTCCTCCGAGGCTCCATCGGGATGGTGGACTCGGGTCGGAAGTTGCTCTCGTGGTCCATGGAATGCAGGGGGTTCAACGGGGAAAGCTGGTTTCTGCTCTGCTGGGTGTACCTGTGAGGCAGATATATTTAAACAAATGATTAACCATTTTCATCCTTTCTACACAGCAACTAAAAATCACCATTGCTACACCATGACTGAATTTTCCCTAATTATGTGTTCACAACCATTTTTTGATGGCAAATAGATAGACATTCTGTGTGACGTGCAGTAAACAACAAATGCTCCATTTCATATTTAATTTGAAGGTAAGTGAAGGGAAAGGAGAGAAGGCCAGCAAATACAGTTACCATGGAGCAAACAGTATGTCTTGCTTTGCTTATATATTATATTTAAGTTCAGGATGCTTTACCAACCCAGCTTAGATAACTCCTCCTATGAAGGATATGAATACCTCAAATTAGTCAATAAGCATGATTATGAAGGAAAACTACGTGAATAATCAGTAGTGATAGTGACAAGGAGAAATAGGAAGGGAAATATTGAAAAATGTCTAAAAAAATAATTACCAAGATGTGATGATGGAATGTCAGGATGAACCCAGGACGTATCTGGTAACTGGATGGCTAGAAGATAATTATCTCAACATCCTGCTTCTGTTTTATAATTTTCCCAGCTTTAAAGTCAATGAAAAGGGCTTCCTCAGCTCCTTTATTTAATATTTAAAAGTAAAAGGGAAGGAAATCCAAATCACGACAACAATGAGATACCATCTCACACTAGTGAAAATGGCACATATCAAAAATAATAGGAACGGTCAGTGTTGGCAGGGATGTGGCAAGCAAGAAATTCTCAGCCTCTCCTGGTGGGAATGTTTTCTGGTTCAATCCCTATGGAATATAGTATGAACAATTCTCACTAAACTTAAAAATTAAGCTACCATAAAACCAGTATTCATATCCTTCATAGGAGGTGTTATTAAACTGGCTGGGAAAGTGTATCAGAACTTAAATACTATATATAAGCAAAGCAAGACATATTGTTTGCTCGATGGTAATTGTATTTGCTGACCTCTTTTTTCCCCTTCACTTACCTTCAAATTAAAACCCATCAATTCTACTTTGATTTATTTCCCCCAGAACAGAAAAAGATTCATTCAAAAGGACATATGCATACCTTTATTCATTGCAGCACTCAATACAGTAACTAAGATTTGGAATCAACATAGGTATTCAGCAGCAGATCAGTATATAGATCTGCTAGATCATAAGATGCAGTATATAGAGAGTGGAATATTACTCAGCAGTAAGGAATGATTAAATCATGCAATTTGCTGCAATATTGATTGAACAGGAAAATATCATGTTAAATGAAGTAAGCCAGAAGAAGAAGGATAATCACAGGATGAAATCACCTATATTCGGTATTTAGGATAACTGAATGAGAAGAGGAAACGGTTCAAAGGGGACATGTCCAAATCAAACTTGGTCCCAAAGTACAGAGAGAAGGAAACACAATAAGTGGCTAGGGTGTGGGCAGGGAGAAAAGACAGATGAGAAGCAACAGAGGGCAAGAGTTAATGTACATTAAGGAATGATAGAGCTAAATAGCCAGACCACTTAGTCAACAACACTGAAATTCTGAGACCTGAACTTTAATATACAAACTTAAAAAGGGGGCCTACAGATGATCAACTTTGGGGGTGGGGAGGCAGTGGGAGGCAGAGGTGGACCTGGGAAGCCTGGTATAGGAAAGATGAAACTGGTGGTGGGATCCGTGAGTGGACATTGTACATCTAAAGCCCAACCATGAAGATATTTTTTAAATCAAGGTGGTTTCTTAGAATACCGTTTGGGAAAAAAAGCAATAAAATAAAAAATGTTCCTGCCTTTCTTGAACCCGTATATGGAAGTTCCTTCCGAGATGACCTTTCTACCTGCTCTTAAGTAAAATCTTTTCTAATATAATGTTTCTGTTGTTTCTTACTTCCAATCCTGGCTGCTTAAAGACAAGACACTGAATGTACTCTAACAGTTGCGATTTCTAGACCGCTCTACAAAAAAAGGTTATTTCAGATTTTCATTGGCTAACTCATCACATTGAAACAAATTGGATAATCCATTATACTCTCTCACAAATATCAATTTTAACTTCAGACATACAAAGAAAATATTAGCAGTGTTTAAGACATTTAAAGAAGACGTAAGCAGCAAATACAATAGGGATTAATATCTGCAAGTGAAAAACTGTCTTCCAGATTTGCAGATTTTGTTTGTAGCTTGTGTCCAGAGACGAGTATCTGCTTTAATTTTCTACTTCCACAGATGATGCTGTGTAATGAAGCTTGTATGCTGGGACCGGGATGTGGTTTAGGGACAAAGCCATGCCTTTAGCTGACACTTGATTCAATCCCTGGCACCACAATAAAAGTCTATACCCTGTAAGGCAATATTCTTATTTGGTTTTCTTTAGAATCATCTGAAAATCAGATCAATTAAAAGAGGCCAAAGCAAAAATGACCTTCTAGTGTTCTTCACGTGTGGCAAGAATAATCTGTCTTGGCAGTTGGAACATGCTATTCACCTGAGGGCTGTCAATCAGCCTCATTTTGAAAGACACAGACTTTATAAATTGTCAACACGTCACTTAGGCGTGAAACCAGTGTTCATCAAGAGAGAAACTAAAACAAATGCTCAAATAATTGAAAATCAAAATGCAGCCTGACCACCTGATCATAAGAACAAACTGCTACGTTCTCCAGCACATACGTTATAACAATTGCAATATGTGAGACACAGGAGACAACGTGCACGGCTATTATTGTGCTTCTTAAGAACTGGGATATAATCTGGAGATGAATGGCTTGAGCTCTTTTTTTTCTCCCTTTCATATAAAGTAAACTATCTGTCATTGAGTAGCCCCCATAAATACAACTCTCTAATATGAAACCTGCTGACAGGCTTGTAGGCGATTTCAGTTGTGGCAGCCGGAACTGAATGCTCTGAACTACATTAGAGTTGGTCCCTGGAGGACGGGATTGAGCTTCATTGGCACTGTGAGAGTTCCATCGGAGTCCTCATTAAACCTCTCCCAGGGATCACAGCCACAGCCATCCTTCTCTCCCTCATGGAGATAGATGTGAGTGTGGGTATGGGTAAGTTTCCCACTGTACAGGAGAGACTGCTCTCTCTTTTTTTTCTTTCTTTCTTTCTTTCTTTCTTTCTGTCTGTCTGTCTGTCTTTCTTTCTTTCTTTCTTTCTTTCTTTCTTTCTTTCTTTCTTTCTTTCTTTCTTTCTTTCTTTCTTTCTTTCTTTCTTTCTTTCTTTCTTTCTTTCTTTCTTTCTTTCTTTCTTTCTCTCTCTCCCTCCCTCCCTCCCTCCCTCCTTCCTTACTTTTCTTTCTTCTTTCTTCTTCCTTCCTTCCTTCCTTCCTTTCTTTTTCTTTTTCTTCCTTCCTTCTTCCCTTCTCTTCCCTCTTCCCTCTTCCCTCTTCCCTCTTCCCTCTTCCCTCTTCCCTCTTCCCTCTTCCCTCTTCCCTCTTCCCTCTTCCCTCTTCCCTCTTCCCTTCCCTTCCCTTCCCTTCCCTTCCCTTCCCTTCCCTTCCCTTCCCTTTCCTTCCCTTTGCTTTTTTGGCTCACACCCGGCAATGCTCAAGGGTTACTCCTGGCTCTGCACTCAGGAATTTCTCCTGGCCGTGCTAGGGAACCATATGGGATGCCAGGGATCAAACCCCGGGTCGGTTGCTTGCAAGGCAAATGCCCTATCCACCGTGCTGTCGCTCCGGACCCAAGAGATTGCTATTTCTAACCAGAACCTCCTTCAGATTTGGGACTGGAGCAATAGTAGAGTGGGTTGGGCCCCTGCCTGTTGTATAGCTGATGTAGGGTCCATACCGCCACCCCACATGGTCCCTCGAGCCCCTCCAGGAGTGGTCCCTCAAACAGGAGAAGGATTCTGGGTGTGGCCCCACAAAATAAAGAAAAATAAAACCAATAACTAGTCTTCTGGTCAACAACCTCATTCTTTGCAAATGGCATAGAGAGTTTTAATTGAATCTGAGATTTCATTGTCAAAACGCCTGTCTTCAGGCATATACTAGGTGTAGTTTGCTCTCTACCAACCACAACCAGGGTTCTTTTTTATTGAAGAAAATCAGTGCCAGAGAGAAGTAGGTAGCAGTGAGCTCAGTCATCTTCACCTAATGGTATTGCTGAGATAATGAAATCAGAACAGACATTTTGAAGCAACTGGTAAAGTATCGCTGTCTATATTTTATATGTCACCGATGGCCACTCTTGTTGGCTTGGAGTCTAGAAAATACTGTAACAGGATTTGCCATTCTTTCGAAGTACTGCACAGAAAACCAATCAATAGTTCAAAGACATGCACAGCGTGTTCTATGGATTAAAATTCCCACACAGCGATGAGCCAGCAGTCAAGTTCTTTGGAATCTCTCCTTGGAAAATTCACAAGAAATTACTGTTTTAGGTGCAATAAGAACAGATGAAATTGTTTTATCTGGTGGCAGCCATGGAAATGTTTTTATACAGAGACAAAACTTCCTGCTGACAGTGTCACTTCATGGAATATTAATAGTATTAATTACTAATATTTAAAAAAATTTATTATACCACTGAGAGACATACAATAACAAAGGTGTTCATAATTGGTTCTTGGTAATACAGTATTCCAGCACCCATCCCTCCACCAGTGCCCCATTTCCACCACCAATATACCCCACCCCTCTCGCCCACCCCCAGGCTGCCTCAATAGAGGTGCCCCCCCTTTCCTCTCTTTCTCTCTCTCTCTCTCTCTCTCTCTCTCTGTCTCTGCATCTCTCTCCCTCTTCGTAATTACTAATACTTTTTAGGGAGAATATTTTACTGTTTAGGCATCATTGTCTGAAGATAATATTTGGGGACCATCCCTGAGCATTGCCAGGTATGACCCAAAAAAGCAAAAAAATATATATATTTGGGGGCTGCTTAGTCCCCAAAGCGGGTCATATTTCATTCTGTATGCATATACAAGAAGAACAAAGTAAATTGGGAGAAATGACCCCAAACCTTATCATGTTGCAATATGACTACAGCTGTGCCCCACTTTTCCCAAGTTCACGTTTCTCTCAGTCATTGTTATGCGCGGCACACAATACTATGCGTGTTTGCTAACAAGAAGAAAACTGAAGAGCATTTCTGCTTTACAACAAAAGGCCAAACAGGGGCCAGAGAGATAGCCCAGTGGGTAGGGCATTTGCCTTGCACGTGGCCGGCCTGTGCCGGCCCGGGTTCGATCCCGGCATCCCATTTGGTCCCCTGAGCACCGCCAGGAGTAATTCCTGAGTGCAGAGCCAGGAGTAACCCCCTGAGTATTGCCGGGTGTGACCCAAAAAGCAAAAAAGAAAGAAAGAAAGAAAGAAAGAAAGAAAGAAAGAAAAGAAGGAAGGAAGGAAGGAAGGAAGGAAGGAAGGAAGGAAGGAAGGAAGGAAGGAAGGAAGGAAGGAAGGAAGGAAGGAAGGAAGGAAGAAAGAAAGAAAGAAAGAAAGAAAGAAAGAAAGAAAGAAAGAAAGAAAGAAAGAAAGAAAGAAAAGAAAGAAAGAAAGAAAGAAAAGAAAGAAAGAAAGAAAGAAAGAAAGAAAGAAAGAAAAGAAGAAAGGAAGGGAAGAAAGAAAGAAAGAAAGAAAGAAAGAAAGAAAGAAAGAAAGAAAGAAAGAAAGAAAGAAAGAAAGAAAGAAAGAAAGAAAAAAAGAAAGAAGAAAAAGAAAGAAAGAAAGAAAGAAAGAAAGAAAGAAAGAAAGAAAGAAAGAAAGAAAGAAAGAAAGAAAGAAAGAAAGAAAGAAAGAGAAAGAAAGAGAAAGAAAAAGGCCAAACTGCGAAAATAGTGTTAGGTGTGGGTTTTGTGCAGCTGTCCTAGAAGAGGGACAAAGCAGCGCTGCCAAGCTTCTCCCGGCAAACTGTGCTGTGGTGTGTGTTTGTCGTGTCATTCCTCCTTTAATTACGCGTCTGTATTGCTTTTTTAGGTTTTATGTGTTATTGGTAAGATGTGATAGAGATTATCTGGGGGAGTCTGGGAATACTAAAAAATTTTCCCACATAGGTGACTGGTGATTGCTTTTTTTTTTATGCCATTTTGATCTCATAAGAAATCGTAGATTTCATTAAAAAAACCTCTATTCTCTGAGAGCTAGAGAGAACTATATATAAAAATGTTCATTGCCGTGAAAGTTTTTACTGCATTTGCACAATGATGTAAGATGAGTAGAACCACTTGTCAAGGACGTACATGACCAGGCAAGCATATACTCATGCATTGACATACTTGCACCCATATACTTGAAGGGCCTCGTATACCTCTACAGCTTATAGCACAAACTATAAGCACTTGTGAACTCAAACTCTACTCAAAAGATAAACTGTTGGTGTTTGAGTGTGATGTTGCCAGCGGCCTCCACATTTTTTCAGTTCTAGACATTAGATTGCTTTAACAGCTCTTTCAGGAGTGGGTGGAAATAGAATGCGCTTTCAGAAGCTTCAGAATCAGAGAAAAATATACAAACCAGAGCCTCTACAAGCACAGCCTCAAGAATAAACTTTTCACATAGTCTCTGAATCAAGAAGGGAGAAGCAACTACTATTTTCCCAGGAGAAAGAGAACGTCTCGGCCAACAAGCACAGGCACTAAAATGAGCATCATGAGAGGAACGAATGAAGCTTCTAGAAGACACCAGAAAAATTCCACACAAAAATCCAAGATCTGAGTGTGCGTATGTACAGCACTCAGCAAATATAATATTTTCATGTAAATATAAGTCAACTTAAGTCCTTTTCAATCACCCATGGTACATCCACTGTCCATGCCACTCCCTTAGCAAAAGCCAGTCGCCACCATTCTCTCCTCTGCCACCACTCCCTGACTGTGCACCCAACGTGGAACCAGGCCCTGGGCTTCTCCTTTCATGGCCAACGTCACCTTGCCAGTCTCCTGGTGCCCAAGCAGGTCTCAAAGGCCTCAAAGGTCTCAACGGCCGACGATTAGGAGGGCTCCAGCCATAGCGGTGATTTACATGTTAGAACGAACAACAGCCCTTATTTAAACAGTGTACTCCATGATTCTATAGACACTTTCCAGAAAATATGCACAAAAGCCAAAGGGACAGGTGAGTCTTCTGGGGACACAGAGCTGGGAGCAGTTGTCTTGATTTCTAAAAAGTTACAGTTCAGGACTGGAGAGAGGGGGCAGCTGATGTGATCCTCAACTCCACCCCTGGACTTCCAGGCACCGCCGGGATAATCCCTAAGCAAACGGGAGTAAGCCCAGAGCACAGGAGGTATGGCCCCAGAGCAGAAAAGTAACAGTTAAAAAGAAGTTACAGGTTAATGATTGATTGGGCTCTAACTTGACCCATCCAGTCCAGCTGACCGAACATCTCCTAGAAAGACGTCCTAGCCCCCTGGCCAAGGCTTGGGGCTCCCGTGCCCATATCATCACAAAGTTGGTTATCGGGAATAATCGGGTGCAATATTCCATAGATGGAGGGGATGTAAGATACAGACGACAAACCCCAGTTATAAAATGAGTGTGCTGTGAGTATGAAGTGTCCAGCACGGTGATTAGACTTAGCAGGCGGGTGCTGTGTTGTGTACTTCAAAGTTGCTAAGAGAGTCTTAGAAGTGTGTAGTTAAGGTCATTGTTTTGTAATATACACTCGTATTGAACTACTACCTCACATGCCTGAAATAATATATAGTTTTATAGACAAAGGTCCCTGAACCTCTCCCCAGTTTTCTCCCAAGGTGTTTCTTCCTCGCTGTGCTCTGGTGTCAGGTTCAGACACTGGCATCAGCCCAATCCCCAGAGTTTAGTCTTACCCGAGCTCATTTGCCTGTGGGTGTGGAGGTGTGTGCTTGTGCGCCTCAGATGCGTCTGGATAGCACTGAGTCACCAGCACCTCAAGCTACAGACTTGTTTGGTGCCCACAAAGATCTCTAGCTGGGCTGCATTAGAAACCCTCTCCCGGCCTTCACCCCTGGCTCGTGGGTAAAAACCCCACCATAACCGCTTTAGGCCAGTTTGACGGTTTCTTTGACTATCAAGCGCGAAACTATCTTGTGTATATGCCATTGTTGTCTTCACATCCGAGACCCGACAGAAAACAAGACAAGGCGGTCCCGAGTCCTAAGGGCAACTGTGTGCGTTCATGCACTTTCCTCCCGGGTGAGCGCGGGTACGGAAATGTTCCAAAGGGATGGGGAGAAACGAGGCGAGGAGGGCCGCCCCCCACTGCCGGACACCCCCAAGACCTGTGCGCCCTATCCAGCCGGGCACCCCCAGGCGTGTGCGCCCTCTCCAGCCGGGCACCCCCAGGCGTGTGCGCCCTCTCCAGTCGGGCACCCCCAGGCGTGTGCGCCCTCTCCAGTCGGGCACCCCCAGACGTGTGCGCCCTCTCCAGCCGGGCACCCCCAGACGTGTGCGCCCTCTCCAGCCGGACACCCCCAGGCGTGTGCGCCCTCTCCAGCCGGGCACCCCCAGGCGTGTGCGCCCTCTCCAGCCGGGCACCCCCCAGGCGTGTGCGCCCTCTCCAGCCGGGCACTCCCAGGCGTGTGCGCCCTCTCCAGCCGGGCACCCCCAGGCGTGTGCGCCCTCTCCACCACCACCACGTGTCACGCAGCTCAGACATGCAGGAGGAAGACCGGGTCGGCCCGGGACCTGCGCCCCCTCGCTGGAGAACGGGCCCACTCCCACTCCCGCTGGGGTTGGGGCGGAGCCTAGCGCGGGGGCTCGTCCGGCCTCCAGCGGGTGGGAGGGCTGCGAGGCCGTGGTCACTCAGGGAACCTGCGGGAGTGCGAAAATCCCCTCCTTGCCGAGCCACGCGCCGGGGCCGCCCCCGCCGCTGCTCCCCCAACTCGCCGCCCGCAGCCGCGGCCGCAGCCTCGCCCACCCAGTCCCCACCCTCCGCAGCCTTCGCTGTCAACGCACAGCCGCCCTAGGGTGCGGGCGGGGAGCACTTGGGGCGCTGCAAGAGGACTGGGAGCAGGCGCGGGGCCCCCCCGGAAAGGCAGCATGAGCCCTCGGGGAGCCGCCTCGGAGCCGGGGGTCTGAGCTGCAGCCCCCCGCGGTCTCCTTTGTGAGCGGCCGCCCGCCGTCTCCGGGTCCGCGCCACCATGGGGCACCTGCCCACCGGGACTCGCCCAGGCCGCCGCCGCCACCCCTCCCTGCCGCTGCTTTGGCTCTTTGTGCTGCTCGAGGTAGGGAAGCCCAGCGGGCCCGCCCCGGCGCCGGGGTCCCGCCTGCAGCGGCGCGACGCGCTGCGCTCCGGCCCGGGGTGCGGTGGCCCGTGCGGGGAGCGCCGGGAGCGCAGCCTGGGCGCGCGCTTTGTTGTGCTCGCGGGGCCTGGGGCCGGCCGCAGGGAGCGGGTGGGAGAAGGGGGAAGTTGGCGCCCTCCCGCCTTTTGCACCCCTTTGTACTCTTGCACGGTGTTGCACGACTGCGGCCGGAGCTGGGCTTGGTGGGGGCTGGCGCTTTCCCCACCCCGGGGCAGGGAAATCGCCCGCCCCCAGGTTGCTAAGGGGCTCCGGGCGCCGCTTAACCTTTCCGCCCTCCCTGCACCAGGCTGCTTTGTCTCACTTTACCTCCCGCTGCAATTACGCTCCGCGGAGCCGCACCGACACCCAGGGTGGGTCGCGGGCATGGCTTTCCCGGGAGCCTGGGAGCCACTGGAGTTTGGCGAGCACGCACGCCTCTTCCCAAGTCCACTCCATCCACCTGCAGCATCCCCTTGGCGAAGTCGCTAGACCCCCATCCCAGCACGCTGTATTTGCAGAGGATGCTGCCTCACAGATAAATGGGCCGGGGGGTGCGGGGCAGAGGGCTGGAGAATGAACTTTTTCATATCTTGTTTGAAATATGCTGCTCCAGTGTTTTACTTTGAGGAGTAAGAAGAAGGCTACTCCCAACTTCCTTCTTGGGCCAGTAGATATAGGAGCATTTTAATAGATACTCCAGCTAGATATTCCGCTCCACGCCTTTCCAGCCTTAAGGATGGCGTGAAGTTGTGAGGCGATTGGTTCTTCCTCTTGTCTTCAGTGGGTCGGTTTGGATTCTCTGCTCTCTGCGAACTCCAGTCGGTCCACAGGTGAGCGGGAGCTCTCCTTTCAGCACCTCGGCCATCTCGACCTTACAGGGACGATACTGGGATGGATGCAAATGTTTCCCTTTTAAGAGTCACGTCTTGATGGCAGAGCCATTAATTTTGAATGCTTGACAAGGAGAGAGTAGGACAGAGCTCGTGCACTGTGAGCAGCGTTATTTATATATGGTCTATTTTCATTTCTCTCACGGAAAAGCGGAAAAATCACATCAGGGAGAAACCGTTATCAAAGTGTTAAGTAAGATTCTCAATTATATTTCACATGTTTTCCCAGTTTTCTTGTCATCACAGTTTTACTTAAAAGCAGAAAAACAATAAGCTGTTCATATATATTTATATATACCTCAAATATATTAGTCTTACGTTTTCTTTTTATTAATTTCTCTGTTTATTAAATTCCATGATGCCTGTTAAATCTATGCAACACTTTTCATTAACCAAAATGAGAATTCTAAATCATTTATTCTTTATATGAAGTAAAAGTTACCCTTATGAAATTAGATCCAAACCCGACCTTTGGCACAGCCATGGGTCTTTATTTGAATTTCTCACAATGGATGGGAATCCAGAAACTAAGAAAATAATGAGTTTGGGAGTGTGAATAAGTGTTACAATAGAGGTAGGAAACATTCTAGTCAAACGATATTAGAATAAAACAATACGGACATAGAAGCAGAGTGGACGTTCTTGATGAATGTAATTAAGGCTCTTTTTACACACAGTAAATGTGGTTTTGCACACTTGCAGGTAAATATCCGTCATGGTAAACTGCATCACCTAGTAAAGACATTGCCAAAATAACATAATGGGCAGATAATTTGAGAAGCAAATCATTGCTCTTTATATAAATGCTGTGTTTTATTTCCCTCGAGTATTAGCATTTCACAAGGAGAACATGCATACAGATGTATTTATCCAGAGCTCACTGGGTGCCACACTGTCTTTCAGGCTTTTAATACGCACTATTTATTTTATTTTATTTCTGCCTATTTGTGCTCTTTGACAACTGATGTTCAAAGTGGTAAATTTAATGCACTAGACAATGTCTCTACTGTTTGGGAATCATTTGTAACATGGTAAATTGGTTACATGGTATAGTCTATTAATAATTTGAAGATAATTTTGCATTTAAGGTTCAGAATAGATGTAATACACAGCTGATAGGATCACAAAAAAAGTTCCATTATACCAAATTGTCTGCCTTAAAGATTAGATCTTTACAATATCTCTGTGAGCCAATTAGAAACAACCCATGTCCCGAATTCCCTCAAAATTGCTGTAGTTCTCACTATGTCAGTAAATCTACCAGAATCCTATAAAAATATCCTTCTTATAAAGTGAAAATATGTAAGAAGCAAAGTCAAAGAAACTCAAATATGAAGCTATATTTGTAGCTTAATCTTTTCCACAAACCATAATAAATAGTTGGGTATAAGAGGATAGAGTAAACATTTGTATTTGTAAATCTGACCTTTGCCAGTCTCATTGAGTGTAAATGTGCCTTGTTACAGAACTTCTTTGTACCTCATTTCTGATCCGTGGCTCAGTGGTGGTTACCTGAAAAAGCATCTCAGCTGGTCTGTTACCCACTGTGTTATATCTGCCCAACTAATATTGGAGAGGCATTAACTTGTTCCAACTTCATATCTGCCCAACTAATGTTGGATAGGCATTAACATGTCCATGTATTATCAGTGTAAATATTGATAATATATGAATAAATAGAAAAAGTTATAAGGTATAACTATTAATTATCATCAAATAACTTTTACTATCAAATAGATTTGGAATCCACCAATATAAGAATCTTCTAGTCACATGTGAATGTAAATGAAATACACATCTAGTAAGTCTTACTCCTATGAATTTCCAATCATTTCATGAAAACAATGTCAATTCTCTCAATGGAAGTACTATCCTTTCTTACTAAGCTGCTGTGTGAAATTGCTTCATGTCTGTTGCAGGACTCCTCTAAGAGTCTCTGCATCTGCTCTGGGTTGCCTCCTGCAAATCACTTCATAGATAAAGGGGTAGTCTAAATGTGGCAGTTTATCTGACCATGTATTCTGTACTAGCTGGTATAAATATTCTCTCATGCTACCACAATCATCGTGGGACTAGCTAGATCTTACCAGCATATTTGCCTGGCCACGTTGGATCCCTAAATAATTAGACCAGAGAGAAATGCTGTTTGCCTCCAAGCAAGAAAGCAAGGCTCCCAGATAACACAAAGGCAACTAAAATACAAAACTACTGTGAAGAAGACGAGACTTGTGAAGGCTTGGAGAAATATTTAACTGGTACTAGTATTAGACTTTAGCACAGAGACAAGCCATCTTGAAACCCCCTTCTTTACCCTATAAAGGCTTTTCCAGGCAGATCTTGGCTCAAGACATTAGCATATAAAAGGGACTAGGTGAGGTGCCAGAGAAATTACCTGAGGGCATTTGACCCTCCCTGCTTCCCATAATAGTGGGAGGGAGGCCTGAGTTTCAGGGGTATAAAACTAGCCTGCTTCCCTCTTTCGTGCTCTTTTTTGGGCCTCTCTCTTTGTGAGTTCGCACCCTTCTGGGAGTCTTGTCTTTGTCTCCTCTTTACAGGGCCTTTACACGTGGTGGCCGCCATCTTGGCCTAAACGTGGCTGGGGTTCTAGCCGGGAATCCTAAGCAACGGTTTTTCTTATTGCTGATTTTTGATCCTGAACCTGTGATAAGTAAAGCCTTTTAAAACTGCATTAGATTCCTGAGTCTTCATCCATTCCCTGCCGGCTCCGGAGGTAGAAGGGAACTTGCTTCCTGGCACGTCCCGACAGTGTTCTCATTGACTATCAGTTTTTTTTGTTAACCAAAACGCAAATTGTAGATTATGATATCATGGGAATTTAAATTTTGCTTTCCCTAAAATGGTGCTCATTAGTAGTCAACTGGAATGTTTCCCTAAACTCATAGACTTGGCATGAATCCTTCTTTCTTACTTAGTCTCCTCTGTGTGTTTCCTTCCATTTCTGCTCTCTTACCTCATATGTAATCAAAGAGCAATAGCTTTGGAAATTAAATTAACATTCTACTTCCTGAAGTATTTTACAACAATGCATAATTCTATAAGACATGAATATTGATGTTGGCCATATTACTCTCCTTCAGTTGAAATATCTAATTTCAGGTCCTGACAGACTTTTTTCAATTTCCCCTCCACTTCCACCCTCTGACACACACAGAGGGTGTGTCTTCCTGTTGAGAGGTTTCATCCGAATTCTAGATAATGTTGGAAGATAGACCTAATTTTTTCACCTTTCCAGAATAGCCTAGATCATCCTCACAATGAAGTTGAAGATCATTAATTAGCTCTGCTGAAAGCTTACTTCTTTGGACCACATTAATACTGTGGCTTAAGAAAAGTAGCTTCTAAAATGAGAAGCTTTATGAGAAAGCACAAGGTGTATTTTCATAATTACTCCAAATTTGTACTAATTTTTCTAAATAAAGAAATGTTTATTATATTTTGTCTTCTTTTGTGCCTTGTATGTGGTGTTAGGTGCAGAGTAGAAGTTTAATAGAGAGGATTACAATTTTTAGCATAGTTTCCGGTACAATTGTTCAATATCACAGTCTTGATTTGTGAGCATATTGTTTTTTTTTTTGCTTTTTGGGTCACACCCGGCAATGCTCAGGGGTTACTCCTGGCTCTGCACTCAGGAATTATTCCTGGCAGTGCTCGGGGACCATATGGGATGCTGGGGATCGAACCTGGGCGGCATGGGCCGGCCACTGCAAGGCAAACGCCCTACTTGTTGGGCTATCTCTCCGGCCCCTGTGAGCATATTTTTTAAGGAAAAGTTGAGGAAATTATTATGTGGATGAAATTATTATAATTAAAAGTCACGAGTCATATTAACAATAACAAAACTTTGCCAGCCACTTATTTAAATTATACATTAAAATACTAATGTGTTATTTTTCTAAAGAAATATATGTGATTATTTATTTATCATTGTGTCTCAACTGTTTTCTATAAAGTTGATATGTGGGGGAACTATCTTTCCTTACCTCTATAATGACAGACAACTTTAGCTCCCAGTTTTGACATATCAGCGTGCTGCTTTTGTCCCTTTTCTTATCATCTTCCTTCTACGGCCTCCTTTTTACCAACCAGACCCCCCAGTCAGATCACTCATTCCTTCACAAGAAATCTGCCTAAAATTTGGTCAGACCTTTGTGCTACTACAAGAATTCTTTGCTAAAACCTTCTTATATCTATGGGGATGTTTAATCCAGGGTCAAACACAACAATGACTCTTGTGTCATTATTGGCCTTAGAGTTCATTAGTATTAACCCTGTCTGCTCAGAAGAATATGCGAAGACTTGTGTGCATGTGTGTCACTGACCTGAGGAGCCTCAACAAGGTTAATGTGAACAAGTAGAATGAACAAAAAGGCAAATGGAATGGGAATGGGCAGAGGCTGAAGGCTGAGCACAGGGAGCTTGACTTCTCTCCTGGTATTATTATTATTATTATTATTATTATTATTATCATTATTATTATTATTATTTTGCTTTTTGGGTCACACCCGACAATGCTCAGGGGTTTCTCCTGGCTCTGCACTCAGGAATTACTCCTGGCGGTGCTCGGGGGATCATACCGGATGCGGGGGATCGAACCCGGGCGGGCATGGGCTGGCCGCGTGCAAGGCAAAAGCCCTACCGCTGGACTATCGCTCCGGCCCTCCTGGTGTTATTGACTTCACCAGTTTCCATGTTGCTTCTATGAACCTTCAGAAGAATTACGAATAACCTTATTCTACACTTTTATTGTACCGCACAATACTTTGTCACAACTTAGTGTAGTTAACACATAATTTCTTATCACTAGGAAGCTTTTCCTTTTGCAAGCTTATTCTAGATTCCCAAAGAACCAGTTGGAAAACATCAATATGGATTTGTCTGAATAGAGCCATGGTTCGTCCCTGTGCCATAAAACCCATCCTCAACTCATTGACTTAGAACCCTGTTTTCTAGCGAGCATTTCTGGTCTCCCTAGGCATTTGTGATACCTGGAAGGTCAACTCCTCTTGCTTCTGCCTGTATTAAAACCACCAAATAAACAAATGTCTGAAACAAGGTCATAGAGGTTTCTTGATCAAGATGGTTGCTTTCCTTTTTGCCTGGAAATTTAGATGAAGAGAGAAGTTGGGATATGGTTGGAAATATCACTCAAGCAGGGACTTAGAATTGGAAACAGAACTTTGAATTTGAGAGTTGAGCTATTTGTTATAAATATGTGTGTCAATATTTGTCAGAAAGTGAATGTAGGAAAGATTAGGAAATCAAATGAAAATGTTTTTATTCTAAGGTCTGGTTCCTACTTATCTATAGCTTCTCTTCTGAATCAGGATTTTACTTTGTCATGGACTTTGGGGGGGGCGATTGGAATGACCTTCCAAGAGATACTTAAGAGTCAGTTTGGGGTCTACTGTTAGTCTGTTAGTTCAGTGAAAGAAGCTGAAGGGGAGGGGTAGGTCCGATTTTGTGCTGATGCTTGGGCCCTGTTGCTGCTAAGGGTTAGTTGGACCCCTGGGAGGTGTTCAGGAGGGGGAGTTCTAGAGTTTCACCTAGCGATGCTGGGATGGCAAATTTCCAGGACAGCACTTGGCAGTACCCAGGTTGATCCTGGCTTTAACTGGCAAGTTTAATCGCTCCTGTCTTTTAGTTTCCTTGAAAACTCATCTTACTAACTTGGCTGACCATTTTTCCCAAGCCAGCACAACCACATTGAGAACTTACTTTTCTTCTTAAATAATGTCTGTCTTAAAGATTTCAGGACAATGATTTACTGTCCAGCTCCATTCAGCTCATCAGAAGTGCATTGGGTACCTTCAGTGTGCCAGGAATTGCGCTAGATGCTGTTTGTGCAGAAATAGAGAGCAATCAGTTGAATCCCTGCAGATGGCATAGTGGGAAATAGAAAAAAGAAGATGCCGTTAAAATATGGTCAGTTTTTTTTCTAATAGAGAAAAGAAGCTCAATTGTTGTCATGGTTTAAGAATTTTTTTCTTTCCACAAAATGATGATTGAGCTGAGTCCTGAAGTACAGATTTTCATAGAAAAATATGGACACACAGGCAGAGACAAACTACATCATTTAGAAAAATTAAAACACCGATAATAAGGGGAAATGAAGCAACAGAGCTAGACCAGGGAGACCCCTATATTCTGTGTCAGAAAGTGTGTCTTTATTTTTCACTAGAATATTGTTATCAAGTAGTTTAATCAAGGTAAGAATGGGTTAAGATGGACTTTTTTGTTAGTTTGGGGGCCACACCCCAAAGTGCTTAGGGCTTATTTCCTTAATAAGGAAATCAGGAATGACTCCTAGAGGTGCTCCCGGGACCATATGTGGTGCTGGGGATTAAATCTGGGTCAGCACATGCGAGGCAAGTGCCTTAACCTCTGCGCTATTTCTCTGGCCTCAAGTCTGGTACTTTTGATATAGCAGTAAGAAAAGGTCTCTTAAAAGTAGAGCAGAAGAGGAAGTAATTTAACTTCAGGGAAATTATTTTAGTGGTCCAATTAAGAGATGCCAGATATCAATATAGTGACTAGTGAATTAGATAAATTGGGTGCACACGCATCATATAAAATTACTGAACTGGAGCCGGAGTGATAGCACAGTGGGTAAGACATTTGCCTTGCACACACCCGACCTGGGTTCGATCCCCGGCATCCCATATGGTCCCCAAGCACCACCAGGAGTAATTCCTGAGCAAAGAGCCAGGAGTAACCCCTGAGCGTCACCGGGTGTGACCCAAAAAAGCAATAAATAAATAAATAAAAGGCAGAATTTAAAAAAATTAAAAAAATAAAATTACTAAACTATACAAAGGATGGAATCCTTGTATTTTCAGAAGTATTGGCACTGACCTGGAAGGTATTATGCTAAGTGAAATAAGTAGAAGAAAGACAACCGTGAGAGAAGTGAACCGGGTCAGAGAAAGACAAACTGAAAGATTCGGCTTCAATGCTTTACTTACACATGGAAGACAAACAAAGGAAAATGAATAAAACAAAAGAACAACAAACTCTGACTACAAAAAACAAAACAATGGTTACCAGTAGGAAACGAGAGAGAATTGGGTCAGTAGAATCACTTGTGTGGTAAAAAGATGAGGAATAATATTAAGATTTCTTTTTTAAATTTTACTTTTTAAAATTTTTTTTTAATTTTTTATTTTTACAATTACGAAGATATACAATTAAAAAGTTCATATTTGGGTTTTGGTCATACAGTGTTGCAGCACCCATCCAGCCACCAGTGCCCATCTCCCACCACCAACGCCCCCGGTTCCCTCCACCCTCCCCCAGCCCTCCTCCATGGCAGGTTCTTTATTTCTTTCCCTTTCTCTCTCTTTCTCTTTTCCTTCCCCTCCAGACTATGGATTACAGAACATACATTAAAGGGTTGTCATGTGTATCTTTTGCCTCTATTTAATGCTCAGTTCTAGGTTGGCATAAGTACCCTCAACAATTGTTAGCACACTGTTCCATTTTCTGTCTTACCTAGCCTCTGACTCCCACACGTTTGTGATAAGTTCCACCTTTGACAAGACCTCCTGATGTATGTTTCACTTGACCTTGGATATTGGTATCATAGTATGTACCTATATATTTATGTTATGCAGATAAATGCAGTCATTCTGTATCTGTCTCTCTCCTTTTGGCTAATTTCGCTCAACATAATCTTCTCCATGTCCATCCATTTGTAGGCAAATTTTATAACTTCATTTTTCCTAACAGCTGCATAAATTTTACTTTTAAAATTTAATTTCAGGTTGGAGTGATAGTATAGTTGGTGGGGCATATGTTGTCCACACAGCGTACCCAGTTTTAGTCTCCAGAATCCCCTATGGTCCCCTGAGCACTGTCAGGAATATTCCTGAGAACAGAGCCAGGAGCTACTCCTGAGCATCGCCAAGTAGGACACCTCCACAAAAACAAACAAACAAACAAACAAAAACCCTGAACCAAAAGTAATTTAATTTCACTTTTTTGGGACATACCTGGCAGTGTTCAGAGGCCTGTGCAATGCTAGAGCTCGTGCCCAGGGCCTGGTGCATAAGCACATGCTGTCCTCTATCACATGAGCCACACTGCGAGACAAAACCAGACTGGTGATGAGCGATCTAGAGTATGTAAAGATGTTGATATAGGTCTGTAACCTGAAGCTTATAGTGTATAAACCAATGTTATCTCAAGTAAAAAAATGTTTTCCCAAGCCAGTTAATTGACAGAAGATGGGAATAGGGAGAGAGGAGTCCCAGGTAATTTCTAGGTAGCAAATATCTTTGCCTGGAATAATGCACTTTAAGAGAACATGTGCCCTAGGGTGCCCACTTGTTACTGGTGCCCACTCGAGCAAATCGACAAGTAACGGGATGTCAAGTGATCAAGTGATCGAGTGCCCTAGGGACCACCCTCCTATTCTCTTCTTGCTCTGCTTTTTCTCCCTCTGTGCTCAGCATCAGGTAGCTTCCCTATGGCAATTGCCTCTTTCAGATTACTTGTGCTTTGGCCTGGAGTCAGTTCAAGTCATAGGAGAGACAAGAAGATACTGGTTGGTGGGAGAAAGAGTATTGGTTTCCCCATATATTGTCATGGATGGTCCCTATCAGAAAGTGACATCATTTCCTCTTCCAATGCTGTTGTCCAACCCTCCTGCAGAAATCAGGACAAGTCCTGAAACTCCCTGCTTTCATCCCTTCAGGATTATAGTATTCCACTGTTATAGTATTCCACTGTTATAATATTCCACTGTTATAGTATTCCACTGTTATAGTATTCTACTGTTATAGCATTCCACTGTTATAGTATTCCACTGTTATAGTATTCCACTGTTATAGTATTCCACTGTTATAGTATTCCACTGTTATAGTATTCTACTGTTATAGCATTCCACTGTTATAGTATTCCACTGTTATATATTCCACAGTTATAGTATTCCACTCTTATTGTATTCCACTGTTGCTGCTCCCTGGATACTTTCTCCTGCCTGCTTGGAACCATCATTCTTTCATTCTAGATACTGTGTTTCTATAATTTCTACTATGCAACATTTCTTATTTGAAATGCCTAATGAAGTCTAATATCAATACTAGGCAGAAAACAGAGAGAGAGAAGTCAGCAGGCTAGGAGAGGCCTTAAGAAGCACCAGTATAGAATGGAACACTCAAGAAGACAAAGAAACAACAGACAGAGAGGAAAACAGAATCAGGAAAATCCAGATATAAGAATTTTAAGTGGAAGAGGTTGGCCAACAGTATTAGTTGCAACAGAGAGCTCTTGTAAGTTTAAGTTTTGGAAAATATCTTTGGATTGGGAAGTATGTAGATGTTTGGTTTCTTCAATGTGTGTGTGTGTGTGTGTGTGTGTGTGTGTGTGTGTGTGTGTGTAGGAAGTGGCTTCCTTTTTAGGGTCAAATGGTCAAGAACTGATGAGAAGAAATGCATCAGGTGAGAGACCTGGTTTCCATCAGGGCATTCTCAGCAGAGCCACTCACACAAAGGATGTGGAGAAAGGATTGTACCTCTCTGGGACCTTTGGATGACCTGCTACATTGATTTTGGTAGATTATTGTCCGGAATAAGTGAGCTAATGATGACAGAACACTTTTTCTGGTGCCTCAAATACTGGAAGCAGAATATGAGTGTCATGCACCAAAATAAAAAAAAGGAGGAAAGAACATTAAAGTGCACTGGTGGAGGGATGGGTGTTAGAATACTGTATGACTGAAACACAATCATGAACATCTTTGTAATGGTCTATAGCACGGTGATGCAATAAAAAGTAAATTTAAAAAGATAACATTAAAACAGGCAAATCAAAGTTAAAGAGGCAGAACAATGACATGCATGGAACAGCATCTTCCACTCGGTGCTCCATGGAACATTAGCACGTGTAATGCTAATGCTTTTTGTGGAAAATAGGAAGAAGACGTTTCTATGTGAGTTGAATGGGGAAGTATGTTGTTAAACTTTGTTTAAACTGCTATTACGTCATGCTGTGTCCCAGAATTTTCTAGCAACCTTTGATAATGTTCAGTGTGTCTTGGGAAGGGAGATCTAGTGTGGAGCTTTTCCAGAATTGGATGACAGAACCCTGTTTCTAAAAATGATTGATGGAAATAACTGAATATACACCAAGAAATGTTGCCTATCCTTGTGCACTAGGTAATCATTTTTTATGTATTTCTTTTTAATTAAGTAATGTAACCTAAATGACAAGGAAAATAGTAACAGGATCAGCTATAATTTAAGTCTCAGATTCATCTCTGAATCAAAATAATTTGCTTAAAGAGCAATCACTTCTAATAGTCACATCAAGAACTGGCATTTAGGAAACTGTCTTGGAAGAAAAATATGCATGTTACCCTTATGTAAGAGGTTTTTCTAACTCTGGTTTTGGTAATTCATGTTCTATAATTCATCTTCTATAATTTTCTATAACTTTTGGCAACTAACAATATGGGATGTTTATCTTAACACTATCATTATTACATGATAAGTGACCTAATAGAACCATATCTTTTGTCCAATATCACTTGTCACTTGTCTTCCTGTTGTTCATCGATTTGCTCGAGCAGGCACCAGTAACATCTCCATATATCCTGTCACATGCTAGTATAGCCCAAGGGCATCTGCTCACTCCAGGAACACGAAGAGCCTCAAACCATAACTTTAGGTCATGGGAAAGAGGTCTATAATTGTTACTGGTTTTTGGCATATCAAATATGACACAGGTAGCTTGCTAGGCTCCAATTTCTTATTTGAAATGCCTAACAAAGTCTAATATCAATACTAGATAGAAAACAGAGAGAGGGGTCAGTAGGCTAGGAAAGGCCTTAAGAAGCACCAATATGGAATGAAACACTTAGGAAGACAAAGAAGCAAGAGGCTCAAGTATAATGTCCAATATACTTGATCAATTCATAAAACCACACTTTTCAAAGACCATCTGGTTTAAAAATTTAACTGGTACTCAGCGTTTGTCTCTAACGTTATTGCCAGTTGTTGACTAATGGTGGAATTACTATTCCACCATTAAGTGGCAGTTCATATCTGGGCAACCATTTTGCTTTTGGTCTTGGGATGAACTATTTCTGGTTGCAGTTCTCACATATTTCATTTGCATAATGGTTTTGCCAACAGCCCTGACAACTTATAAAGTATAAGTGCAAGACTACCATTCCGGTCCTGCACCGTCATACCTCTTTAAGCGATTTACACCCGATCACATTTTCTGCCTACTTCTCTTCCTTCTTTTCCACTCTCACAATAACCACAGGAAGGAAATGATCCTTCTGCCCAATGTGGTCCCACGTTGACCCACCAGAAGAGATTGAACATGCTAATGTGAGAAAAATGCCTACGACTTTGTAAGCATCCAATAAACTCAATTTCTGCTGAATTCAAGGACACTTCCTTGAATTATATGCAGAGACCCTATGCATATAAAAAGCTACCTCTTTATCTGTGTTTTATTTTTCTAATAAAATTCATGTCTCACTGCATGATGTTATATCAGATATTAATTCCTTAGCTTCTCCACTGGAATGTTTATGGGCCCCCACTGCTCAAAGAGTTTCAGGTCCAGACAGATGGTTGAAATATTTGTTGGGGGCCGGAGCAATAGTATAGCAGGTAGGGCATTTGCCTTGCATGCGGTCAACCAGAGTTTGATCCTCGGTATCCCATATGGTCCCCTGAGCACCACCAGGAGTAATTCCTGAGCACAAAGCCAGGAGTAACCCCTGAGCATTGCTGTGTGTGACCTCCAAAAAATATTTGTTGGATTTGCATGAACAGGTGAAAGAGGGAAAACAGAAGATTTGAGACTCCTCAAGAAGGCAGGATGGAAGTGCGTGCGTGTGTGTGTGTGTGTGTGTGTGTGTGTGTGTGTGTGTGTAATGGATTGAGTGAGCTGAAGGAGGCAGTGGGACATCAGGCAGAAGCATCAAATCCAGGTATGAGCAATCAGAAAGAGGAGATGACCGAGGGGGCCATTGTGCTGGTTTTGTGGACTGAGTAGAAGCCTCATCACGACAAGCAGGAACAAACTCTTACTGGCATCAAGTCAAGGCGCAGACATTGTCATCTTGCTATTCATTCGCTTAGAGGAAATTACTGAGAATTAATGTCTTCTTGTGCCTGAGGAAGCAAGGGTTGCTCTTATGTGATGAATTCTCATTTATAATTAAGTGGAAACTCAGCTTTTTTAGGACTGGAGTGATAAACAATATAGCATATAGAAAACTTGCTTTGCATATGGTCAACCCAGGTTTGATCTCAGCATCCCATTTGGTATCCCAAGTCTTACCAGGATGATCCCTGAGCATAGGACCAGGAATAAGACCTGAGCACTACCTGGTGTGGTCCAAAAGAAACAAGAAAGGAACCCCAGATTTTTCTGAACATTTGTTCCCTGTCTTATTCATGGACTGTGCAAATAATTTCCTTTAACCTCTAAAATGAAGTTATTTCATGAATATTTGAAATCTCAATGTCTCTCTCAACTGTTCAAAACATCAAAATGAAAATAATTAAAAATGTTTTCCTTCTTTTTTACTCACCATGCATGATAATAAATCTGATTGGCTCTGGGCTCAAGAGACATTCCTGGAAAAAAATCACACAATTAATTGACACTAAAATTATTATTTATCTTGCATAATTAAAACATGATATTCTTTATTTCTGAAAAATTAGAAATATATCTGTGTTTATGCATAGCTTGGTAACTCAGAAATATTTTAATGGATTAGACGCTTGATTTTTAATATACAAATTTTAGATATTCATATACTACATGTAGATCCTTCCTTCATTCACCACTAAAGGTCTAATTCTTTTTTTTTTCCTTTTGGGGGTCACACCCGGCAATGCTCAGGGGTTTCTCCTGGCTCTGCACTCAGGAATTACTCCTGGCGGTGCTCGGGGACCATATGGGATGCCGGGGGATCGAACCCGGGCTGGCATGAGCCGGCCGCGTGCAAGGCAAATGCCCTACTCACTGGGCTATCGCTCTGGCCCCACTAAAGGTCTAATTCTATGCTTTACCTCACACCTGTTCTGATAAATGTGAAAGTTTAGATTACTTATATTGTCCAAATAATATGTTTCTATAATTTAACGTTATATATAATATAATGTATATATTACAACAATGTTTCCATAATGTTTCTATAAATTAACTTTTTGTTTGTTAAAAAGTCCAAATATCTAGAGCACAGAAGAGTAAACTGTGATCTCATTATAGACTCTCATATATGGCTAAATGACCTTCCCCTTTTGTTAGTTTTTAATAAAAAGAAAAGTCATAAATAAAAAATTAACATTAATAAATATATGATCAGTATGATATTTTCTTAGGCTTAATAATATTTTACAATATCAAATCAAAAATTTCTGGAGATTGCGTCAGAAAGATGAAGTACAGGGGTTTAGGGGCTTTTCTTGCATGTGGCCTACTCCGGTTTGATCTCAGCATCACATATGGCCCCTTAAAATGATTCCTGAACACCTCTGGGTGTGGTCCAAAAAAGAAAAAATTCGGATATTTCTAAAAACACATTTATGTGAATCTTTTCTCTCTCTGCCAACAGCATCAAAGTTAGTCTAACAATCATGTGTCATATATTTCTGTCAGATAAACCAGGAATTTCCTATGTATATGTCAAGTTTGTGGTTCATAAAAAATGACTATTATAACCATGTTACCTCAAACACAGCAATAAATAAGTTAAAAAATATACATTCTAGCGTTATGGAATTGTTCTTTTTTTTAAAATTTTTTGGGGGTCACACCCGGCAATGCTCAGAGGTTACTCCTGGCTCTGCACTCAGGAATTACTCCTGGAGATGCTCGGGGGACCATATGGGATGCCAGGGATCGAACCCAGGCCGGCACAGGCCGGCTGCGTGCAAGGCAAACACCCTACCCGCTGGGCTATCGCCTCCGGTCCCATGGAATTGTTCTTACCTGGGTATTTCTCTGAAAAAGAAAAGTGTCATCATCAGCGTGAAACTACTCAGGACCAGAGCGACAGCACTTTGGGTAGAGCATTTGCCTTTTACGTGGCGACCCAGGTTTGATACCCAGCATCCCATGTGGTTCCTCTGAGCACTGTGTGCAGAGCCAGGAGTAACCCCTCAGCATCACAGGGTGTGATTGTGTGATTTCCCCTCCCCCCAAACAAAAAGCAAGTCAAAAACAAATAAACAAAAAAGCAAAGTGAAGGTATTCTTGCCAAATGCCGCAAACTATAAGCATCCTAAGTATCCTTTTTACATTTATATGGATCTCTTGCTATCTCTGGACTATTAGCATAAGAAATACCTAGATCTAGGATGTACTAAAAATTCCTGGCTCTTATATAAGAAGGATAATGACTAGTAAAGTGTTTTCATGCTAAGTTGATTAATAAGGTGAAATAACAGACAAAGAAATTAATGTATTATTAAATAAGTCATGCCACCCTTAAAGGATTATAGAAAAATAGTTTATGATGAAATATATTGGTGCAGTAGTTGTTATATATAAATAACTATTTATGAAATATGGCCAAATTTATTTTTCATTGTCATGGGGAATTTCCTCTAACTTATATAAATTGCATAATTTTTTGGGAATGGCTATAGGCTTCTCTTAAATGGTTATAGTCTTGTAATTTGTAATGTTGGAAATATGGGATTGTCAAAACTATGCTAAAATAATTGAAAAGACTTAGAATTAAATACTATGGGTTACTTTATAGAAATTTATGAGTTGTTCCATTTTAATTAAATAAAACTGTTAAATCTGCTAGAATTTAGCCAACCTTTAGAGATATTCCAGGTTCCTTTCTTCAGTTCATTTTCTATGTATTTGCAACTAACAAAAGACAGCTGTATATTAAGGTTGTTTTGGATTTGATTGATGCGACATCTTTTGATTTATTTTTTGAAGGTTAATTGGAAACTTAATGAGAATCTTTCTATTGAAATTCCTGTTGCTATGCTGAGGGCTTCAATTAGCCTTTTTACTGCATGGCTCTCGTGCTTCTGAAATAGGAAATTCTTCATTTGAAAGCTTTAAGTCAATCTGAATGCAGTTGCATCACTATGCACGAGTTTTACAATAACGTGTTATGAATTCAAAAGCTAGCCATGTTCACTGTGAAAATGTACCAAATACAACAGGCAGAAAAGGAATAGTCATTCCTACACTGATCATTCCAAAATAACTACCATCTGGATGATTCACGTTCCAGATTTGTCCCCATGTCTGTGTATCAGAGTGTGTGAAAAAAGAAGAAGCCTCAAACTGTCCGACTCTTTTAACATATTTTTTTCTTTTTTCATTTAATTGTATTATGATCATTTGTTTCTTTTAAGATCTGAGCGTCTTCAGCCCTCTGCAATTGAGGCCACTATGCTAGAGGTCTGTGTATAATAGTAGTTCATTCCCAATTGTAGTTAAAGCAATGCGAAAAGACGTCAGTGAAGGCGGAGGATCAGAGATGCGGATGGTGACCATGAAATGTCAGGATCATCAGCTCTGTGGATGATGCAGTATGAGTCGCACAGTGTGAGTGGCTGTTTAGGACTTAATCATACAGAAAACTTAAGATGCTGGACTGACCGGTGTGTCCCCTGACATTTCCTCCCAGCTAACACCTAAAGAATATCTTTTTGATTTTTTACTAATCAAGCTTAATTTTGTTTTATTTTTATTACTTTTGGGGTCACACCTGGTACTGCTCAGGGATTACTCCTGGCTCTGCACTCAGGAATTACTTGGGGTGCTCAGGGATGCCAAGGATTCATCCCAGGTAGGCCTCCTTCAAGGCAAACCGCCTACTCACTGTACTATAGTCCCAGCCCAAGAATATGTTTTTTGTATAAACCGCCTGCAGGACTAAACACGGATGTGCTCCCTTGTAGCTCTGTGGCAGTGCACAGTGTGCACATTGTCCTAGGTGAAACAATCTGAATGCGCATCATCACCATGCACAGTGGCTGCCCCAAACGCTCTTCTTCCGTAGCCAGTTCTGCCATCTGCCCTCCAGCCACTATTCACAGAGAAAAGCAACTTCATTTGTATCCACACGATCAGAAAGGAAATACTGTCTTCCTACTTGGCCTCAGTGACTGGATAGAACCATCCAAAAAAGAACATGCATCAAGGCTAAGTCCACTTTGGGTTGGGGGAAGTTGCTGCTCTTCACTGACCTAAAGTTTGGCTTGTCCAAATCCAGTCTCTGTGAATCCATCCCTTCCATTGTTTTCAAACTGGAATGGCGAGGACAATTGCTGTCTTCTACTGTGGCTAATTAAGATTGGATCTTGGAAGATGTTCCTCCCCAAAAGACTGACTCCAAAGAAGCAACGGTTTCTCCCAGTAAAGGAGAACGTAGGAAGAGGAGACACTTCAACAAGCTAGGCTGTCATTGCAAGTAGCGTTTTTTCCTTCCTGACTCCAGAGACTCGCTCCACAACTATCCACAAACACTTCCAGCAACTTACTAAAGTGCAGTTGCCTCATATCGCCTCATAGTGACCAGGCCTAACAGTGATGCCTGGAATCTTCCATCAGTCTCAGTGATTTTTCATTTATCGTGCCAGCCAGGCCACTTCTGAGAATGAGGAATCACGGTGCCAAGACAGCAGATATATATCAAGCTATCTGGGGAAACCTGGAGAGATGGTTTGCTCTTTCCTGTATATACTGACACATGTGTTTGATTAGTATGCGATCACTAACCCATTTCATCCACTTCTGAAACGAATTAACCACATAAGAGGAATTGGAATTATGCTCTTCAGAAATGAAAGCTCATACAGTATGTCCATAGCAGTTTGTCTGTACTAGCTCCAACCCCAAAATAATCCAGAATATGTCTTAGTATGTTAATAGCTAAACAAATGGTGGTACTTAGGTATCATGGAATACTATTAAGCAGGGGAAAATAAATCATTGAAATGACCAGTTAACACCAATAAAATGAAAGTTAAAAAAAAGCTACTCAAAAGACTGCATGCTGTATCATTCTCCATGTCATTGGAATGGAAAAACTCCTGGAAAAGTGAACACATTGTTGCGTGCAAAAAGTTAATATTAGCTAGGGAGGGGAGGAGGCACACACGACTATAAAGGGGAAACACGCCTTGTGGTATGGAATAGTTATTTATCTTAATCATGGTGGCAGTTATAAGAATTTATGCACATGATAAAAGCTTGCTAAAATATCATTTTGAAGAAATCAGCACATATACAATTGGTGATTGGTAATAATCTATAATTTGTAGATTTTACTTGTATTAGTTTTACATTTTTTATTTTTTTTTAATTTTTCATTTATTTATTTATTTTGCTTTTTTGGGTTACACCCAGCAATACTCAGGGTTACTCCTGGCTCTGCACTCAGGAATTACTCCTGGCGGTGCTTGGGGGACCATATGGGATGCCAGGGATTGAACCCGGGTCAGCCGCTGCAAGGCAAATGCCCTACCCGCTATGCTATCACTCTGGCCCCTAGTTTTATATTTTTAATAGTTCCTTCTTTAGATTTTTTGTTTTGATATGTTAATATTCAGCATTGGGGCAGGCAGAACAAAGTAGGTGTGGAATATCTCTTAGCAATTTCCTATAAATCTTTATCAAAAAGTTAAACAATTTTATGAAATTATACTTGTTTTTTGTTTTCACTCTTGTTCTTGGCACTCTGATAATTATTTAACTATTTGACAGATACAGCTTTTTCTTATGGGGGCTGTCTTTCAAAATTTATACTTGTCTTTCAACATCTACACTTGCAGGGATAGTTAAGGCTATCTAATCAAATGTGAAAAAATACATAAATATACAAGGATCTCAATAAAACTTAGCTTCAAGCTCAAGTGCACTATGAAACAGGTTGCAGATTAAACTGTATGTTCTTATGAGATTCATCTACAAGTTCTGGAAAGGATCAATTATTAAGGCATTCAAATAACACAAGGCTAGAGATGATCTTTAAGGACTTCAGAAAATCTGTTAAAAATTGGGCCATAGAAAAAGCTATTGGTGTGTGGTAGGGAGCCATAAACTATGCTAGGGATCAAAGTCACGTGCAAGAAAAAGCCATTATAGGAGACAGGAACAAGCATATTTTATTATTTGATCAAATAATGTTATTGTTTCATTCTTTTAGCAATTATTAAGGAAAATACCTGAAAATAATATAAATTGTAATCAAATATAAAGTACAAAGTGATGCCCTTAAGAAGTCTACAATGTAAGGGGACATAACATAAACTTAAAACAAAGGGCAGTGCACCATTGCACAGTGCAAAATCACACATCAATAAGGGTGTTAACTTATAAATGAAAGAGACAAATTCTGTTTGGCTAAATGCCTTTGAAGTCACAGGGGAGAGAACCCCTGGACTTGACATAGTGATGATTTTATAAAGGAATAGGCATTTTAATAGGAATCTGACCTGACTGAGTTCAGATACTTTCCCTGGGCTGTGGAAAACATTGAAGAATGAAGAAACGTGAGTGCTGGAGCAGTGTATGACTGAAACTCCAATCATCAACAGCCTTACAGCTCTGTATCTCATGATGATGCAATTAAAAATTATAATGATAATAAAGATTAAAAAGGAAGGAACAGTAACAAAGAAGGAGCAAGAGAAATCTTGTCCTATTTAAGAGACTTGGATAAAGAGAGAGTGGATTGAGTGAGTGATAATGAGGCTGTGAGATGGTTTGTCCAGTGCTGAGATTCTTCTGTTCATACTCTTCTGTTCAGTAGTGCTGGTACTACCTTGGCAACCATTAAAATGAGCTTTAGCTCAGCAGTGCTATGCTGTGAAAAAACGATCATACCTCATTTTAGCTTTAATTGCTTTTATACTTCTAAATTTGCTGTTAAATGCAAATGTTTAATTCTAAATACGTGTGCTCTGTCTTAATTAGATAAAATAATCCTCTGCTGCTTGGATAGTTCGGTAAATTAGTCCCTAGACTTAAATTCCCCTGGATCATGTTGTTTCTGCATTAATCTGTATGCACTCTTAGAGATAAATGGAAAATAAATGGATTTATTTTGGGAGACATGGCGTAACTGTCAGCACACTTTCAAATGTATATCCTGTGTGTGAGTAAAATGCTTCTGGTTTTACTGTAGTAATAATAATTAATGTAGAGACACTCCCACACTAACAAGATTCCTTCTGCAGAATTTGTAAAATTCTATTTAACACTGCACATTAAATTATATTTTGCTAGCCAAAACTAAAAGCGAAACCTACATGTCTATTATATTTTTTTTCTGTTTATTTTATTTTATTTTATTTTAATTTTTTATTTTTACAATTACAAAGATATACAATTAAAAGTTCATATTTGGGTTTTGGTCATACAGTGTTCCAGCATCCATCCCGCCACCAGTGCCCATCTCCCACCACCAATGCCCCCGGTTCCCTCCCCCCCCTAAGCCCTCCTCCCTGGCAGGTTCTTTATTTCTTTCCCTTTCTCTCTCTTTCTCTTTTCCTTCCCCTCAGACTATGGATTACAGAACATTAAAGGGTCTACATGTCTATTATTAAAATAAATATCCCCTAGCTCAGCACTCAAGGTAGCACCATAACTGTTCATGTAAGTAACCAATACAAGATTAAGTGGAAACAAGATAAATTCTTCTAAACCTTATTGTCATGATGAAGGAGGAAGAGGAGGAGGAGGAGGAGGAGGAGGAGGAGGAGGAGGAGGAAGAGAAGGAAGCTTCTGAACATCTCTGATTTTTATCAAATGACTGCTGTGATTGGGGACTTTTCCAGAGACTTTATGTGCCTGAATGTTCATCCTTCTAAGGAAAGTCCATCCTTTCTTGGTCTGTCCCTCCTATGTGCCTGAATGTCCATCTTTCTAAGGAAAGTCCGTCCTTTCTTGGTCTGTCCCTCTTTCTGTCCTTTTATATCATTCTCGCAGTTCCATTGATGGGAGGCTGACTTTCAGAGAAATTCAGAAAGTCACTTGGGCCTATTCAACCATGGAACTCTGCACACCCTGCCAGGCTGTTCTGTGTGGAATCTCCTAGATGACTTTTTCTTTCCCCCTCTCAATCGCTTGTACTGTCTGCCTCTTCCTTTTTAACCTAGAAATCTCCCGAGACCAAGTGACTGACAGCTTCTGAGGCCTCGCTGCTGACTATCATTTGGACAGAGGTGGCCTCTGGATCAATCCTGGGGACAGTTGGTTCCTGCTCACCCAGAGTCTTCTGTGCGTTCCTTTTTCCTGTTCATCAGTCAGCTTCAAGTTCCTGGGCCAAGAGCACCTGATTGTCAGAGGTTTCGTGTAGAATCCCTTAGTCTCTTTCCTTCCTCAGTTTCAAGGATTGGGACCCGGCACTTTGTTAGATATGCACAGCTTCCAACAATTACACTTTGTTGAGGTGGAGACTATGCCTCCCATTTCTGTATATCTGGAGCTCAAAGCCCAGCATGACTTTGGCCTAGGTTTTAGAATCTTGCCCAGATCTTTATGCTTCATTTACACTTCAGACAGGGTCTTTCCCTCCCTCTGAGAAAGACACCACCTGGACAAAAACAATTTTAACACTAATGTCTCCGATTTGATTGCATTAGATTTGCAAATTAAACAGATTAATGGGACCACTCTGTGTTCCTCTCAGCTCCTCTGTTTTATACGCTTATCTGACAAAGTGTAAATAGAAGACATAATTAATTACTCATTACTACTTACACGTCAAGTTGCATAAAAAATTACATCCCCAAGAGGTCCATTGGTACATATCTGTTTGGCGAAATTAGTTTTGCAAACGAAAGGCATATATGAAGATAAGAGTCTTATGTATTTTCCTTTAATTTAGTAAAGCATCCGTAAAAGATGTGGAAAAACAATATTAACTGTTAACATAGTTTTAAGGAGCTTACTTCATTTCCCCTGAGGGTGTGTTATTTTTCCTTTTTTAGAATTTTCTTGTTTGTCCATGAAACATTAAAGTCACTTACAAAAATTATGAAAATAATGGCGCTTCCACAGAGGAAGGCCCCCAGAATATGACTATTACCTTTTGAGACCGTGTCCTGCTGAGAAAGTTAATAATCAAATGCACTCTGCCATGCCATCCCCTCAAAATTGTTTCTACCTTGAGCTGCAAAGTGTGTGCTACCATGAGTGAAGAAAAAAAGTCGAAGAATTTTTCACCATTTCTTGTCTCAACTGTCTAGCAGTTGATGTGAATGAAATGAGGTCTCTGCCTGACTGGGGAAGTGCTGCCTTTCATATTTAGCTCTCAATCTGTTTCATGGTAATTTTTTAAAGGAATACACTGCTCTGGAGACGCACACTCTACTATGATGAGAGCACGTTGCCTTTGGAGATTTCTACCACCTTGAAGCAAAATGACAGCTGAAGTTTGGAATAAACCTATTTCCGTGTGTTTTTAATAGACATTTAATGAAATGTCATATCTGCCTCAGGTTAGGAAAAGCCTGATAAAAAAGATGAAAGATGTCGAGTTATGAATGAAATAAGACAGAACAGGGGAAGGTGACTCTTACACACTCACTTAGTCTCTTCACCTCTCTGTAGAAATGAGAGCTGTACTCGTTCCCACCTCCCGAGATTTCTGTGCAGTCTACATGAGATCAGCTGTGAAAGCGCTTTGTACACTGTAAAGCCCAGTGTACATGCAGGATGTGACCAAATAATTGCATCCTGTCTTCTTTGCTCTGGTACAGCAGTGTTTTCTTGGGCCTCCACCTCACAAATGATGTGCCTCTGTCTAAGTATATGGAATGGGTCACAGAATAATTACTGTAATTACTAAAGTGCAGCATTTCTCTGCTGGGGTCCATATGGCTCCCAGTTGGCCCTCGGGATATGTCAAGAGGTCTACAGATGAAAGTAGTGTAAATGGTGGGTCATAGCTGAGATTACAGGGCCAACGGGTAAACTGGAGACCCACAGGAAGGAAATAGTGTTGGAAAGGAGCCACAGTGAGGACACCGGTTGAGAAATACTGCTGCAGTACATTCTTTTCCATCTTAAAAAGAAACCCCAACTTAGCTCTGGGTCACCTGTTGCTATGGCTTACATGTATGACTAAAATGACAATTTGTAAAATTTATAAAGGCTTCTGTGTAATGGTCAAATGTTTTCAGGTCCAGTCCACTGTTTAGGCACTGATCAAATCATTCCCATGGAAAGTGACCTTCTAGTCCGGAGAGACAGTATAGTGCCCAAGGTGCTTGCCTTGCTGACCAGTTCAGGTTCTATCACCAGTAACACAAATAATCCATGGAGTAGAACAAGATGTGGCCCCAAAAACAACAGAGCAAAGGTGCTTTTCCCCTAAGCTTGTAGTCAATAGCCAAGCATCTCTGTCATGTATTTTTTATGTTGAAGGTCACAAATCATTTCATGTTTGTTCAGCCATAATCCACTTAATCCCACTGTGAACATTTATTGAGCAACAATTGTATGCCAGGTGCTGGGCCATTTCTTGACATATCCCCAGGTTTCACTCCTGCTCATGCATGCTCCAACTATACAGTCTCAATTCCAATCACAGAGCAACCTGCTTTTCTCCCTGTAAAATGCCCCTTTAAGAAATTCTCTGAGTGTCTTATGGGTATTTGCTGTAGAATCCAAGCTCTTCTGCATTCCTCTATCTCTCCGGGTACCACACCCCATTGTTAGACACACCCCCTACACTCTCTACTAGTTATTTATTTATATTGTTTGAGGGACATACCCAGTGATGGTCAGAGGTTAATCCTAGCTCTGCAGTCAGGAATCACAACTGGGGATGCACCAGGGATCATATGGGATGCCAGAGATCAAAGTCGGGTTGGTTGTGTGCAAAGCAAGTGTCTTCCCTGATGTACTATCTTGTTGGAGCTGTGTGGGACCTCAACAACATTGGGGCTCATCGAGTTCCCTGGTCACACTTGGGGGCCGATGACCGATGAAGAAAGCCATGAGTCCAGTATAGATAACAAAACAACCTTTTACTTCTACCAACTTGTCTCTACACCAGCAGTTAAATACCCTCAGTCACCACCACACCGGCTGACAGGCTCCCACAGATCAAGCGTTGCCAACCAAAAAGCCCTGACCATGTGCTCTGACCAAAAACACTGATCCAGAGCTTCTCCATACCACGTGTGTGCCTCTCGTCCTAGTCCTTTGCCTGCCAGCCTGCCAAAGTCAAAAGCCAAAGCCCAAAACTGAAGCCTCTTGTGGGCCGGCCTACACAAAGTCAAAGCCAGCTCTTAAGAGATGCTAATGTAGGGAATTATTCCTTTCATTCCAGACCAGTTTCTTATGTAAACACCTTGGAAGGGGACTGGCAACTATATAGATAAAATATCTACAGGGTGTATTGTCATGGGGGAAATCACATCATATAATTCAAGCTATGTTCCCCATGCTAGATTGATATCTCCATCCCTACAAGGTCCTTTGTCCAGTCTACTCTGCTCCAGGGCGTTTCTTAAATGCTCTTGCTCTTTATCAAAAGCCTTAATACTGTGGGTCCTACTGGCGTGTCTTTAGGTAAGACAAACTAGTGTTGCTTTTCCTTTGATCTTTGTAGAGCTAATTTCCTTAAGAGTGGTCCCATTTCATAGCCAGGGTAGACTCTTCTGGTATCAACCAGTCCCTTGCAGGGATCCATGGGGTAAAAGGAAATATATCCTAACTAGATTGTATTGGGCCTTATAGTTAGAAAATATGATGGAATTCCAGGAGCCATTAATTTAGGGTCAAACTGAAAAGTGCCTGCCCCCCACACTCTTCTCATATTTACACAAGAAAGAGATCTCTTTGGCATAAAGCTCTGGCAAAAGAGATCTCTTTGGCATATCTGGCCTAAAGATATGCAAATGGCTTATACAGTGGAGAGAGGAATCCCAGCGATCCAGGGCAATAGGTGGGGCATCACCCAACACTAGCCCTCTGGCCCCTCTGACTGACACCTATTATAACTGCAAACCCCATACCTTCCTGAGCTTCTCTAAAGCAGTAAAAGCTTTCTGCCATATTTGTCAACCTTATATTTGCTGTTTCCCCCTCAGAATTCGTTATCTTTGAGCCAATAGATTTCTGGAATGCCTATCTACTAATTCTTCAAGTCTGAATTCCCTTTAGACAGACGTTGGAATCCCTCCCCCATTCCCACATGTCACACAAATATTGGTTGGAGATAAGGAGCACTTATTTGAGGCCTGTGTTTGATCATGCTTTCCTCACCTCTTAAGTATGGGGCCCTGGGTTTAATCCCTGATTACCACCCCCTACTCTCTCTCTCTCTCTCTCTCTCTCTCTCTCTCTCACACACACACACACACACACACACAATTAAACAAAATAAACTAGGGGAAAGTGAAGTACTCAAATGCATGCTCACGTGCAGGAAAATTTTAAAGCAAACACAAAATCAAACCTATATTAAATGCACTTTGATTTATGAACATTATAAATGCTTGACATCTCAACTGAATATGAACATAGTTACAAGGTCAAATTTGGCACTTTGGCCCAAGTTTTTTTTTCTAAGTTACAGAATGTTTGTGATATTACAGATTATTATTATTCCTATTTATCTCAAAAGTCTTTCCATTAATGTCCAGGGAAAGTAGCCATTTTACATGAATTGAATTAAAATAAAACAAAACTTTTCTGTTCATAGGAGTAAAAGGAGTAAACTTTTGGGGGTAAGAGGTTTTCTGTAGGTGTTGGAAGCCATCAGGGCTATATCTGGTGATGCATGAGGGAACCATTTTGTGCTGGGGATCAAACTTGGGACGCCAACATTCAAGACATGTACTTCAGTCCTTTTTAATATCCTCTTGAATTTTGTTTTGTTTTTGGGCCACACATGGCTGTGCTCAAGGCTAACTCCTATTTATGCATTTAAGGATCATTTCTGGTAGGCTCAGGGGACCACATGGGGTGCTGGGAATAGAATCTGGATCAAGCACATGGAATGCAAGTACTTTGCCCACTATACTATCTCTCTGGCCTCTGAAGAAGAATTTTTATGAAGTCTATAGAATCATTATCATGTTATAACTGAACTAGGAGATGGAAATACAAATATTTACTTTCTTGAAAAAACAAGTAATAATAAGAAAAGATTAGGAGCATGTTGAATTTCTATTTTGGGGTCAAAGAGATAATATAGAGGTTAAGCTGTGTCTTTTGCCTTTAGCAGACCCCAGTTTGATTCTCAGCACAGCTGTTGTCGACCAATCCCTCTACAAGTATCTATGTCACTCCTGAGCAAAGAGCCAGGAATAATCCCTGAGGGCTACTGGGTTTAGCCTCACCAACGAAAACCAAATTCCTACTTTTGAACTTTGTGGGAACTGTCCTATAGAATACACCATTTTCAATGAGCATCACTGAAACGATTCTAAAATGTATTTATTTTTTACAAATTTAAATTCAAAGAACAGATCATCTCTAAGCAATATAATATATTTCACAAACTTCTTAGCAGTCTCTTCCAGTGGAACAACCCAGAACAGCTGAATTCCATGACATCACCTAGAGAAGGCGAGATTTGGTTTGGTTTGGCTTGGTTTGATTTGGTTTAGTTTGGTTTGGTTTGGTTTGGTTTGGTTTGGTTTGGTTTGGTTTGGTTTGGTTTGGCTTGGCTTGGTTTAGTTTGGTTTGGCTTGGTTTGGTTTGGTTTGGTTTGGTTTGGTTTGGTTTGGCTTGGCTTGGTTTGGCTTGGCTTGGCTTGGTTTGGTTTGGTTTGGTTTGGTTTGGTTTGGTTTGGTTTGGTTTGGTTTGGTTTGGTTTGGTTTGGTTTGGCTTGGCTTGGTTTGGTTTGGTTTGGTTTGGTTTGGTTTGGTTTGGTTTGGTTTTCTTCGGGGTCGCACCCAGCTGTGTCAGGGTTCATTCCTGACCGCTCTCAGGAATCACTTCTGCTGGTGCTTGGGTGCTTGGGGGACCACATGTAGTATCAGGAATAAAGTTTTATAACACTTAGATATACAAATAAATCAGTAATAGTAGTTTCTTTCACTTAAGGTAGTAGGTTAGCAAAATATCTATTAAAGAGGTGAAAGCTAGAGTGACTGATTTTAATAAAATGGTCCCACTTACAAGTTTAGATCTTCAGATTATATAGGATTTCCTCAATGAATTTTTCACAATACGGATAAAGTGGGTTTTTAAAGCAGTTTGTGATTTCATGGCTCTTTTCATATGCTGATCTCAGTCCATCATCAAGTCTCTCTTTTCACAAACCATCTGGGAGATTGACAAGTCGTATTTCACCAGATGGACCAGCATCCCAGCGTCTCTCTTCCATGGCACCCTACCACCATGCTAAATCCTGGAATGCTTTGATGCAACGTCCCCAGTCAAAAAGAATTCTGTAACTTGTGGCATTAGGACCATCATGCCCGTTTGATTTGCCAAGGCTGAAAAAGAACATGATGTTCACTGCATTGTTGTATCTGGAGGAATGAAGTGATTTTTTTTCTGAATGTTCTCACAATCTCCTACCTTCCGGTCATTATCCAATGTTTCTCACTTCATCTTGTCATCTCTTGTCATTGATCTATAATTTCCTTATGTATTTTATATAAAGAGGTCATACCTTTGTCCTCTTAATTACTTCACAAGCCACTGTCATAGATACATCAAACATCAGAAAATAATAGCTGTGTTGTAGCATAAAATATCTTCCTACAACTAGTATGTAATCTGATTATACCTCGCAATAGGGTATATGAGAGCATGTGCCAACGATGATATAAAACTATGTATCTAAAAGTTACTGCCCTCAAAGACTTGCCAAAGGTGTTTATTCCTTCTATTTACTTTATTTACACCAAGGGCAATAGAGATGTCATGAGGGATAAGGCAGAGAATTTTCTTCTTTTTCTTTTTTATTTCCAGTTCAGAAATGGAATCTGACCAGAGTTTCTTCTGCTGTCCTTTCCTCTGCTTCTTCCCTCTGGATCCTTCTTAATGAATTTCTTCCAGCCAGCGTCCAAAGATGAAGTGTGAATCAGAAACTTGTACCAACATGATAGTCTCATTTCCAGGTGCTGGGCTCTGCCTTGAAACATGCTGGGTTCAGCTACCAAGGTTTCTGCCTGCCTTTCCTCTTCTCTTTTAGCTCTTAGTGTCTCCATACTCTGACAAAATATGGAAACCACCATGTCCTCAGATGCACATGTGAATACCAAGCCTGCTTTCTCCTATTTTAGCTGGCTGCCATTAAATCTTCTATCATCATTAGAGCTCGTCTAATCACATCCAACCTTGCTTGCCAGGGACCTGAATTCAAATCTCCTTTTGCTTTGCAGAATGCTGCCTGCTATGATGTTTTATTTCTTTCATTGCTTCCTAGTTTGGCCCTTATAACAGTATACCTGTATCATGTATTTATTTATGGAAGCGTGCACCTCATTCTCTCAAATGCTGGCCGTGGAAAGACTTTGGCTAGTTGCTTCACATCTTGCAGAGACAGGAAGCTAGTGCAAAGAGTTTCTTCAGTCTACTCTAATATGGATCTTTGAAAACTCTCCTGCAATGTCGTTTAGTGTAGAACTTCAACCAATCTTTCCCAATTATCATCATGATCACTTGACATAAAAAAATAGGATGTTTGTGGAAAGCACATTTTCTTGGAATAGGTTAGTGCTGGCATATGTGTTGGGGGGTAGGTGGAGGACCACCTCTAATTCAATTAGTCACAGGCTAACGGAATTGAGCAGAATAGAAACCTGCCACCTCTCTGTTTAAAACACATACATGGCTTTCCATGTATTGGGGGCATACAATGCATGTTTTTGTAGGGCAAAAACCTACACTTTTTCCTGGGCCGTGTTCTTTCTGATCAGGTTTCTGATGATGTCTTCAGTTTCTTTTTCTTTCTCTGAGAGCACTTCCTGTGCTGTGATTATTCACAACACTTACTTCCTCCAAATTGATACTTAATCCCTTCGTCCTCTGGTCCTCTCTCTGTCTAGGACTCCTCTGTCTTGTGCTCTTCCCTTAGCCCAATCTGTGCCTGCTTGTAACTTGAAAATATGTCTATTGTTGATTTAATTACACTCTAGTAGCAAATCAAAGATCTAGAAAGCATTGCATCTAAGGATCTTATCCAAAGTTGCAATAAATAAATCAGATAAGACTGTCAAATTGACTAACTTGTAGCTTAGTAAGATAATTATACTATACACTCAAAAGACCTGAACATTTATTATAATTCTCATATATTTGTTATTCAAAAGTACTATTTACTGACCATTTAAAATATTCTAGACTCTTTTAGCATAAGTAGCTACCAGATGGGAAGGGGAAAAAATTGGGATTAAAAGGACAAGTGTAAAGTAAAGGCTAAAACTTTAATGAGATATAAACATATGAGTTTTTAGCAAGAGCATGCACAAACTTTGCATGATGCTATAATGAGCTGTAACTACAGTTTTTTTTTAAATTGAAAAATAAAACAGCTCTCCAGATAAGCAGAGAACTGCATCCTCACAAAATATCTATATTCTAACTCTGGAGACTATAAATATGCTATCATATATGACAAAGAAGATTTAGCAGATGTAACTTGAAGAAAGACCTGCCAATGTGAGTGAGATTATTCTCGAATTCTGAGTTGGATGCAATCTAATCACATCTTTAGAGCCAGAAGAATGTGGAATGGTCAGGAAGATACACAGAGACGTTGACAATAAAAGAGTGGGAGCTACAACCAGGCTGAGTCTAGAATCTAGAAATAGTCCTCAGCTGACAGTATGCAAAGGAATGGAAACCTTGGACCTGAAGTGCAAGAAACGGAACTTTACCCACAATCTAGTAGCAAACAAATGGTCTCCTACACCCTCCAGAAAGTAAGCACTGTTGATGCCTTGACTTTTTCTCAGTGAGACCCATATCATTTTTGTGATACCTAGACTATACAATAATAAAATAATATATATTATTTTAAGTTTCTCTATGTATATGCAATCATATATAATATTTATTATTTTATAATATATATTATAAGTTTCTCTATAGTATATAAATATTGGGTGAGAATTTTTAAAATAGCAGAAGTAGGAACTGATACAGCAATAGACAAAATTCTTAGAAGAAGAAAATGATTAGGATGCACCTGGGGACTGAAGAGATCATTCAAAAGAGCAAATAAATGCTTTACATGTGGTTAGAACGCAAGCATCACATGGTCCCCTGAACACTGTCAGGAGTGAACTCCCAAACTTCAGACAATAAAAATAGACAAGAGCCCCAGAGATAGTAGAAGGGTCAAAGCACTTCTTTCATGTCGTTGTCTGCCATGTTTTGGTTTGTTTTTCATTTTTTGCTTTAGGCCACAAAAGCAGACCTCATTCCCATGACCTGAGGGAATGGTTTGAGGCTCTTTATGTTCCTGGAGCAAGCAGATGCCCTTGGGCTCTACTAGCATGAGACAGGACATATGGAGATGTTACTGGGGCCCGCTGGAGCAAATTGATGAACAACGGGAAGACAGTGATACAGTGATACAGTGACAGCTTTAGGCCACACCCAGCGGTGCTCAGAACTTACTCCTGAATCCATGCTGAGGGATAACTCCTAGCAGGGCTACGGGATCTTATCGGGTGCTAGGATCTAATCTGGGTCGATTACTTGCAAAGCAAGCAATTAATGCTGTACTGTTACTTTGGCCCAGACTGACCAATATTTGATCCCCTGCAAGGCATGTGGTCCCCAAGGCTTATTAAGAATGAACTCTAAGTACAGATCCAAAGGTAACCCAGAACACCACTGGTGCCACTCAAAACATACCCACCTCCTCAAAAATGTTATATTCCTTATTAGTGTATCTTCTTTCATTATTGTAATTTGGGGAATTTGCCATAACCAGCAGTGATGAGAGCTTACTCCTGGTTCTGTGCTCTGAACTACTTCTGGTGGGGTTCAGGGGACCACAAGGGGGTGCTCGGAATAGAACTCAGGTCAACTATATGCAGCAAATATGCCCTACCTGTTGTACATCTCTCTGGTCATTACTATTATTATTATTATTATTATTATTTTGGTTTTGAGGGGCTCACACTTGCCGGTGTGTAGGGATTATTCCTGGTTCTGCATTTAGGGATCACTCCTGGAAGTGAGTGCTTGGGATTGAAATGTGGAATGCTGGCGATTGAACTCAATCTGCTGTGTGCAAGGCAAATGCCCTATCCAATGAGATTTTGCTCTGGCCCCTAATAGTGTATCTTCATAAATGCTTTCTTGAATTCCATTGTAGCATAGTGAGGAGACAGATAGAGGGAAAAATAATACAAATACCAATAGTTTAACCCTGTTTTATATAAGTTTTGTAGTTCAAGAAAATGATGGAATTAGGAGGACATTCATCTCTATTTGGAGTGGAGTCAGGAAAAGCTTCATAGATCTGACCTTTGTAAGTCTTTAAGTCAAAAAAGACTGTTTTCCAATTGGTTGTATGGTAAATAGTGCAGCAGTTGAGATGGAATCAATCAATGATTATCCCTGAAACTTCTTGCTTGGTTATACTATGTTTGGAGAATACCTTGGAAGGACGTGCACATTAGAAAGAAAATTGTATTCCAAGGACAGGAGAAATAGTACAGCAAGTAAGGTGTTTGTCTTGCATGCAGTTAATCCAGGTTTTTCCCCCAATACCACATATGGTCAGTCCCCAAACCCTGCCAGGAGTGATCCCTGATCATAGAAACAGGAGTAAGCCCTGAGCACAACCATGTATGGCCCAAGAAAGAACAATCAAGATGTGACCCAAAAAAATAATAAAATAATATAGAATAAAATAAAAAGTTACTCCTAACAATCTAGGAGAAATCTTTTTTTCTGATGAACAATGATGCGTATTCCCTGCACTATGAGAAATCCTTGAGGCGCTCACACCAATGTGCTGAACACCAGATGAGGATACTGGCCCATAGTCAATGACCGAGGCCTGAGTCCTTCATGTCCTCCCAATGGCCTTGGTGCCCTGCTCCACTGAGAGACCCTTTATGCCTTCTGGCTCTGCTGCGTGACCGGGATATGTGAATGTAAGCACATTGCTCAGGTATGATTTGAAAGTCCCTTTAGGAGCATATTGACTTCCCATGCTGCTCTCCAGTTAGCGGTACACCAGGCAGTTAGCAGACTGACAGCTCAGCTAAGCGAAGAGGGAAGCTTGGTGTTGCGAAGAATTGTTAAAATCTGGTTTGCGTTTGGAAAAAACAGGTTTAATCCAGGGGATCAAACCTGGATTAACTGCATGCAAGACAAACACCTAAACTTCTCTCATTTTTAAGTAGTACTCCCTTTGCCTGGCCAAAATCTTTGAGATGAAATCACTGCCATCAGATATTCTAATTGAGGATTTCTTGAAACTGCCTGGTTATTTTCATGGGAGGGAGAAGCAGCCTCTAACTGTAAAAAGGCTGCTTTTGTTTTACAAAGATACACAAGAAGAGATTTTCACCATGGCACAGCTATTTATATTTAGACACAGCCAAATTCTGTCCCTTTTTTTCTCTCTTATACTCTCTCTCTCCCTCTAACACACACGTGTGTGTGCATGTGTGTCGGTACACACATGTGTGCACATACATACACACTCATACACACACACACACATACACACACACCCTTTTCCCATTGATATCAACAGGAGCACGTGGCTAAAAACAGAACTTGGCCTGCTACGCCGCAAGCTTGGCATTCTTCTCACTATAACAACTTCAGGACTGAATCCCTAAAATATGAACATTTAGAGGGTGCTGTCTTGATTTCCTCCCCCTCTCATGATTTTGGCCTGGAAATGCTAAATGGAAACTTGAGAAATGTACTGGCAGCCCTGAGTTTCTGGCATTGAGTCAACTGTGTAAAGAATGTGAAGAAGCTGAGAACAGCAATTCTGGACAAATCTTGATAGAATCATTTCATGAAAGTGTACTCTGGGCCCTGAGGCATAGACTAACCTGGAAGTAAAAGAAAAAGTTGTCTTGCAATAACCTTTGAACTCTCTGCATGCATGAGTCTGGAATTTAATTTGCAAATGGGATATTCCGGTAAGTATTTGGAATACTTACTGGAATATCCTGCTAAGAACTCCGAACCTTGTAGCCTTAGGGTTTTGGTGGCCTGTCATCCACCTCCATTATAGGAACATGTGTCAGGTTGGAAATTCAGTGCACCCAATGCCCCAGATTGGCCTAGAGATGGAAGCACCAAGTGAAGGTAAAGATTAGAGGAGCACAGGATATCGAGACTTGCTTGAAATTGGAAAATTAAATTAATTAATTTAATTTTTTAATTAATTCAGCTCTTTGGGGAACAGTTTTCTATCAGGTAGGAAATTCAAATCGTGAAGCTAGCTGAGAGAAAAATATTAAGAAAAGAAAGCATTTTGACAATAATCACTTAAGTACTGGGACCTAACCATACTTTACTGGATTTTCCCAGTATAAAAGAAAGTCCTTTTTTACTTAAGATGCTTTGAGTAGAATCCCTTTAATATGTAATCTGTATGGATTTTACTCCAAATCTTATTTACCTTAAAGGGATCCCCCTGAAATGCATTTTCCCAGTCCCAGACGGCACTCATACTCTCTCAGCTCTTATGTACTGAGATTTCCGACATGAATAACCTCCAGGTACTCAAAACATGTACAGATAGAAAGTACAAAGTATATGATGACTCATGCCTTGATTTTATAGGGAAATGAGAACCCAGGGCATGGGTTCTCCCTCTTTAATGTTGCGTTTTCATGTGCACCCCCAAGTGTCTGAGCCTAACCCATCACATGGAGAGCAGTTCTGCCAATAGAGTATTCCAGGCTCATTCCATTTTAATGGCTCCCCATATTTGTAGAGAAAGTTATGAACTGTCCATACAGAAACCCTGGTCATTAGAGAAGTGAAATATGGAAGAGTCAGGGATGAGATTGTTGAAAGTGTGAGAGACTGGAGGGGAAAGTGTGGTCCTCACTTTGGGAGTGAGGGTCTTTCCCTCGCTTCCCTCACTCAAACATTGGACTGGACAGGTCATTCTGAAAAGAGAGGAATGTGATTCTGCCAAGAGTCACAGCAACTGGAAAGAGCTTACACCAACAGGTTTAGCTGACCTTTGTTTAACGTCGTGATGCATCCACTCAAAGCCCTCATCATTTCTCGGATGGTAAATTCCCACCAGGCACACAGAAAACATGTGTGTTGGGAATAAATACCTAGTATCTACTTCCTGAGAAATTTGGTTGTAAAGGAAATTGTTTGCTGTCAGCAAGATCTGATTTCTGGCATCATTATTGACATTTGTTTTCTCTCTTCTAGTAAGTCATTTTCCAGACATTGACCTTAATATTCATGAACCTATTGAAGGTTACACTATCCATTAATATAGAAGTTATACACACATAGCAAAGGAGGAAAGGTTTAGAATTTAAGTTGCTTCAGTTGTTTAAGAGTCTTACATGCACTTATTTTACTATAGGGAATAACAAGAAAGTATGTATTCTTTTAGCTTAAGGTATTCATTAGTAATAAGGTAATAAGACATGGAATAATTTCAAGGGATCTTGCAAGATGCTATAATAACCACCTTATATACTTTGTAATGAATATTCACAACAGCCTTATGAGATAATTAAGATGACCTCTAATTTGAAAAATGGGATAAACAAAGCTTCAGGGATATAAAATGACTGAGGAAATAGTTTGACTCCAAAACCCATTGTCACAACCTCAAAATAAATTTCAGCTCAGTGTTGGATCACTGTCTTCCCGTTCATCATCGATTTGCTCGAGCGGCCCCAGTAACATCTCCATATGTCCTGTCTCATGCTAGTAGAGCCCAAGGCATCTGCTTGCTCCAGGAACATAAAGAGCCTCAATCCATTCCGGAATGAGGTCTATAATTGTTACTGGTATTTGGCATATATATCAAATACAACACGGGTAGCTTGCCAGGCTCTGCCGTGCAGGTAGCATACTCTTGTAGGCATCTCTAAGTCCAGCATTTATTGATGACCCAAGCGGCCGCTGATAGGCTGGTCTGCTGGGTGAAGGTCTGACGAGAGAGAAGTCGGATGTGGAAAATGGAGGCCCTCATGGAGTGGGGGTCTTCTGGCTTGTTGTGAGGCTCTGCTGGGATGGTGGGCCAGGACTAGAACCCACCATCCCTCCTGGGCGCCTCGTGAGCGGCTGGTTACAGGGAGAGCCAGTAGCAGCTCTGCCCCATGTCTGCAAGTCACAACCTCAAAATAAATTTCAGCTCAGTGTTGGATATTTCCATGGAATTTTGTGAAACAATTGGTGGGCCAGAATCATCTCTATATGTGATTATAAGAATAGCCATTGACTGTAATATGTTGTCATTTAGTCCAGCATTTCTGGACCTTCCCCTTTGTGCCTGTTGGATGACAGGTTTGGCTAGCTTAGGAGCTTTGCTCACAGCTTAATCTATTTACCTGCTCTTAAGCCAACGTTCATTCTAATGAGATCTCTCTTCTATGTAAACACCAATAGAGGGTGTGGCAGTTACAAAAGTCACCTTGACTCTGAATAACTTCTGACTCATTATACATCTATTAAGATTTCTATGTTATCTAGATTGGGCACAGCTCCTCTTTATACTCACTACACCCAGTTAGAATTTACCAGGAGACTGCCATCCTGGCTACGTTGAGACTATCTTTAAGATTATAGGAAGGATCACACTAGTTTGCCCTCAAGCAGGTGAGTGTGACCCTTTCAAGTATATGGAGAACAAGATACTCAGAATCACCCTGGTACAGATGATAAATAAGAAGGACCTTGTGGGTACCATCTAGATTACATGAAGCCCATGAAATTAAGATGTATTAGTTTATACCAGCCCCCACTTCTCTCCAGTGTTTTACATAAGAGATAATCTCAGAAGAAGGGAATAGTTCCTTGGCTTAATCTTTGTTTATACCTATAATAGGGTGTGGCACCATCCTTCTACACTCTTCTACTATCTAGAAGTTGTTTAGGGTTCTTTGTTGTCAGGACCCTCTCTGTCAACAGTTAGGATTACTTTGGTGTATATAAGGGACTGACTTGAGGCACTCACCCCCTATTTTTTGGGTAGGACTCCTTTCTGATAGGATCTCCTTTTGGTGGGAGACTTGGGCTCTCATGTATAGTCTAAGTTCTCACCAGAGGTAGAGTTCTTAGATTTTGGTGGTAGAGCTTTTGTACTATTAAAAGCCTTTTTTTTTTTTTTTTTTTTTGCTTTTTGGGTCACGCCTGGCAAGGCTTAGGGGTTTCTCCTGGCTCTGCACTCAGGAATTACTCCTGGCGGTGCTCAGGGGACCATATGGGATGCTGGGGATTGAACCCAGGTCGGCAGGTGCCAGCCGCCTGCAAGGCAAATGCCCTACCCTCTGGGCTATCGCACCGCCCTTAAAAGCCTTTTTTGGAACTGCACTGGACTCATGAGTTTTCATCCTTCCCCGGCGGCCTCGGAGTTAGAAGAGAACTTCTGTCCTGATACTGTTGGGGACCCCAGTGGCTCCTCGACAGTGCCTCCCCAAGGATATTTCAAGGAGGCCATAGTAAAGCTCATGCAAATGAAAGGAAAGTGCATAAAAGGATGTTAGGGATTCAACTGGTAAAACAGGAAGGTCAGGGAAGAACAAGGTTGGAAGGGGCCACAGCTGGGAAAAGGCTGAAAAATGCTGCTCGAGTGTTCATGAGCTTCAAATCTATCGCTTTGACATTTCTAGTTTGTAAGGATTTTGGAGCGAAGAATGGAACACACTGATAAAAAAGAAAAACAACTTAGAAATGCCAGAATTTCTGACTTACTATGCAACATTTCTCTGCCTTCTTCCAGAAACTTCATCTGAGATGAACCTTTTTAAGGTTGGGTTGAGAGACTGTTCTGCAGCGTGCCTGGGTGTCTGAGGTGTTTTCTTACAAGGGCTAAGACAAAGACCAGAAATGGTCTTTCCCATCATTAGTCAGTCTGAGCTAGAAACTCAGGCCATTGTCAGTTTCCTGGAATATACTAACTCTGTGTTTCCAGTGGCCTTGAGTTTTCCATGTGTTCTGTGCAGTCTCAGATCTTCATGTATTCTGCACAATCTCCTTGTGTTCTGAATCTCCTTGTGTTCTGGATCTCCTTGTGTTTTGAATCTCCTTGTGTTCTGGATCTCCTTGTGTTCTGGATCTCCTTGTGTTCTGAATCTCCTTGTGTTCTGGATCACCTTGTGTTCTGGATCTCCTTGTGTTCTGAATCTCCTTGTGTTCTGGATCACCTTGTGTTCTGGATTTCCTTGTATTCTGGATCACCTTGTGTTCTGGATTTCCTTGTGTTCTGGATCTCCTTGTGTTCTGAATCTCCTTGTGTTCTGGATCTCCTTGTGTTCTGGATCTCCTTGTGTTCTGGATCTCCTTGTGTTCTGGATCTTGTGTTCTGGATCTCCTTGTGTTCTGCACAATTCTCATGCAGTGTCTCTGAATCACCCTCAACAACCTGAGCCTGGCGGAATAATCTTGGATCCCACACTTCCAGTCCATTGCCTGGTGAAACTTTCTGAGAATCAACATTTTCCTTCTTACTGGATCAGGGTAATTCTTTGTGTTCCCCAATTTATGGGTCTGATCAAAGAAAATACTGATCTCATCTTTCCCTTCACCCACAGTGAAAAAAAAGTTGCTAGAAAAATTAAATACCGCCCCACAAATAAAATCCATCTATCTTCATGAAGAGTGACCAGATTGCTTAATGTTTATTAGATTGAAGTGTTAAGATGAAAACTCCTTGCAAGTATAAATTAATGGGTTTTGTGGCTATTGCAATTATTATGTAAAAAGAGAAATAACAAAAAACTGCTTTGATTCATTTGAGGAGGTAGCTGGTATTTGCTAGCAAAGGAGAAGGGCCATATAATTAACTGTGTCAAAATGTTTTCTTTGTTCACAGTTAATCTAACTGCAGCTGCTAGGAGGCAGAATGCATAAATATGACTGTGTACTTTTAATTACAGAAAATGACAGGCGTACGTTGAGACTGGAGGCTTGCCTGGGATCGTTAGAGGCGAAAACACTGCTCAGAGACTCATTGAATTAATAAGTAGCCCTTTGTTATTTGGGTGTTAAAATTTTATAGATGTTAATAACTACTAAAATAAAAATAAAATCCTGAATTTTAATCAACTAAAGGACATTTCCATCAATGTGACAGGAAACTCATGGCACACAGTAAACATTTTATATTGCTTTTATACAAAATGCTATGCCATCCCTCTGACAGTATTTTAGAGAAAGGAATGTTCCATCAAGTTGTTAGAGACATCATCAACAAATTATAGTTTCCATTTTTCTTCTTCATCCTATACAAAAGAATCTTAATTTTTATCATTATGTATTGCTATTCTACCACTGAACCACCAATGCACTGGCGATGTCGCTGTCATCCCAAAATTCCAAACAGGATCAGACCACCGTCCTTTGTTCCTGAGGACATGCTCACAGGAGTGTGCTCACTCCCTGGACAGTGCTCTCGTCCTGTCTTCTACCCTAGTAGCGAAATGAAGTATACAGAATGGTCGCTCGACTTTCATCAAATAACCTGTTCCTTCTCCTTTGTGGCCCTGAGTGAGTTGCCTAACCCCTGAGAAAAGCACTTCATCCTTCCATTAGGACTATCAAACTAATCAATGTTTACATATAATCTGTAGGGTCAGAGAGATAGGTCAGTGGTTTAGGCACTTTCTTCACATGTAGTGTGGACTGTCCCTGTCACCACATATGGTTTCCTGAGCACCACCGGGAGCGAACATGAGCATTGATCTGGTGGTACTACTTAAGGAGAAACTACTTAAGGACAGTTTCCAGGATCTGTCACTGTACAAACAGTAAATCAACTCCCACCTCCAGCCATAGAGGTCTTAAACCATGGCCCGGCTTCCTTTCTTGCTACAGATGGTTAGAGCTGCTCACTCAGGGGATTCTCAGAGAATCTCTCAGCCACCCAGTTTCCAAGCTGTAAAAAAGAATGGATTCAATGCTATGTATTTGTATAAGTTCTCCTAAGCTATGAACGACCCTAAACCCTGGATTCCCAACTGACATCACTTTTGTATGTTTCTTGCCTCATTTCATTGTCATTCTCATGCACCTGAGTGAGCTCATGTCACAGATGTTGCTGATCTAATATGAACAGAAGTTGTTGGTGGCAGGGACAAATACCAGGCCAACTTGGTGGTAGTCCTCAAGCCCAAATCTCCCTACATAATCTAATTAGTTATTCAAAAGGCAAATTACTATTATTGGGGGCACACTTGGTGGTACCCAGTGTTTACTGCTGGCTCTGCACTTAGGGATCACTCCTGGCAAGCTCAGAGAACCATATGGGTTGACAGGGATAGAACCAAAGTCAGTCATGGGCAAGACAAGTGCCCCACCTGCTGTACCATCTCTGCCCTCAAGCCCCTAATCATTTTTTTGTTTCTTTCCTTAATTTTATTTTTATTGTGTCTCTCTCTTATTCACATTCTTTTATTCTGGAACATGTTGGGAAGGCAGGGAGTGTGCTTGATGAGAGATGTCACCTGGGTGACAGTAGTTCCATGCTGCCTGCAAGATGCAAATGCTGGTCCCATGCATGGGATAAACAGGCCCTGCTGTCTCAAGTTATTCTCCAGCCTTTGTTCTCTTAGCAGCCAGGCTGCTGAAGTACACTAAGAATAGAACCTGTTCCTTGCAATCAGGCCTCTCCATCTCTAATTACTGTGTGCCAACCCCTTCTGACTTCTCCTGTCAACGGCTGGTGCCTGGGGGTGCTTGTTTCAGCTGTGCTCAAGGTAGTTCTGCTGCTCGTCCTGCCTCCCTGTTCCCCTGCGTGGTGTGTGTGATGACTTGGCTGATGCCTTCCCATGTGCAGAATGGTCTCAGCAAAATAGAAAGGAATATTAAGACAATATTTTGAAATTAACAGCTGTTCCTTGTGACTGGCTCTAAAGGAACCCGGGGTAGTCAGAGAAACTACTTAAGGACAGTTTCCAGGATCTGTCACTGTACAAACAGTAAATCAACTCCCACCTCCAGCCATAGAGGTCTTAAACCATGGCCCGACTTCCTTTCTTGCTACAGATGGTTAGAGCTGCTCACTCAGGGGATTCTCAGAGAATCTCTCAGCCACCCAGTTTCCAAGCTGTAAAAAGAATTGATTCAATGCTATGTATTTGTATAAGTTCTCCTAAGCTATGAACGACCCTAAACCCTGGATTCCCAACTGACATCACTTTTGTATGTTTCTTGCCTCATTTCATTGTCATTCTCATGCACCTGAGTGAGCTCATGTCACAGATGTTGCTGATCTAATATGAACAGAAGTTGTTGGTGGCAGGGACAAATACCAGGCCAACTTGGAAAGTTTGCAACTGCCAGAACTTCTGTTCGGTTTGGGTTACATCTGCTAGGGATTTCAGCTCAGTTTGCACAATACATCCCAAAGATCCTTGGCATTCTCACATCAGTTTAGTCACTCCCTCCTGATGATTTTTATGGAGTACTATCAGAAGGGTCTCAAACAGATTAGATATTGGTGGACTCCAGATTGAAGTTTAGAGGCGTTCAGAGTTCCATCTCTTCCTGCTCCTAATTATCCACTGAAACTGAGCTGGTCTCCCTGACAATTTTGATATATGAGAGATGCAAGACCATTGTGTGTTTTCCAAAAGATCCAACCTGCTTTTTCTGAACAGATACATTATGCAGAGACCACTCGAGGCAAACTGTACTTCCATATTTTGTCTTTGTAACCCTTCGGCAATTGTATTTCAATGGATAGATTAGGGTGCACAATTAACATCATAATATTTATCGTCACCCAAGTTTAAACTTTGAGTGTGTATTTTTATATATTCAGATAGTCTCTAGGGTCCTTTGTTTTGTGTTATCATTACTTCTGTAGATTAACTTTTAGATAATAACATTTTTTATTTGCTATTTTGAATGGATTTTTAACAATTTTTTTTTACATTTGTTCTGATTTTTGTTCACTTGGGGCTATACCTGGTGGTGATCAGGGCTTATTCTTGCCTCTCTGCTCAGGGACAACCCCTGACAAGGTTCAGGGGACTCTTACGTGGTACCAGGGATCAGCTGTGTGAAAGGCAAATGCCCTACCTTCTGTACTATCACTCTGGCTCCTATCAATACTTTTTGAATTTGCTTTTGTGATTTACTGGAACAAAGTTTTGATTTAAAAAACAATGTTGATCTCATGTCCAGCATCACAACAGAAGCTTCTTATTAGCCCGGAGTTTGCTTCCACTTCCTGTCCTCAGCCTGGAGTATGCTTCCACTTCCTGTCCTCAGCCTGGAGTTTGCTTCCACTTCCTGTCCTCAGCCTGGAGTTTGCTTCCACTTCCTGTCCTCAGCCTGGAGTATGCTTCCACTTCCTGTTCTCAGCCTGGAGTTTGCTTCCACTTCCTGTCCTCAGCCTGGAGTTTGCTTCCACTTCCTGTCCTCAGCCTGGAGTTTGCTTCCACTTCCTGTTCTCAGCCTAGAGTTTGCTTCCACTTCCTGTCCTCAGCCTGGAGTTTGCTTCCACTTCCTGTCCTCAGCCTGGAGTTTGCTTCCACTTCCTGTCCTCAGCCTGGAGTTTGCTTCCACTTCCTGTCCTCATTATATCTAGCCCTTGAGCTTTGCTTGAACCACAATGACCTTACGGAGTTCTCAAAATTCTCAGAGCATCTTCCTGACTCAGAGTCTTTGTCTGCCCTGCTTCCTGGACTTCAGATGTCCTCGAACTCTTTAAGTGAATACATTATTCTCCTTTCTTTATCAGTACTCCACTTTAAAATGAACATATTCATTTTAAAGGAGTGATAGTAGAGCGGGTAGGATGCTTGTCTTCACAGGATCGAGTTTCAATCCCAGGTACTCCACATGGTCCCCTGAGCCTGCCCAGAGTGATCCCTGAGTGCAGAGCCAGGAATAATCCCTGAGGACTGCTGGGCATGGCCCCCAAACCAAACAAAAATAAATGAAACAAACATATTCAAAAGGTGTTCCTGATCGTATGATCCAGAGTGGACCCTCCCTCTATTGCTAAAATCACTAGCATTTTGCTTATGTCCTTCATGAATATAAAACTAGCTAAACATTTTCTTTACTTTGGTTTTCACACAAAAATGTGAGTTTTATGAGGGAAGAAACTGTGGCTCATTATTGTCTGTGCAACTAGGACAGTACCTGACAATAGCTGCTCAGGAAGCAAAAGATACAGAAAGTGTGAGCTGCAGTATGGGACTACAGATCTCTAGGCAGAGCAGAAAGCATTCACAAAGCTTATAGTGATATATGCCTGAAACTGTTGGCAAATAATTGTTAGGGTACAGGGGAAAGTGGCCAACCTCTCTGGGTTCTTCCCAGGCTGAACACATCAACAAAATATATCAGAAATCAAAGGAAAAATTAATCAAATAAGTCAAGTAACGCATATAAGAAAAAGTAACAAAAAAAAAATCAAGTCTCATATATGAGGTCTATATGCCAGTAAATTCTAAAGAAAAATAGGGCAAACATTGAAAGTTCTGTATTTAGAGGCCTGAAGGTTCGTGAAGTGGAAGGAGTGACTTTACATAACCAGAAGGAATGCCTTCATCTTTATTTTGGGAATAAAAAAGATGAATCTCTCACATAAAGAAAGCACAGCATCACTCATAAACCCACACTTGGGTGATACCCCAACCTAACTACATTCTTTCAGGTCACTGAAATGGGAAGCAGTAATTATTTCTTTAATCAGAAAAGGACAAAGAACTGAAAGTACAGGAGCATCTCAGCCTTGTGGTCTTCACTGCTTTTTCACTTGAACATCTACTTTTTTACTTAAAACCATCTACATCTCCAGGGCTGGGGAATAGTTCCAAGAAGAAAGACCCTGAGTTAGAGCCCACTCATTGCACAGTCCCCCAAGTACCACTGGGCGTGTCCCTTAGGTCCCCAAGTGTTGATGCGACTGGTAAGGGATGTTGGTGTTGCTGGTGAGGTCAGATCCTGAGTGAGTAGAGCACCCACAAAGAAGGCCTAGTATAGCTCCCTCAAAGAAGGTCAAGTATAGCACCCTCAAAGAAGTCTCCATGAACTACTTGTGGGGGAAATAGCTCCACCTTATTAGGTAGAACTGGGATATTTAAAATGGGGGGAAAGCAGGCTGTGAACTCTGTCAGCCAATCAGATAGAGGGATTAAAACAGGGTGTGTGCTTAGTCCTAATCAGGTAGGGTGAAATGGGATTAACACAGGGTGTGTGCTTCTGTACAGGGTGTGTGCTTAATGTGTTTAGCTACACCCAAGAACCACTGAGGGATGGGCCTGAGAGATAGCCCAGCAGGTAGGGCGTTTGCCTTGCATGCAGCGGGCCAGTGCTGGGTTCGATATTCCGCGATCCCATATGGTCCCCTGAGCACCGCCAGGAGAAATTCCTGAGTGCAGAGCCAGGAGAAACCCCTGAGTATTGCCAGGTGTGAACCCCCCAAAAAAAAAGAACAACAACAACAACAACAAAAAAAGAACCACTGAGGGGGTTTCTGAAAATTAAGTGCATATTAGCCAAAATATAAGTATTCTTAAAAATACTCATAAGTATTTTTAAGAATAAAAAAAGTATTTTTTAAAAATGTTATTGTCCTGTATATGCTGTGCGAGGTGTCCTGGCTTGCTCCAATGTTCAACATTAAATCAGAGTCTGTAGGGAAAAGGATAACTTTCCCTTCATTACTCCATTATCAAGTCGGACTCCTCTGGAGCAAGCCTCCCTATGAGTATAAACATCTCACGCACCACCTGTAGGCAAACTAGAACCATAGTATCCCATCTGCAGATTCTGTCACGTGTCCTCCAAAACCACGGAGGACTTTGCACTCACTAAGAACTGTAAAAGCACCAACAAATGTAAATGCAAAATGAATCATCAACCTGATTGAACAGAAATATGGGAAACAAGTGTGGAATTAAAGTTAGATGCTAGGTTTACAATAATGTGATATTTACTAATAGATGCAACAATAAGTAACATATAGCCTAGCATTCAAAGTTCATTTCTCTTTTACATACTTCTAAATATATTTTCTCTAAATATTTTCATGTGCTGAATTTACTGACTGGATCAGGCCTCGAGGGAGCTCATGGAAATATGTGATATTTGCAGAGAATTTACTCCGGTCTGTACCTTGTAACCACAAGCACTTTTTCCTATGATAGAGTTTATAAACTTTTAACATTCACTGGAAAATGAATTGTGAATTAGGAAGAATTTCAGTAAGATAGAAGCCACCAAAAGAAATAACGTCCTAAAAAAAAAAAAAAAAAAAAAAAAGAAATAATGTCCCATGGCTGAGATATAGCACAGCAGGTAGTAGATAGAGTCCTTCACATAGCTGACCAGATAGAACAGCTTTGCGTGTGGCTGACCAGATTTGATCCCATGTATGGCAGAACCAGGAGTAAGCCCTGAGTATGGCTAGGTGTGGAGAGAGCGAGTGAGCGAGAGAGAGAGAAAGAGAGAGAGAAACATGATCTCCTAATTTGAAAAATTAAATATTGATTTAATGTATTTTAATACATTAAAACAACGTATTAAAATACATTGTTAAACATGTACAAATACATGTTTAACAGGTATTAGTAAAGACATGGAACTTTTAAAAATGCAAACCTGATGTAAAAGTAAAGTACTCTCATTATTATGGACATTTGCATAACTTTCAAAAATCTCAATTGGGGAAGCTCAATTGATTCTGCAAAAGTAGTTGAAACTTGTAAAAATATTTTTTCTATTTTTTGATTATTTAGCACTTACAAATAATGTTCCCAAACAACCTGGAAACACCTTGAAAATGTGACTATTTGAAATAAGAAGGAATAAGATGCAAACTTAAGATGGTGGAAATTTAATTTCTGGTCTGATCTTGAGAATGTGTAGGGGAAAACATGGTACTCCCTTAGCAAAATTAACTAAGGCTTAGTTTTTGTATGGAATGGAGTTTGAAATTAATGTGGGGTGAAAATAAATATTTAGAAGATTAATTCCTTGAGCTTCCTCAATGTCTTAGTTTCGCAAGACTTTGTAAGTATCTCCTCCAGGGATAAAAGAAAGTAATTACCTCTCCTCCACATGGTGCTTAATCATGCTCTATTTTTCCAAGAACAGCTGTGCAACACTGGCTAGGCTACAAATTAAACACACCTCCTTCAACTATCCCAGATATAAAAGATAATGACTATGTTGGGTGACAGAATCTGAATTCAAATGATGTTAATGGGCCAGAGCTATAGGCTGAAAATGAGATGAGAATTGTCAAGGATAAATGTAAAATTTCATCACTTGAGTCCCAGAAGCCAAGTAAGCAAACCTAAGGTTAGGTGGATGTGATTTAATAGGCAAGTGAGCAAACTAAGTTTGGTGGATGGCACAGAACTGTCTTCCCATTGTTCATCCATTTGCTCGGAGGGCACCAGTAACATCTCCATACGCTCTGTCACATGCTAGTGTAGCCCAAGGGCATCTGCTCACTCCAGGTACATGAAGAGCCTCAAACCATTGGTTCAGGTCATGGGAATGAGGTCTATAATTGTTACTGGTTTTTGGCATATCAAATATGACATGGGGTAGCTTGCCAGGCTCTGCTGTGCGGCTGGGATACTCTTGTAGTAGCCTCTCATCTCATGCATGTATTGATGAACCACGTGGCCGGCCACTTTGTGCGAAACAGTATATTAATAAAAAAATTTCCTCATGCTCCTCAAAAAGATTTGTGTATGTGTGCATGTGTGTGTGTGTGTGCGTGCACACAAAATCCAGAGCCCATACAAGTCATGTGGTCTATCACTGAGCTACTGCCAGACCCCAAAAAGGATATCTTAAATCAGAGATTCCTAAATGCAGAGCATTTTTCCAACCTACAGATGCTCTTGGGGAAATGTCAGTAAAATGCAGGTGCATTTACAGAAGAGTGAATTGAAACCCATGAAATTTAGAAGCGTTGCATGCTTGACAAGAAGCAAATACGAGTCACTGGTCAATTAGATGAACCAAGAAAACAACAGTGACTCATGCTACAGAAGTCAAAGTATTCATAGTTCAAGACCTAATTTAGGTTGACACAGGGAAAAATAATTGCAGGGATTTAAAGCTTTTGGCAAACAAATGCCATCCCAGTTATTAATGACTTATAGTGATATCATGCCTTCTTCTTATGGCAAAATTTGTAAATTCATAGGTACTTGGTGTCATTCTGATATTATTCAAATAAAATATTACACCACTCTTAAATCAGTGATGCCTACTGCAGCTAGATTTAAATATTGGAAAACTATTTTACATAGGCCTTCTTGTTAAATTCACATTATTTTTATAGTTCTGGCAGCCCCGCAGTTTGCAATTATACAAGAAAGAAGGAAAAATACAATCTCCTAAAAACCTCAAGAGGATAAAGAAACGTCACATATTAAACATACTGAGTCTTTAGTTTGGAGCTTAAAGCCTACCACAGGACACATTCCACATTAGCTGGAAGATAAAACTGAAAACATATGTAAAGGAGAGGTCATTAGTACCTTCGTGAATATTCATTATTATGGAATTGGTTCATTTCCCACATGGAGTACATGAAGCCACTTTTCTTGGCTTCACTCTTTACAAATAAATCACTATAGTAAAAACTCTCATAGACTGTCAGGTGGATTTTCTGGAAATATTTACCATAATTGATTTGTGGGTTTTCAATGTGTTGGCCTACAGCTTTATTTATCAATTTTCTATTTCCTTGTAATTGCAGAGTTTTTCTGTCACAAGCCAATGCGTCAAAGCCATGCTGTGACAAGGAGTCTGGAAGGTAGGAGGGCAGGAGCACATTTCACACCCCAGCCCACTCAGGTTCTGTTATTAAACTTTCTTGGGAGTTACCCGTGTTTGGCAGGGAAGGGCGTGTGATGATTTGAGGCACTTACTGTCTCAGCACCAAAACTGACTCCCTCCAGCTCCGTTACTTGCTCTGAATTATCAGCTTGTATTCACATTTAGCTAAATAAGATTGAATAATTTTGTCCTGCCACACAGCGTCACATTATATTGCATATTTACGCATCAATTTTATTGCTGAGCACTGGAATCCTAAACTCTCTGGTTGGAGAAATTTATATACACATTTTATTATATCAGGCTTGGGATCTGAAATGCCAGTTGCAAGGGGTTGATTCATACAGAAATTAACTTGTGTTTTGGCTTGTGTTTTTTCCCTTCTGCAAGCCCTCACTTTTTAGACTTAACTTTGTTTCTGCTCTGTTTCATTTTTCCAACTTTGATTATTAGTTTCTGTTCTCATCAAGAATTCTGAACTTACTTCCAGCTACACTATCTGTCCTAAACTGGTCTCATCTCTCCCTTTCAGCAGGATCCTGAGAAAGCGTCAATTCTGGGTGCCCTGGTCTCTTTCCTTCTTCCGACTTTCCATTTTTCACCTTTTTGGGTGAACATTGCGCTTCAGCTGTTTCAATGATCTTTAGGTAGGAAACACTTTATTTTCAAAGAGTAAAAACCATTCTGATATATGAATATTTGTTTTCTTGCTTAAGGCGGGTGTGGGAGGATGAGGTTTTTACATAACTGAAAACATATTTGATTTCCATCTCCTGAAAAAACAGGACTTTGTGTTGGGTAAATGAGAGCAGATGGAAATTGCGCATTATGCAAATGATATATTTACATAAAGGAAGAGCGGGAAGAGCTCATTATGCTACACTAGATGTGACCCAAAGAGCTTGAATTTCTTGGGTTAATTCCTAGACAATAAGAAACACTTCAAGCTCCTTCTTATGAGCCCAAGTTCCACTAGACTAGTTTCAACCACTTGCTAACTTACTAACTCTTCTTCCTATTCTCTCTGCTACTTGCTAAGCTTCACTTGCTAACTAGTACTCCTGTTCTCTCTTGCTTCCCTTACTGCTAAGTCAAATTAAAGTTGCCCATGAGAAATGGTAAGCACCAAACTTACCATCAAATCCTACTTTGGGCTACTGGATGTATCATGTTGTGATCACGTATCCATTTTGTTTTCCGAAGGAATAGATTTCATCAGAGAGTATGAGCATGTGACGAAAAGAAAATCAGGAAAAGAAACAGAGTTTCCAGGGTAAGAGTGAAGGAGTTTCACCCTCTGCTACTTCCTCATCAGTGGTAAACCCCAGCACAGCACAATAATTTGCTTTCTGTTCTGCACATCTTCCTTTTTTATTGCATCACACCAGAAACACAGCTACATTGCTGTTCATGTTGGGTTTCAGGCATACATTGTTCCAACACCTCCTCCACGACGCTGCACTCCCCACAACCAATGCCCCCAGTTTCCCTCCCACCACCTCGCCATCTGTGTCTGTGGCAGGCACCTCTCTCTCTCTCTCTCTCTCTCTCTCTCTCTCTCTCTCTCTCTCTTTCTCTCTCTCTCCCTCTTTTTTCCCTCTCTCTCTCCCTCTCTTTCTCTCTCTTTCTCTCTTTCACTCTCCTTTTGGACATTATGACTTGCAACACAAATACTGAGAGATTATTATGCTGGTTCTTTTGCCTATTTTCAATAGAGTTCTTATCCAGAGGACCATTTCCAACTCTCTTGTCATAGTGATCATTTATCTATCTCCCTTGCCTTCCCTTCAGCACTTGAGGCGGGCTTCCAATCATGGACCACTCCTCCTGGCCCTTGTTTCTACTGTCTTTAGATATTAGTCTTAATTTTTTATATCTCACAAATGAGTGCAATCATATTATGTCTGGTTCTCTCCTGATTCATTTCACTCTATGCCTGTCCATTGATAAGCAAATGAAGTCAAATGAAGTCATGACTGCATTTTTCCTAACAGCTGCATAGTATTTCATTGTGTGGATATACCATACCTCCTTTAACCAGTCATCTGTTCTCAGGTGCTTGGATTCTGGCTATTGTGAATATTCTGCAGTGAACATAGATGTGCAGATGGCATTTCTGTTGTATTTTGGGGCCTCCAGGGTATATTCCCAGAAATGGTATTGCTGGGTCATATGGAAGCTCAGTTTCTAGCTTTTTGTGAAATGTCCAAATTTTCCAAAATGAGTATCCTGGTTGACATTCCCACCAATAACGGATCAGAGTCCCTTTCTCCTCGCAGCATGCCAGCACTGTTTTCTCTTGCTCTTTTTGATGTGTGCCAGTCTCTGATCTTCTTTTATCTTTCTTGCATTATATTTAGATTAACTCAACAAGTCAGTGTTAACTCTCTCAAATTTGGCCTTTATCATGATTCTTATTTTATAAAGAAATGGAGGGGTAGGCAAAGAGATAGCACAGTGAACAAGGAATTTGCCTTGTACATGGCCAACCTAGGCTTGATACCACATATGATACCCAAACCCTGCCGGGAGTGATCACTGAGCACAGGCCAAGGAGTATGCCCTGAGCACCACCAGGTGTGGCCCAAAGACAAATGAAACTGAGGAATGGGTTGGTGTAGCTACACAGGTAAATACGAGATGGAACTAACTGCCTATCACTAAGATCAGAGGAAAAAACAAGATGAAAACGAGTATCCCTTTTAGTGACTCTCCTTTATTATAGACGGTAATTTTTTTTTTTTTTTATTATACCACCGTGAGACATAATTACAATTACAAAGGTGTTCATAATTGGTTCTTGGTAATACAGTATTCCAGCACCCATCCCTCCACCAGTGCCCCATTTCCACCACCAATGTACCCCACCCCCTCCCCCCCCCCAGGCTGCCTCAATAGCAGTAGCCCTGTTTCCTCTCTTTCTCTCTCTGTCTCTGTCTCTGCATCTCTCTCCCTCTTCTTTTATACATTGTGACTAGCCCTGCAGATATTTAGAGTTTATCACTTAAGTCTCTTTGTGTATATTCAATGGTGAGTTTTAGTCTGCCATTACCATTTCCCACACTTAGTAAAACACTGGTATCTATTTATATACTATTAATGAATGCAGTCTTTCTATATCTGTCCTTTTCCTCCTGACTAATTTCACTCTGCATGATAGTCTCCATGTCTATCCATTTGCAGGTAAATTTCCATAATTTCAATAGATGGTAATTCTTTAATCTCACAATGTGAATAATTTTGAAATACTTCTCACACAGACCCATCTTGATTTCTGGATTTTTCTGTGGCTGTAGAAACTTCATCATAGGCTACAATTTGGATGTATGAAATATCTTGCTTATTTACATATCCTATTAAAATACAGTGAATTGGGACAATTTCTGATTTGCTAGTCCATCAATATCCTCTTCACTGACTTCAACTCTTGAAGAAGTTAGTTTGGTGGCAGATCGTTTTTCTTAGCATAGGAAAGACAAAGTCAAAATATGGAGATGATTGGGTGTGGATCTATCCTTGCCATTCAAACAAGGAAGGGCAGTGGTTGCATTAGACAGTGGTTACTGTTAGTTACTGGATAGATGACAGTATCTGAATCTGTTAGCAGGAATATTAAGCCTGGATCTCCATCACCCATCAGGCATTGAATGATAGTTGCTTACAAACACTGTTTCTACCTTTGAATGATTGATAGCTAGTTGATAGAGTATGTCACTCTACACTTAGGGACAGTGACTTCAGTAGCATTGCAGTAGTATACCAGTCAAGCATAATTAATTCAGTGCAAGAGAGCAGTGAGACAGATGGACACTTCATCAAAGGGAAGTTGCAGTTATTAGGGACAAATTGCAAACACAAACATGCAAGCATGCACCTTCACACACACACACACTCACCTAATTTTTATACTCTTGTGCTATTTTAATATCATATTTCTTGAAGATAACTACCATCTATCTGAGTGCAAAAAATACTTTCTGTTGCTCATTCACAGTCTGATCTTTACTGAGAAGATTGTCACTCATGTTTTCCTGAGATTATAGAGGGATATTAGTGAGGTCCCAACAGACCTCTATGCCCCTAACAGTTGGGAGGGATGGTGGTTGAAGTGATTATTAGACTCTGAGTTACAATTTTTTATTTACATTGTTATACTTAAGTATCATCAGTTTTAGTCCAAGAAACATTTTCCACTGTATAATCATCCCATTCTGTATTTTAACACCCAAATTTTTTTTATAACTTTTCATCCCACAATCACCCATGATATAATTCTGATTGCTATACAGCTTTAAAAAGTACACAGAGCAGCAATGTATTCACATTCAAGAGCTCCATATGGATGCATGTTTGAATTCTCAGCTACTGCAAATAAGGAGGTGAAAATTCTCTGTGCAAGTTCATTGTGAGTATATGTAAACAAACTTTTTAAAGACCCCTGCCCTCCAGGAGGATGTGTCAATTGTTTGAATCTACCACAAGTCTGTGGGGCCAGAGGCAGAGGGTAGGTAAAATAGAGAAGGGACCAATTTGACAATAATAGTTGGAAATAGTAACGCTAGACTAGAACTGAGTAGGTAAAAGTGTAATCATGATAACCTCTCAGCATCTGTATTATAAACCATAATGCCCTAAAGGAGAGAGGAGAGAGAAGGAGGAGGAGGAGGAGGAGGAGATAGGGAAGGGGAGGGGAGGGGAGGGGAAGGGGGAGGGAGGAAGGGAGAGGGAGAGAGAGGCTCGGGAAGCCTTCCATAGAGGCAGGTAGTGTGGAGAGGAGTGGGAGGGAAACAGGGCACACTGGTGTTGGGAAATGTCACTGGTGGAGGGATGGCTGTTAAAACACTGTATGACTAAAACCCAATCATGAGCAGCTTTGTAATCATTTATAACAAGTGATTCAATTAAAAACTCCTAAACAAACCCCCCCATGGCCTCATTTCTGCCATGAGTGGGTGACGAGCACAGTGATCAATTGATGATCCCTGGAAATACTGAGCTTCTTTAGGACTGTTATGCACATGGTTGATTAAAAGTTGGAATGTTATACCACAGTAAAACAGGGTCAAAGGAAAAGAAGGGAATTCCCAATACACTAGATGTATCCAAAGACAACGTGTGTGTCAGAGTGGCAAAATGGACACATCTTATGTTGGTGGAGCTGAAGACATAGCGTCAGATAACAAAACCAATGAGAGCAGCACAGAATCTCCAGACAGGGACGATTACATTTTGTAATGTCATACTTGGCCATCCTTTATTAAATGTTATCAGGTATAATATTTCAACTGCAATACACAAATATCTAGCATCTAATGTGTGCTATGTATTTCTGCATTACATTCTTTGTTCATACCAGAACAATATTTGCTGAACTGTCATGAGGAAATGAGGTGCATTGGTTTGAACTATTCAATTTTAACCTATATTGACAAGCATACCTAGCATCCTAATCGTATATCAAAAAGAGTCTGGTAATGAATAATTTTTAAATAATTTTGGCACAATGGGTGTAAAATAAAGCTTCACATGATTGTTGCAACCCACATATGTGCATGAAACTTGTGACTATTAGGGGATACATTTGAAATCCTCTTGAAAACCAGAGTGGAAATTCACAAGCCTCATTAAATTTGTAAAAAGTACTTTATAAAATACCCATAGGCATTTCAGATCAGGAAAATTGCTCAAAGGTTTGAAGTTCAGGCATTGCATGCTATAACCCCAAATACCAAGCCTGGAATAGCCCCCTGAGCCCCACTGGTATGGTTCACAAACCTAAAATAACTATAACAATTTCAAAGAAGACTTTACACAAAAGGTATATTTAGAGATCTTTCCATTAAAACTATGTTAACCATTTCATTGTTAGAGCAACAAATCTCTGTTAATTAGAGGAAAAATTCTTATACTTGTGAATTGAAATATTTACTTTTTAACATGCTGGGAAGTGTGTGGGTGTGCATTTGAGCTTGTGTGTGTGCTTGTGTGTGAGAGAGAGTGCTTGTGTGTATGAGTGCTATAAATATTTGTTCAGTTAATTTTGTTATCTGATATAATAAGACTATCTGATTAGAAGATGGTAAAAACTAATAAACAAATACTAGATCAGGTATCACACTCCATACTCATTTATTTTATTATTATTGGAGTGAGGAGCTTGGGCAACATCCAGCATTGGTCAGGGATTATTCCTGACTCTGTGTTCAGAAACGACCCCTGGTAGTGCTTGGGGGACCATATGTGCTGTGGCTACAACAGGGTCAGTCTGATGCAAAGTGAGGGTCTTCTCTATTGCATGCATTATCTTATATATCCTCAGACCCATTTAGAGCAGCACCACTGGACTATTTCGTATTAACACTTTCAGCTTTTATTCTAAGTCAAGAAAATATTTTGCAATTGAAAAAATGGAGGTGATTCAGGAAAAAAAGGGAAAGCTACTCATTAGTGAAGTTGAATGGAGTGGATAGAAATAAGGTAATCAGAACACAAATGGTGTGTGCTGTTACTGTAAGCAGGGAGTTTCATTACTTGAGAAGAGCACAAGGTTATCACTGCTAAATTTAGTCAGAACATACTTTCTGAGAACCTACTTAAGGTTCTCAGAAAAAAGAAACAAGCCATGACCTCAGCTCCTCAGGATGAGATGAACAGCCTTCAGTAGCATCGCTCCAAGCAGAAAATGCATAAGAAAATGTTAGTGAAGCAGGAATCCAGTTACATATAGGACAAGGCAATGAGGAGCAAGTTCACCAGTCACCTAAGAAAACCTTCCATAAAAGGAGGGAGCTAAGGATAAATGAATAGACACCATCCATTTAAAGATGAGGAAAGAATGAGAGCAACATTTTAGATGGAGAAAAAGAGTCTTGGGGGGCAGTCAATAAAGCTATTTTTCTAACGGAGTCACATTGGGTGCTGTTTTTCTCTTTGAAACCCTGGGAGGGATTTTACAAGCTGTTCAGGGGAGGGAATTAAATGGTCCTTTTCACGGACTTTCCCTGAAACCATTACCCTGCTTTGCACTCACTGTATAATCAGATCCATTGATGATTCATAAGGAGTCAGCCTCTGCTAACAGTGAATATAACTCATGGTTTTTGACACCACATTGAATTGAAGACTCCTGGATTAATAACTCTGGTTTCAGTCTTCTCCAGAAGTCACAGTTGAGAGGCCAGAGCCATGGCAAAGCAGGTAAAGCACTTTCCTTACACACAGCTGGCCTGGGTTCGATCCCTAGAATCTGGCATGGTCTACTGAGTCCTGCCAGGAGTGATTCCTGAGCTCAGAGCCAAGAGCAAGCCCCGAGTACTACAGGGTCCCCAAATGAAACGAAGAAATGAGACCTCACAATGGAGTGACAGCTGCACAGCCTGTTTCTATCTGGAGGCTTAGTGGGCTTCTCACACCTAACACACCTCTAAGTGAGTTGCTATTGTTCTCTCACCCAGCCTGACCTATATCTTCCATCTCAGTAGCTTCTCCATCTTCTTAGTTGGTCATTCTTGATGTCTTCCATATTTTCACATCCTCTGTGATTCTAATTTTCCTCAAACGAGGTGAAGTGGACAAAATGTTTCCTGAACCTGGTGGGTTGCCCTGGGTAAAACCACCATTGCACTAGCTCAAGATCCTTCTCTATTTATTTGCCACAGCAGAACAACTTATGGAATGAAAACCGATTTCCGGTCTCTTGCAACATCCCAGCTACTTATGAAATTGAAAGTGGTTTCCAGTCTTTCAAGTTTTCTTCAATAGATATTGGTGATATCATCTAGACTAGTGCCACAGAATGTTAATCTCTAAGTAAAATCATGCATATTAATAAACAATAAAATTGGTAATTTATTTCCTTCTCAAATATGGTATTTCAATGATATCACATAGTTTAAGAGAAATTCTTTGATTAAATGTGTGGACACAGTATGTACCAATTGAAGATTTTTACAAAAACTAGTCAAAGCATTTAAAATATTACAAAGAAAAATGTGGATATTTTTCTCCCTGTTGTTCTGTATTCCTATAATCTCAGTCCACTTCATGCCTGAATCTACCAATGATTTATTTTCAAAAGTAGAGAACAGCCCTGTGAGTATCAATCCTAGCCTGTCATAATAAATTCAAGGGAAAAATCTGTAATACCCAAATAATTTCCAAAATAAAGCCTGTAATACAAATTAAAACTGTCAAATAGCTTCTAAAATGATAAGTGAACATTAACTTAATAATATCATGTAGAAGAATTTTAAATAGTAATTATAAAGGCACAAAATTTTAAGCCTTCAGTCTATCCAACTTAGCTATAAATATAAGAGCAAAGAAAAAAAACCCACAAGGGAAAATGATTGCTATATGTATGACAGGTGTCTTAATTTGTTATGTTCTGATATATTTACTATGTTAAGTGATTTTGAAAACCAACTCAAAAGGGAAATACTTGAATACAAAAATAAGGGGACTAATCATTCCAAAATAGACAATGCAATGAAAATAAATTATGAAAAATGCAAAGAAAAGTTCTTTAACTTTCAGATTGTTCCAAATTAAATAATATATTTACTTTCTCTATTGGCAGTAACAAAGGATACCTGTAAACTTTCTCTAAAATGAGTGGCATTAAAAATCAAAAGTCTTCAACAAAGCATTTTAGAGATTTCTCCAGAAATGGGATAGAACTACCACATGGCCCAGCAATGCCGCTCCTTGCCATCTATACCTGAAACAAGGAAATGCTAATTCATCTGGTGCCTGTCTGCTCTCTGAACTTTCCCGGGCTTCTGGTGAGGGATTGGGCTGGTCCTGTGCTGTTATCCTGGATTTACCTGAATTGGAGGTGAAGGGAAGCTGTAGGGCTGCAGGGCAGGGCTGAGGTAGGTCCAGAGTCCTTGTTCTGAGAAACGGAGGAGACCCGCCTCTAGTGGGCCTGCTCAGAGCCTTTCAAGGAAACACTAAAAGGATATATGCACACCTGTGTCCATTGCTGCAATTAATGCAATTACCAAAATATGGAAACAACCCAAATGCCAAATACAGATGAATGGACCAAGAAGTTGTAGTATATATACACTATGGAATTCTATACAGTGCTAAGAAAAAAATAAAATCACACAATTTGCAGTAACATGTATGAAATAAGAAGTTATGAGTGAAGTCAGTTCGGAAAAGAATAGATACAGAATGATCTCTCATATGTGGGATTTAAAGATATATAGAGAGGTAGCAACCCAGGTCCAAGGACAACATAACAGGGAAACTGATTCATGCATAGACTTGGAAGGGAATGAAAGGGAAGACCTTAGGGGCAAGAGTGATGGGGATAATTATGGGTAATTATGTCAATAAAAAGGTATTACTAATAGTATTGTAAACCAAAACAAATCGACAAAAAGAAATAAAAGAAAATAGGAAAGAAAAATCCAAAGTCTTTTGCATTCATTAATAGGATATAGATACCAGTGTTTTAATAAATATGGGAAATGGTAATGGCAGATTAAAACTCACCACTGAATATACACAAAGAGACTTAAGTGATAAACTCTAAATATCTGCAGGGCTAGCCACAATGTGTAAAATAAGAGGGAGAGAGATGCAGAGACAGAGAGAGAGAGAGAGAGAGAAAGAGAGGAAACTGGGGTACCTGCTATTAAGGCGGGTGGGGGGACGGGAGGGGGAGGGGTACATTGGTGGTGGAAATGGGGCACTGGTGGAGGGATGGGTGCTGGAATACTGTATTACCAAGAACCAATTATGAACACCTTTGTAATTGTATGTTTCACGGTGGTATAATAAAAAAAATTTAAAAAAAAAAAGAAAAATCCAAAGTCTTTTAAGAATGCATACTATTTACTCTAGTAATTCTTTTTTTTTAAATCTGAAAAGCTTTTATTTTATAAACTAGTAATTCTACTTAGGATTCTACCCTAAGGGATTAATCAGAGATAGTACAGTACAAAGTCTTTACCAAAGATGAATTCAATGATAAATATAACAAATGTTCATTGCATCAATACTTAGATTATTAAAAATCTGGAGCAGTCTGAATTTCCAAGTAGTGATTATAAATGATGACAATTCATACTTGGCAATGTGGGGGGAGATGCTGCATATCACTTCAGCAACAATGGAAATGCTCATGATGAATTGCTAAGTGGAGAAAGATTGCCTTTACTCTAGTGCAGATTATAATAAGGAATGATTCTCAGGAAACTATTTGTATTAGCTTTTTGATGTTAGTAAGACATTTTTCAAATTTTCTGTGATAAGAAATATTACTACCTTTTTAATTAGAGAAAAGCTATTACTTTGTAAATGCAGCAATACTTTATAACTAGTAAATAATCTCTCTTTGTTTTACTTTCTTGTTCTTTCCTTCTTTGGTCCCAAGGTTAGAAGCCAGACCTCATGTGTGCAAGGCATTCTCTTTATAGTTGAGTATGTCTTATCCTAATCTCTTCAAGTTGAAAAAATAGGAACACCTCAAGTTTGCATTTTAATTTAATTGTATTTGTTTATTCATTATTTTTGCATTTTGGGTAACACTCGGCAATACTCAGGCCTTACTCCTGGCAGTGCTCAGGGAACCATATGGGATGCCGGGGATTGAACCCGGGTGGGCAACATGCAAGGCAAATACTCTACCTGCTGTGCTATTGCTCCAGCTCCATTAGTTTTATTTTTTTCCCATTAGTTTTAAATATTAGTTTGATAAAAATGGCAATCCCTAGGAAGATAGTATAGCTTACATATGCTGTGTGCATGTACGCATTTATAAATTTTATATATGTACAATCTTTACTTTTTTGCAAACTAAACTGATCTTTTAAGGAAATATTGCTTTGCAGACTTCTTTAGATTATAAACTCTTAAAATATTTCAATGTTAAATAATCCTCAAAACTTCTTCTGTGTGCCAGTTATTGGTAGTATACCAATGTTTGCCTACATTCCTAATGAATCACTTACTCATGGGTGCTACTTAACATATCAGGTACAGTTGAAAATTGGAGGTCTTTGATTAATATGAAATCTTGGTGCCCAAAGAGAATAAACTTTTACAATTTCTCTCTTTGCTGTTTATTGCAGTTGTCATTGATCCATAATACTTTCTAGTTCTTTCTTTATCTCTTATCCAGGAGACACTAAAGTCCGTTGTGGAACTAATTGTCACTTGTCACTTGTCTTCCCATTGTTCATCTATTTGCTCAAACGGGCACCAGTAACGTCTCCATTTGTTGGGAATGAGGTCCATTATTGTTAATGTTTTTGGCATATTGAATACACCATGGGTAGCTTGCCAGGCTCAGCAGTGGCTCTGGGTTTATCCCAAGGGGGCCCAGTCCTTTTCTATGTCAGACCATTAACCATCCAGGGCCCATGGGGCAGAGCCCTGGATGTTGTCAAGCCTGTCTCCTGTCTGCCACCTGCCGACGCAGCTGGGCACCGCAGCCACACCTGCAACACCTCGAGGGGCAGAGTGGAACTAATTAGGAGACACTTAATTGATGACCCTTAACTATTGTAACACCTGCACCTCACCTCTCTGGTTTGACAACAGTTGCTATGTAGTGGTAGAATTATGATTTGGCAGTTAGTCTTGAGAAATGATTGTGAAGAATAATTAAAACCATGATGATTGGGGTGGAATTTTATTTTTAAGAAGAGGACAGTAGTGTAATTGCATAGATTGGAGTGTAACAGGAAGAGTATTGCTAAGTGCTCCAAAGCGAAAGGCTACAGAAGACCCTGCCTACATGGATAAATGTTGGGGACCAGGGGACGGGCATGAGGAAACACAGGACCCTCCCACTAGCTTATGAATGGAAACTAACGTGAAACATAAACTCGTTATTGATTTTGAAATGTAATAAAAATATATTGTTTTCCTCTATCATTTTACTTGAGGAATGAATGGATGATCTTCTCAGTGCTCAGGATTCTCCCAGACTTTGATGCAAAGGATATTGTTTTTGTGCTGGGTTCAGCCTATAACTGGTTGATGCAGGTGGACCCTCTATATTTGTCACTTGATTAATTAGAGTTGGTTCTGAGTCAGTTAATGACATGACTGTCACAGAGAAAATTGGAGTGTAAGTTTATAGGACAGGCAGTAATTAGTGTCTCCAGATGTTTTACATGGAATCTAGTTAAAATACATGAAAAAATGAAAATGGAAGTAATTACAGTACCTATGAGAAGCTGTTCTTATATTCAGATCCACATCTAAAATGCTAAGTAAAGTGGGCACTGGGGCTCGTATAGAAACACACATAATTATAGAGTAAAAGGCACTGAGGTTGCTCTGCTGCCCGGCACTTTTATTGTGTTGTGATGTGGAATTGTCCTGGGAGAGACATGCTGTGGGAGAGAAGGAAAGTTTTAGTTGCCAAGATTGGTACCACAATGGCTGCCCATCTCCAGAGGCTGTTTTATATTGTTTCAGAATGAAGAATCTTCTGATTAAGCAGATTTTGGGAATAGTGGAAAACTAGAGACTTCTATAACTTCCCAACATCTACTTGGAGTCTCTTCCAAAATTTAGCAGTACTTTTTCATATTTCCCCCTTAACTATTTACTTCTTGTTTAGTATGGTATACTAGCAAACTACACTATTTCTTTGTTTTGAGAGTAATGTTTATCTTTCAAAAGTTGATAAAGCAGTCTGGGAGGTTAGTTTACGTGAAGTTGTAGTTATGCAAAGTACAATTTTTATAAACTGTTATGCACAAATCATTTTAAATAGCATAGTGGCTAAGATTTAATTAGTGCTCCATAAATGTTGATTTTATCCTTGTTTACTACCAGGGGTGGGTTTTCTCAGCTACATAGATGATACAAAATTAAAAATGCTAATATACAAATGCAATACAAAATTCTGAAACAAATTATTTTGAGCTGTTTTCTAGAAAGATCTTAGAATTTTGGCCCATATGTTTAGGGGAAACGCATGCTATTTTTCTTCATATTTTCTTCAAAGAGCCTATTGCTCCTAAAATGCAAAAAAAATCAGTTTAAGAGAAGAGGATAACAAACAAGTTAGGAAATAGTGAATTGACACAGATATTTGTCCTATTTCTTATTTCTCATAGAAATGAATATATGTGCATATATAATCTTAGTCTTGGTGCTGAGTTAAAGTTTAATAAATCTTCCCGATGATTTCATAAATATGCACTAAATCATTTTAGGATTTGTCAGAATCCTAACCACATACTATGCTAACTGCAGGACCTCAGATCTGCCAGGAATATTTACTTATGGTGACTCAAGCTCTCCTCAGAACTGGAGAAACACCTGCCTTCTACGCAAGCCTCCTGGAGCTCACAAAGATGAGCAGAGCCCCACAGTCACATCAGAGAAGGCTAAGCAGAAAATCTAGGAGGAAGAAGCAGGAGATGACAGTACCTACAAGCAACAGAACCAGGTGGAGAGGGCTTCAGATACCTGTATGAGAAGACCCACTATATACAATAATAAGGAGGCTCTGTTGAAATAACTTAAAGCTGGAGTAGAATTACTAAGAGATGATTAAAACTTTTCTTAAAATTCAAAGAGCAGCTAAGAGATCACACTGGGCTTAAGGCAATGCCTTGCATGTTGCCATCCCTGCTTCTATTTCTACTCCCTGCAACACATGCACCCTGTGCATTGCTAAATACACCCCACAGGCCTGAGTGCCGACAGGATGGCCCAGGTGGTTTCCACAACCATGGAATGCTCAATTGGCCAAGAATCACTGAAAGGGGTCCTCGGAGCCTCTTGAGCGTCCCTTGGGACAGTCTCCCTCAGCTGAATTAAGCCAAAAGGAGAGAGCAATTACTCATCTCTTCCTCCCTCCCCTTGAATTCACTTGCTCCAGAACACCCCTCTTCCCAGAAGGGTGCCTGTGTCATGAACAGTTCTGAGTAGCCCACTCTGCTCAGGTGAATGCCCACTCTTTGGGGAAGCCCCCATCAGCCATGCAGACCTGAAATGCCGGTTCCTTTTTTGTTTCATGGGTGCTTTGCTGATACTCCTGGTCACCTCTCTTTCTACACCACTCATCAGACAGCGACCATGCTGCTCAGGCAGATCTGTGCCTGGAGTACAGTCTGGCACTACTGCTTCTGACGAAATGACTGACTGAACCAACAGATGAATACATGAATGAATGAAGGTTCAGCAATAAGCTCTTTAAGGAAAACAGTACTGAAACATTAATATTTTACCACAAAACCAAGTAGAAAAACATGAAATTGGTTTTTAAATTCCAAATAGTATCTCCCAGACCATACCAGTCTTATAAGATCAAATTTTTTGTTAGATTTTATTCCTGAATTCATAGGACTTTCTGGTTATCCCAGAGCTTATAGCTGAATATCCTCAGGCATGATTATCTCCCCCATCTTGCTGTTTGATTTATGGGCATCACAGCATCCTAAAGGGGAAAGAAAAAGATCCACTTAGCTGTGAACAGTACTCATTTCCAAACAACCTCAGGCCAAGTAAAGGCAGAGGCCTCCGGGAATACAAGCAAGAGTAGATTGTTTCCTCCCAAGTACACGTTATTTTTAACCATATAAATCAAGGTGCAGGTTTGTCTTCTTAGGGGGAGTATGATTAATTTCCATCATGTGAGAAAATAATACATGGATGGCCCAAGGAAGTCTTTATTTATTGAAATAGATTTTAGAAATCGATGTAAATAAATACTCCATGTACATTTTCTATTCTTTTTCTGGATACTATAGATGATATAATCGTAATCCGCCACCTGGATTTATCTTAAAATTATGCTTTTAGTTAAAAAATCATATAAATGTTTTCTCACCCCCTCCCCAAATTTTAGTGTTGGAAATTATACATTTTGAAAGACCTTTGGAAATTCCTAGAGAGTCCGCATTAACAAAGGTCAAAAGCATAAGAAACACCTAAAATTATAAGTTTCTAATGTTGAGATAAACAGCCTGTTACTTAGAAAAAAGTTCACTAATACTCAACAGTAATCTGTGAATAATACACTGTATGATTCAGGGTTGGGGAGATAATGTTTCTAATTCTAACATAAACTTAGTGGAATTTCAGCATTTTACACAAAATGCTCTAGTTTCAGAGGCTTAAAAATAAAAAGCCTTTGCCAAGGAGCATATATGTGGGGTATTAACAACAAAGTTCCTTAAATACTTTTATTTTCTGAAACTATGGATCAAGCTGGCTGAAAGGTTTATAATGTTTCATAACTACATATTAAATTCTATTTTAAAAATGAAATACAAATGAGGTTTCTAGCTTTTACCATCCTAGAAAAGCATCTCTTGTTGACCTCTTGTTCTCGCAGCTGATCAAAGAAAAAGAGAGCTATATTTATGTCTTTTTAAGGAAAGAGTTGGCTTGACAATTTTCCCCCTGACTCTTTAAAGAGGCAGGAAACAAGAATTCTCAGATTGATGAAATGGTAAAAGAAAAAGAGTTCATGGCAGTTGGGACCATTTTTTTCTCTAGTTTCATATCAGGGAGCTCAGTCATATCAGGGAGCAGAGATTCTATCTGACCATGTTACCCAAATACTGCTCTCACATTGAGCAGATTGCAGCTAGGACTATTTAATGTGGATAATATAGACGAGATACTCATCTACTATCTAGATTTATTTAAAATTATGTTTTTAGTTTAAAACCCTATAAAGATTTTTCTCTGCTACCCTACCCCAAATTTTACAGTGTTAGAAATTATACATTTTGAAAAACCTTTGGATATTCCTGGACTCCTGACATTAACCTCTCAGCATCTGTGTTGCAAATGATAGTGCTCAAAGGGACAGAGAGAGGGAAAAAGAAAGAAGGAAAGTGCCTGCCATAGAGAAAAGAGGGGGTGGTATTTTTACCCATTCACGTTTTCTCTAGGCACAGAAACATGCCTATAAACCCTCCTTCTTGCCATAGTTCCCAACTACTCTCCCCTGTTCCCTTTACGTGGATTGAATCCTAGCCACACATAGGAATCAGGATTGCTGTCTCACTAATAGGCAATCCCTTGTCTTGACTTCTACAATGGCCTGGGCAACCCAAAGCAACCTAATGGCAGCTGTAGAGAGTCTCACTTGGTCCCATGCACAAATCAATGCCTACAGAAACTGTCCATGGAGATAGGAGTGTAGATGAGAAGGATGGGGAAATGAGCCAAAACTACTTTTACATTTTGGTGCCAGGTCTTCCATAGTCTTACTACTGGTGATGGTACCATTCATGGTCATTGATTAAGTATCTGCACCATGTTGTGGAGGACAGAGTTTTCGCTCAGTGATTTACTATTGGGTTTACATCTTTAAATATCTACCAATCATCTTTTGTTTTGTTCCTACATGGTAAACAAGTAAGTTAAGTGTCTATGGACCCATTTCTCAATCTCCCACAAACAAACAAAAACAAAACTGAGAAGACTTAGTGAGAAAAGTCATTAAAATATCTCTCAGACTTTGCATAAACCTAGTAATTATATATTGAATGATGGTGCTATATGGTAGATAGAGAAGAAAATTCTGTGTGCATGGAGTGTATTTCAAGAACTTTTTACTTATTTTTTCCCTATCCTAATGTCAGGTACTTCCTAGTCAGGTAGCCAGTGTGAGGTTCTTCACCCATAGAGCCAAATCATATGAATTAGACATTGGGGTGCCTGGGCAGAGGACTGTCTTCTGTGTCCGTATTTCCACTAGAACCCATTTGAGACAGACTTGAACCCAGTTTACATGTCACTGAAAGGAAACACCAGGAGAATGGGAGGAACTACACTCAGAACAGAGAAATCTCTGAACACAGATATTTCAGAAAGGTAGAGGCAGAAGAAACAAAGAAGGAGCAGAAAGGAGAAGAAATAGAGGAATCTTTGGCACTTAGGGGATAAAGGGTCTTCAATGTGGAATGCTTCTGGGAATCTACAAGAAATTAAGAATGAAAACATGTGTTGAGAAAAGGAAGTAGGAAGTTAGTACTGGCCTTTGTGAGAGAAATTGATCCTGAAATGCAAGGGCAGATGACAGGAGGCAAGTGACTGAGAAAAAAAGGACATTTAGGGAATTGGTTCCAATGAGTTATTAATTTAGCCTTTGTAAGGAAAAATGGTGGAAGGAGGATGGCTCAAAGTGGAGGAAGAAGCAGAGCAACTTGGTGGCTATTATTGTTTGAGATTTTTGTGGTATAAAATAGTTTTGTAGGGCCGGAGTGATAGTCCAGCGGGTAAGGTGTTTGCCTTGCACGCGGTCGGCCTATGCCAGCCCGGGTTCAATCCCCGGCATCCCATATGGTCCCCAAGCACTGCCAGGAGTAATTCCTGAGTGCAGAGCCAGGAGAAACCCCTGAGCATTGCCGGGTGTGACCCAAAAAAGCAAAAAAAAAAATGTTCTGTAAAGAGAACTATAAATGAGACCATAAACAGAGTATAGTGTCCACTTTTCCTTAAAAACACTCATTCTTCTGATTCCACTGAATAATTAAAAATCCTCCCTTGACCACCACTTGGAATAAACTCTCTAATCTCTTACATAGACTAATTTTATGACCAAGTCTTAATTTTATTTTCTTACTGCTTGTAGTTTAAGACAGGAACATTTGCAAAACTATTAAATGGTAAATGTAGCATAAGAGGAAGGAATATATCCACAATTACTTTGCCCACATTGAAGCTGTCCACTTTTGAATTACTAGTGCCTTTTAAGAGGGAACAACCTATTTCATTTTATTGTCTATGAACATATGACAGGAAAGCAGAATTAAAGATCACACACATTGCTGATGAAAGTCCTTGTATTGGAAAATGGGGTACTTTAGGGTGCCTGAAAAGATTGATTAAGCCATGAACCAAGACAAGTGTCTGGTTGTTTCAAAGTAATCGGGCCTTTGGGACTACTTATGGTTATAAACAGAGACAGAGTCTAATTCCTTATGAATCCTTTTATCATTGAGAACACAGATCACCAACAGTGTGTGTGTGTGTGCGTGTGTGTGTGCGTAGCATGCTATTTCCAGAAGATCCTGTATTCTATATTTCTTTCAATGCTTTTTATGTGTAGAGTGCCTCTCTGGATCTATTCTCATAAAAACATACACAAACACCCAAGCACCACCAGCTATGGGTCCAAACCAAATACATCTGAATGTGTATGATGTGAAAGATACACATGTGTGTAAATATACACACACAGTATATGCTCATTTGCACAAATGTACATAATTGATGTTTGTGTGTGCAAATGAAGATTTGACAATAGGTGCTGTACCCAGTAGAATAACACACATACCTGTAATTGTCACTTAAAAATATCTTTAGGGGCTAGAGCAGTAGTATAGCAGGTACAACACTTTTTTGCATGTGGCCTACTCAGATTTAATCCCTCGTACAACATATGATCCTCCAAACCTTCCAGGAGTGATCCCTGTGCAGAAAGCCAGGATTAATCCCTGAGTGCTGAAAGATGTGGAAAGCAAGCAAGCAAACAAGCAAGCAAGGAAGCAAGGAAGGAAGCAAGGAAGGAAGCAAGGAAGCAAGGAAGGAAGGAAGGAAGGAAGCAAGGAAGGAAGGAAGGAAGGAAGGAAGCAAGGAAGGAAGGAAGGAAGGAAGCAAGGAAGGAAGGAAGGAAGGAAGCAAGGGAAGGAAGGAAGCAAGGAAGCAAGGAAGGAAGGAAAGAAGGAAGAAAGAAAGGAAGGAAGGAAGCAAGGAAGGAAGGAAGGAAGGAAGGAAGGAAGCAAGGAAGGAGATAGAAAAAAGAAGTCCTTTAGAAAATGGGAGTTTAAGTCTGCTTGAGACCCTGAGCTTGATCCCTGGTGGCCCTGAGCTCCACTGATTATAGGCCCCAGTACTGTCAAGTCTGAGGAGCACTGTGCCACCACCCACGCGCCAGATCCACACATCCAGGGCAAGTCCTGCCAGGAGAGGTCCCAGACACTGTCCCCTAGGACACTGCTGGGAAGTCCAATATGAGAGAATAGTATAGTTGGGCATGTATGATTAACTTTGGGAAAACTCAATACTAAATTAGTGAATATTTTACATTTATAGGTTTACTTTTTTCTAACAACCCTTATTGATTGAGATTCTGTGACTTTTTTTTTTTTTTTTTTTTGGGTCACACCGGGCGATGCTCAGGGGTTATAACTGGCTCTGCACTCAGGAATTACTCCTGGTGGTGCTCGGGGACCATATGGGATGCCGGGGATCGAACCCTGGCCAGCAGAGGCCGGCCGCATGCAAGGCAAACGCCCTACCCGCTGGGCTATCGCTCCGGCCCCATGTGATTTTTAATAATGGTTTCTCATCCATACCCATCACCAGTGGATGCACCTCCCCATCATGAATTACCACATTAAAAGTATTTTATCTTAGTCACCATATTTACAAGACATTTAAAACAAGACTTTGTGCATAAAAAATTTAATCCCACATTAAATCAGGGTATTTGCTGCCTTTCACCGTTGACTCAGCCACCGACCAAATTATTAAAGTTTTACATGAAATTAATGAAATCATTTTGTTGGCATGGTTCTCAGAGTTGAGAACTAATCATAAGCCATTAGATCCAAATTGTGATTCTTAACATAATGTGATAAAATGCATTATTCAGGGGAAAGGAAAAGGAAACTCTTCATTGAACAAAGAATCCAGCAATAGAAATTCAGCGGGTGTCTGATACGCTATCTCTAGCTCACTTCTAGTGAATGGTTTCATCATCTGATCCAGGATTGAGCTTCAACATTGTATGGACTTTTATGGTGCTGCAGAGGAAAAAAGCAAATTGCAATTCAAAGAAGCATTTTTAAAGGACAGAGACAGAGCTGCAGGTAAGGCACTTGCCTTGCATGCAGCTGGCCTGATCCAAGGCATCCCATATGCAGATAGTCCCCTGAGTACTGCCAGAACTGATTCTGAGTGCAGAGCCAGGAGTAACCTCTGAGCATTGCCAGATGTGGTCCTCAAAATAAAAACAAAAAGGGAAGTATTTTTATTAAGAACTTTACTCCTCTTAAACATATGACTTTCCTTTTAACAGTTACTAGAAGACAGACTCAATCCTTTACCTTCTGTGGGAAGTATAATTTAAAAAAATGAAGTCATAGAAGGACCACACAGTATTTTTAGTAACTGCTCTCCACGGAAGTGGATGAGTTCTTCTTATCCACTGCTAGTGGGAATGTTGTCTTGTACAACCCCTGTGGAAGACAGCATGGAGAACTGTCAGGAAACTTATAATTGAACTACCATATACCACTTTGGGCATCTAGCTCCAGGACATAAAAATACTCCTCAAATTGAAGGAACCTTCCTCAAGATAATCCAGGCCATCTACTACAAGCCCACAGCGAGCATCATTCTCAATGGGGAAAAACTGAAAGCCTTCCCCTTAAGATCAGGGACAAGACAAGGCTGCCTGCTCTCACCACTTCTATTCAATATAGTACTGGAAGTACTTGCCATAGCTATCAGAGAAGAAAAAAGACATTAAGGGCATCCAGATAGGAAGGGAAGAAGCCAAGTTATCACTATTTGCAGATGACATGATATTATACCTGGAAAACCCAAAACTCTCTACCAAGAGGCTCCTAGAAATAATACATTCTTATAGTAGAGTAGCAGGGTACAAAATCAATACCCAAAAGTCAATGGCCTTCCTATATGCAAACAGCAAAAGAGAAGAAAGGGACATTAAAGAAACTAACCCATTCACAATTGCACCGCAGAAAATCAAATACCTAGGAATCAGTTTGACAAAGAATGTAAAGGATCTCTACAAAGAAAACTACAAAACGTTACTTCAGGAAATAAAAGAAGACCTGAGGAAATGGAGACACATTCCCTGTTCATGGATTGGAAGGATTAACATTATCAAAATGGTAATATTCCCTCGAGCTTTATACAGATTCAATGCGGTCTCTATAAAGATACCCATGATGTTCTTCAAAGAAATTGAACAAACACTCCTGAAATTTGTATGGAATAATAAAACCCCACGAATAGCTAAAGCAATCCTTGGGAAAAAGAAGATGGGACGTATCACTTTCCCCAACCTCAAGCTCTACTACAGAGCAGTTGTAATTAAGACAGTGTGGTATTGGTATAGAAAAAGACCCGTAGACCTATGGAATAGAACTGAGTATCCTGAACACACTCACAAATACACAACCACTTAATCTTAGATAAAGGAGCAAAAAATATTAAGTGGAGCAAGGAAAGCCTCTTCAACAAGTGGTGCTGGGAAAACTGGGCAGCTACGTGTAAAAAAATGAACTTAGACCTCCTTCTAACGCCATGCACAAAAGTCAGATCAAAATGGATTCTAGATCTCGATATCAGACATGAATCTATAAGGTACATCGAAGAGAACATAGGAGAAACGGCTCTACGACATTAAAGCGAAAAGTATCTTTAAAGACGACACACCACTGACCAAGCAAATGGAAGCAATGATAAACAAATGGGATTATATAAAATTGAAAAGCTTCTGCACCTCAAAAGAAATGGTGACCAAGATACAAAGACAGTCCACAGAGTGGGAAAGGATATTCACCCAATACCCATCTGACAAGGGGTTAATATCCAGGATATATCAGGCACTGGTAGCACTCCACAAGAAGAAAACAGCCAACCCCATCAAAAAATGGGGAGAAGAAATGAACAGAAGCTTCCAAAAAGAAGAAATTCGAATGGCCAAAAGGCATATGAAAAAGTGCTCTTCATCTTTAATCATCAGGGAGATGCAAATCAAAACAACAATGAGGTACCATCTCACCCCACAGAGACTGGCACACATCCAAAACAGCAAGAACAACTGGTGCTGGCGTGGATGTGGGGAAAAAAAGGGACTCTCATTCACTGCTGGTGGGAGTGCCGACTGGTCCAGCCCTTTTGGAAAACAATATGGGCATTCCTCCGAAAGCTAGATATTGAGCTCCCATTTGATCCAGCAATAGCACTCCTGGGAATATACCCGAGACCAAAAACACATAGCAGAAACACTATCTTTACTTCTTTATTCATCTCTGCGCTATTCACTATAGCTAGAATCTGGAAACAACCTAAATGCCTGAGAACAGAGGACTGGCTAAAGAAACTGTGGTTCATCTACACTATGGAATACTATGCGGCTGTCAGAAAAGATGAAATTATGAAATTTACCTGCAAATGGATGGACATGGAGTCTATCATGCTGAGTGAAATTAGTCAGAAGGAAAAGGGCAGATATAGAATGACTGCATTCATTAATAGGATATAAATAGATACCAGTGTTTTACTAAATATGGGAAATGGTAATGGCAGGTTAAAACTCACCACTGAATATACACAAAGAGACTTAAGTGATACACTCTAAATATCTGCAGGGCTAGCCACAATGTGTAAAATAAGAGGGAGAGAGATGCAGAGACAGAGAGAGAGATAGAGAGAGAAAAGAGAGGAAACTGGGGTACCTGCTATTAAGGCGGCCTGGGGCGTGAGGGGAGGGGTACATTGGTGGTGGAAATGGGGCACTGGTGGAGGGATGGGTGCTGGAATACTGTATTACCAAGAACCAATTATGAACACCTTTGTAATTGTATGTTTCACGGTGGTATAATAAAAAAATTTAAAAAAAATACTCCTCAAAAAGGACAAATGCACACTAGTATTCATTGCTGCACTTGGCAGAGTAGCCAAGATATGGAATCAACCTAGGTGTCTAATGACAGATGAATAGAATATGAAGATGTGGTATATACACACAATGGAACACTATGCAGCTGCAAAGAATGATAAAATCATCAATTTGCTGCAACATCGTTTGAATTAGGAGATATATCATGTGTGCACTAAGCTGGAAGAAGAAACCAAACACAGATGATGTCACTTGTCTGTGGAATATAGAATACTAGATGGGACATGTATTATAGTAAAAGGGGGCGATCTTGACCCTTGATCCCAGAATTTAGAGAGAGGAAACAGAGAAGGAAAAAAAATCAAAGGGGAAAGAAGTAAATGAGAAGTAATGGGTTAGCAAGCATCAGTGTTTCAGTTAAGCCAGTCATATGAATACAACCATATATCCAAAAACAAGTTCAATAAAACTGAAAACATGAGACCTAAGCAGCAATGACTGAAACCTTATAATAAGCCTGTCAAATTGACAGGTGGCGGGGGGGGTTTGGGATGGGGAAGGAATCTGGGAACAAAGGTGGAGGGAAATTGGCACTGTTGCAGGGATTAGTACTGAATTACTGTATGCCTGAAACTCAACTATCAGTAGCTTTGCAAATCATGACTAATAATTTTTAATAGAACAATTAAAAAGAGCATTATCCAGCAAAATAAAAAAACATGGATGGGTTCTAAAACGAAGACAATCTTGGAAGATTTGGCATTTTTAAATATCCAAGAGCTTAGTATCAGCAGAGTTTGGGTTTTTCTCCCCATGCTTAGTTTTCCCTTCAATGCATCACTAAATTCTATGACACTTTTTCTCAATATGTATGTCCTATGATACACTAGCCTACCATCAATTATTTTTATTCAAATATTGCTTTTTCTTTCTAATTAGATTTGCTTTCTTTAGCCACCAAGAGCTAAGCAACTGATAATATTTGTATGCCTAACAACTGGTTTTATTTATACCAGGGAAGAACAGACACACGCTTTCGTTAAGCAACAACTATGTGCCAAGCCTGTGAAATATGCTTTCACATGTGTTGTTTCCTCCTTACACAACCCAGCAAGATGAATATCATTTACTCCACTTACAACAACAAAACGAATTCATTAAGTTCTTAGCCAGCTCTTTTCTCATTGAAAAGCCACTGTCTCAAGCCGATATAATGAGTCAGAGATAACAGAGTTAGATAGTTCAGTTAGGTTATTTATAATTGGCCTCCAGTGTTCTTCAAGAAAAACATGCTTCTGTGACCTTGGGTTTGGAAAAGCAATTTCTCCTTTAAGTGAGAACATGGATAACTTTGAGAAGTCCCTTTAGGAAGTCCCAGTGACCCATAGGAAATAGGTCTTGTGACTTTGGTCTTAGTTTACTCCTCTATCAAACCAATATTTATTAATTGACCAGCTGTGCACAATCTATCATTGTATGGCCTGAAAAATATAAGTACTAGTGGATCTTATATTCTATTAGATTCCATATCATCTTTTTTTTGGATGGTGCTAAGTTGAGAGGTAGAGATGCAACGAATATACAAAGAACGTTCTGAAAACCCATTGACCAATATAGTCAAACATACACCTGTTGACACCTTAAATTTTACTAAGGGAAGCCTGGTTAGGTTAGAAAATATGAATTATTATGGCAATAACCCCGATCACAGTCCTGTTTTTAATTACTCTGAGAAGTAATCAACCCTAAACATAACACCTCCCAACTAGGCAACGTGAGGATGACGGGACACTCGGGCTGTGTGCCGCTCCCATCTTCAATGTGACGTGATGTGAGAGAGGCAGAAGGAAGCCCATAGTGGCTGTTGGCATGGGGTGATGAATTGGGATGGGGAGAATGAGGAGACAACAGATATCAGTGAATAATAAACCTGCATAGACAAAATCACTGTTATAAGTAGCATGCTAGTAAATAGCTTATTGAATTGGCGAGACCAGTTCTCCACACAAGATTAAAGGTACAGAAACGTCTTCATACCACCCCTCTTTTTACCAATTAGTGTTAAAGAATGCCTCTTTGACACCCCAAGTCGTCTATTCCCATGTGTACTTTCAATTTCTCTTTCTGCTTTTGGACTTTGATCTTCTGGGTACAATGGAAGGAAGGGACACAGGTATTTCAATTCCAAGTCTACTATTTATATACTAGCTCAGCTGTACTTCAGAAAAATAACTCTCTGAACATTGGCTTTTTAGTGACTTCATCTTTCCTATAAGGACAATAATACCTACCTAGGGAGCTGTGAGAATTAAATGAAATTTAGATTGTTTATTGTTACTTACCTCATTAGGACTACAACAAGGTCAGAAGCTTTTGAACAATACTAAGTGCAAAGAGACTTTAAGTCACCCATTATGCAAATATCAAACATGATAAGATAACTGAAATGAGTAATAGGTGAGAATAAAAAGGAAAAGCAAGGGCAGAACAGAGCCTAGAGAAGACACATGCTGTCCTATTCAACTGCTTCAAACCACCTTTGTGCTAAGTTTTTCCATGGTTACAGGAAAAAGAAAAAAATGGGTCAGTCTCTAACTTTACCTGTCTCTATAATACAAAAAATTCTAACATAAGAACAGCAAGTTCAGTCTTCAGATCAACTAGGAAGAAATCTCACGCAAGGAAGACCCTGAGGAGGAAGAGATGCTTCCTACTTCTTCCCTGTAGCTTTCTCGGTTGCTGCAGTATCTGTGAAGTCATTGCACTAACCCTCTTGAAGGCTGGTGTGTGCAGCTCCTGGAAACACTCAGGGGCTCAGTTGTAGGCAGAAGATAAGAGCAAGCAGCCAAGCTCTCATCATGATGTACAATTCACTGATTTAGAGGAAGAAATACATTGAACAATGCCTTGAACAAACTCTTAGCTTTATTTTTGAAAAACTTCTATTTTATTTTCATTTTAGCAACTTGAATGGAACTTTGACAGCCTTCAAATATTGTATCCCTATGTCCCTCAAATCCTTACCAAGAAAGACTTGAAGACCGTGTACATGGTCTTCCCCCATCTGTCCCCATGGACATGCCCATCACCCAGTGCCCATGGTTCTTGCCCTAACTGAAGCCTGGTCATCTTAGTCCTGCCTTTGTCTCCTTCACCCACAGTTCCAGTTAGTCAGAGTTCCATAAATTCTAGGTCATGGCCATTTCATTTTCTTAGAACATAATCTCCTTCCCCTCTGCCTACTTAAAGGAACATAGTCGCCTTCCACACTTTCTGATGAGCATTTCACTTCTCTCTTTGGTACCCAAAGGAGTAGAAACCAGGGATATTGTCTCATTCTGGTTCTCACCTCTCTTTGCATGTTTCCATTCTTAAAATCTCAATATTTTAATAAAGTCATTTAATTTCTTCCTCATTTATTCAGTATATATTTCTAAATAAATGCCAACCTACTACCAGGTACTTTTCTTATTAAGAGTCTCCAAATTCTGTGTCACTTTCATTCTAGTGGGTGGATCTAAGTGTCTTCAATAAAACATGAGTGCCATGTGGTGACAACTTTTGCTTGCTCTTTGTTAGAACAAAGAATTTTAAAACTTGAGCATAAAAGCAAGGTAGGCTGATTTTACTTTTCTGGTCATTCTATATGTCCATTGGGTGTCTGAGGATCTTCTCCCTTCTTTCCATAGCAGTCATTCAGTTCAGAATGGAGTTCAATAGACCAGTCATCAACTCAAAATGGCTGGTCACTAGAGGGGAGGAGGGATAAGGAAGAAATAGAAAAGAGAGAGAGAGAGAGAGAGAGAGAGAGAGAGAGAGAGAGAGAGAGGAGAGTTACAATTCTATGGCGCTGGCATTACCCAATTGACTATGTCCAACTAGAAGAGGCCAAAGGAAAGAATGTCTGTAATTGGTTGGCAGATGTCATTTCTAACTACAGCAGAGGGAACTTAATAAATGTTTCCTTGAATAAATCACAATGCAGGGTTGCTGAGACATAGATGAAAGTTGTTTCTCTCCTGTGTGAATTTCTCTGCAATAGTTGTATTCTTATGCTGTGTATAGTATCAGATTGAGCAGATGATGCACTTGCAACTTACTATATCTTATTAACTTCACCAGAGATGGAGGACAATTCTGCTCTACACAGTAAATAGATCTACGGCCTAGTAACAGAATTCACGACATGTCAAAAACTGATTCTTTAAATGAATTATAAAAGCATTTCTATGTAGAGTTTTACATGTCTTTACTTTGCACTGCTCTGTAAATAAGACTTAAACACATCCTGTAAGGTTGATTAAAAAGATCTATTTCACACTTGGTTATTCTTGCCAACTATAAGTTTGTGTTTTTCCTGAATATTCAATTTTCTACATTTAATTAAAAATTAATTGAAATTCATTAGCGTATAAATTGTATCATTTCATTTCACTGAATACTGCTATGGGTCGTGCTTCTTAAACACAAAACTGATCAAGGATTTTATTTCACTATGAAGACTGTTTGGGTTCTGAGAAGGCAATTTGGTATTTATTCATCTGAATTCTATCTGTAATTTCGGACATGAAAAGAGTTTTGGGGACTTAAACTTGTTTAACCAGAACAACAAGAAAACCTAGTCAAAATTCTTCCTTGTGACTTAAGAGTTTGTGGCATTTGTTTGCTGATGCTAATTAGAAATCCCAGCTTTAAAATTTTGACAATTGCGATTCCCTGTTGAAGGGCCAGTCTACAGCATTGTGCTTCAGGGTAATCATTCCCATTCATAGTATTTGAACATATTTTAGGACCTTAGAGTTCTCTTCGTAAACTGTCAAATCACTGAACTTTTAATGATAGTCACTATCACTATCTTCCCGTTGATCATCTATTTGCTAGAGCGGGCACCAGTAATATCTCCATATGTCCTGTCTCATGCTAGTAGAACCCAAAGGCATCCGCTTGCTCCAGGAACATAAAGAGCCTCAAACCATTATATTAGGTCATAGGAATGACCTAATATAAATGTTACTGGTATTTGGCATATCAAATACGACACGAGCAGCTTGCCAGGCTTGCCGTGCAAGTGACAAACTGTCGGAAAAGAAAAATTCTACTTCTCTGTGATAATGAGTATTATTTCTGCACAAAATAGTCCTTATTCCCCAAAACATATACTACCTCAGCATAATTTTAGAAACTTGTACTTTTCTATATTGCCAATTATAACCATCTCTGCAACTGATTAACATGAGATTTAACATTTAGAATTAGTCAACTACCTCAATAGATTTAATAAAGAATTCTGTCAAATCAAAGAATATAACTCTGATTATAATTTATCTGGGGTGTGGAGGGATTTATACCCAGCGGTGCTCAGAGCTTACTCCTAGCTCTGAATGCAAGTATTATTCCTGGCTGGCCATATGAAATATTCTAGATAATATTCCATAAATGCTTTCATTTCTCTTATATGTATATTTGTTTTGTGATGTTTTGTCAGAACAGAAACTGAGCTCTAGCTTATTGCTGACAGCAATGCGGGTCCCTAGGGCTTATTCACTGTGTTCTCAGGCTAGGCAATGTGCATTCTTTCTTCCCATCTCTTCACCAATCATATTTCTCATCTTCATCACTTGAGTTTATTTTCTGTTCTCCTGATTCATTCTAACAATGAATGGTGCTTGCTTATTTCCCCCTGCCCGCACAGGCATTTCATCTACAATTATTTCTAATTTGTACAGATTATAATCAGTATCTTACAGATCAGAACGTCTTAAAGGTAAAAATATTGTTTATGTTGGTTCTCATTGTCATATTCATGGAAAATTTTTTATTAGATTAAATATTCCAGCTGGGACTTACATTTGCATCTGTGGCTGTCCAGTGGATTCTTGGTTGAAGTTGCTTTGTTCAAGAGGACCCATGAAAGCTCTATCATTTTCTTGAAAGAAAAAAAATCAGGGAAGGCCCTCAGACCAGTGAGGATGATCTTGCAAAACACTAAATGCAGAAGTTGGGAATAAAAATGCCTAAAGGAGCAGAAACTGAGAACTGTCTTCAGGAGGGCATGAGGGCAGATACTGGGATACTCTGGTTGGGGATATGGTACTAGAATGTACTTTTTTTTTCTCTTTTTGCATGAAATCCTACATTAACAATTTTCTAAACCATGATGCTGAAAATAAAACTTAAAGCACAATTCAAAAACTACCTGAATGCAAATAAATGTCAGTTCCGATCAATATTCTGAGAACTGTTTTCCTTTAGTTATACTCGCTGGCTATTTTCATAGTTCTTATACCATTTTTCTGCTGGGCTATCCTCTCAGGAGCTGGTCATGCTCAAAACTAGCACCAGACGTAAATTGATGGTCATGGTGATACAAAAATGGGGGAAGTAAGCCTTCCTCCTGTTACTGAATCGGCAAGGACTGGTCACTTACTCATCCTCTCAGAGTTCGTTGAGAAATGAGACTTCTTAAACTAAGTACCTGGTATATAAAACAAATAACATGTGATTGATACAAAGTATCCCTCCATAGTCTCCAATACTATTTCAAACATTATGAAAATGTTTGCTCATTACATAAGGGAAAAGTAGCATATTACTTTAATTTCTGGTTATTCATGATACTGGACATTTTTATATGCTCATAGGTCTTATGGATTTTTATCAGTGAATTATATCTATTTTTCCAATTTTCTGCTAGGTAAATTTTTTTATCTGTGCCATTTACATAGTGAGGATATTTATTCTTTAAAAATTGTGTGTATTATAAGCATGGCTTCAATATTTTGCACCCAACATTTCCTTTTTACGGCTTGAAAATTGTCACTATTTTTCTGGTGAATATTATGAATGATATTTCACAGACAAACTGAGACAAAGAAAAATTAGAAATAACTCATATTTAATAAGCTCTTATTAATTCAAAATCCATATTCCTTCCACTCTACATTGTCAGCTGATTTATGTGGGATCTGTACATATCAATGCAGGAAGCAGAGTTAGCTAAATATGTATTTTTGTGCATCTGTTTAAGGAAAGAAATAAATATATAGCTTTAGTGTCACATCCCCATGGATATATCATATCACCCAGCAAATCACTGAAGGCCATTGTGCTAATTTGTCTGCATTAAAACTGCATAGGTCAACTAGAACTTTGTTTCTGAACTTCTGGGGTTTTTTTTTTTACAGCCATGGTATGGTGCTAGATATCTCATGCTAGTCAAAAACTCTCATTGTTTTCCAGAAAGGTTGTACAAGTCAACATAGTGCAACCCACAATGTGTAAGAGAAGGAAAAGAGAGAGGGAGAGAGAAAGAGATAAAGAACCTGCCATTTAGGCAGGCTATGGGAGGGGGAGGGAATTGGGGACATTGGTGGTGGGAAATGGGCACTGGTGGAGGGCAGGTGCTGGAACACTATGTGACCGAAACCTCTAAACATGAACAATGTTGTAATTGTATATATCACGGTGGTATAAAATATTTAATAAAAAAAAACTCTCATTGATGGTCCTATATGGCTTCAGATAGTGTGTGGGAAAATACAGTCTATTAGTTCCATCCATGTTACTGCAAACTGCACCTTTAATTTTCTTTCTAAGAGCTTATATCCTGCCCCTTGAGGTATTACAGGTGTGGCTGTGTCAGCAGGTGGCAGACAGGAGACAGGCTTGTCTTCACCCAGGGCTCTGCCCGGTGGGCCCTGGATGGTTGATGGTCTGACATAGAAAAAGACTGTGCCCCATGAGATGACCCCAGAGCCACGGCAGAGCCTGGCAAGCTACTGGTGGTGTATTCGATATGCCAAAAATAGTAATAAATAATAATGGACCTCATTCCCAATGAATGGAGTCATTACTGAAGACAAGCGATACAAGTGAAGAGCTTACATAGTATTCTACACTTCTTGATCTGTTCATCTATAGTTGGACATTTGTGTTGTTGCAATGTCTTGGCTATTTAGTAAGTGCAATGATGAACATAGGTGTGCATATTATATGCTTTGTAACTAACATTTTTGTGTTTGGGGAGATGTCAAGAAATATCATTGCTGGGTAGTATGGGGGTTCTAGTCCTACTTTGTGGAGAAATTTGCATACTGCTTTCAGAGAGGCTGAACCGGATGATATTTCTGCCAACAGGTGGTGCATGAGAAAGCATTATTATGAGTATTGATAGAATCTCAATTAAAATTCTAATAAAATATTAAGAGGGTTAAGAGAGAATGAGATGTTGAAATAAAAATAAAGTGTGTCAAAACAAATGTGGGAAAGCACATTATTTTCTATTTGCCTTTTAGGTAGACAAAATGTTAAATAATACAGTATTTATGAAGGAGAAGAAAGCCAATAGTATTCTTGGTGAAAAGAATGTGTGAACCTTATCCATGGCTGTCTTTATTCTAAATGAACTCTGTCAGTTGCATTTTATGAGAAGGAGGGTCCCAAAGAAATTGCTTTTTCATTTTAATTTATTCAAAATTGATTAATTATTGCTCTTATAAATAATAGTTTGTGAAAGACAATTTTTTGTGTGTACTAGAAGGTTAGTAATATACTGCTCCATTTAAACAAGATGGATGGAGCTATATATTCTTACTAATTGAGCAGATCAAAGGAGCAAGACTAAAGTCCAGGGAAAATCACTGGAAGAGGATGTGATTATGACACCAGCAATTGTGAACTCAGGTCCCAATTCCAAATGTTTCTGCGTGTTGCTAAGGGAAACTTCATTTCCAATTAAGTTAACAGAGTTATTTAATTTCTTATCATTTAATTTAATTATTTTGTTTTAGTCTGTGGTTTAGTTAAATTGTCTTTTGCCTAGTTGGAAATAGTAACGCTAGACTAGAACTGAGTATTGGGAGTAGGTAAATGGATATATAGATGTCAGTATTGCAAACCACAATGTGCAAAAAGGAAATAGAAATAGAGAGAGAGAGAGAGAGAGAGAGAGAGAGAGAGAGGAAAAGTACCTGCCATAGAGGTAGGTTGTGTGTGTTTGGGGAGTGGGGAACTACGGGAATTGGTGGTAGGAAATATGCACTGGTGGAGGGATGGGTGTTGGAACACTGTATGACAGAAACCCAATCATGAACAGCTTTGTAATGGTCTATTTCACAGTGATTCAATTAAACAAATTATCTGTCTCCCGTGCTGTACTAATTTAGAGGTAGAACTCCAAGGTACCCTGAGTCCATGGCAGTATTCTTGCCACCATAACTCTATTACACCATAACACCGTAACTGCCTAGAAGATGGTTTGGCTGGTAATGATCACAATTATGTACACAATCCATCTCTGCTGTATGCTGGGTATGCAGTCCTGCACATGGAAACTGCTCAAATAAATCACACAACACACAGAGGATGCATGCAGGGGAAATAGTTTCTGTAAACCTAGGAAGGATATAAAAAGTCATGAAACTTTAAATGAAATTCGTGTATCTGGAGCAGCCAAATCAATACTGTGGCAGGGAACCTCAGTTTGAGATGGCTGTAATCAGCCCCAGTTTTTATTACAGCCTTGCAGACAATGTCCATCTTGACATGCTATCATTTTAAAAAGTGATTTAGCTACTGGTTTTACACTTCTTTTAGCCTTATAGCCCCTTATTCACTGATTTCTCTGATTAGGTTATTCTGTATGCATTTTCCCTTTTAGCCAACCTCCTTGGTTAAACAAAGGCAATAATGACTTTGGCTTTAAAATGTCATTATTACTATCTTCTTAAGGGTTTGAAATAAGGTTACAGTGGAATATAAATATTATCAATTCAGGGTATGCTTAGAGAAAGTGTACAAAGCTACATAAATGGCAAGGCAGAGAAAGGAGAATTAGTGTTAAGTTAACTTTCTGACCTTCAGTTTACATTAGACAAAAAGAGGATAATGACCGAATTACTCATCAAGAAAACAGATTTTATCCTCATAAGGTAAAATAGCCCCATATTTTGCGTTTTGCTCATTTCTTTTTTTCCTCACTACTGAAATGGTGTGGATTTAGAGATGAAATAGTATTACCCTGATTAAAACTAAAGCTAAACACAGATGTTGAAATATTCCATGATTTGCCACATAGATATTTTCAGCCATTTGTGGTTTTCACTAATCAGTCATGATGGGAGTGATTTTTCCCAGCTCTAGCTCCTGGAATGAAGGATGTTCCTGCTGTTCCACCCGCTGAGCCTTGAGTTTCCCCATCTTTTGCTTACAGATAAGCTTCACCTCTCTGTGAATAGCAGAATTGGATCTGACCTTCAGACCAGAGCTGCTTTGTTTAGAAAGCTGAGCATTGTTTAGAAAATCTCAAAGACAAATGTCAGTTTAAACCCCACTGAGACATCTATTCATAATCCAATTTATTTAAAGGTTTACTCACTTTGAACTTGAGGATAAAATTATTGTGTCTTCCCAAATTCCATTGACAGTCATATCTAAAAGTATTATTTAAATCCCTGGAGTTCCTTACAGCATCTAGTACAAGGAGGACTACAAAAATTTAGTTTGGGACTTCTCTTTTGGTAGAGTATATGCATTGCATGTATGTCCTGGGTTTGGTACACAACACCAGACATACATGAAAAATTAGTCTTTGGGAAATTCTGGGTATTGAGAGAAGAAGAAAAAACAAAATGCCCAGTCAGGACTACTAAAATGAATTACATACTTACTATCTAACCCATTTATATCCTCAATCAACTTGCAACTCAGCAATTACAACTAGCATTTCTAATCTTTCCTCTTGTGCTCCTTTCTCTTTTACTGTACTCATTATGAACATTAAACTTTACAGGGTTTCAATAGAAGGGAAAAATAGAACTAAAAAGGAAAGTCATAGAAATGACCATTCCTTCACATTTTTCTTTGATCACCGTGTCAGACTTGAGTCTTTATTTATCTATTTATTTATAAGGCTCATTCACTTTGCCTTCCTAGCAATTTCAACGTTGACTGCACCTACATGATAAGGAAATTAAATGATGAGAGAGAGCCGACACCAACAGGGCAGGATAGGCGATTGGGAGGAAATAGCTGATTTGATCTTCTTAAAATCCCAGACTCAAGCGAAGGTGATTTTCTTTAGTATTCTCTTTTATAGTTATTTCATTTTACTCTCTGCAATTGAGATACTATTGTTCCAAGAAAGGATTAATATTTTGGATCAACCATAATTCCCTCCTTTGGATATACCTAGATGGTTCTCTGTGTGGCAAGATTTTTTTTTTTTTTTTTTTGCTTTTTTGGGTCACACCCGGCAATGCTCAGGGGTTACTCCTGGTTCTGCACTCAGGAATTACTCCTGGCGGTGCTCGGGGGACCATATGGGACTCCGGGGATCGAACCCGGGCCGGCACAGGCTGGCTGCGTGCAAAGGCAAACGCCCTACCCGCTGGGCTATCGCTCCGGCCACGTGGCAAGATTTTTAATGATGTTGATCATTGTCATTGCAGCTAGGATCATCGCTGTCCTTCACATGATCCACATTGGAAAGAGAGAAATTTGGTCATTTTTACTTTAATGTGCTCTGTAGGACTACATTATTAAGCATTTCACTTTTAATAGGGTCAGTGATATCTTTTGTCTAATAAAATGGGCATAGTATTGAACAAAAGAGTTATATAAGGGTTCATTTAAAAAATCTCAGTTGAGAAAATGTTAACATTGATGGAAATGAAGTTTCTATGTAGATGTTTTTTCATAAAAAGGGAGGAAAATAAAGTGTTATTTTCCAATATAAAGGATGTCCAGCATATTGAATTTCTTTTGGTCTAAAGTTATTTACTTATAAAATGGTAAATACTAATATTATTAACTCCTAACTCTTTTGGGCTAATAGAAGTATAAAGTACATAGAAAAAAAACTAAATTTGACGCAGAAGAATGCAAATAAGAGGTACTGCTTTTTGTCTTAAGTACGTGAGATTTCTATATTAACCTGCTAGACTTATCATTTTAAAATAGCATTTTTAATAAGTAATTTAGATGATATAAGTAAATTATCTTTAGAATTTATAGAAAAGTATCTACTAATTTAGCCAATAATATAGAACTATACTGAGCATTGTGATAAATTTGGAAGACTGGCTTTACTTTTACTGGGCCGGTTTATTTGTCCAAGATATTACAACATTAAGAAAACTGACTGCAAGGGGCCGGAGCGATAGCCCAGTGGGTAGGGCATTTGCCTTGGATGCAGCCGGCCTGTGCCGCCGGTTTGATCCCGGCATCCCATATGGTCCCTGGAGCACTGCCAGGATAATTCCTGAGTGCAGAGCCAGGAGTAACCCTTGAGTGTCGCCTGGTGTGACCAGAAAAGAAAAGCTGACTGCAAAAGCCTTGCCAACTCACAGAGAACAGTGGTGTACTGGTCACTTCTACTGAGAATCATACGTCAGTGCATGCGTTTTCCTTAGCATAGGTCAAATTTTAAAAGTCAGGGAGAGTATTTTCTTCTGTCTGTCTGTACAATTTCCATACTTAAAAGCAATAGACTAGAGTGTGAAGGTAAGATTTATTATAATGACAGCCCATGAGAAGCGCTTTCACCAGCTTTAAGAAACGATTTCCCTTTTCTCTCAGATTAGGGGCCACTAGGGTTACATTTGTTAAGGTCTGGAAAATGCAGTAAAGGAGAAAGAATCGTGACATTGTTGGACTAAGACACACCAAAGCATTAGAGTATAGAGGACAATGAAAACATATTCAATTAGGAGAGAAAAGTTTACAGATATAAGAAAAAAGGAACATAATTCTGTGTGACAGAGTATTAATCAATAAAGATAACTACAAAGCATATTATGATAAAAAAGTATTTCCTAAATGCAGCAAGATCTTCGATCTGTAACGTGAGAACAAATGTTAACCAGAATTATCAAAGTAGTTAAACCCCATGACTATTTCCCCCTCAGAACTGCATAATTTTAGCAGTAGGGTTTTAATTCAATACATTACCATTGAAAAATCATTTTCTCAACATGTAGCAATGGTGAATTAGTATAATTCTAATATCCAAATCTAATAATGGAGTTGTTTTGTTACTGATGGCTGAGAATATTATTAACTAAATATTTAGTATTTGACATTTATTATAGGGACTCCTGTGTCATGTTTATATAGACATTTAAACTTAAAGAATCATGATTTCTTGATAATTTTCTATCAGATTACCGTTTAGGGAGCAACAAATGTATTTGGTAATATGAATAGATGTTTAGAGGAATAACTGGAAAAGAGGTCAGGCCTCCTTTGTGAACATCGGAAGGAAGAAAGCATAAAAATGCAGGACGGGGCGGGTCATTGATATGGCCCTGACTGATGGGACATCCCTGGGGACAGCAAGAGTGTTGGTGTTGGAAGCAAGATGGGACTTGGGTGTATTGAGATGTGGGTGGGGAGAGTGAAGTTTGGGATCAGCTTTGGGACTAAGAGAGTGAGATGGCAGAGCAGAGTGTTTGAGTCGGTCTCAGCCAATGGAGTGTTGTATTCTTTTTGCAGGGCATTTTTCACACCAAGCAAGGATATCTCTGAGAAGCTGCATTTGACTCAAAACAGCCTTCCCAGGGAATCTCACAGCCTTAAAAGATTTGAACCATCTTCTTTGAGAGTGGGGTTTTGGAGGGAGATAATGATATCACCTTGATCCTTAAATAAAGACCTGGCTCCCTTTGCCACCTACTTTGGGGCATCGATAATAACCCAAAGAACAAAGCTGAGTAGACCCCCAAGAGGAGTAGAGGGATCTTTAAATTATATAGCTATATTATAGGGAAAATATTATTGATTACCTTAGGAAAAATACATAGTTCTTGAAGATTTTCTTTGAATAAGAAGTTGAATTAAAGTCTTTCAGGTATGGGCACACAAAGGGGAAGAATGCTGATATTTGTTTGCTTTCTTCTTTTTTTTTTTTTTTGCTACATCCAGTGGTGCTCAGGGCTTACTCCTGGGTTCTGTGCTCAGAGATCACTCCTGGTGCCTTCCATAGAGGCAAGCTGTGTGTATGGGGTGGGGGTGGGGTGAGGGAAATGGATACAGGCCACTTTGGTGGTGGGAAATGTGCACTGGTGGAGAGATGTGTGTTGGAACACTATGACTAAAACCTAATCCTGAACAGCTTTTTAATAATCTATCACATGGTGATAAATTCAATAAAAACAAACAAGCAAACAAAACTGCATATGGGGTAATTTTCCTTATATTCTTTAACATAGTCCTATAACAATTTGTGGCAAAAGCGGGGTATTTTGGCCAAGAAGCCTGCCTTACATAGTCTAAAAACAGTCAAAATAATTATCGCTGAGAAAGCAGCAAGCCATGAAGCCTCCAGGAGTATCTCGGTGCCTGTGTGACCAAGGTCATTTCCTTCCACGTTTACTGTTTGCACTCACCAGAAGGATGCTGGCTCACAGGCTACCTGCCAGCAGAATTGAAAAACAGAATTGTGGGGGAAGGGGGAGAGAGGAGAGTGAGGGGGAGGAGAAGGGGGCAGTCACTCTGATATGCCTGAAACCATGAATCTTTCTCCTGAAAATGCTAGATTTTGTGTTGAGAATAGCATTTGAGAAATGCTCTGTAATAATTCAAAATGCAGTGTTATTATTTCCTACCCTAAGGGGTAATACTTCTTTTAAAAACCAATTTTAGAAATCAGACCTCACACCCCTCCCGTGTTTTGGTAACTCCTTAAACCAATACATAATGTCAGCTAGAATATTTCATACATATTTCTAGACCTTGAAGACTTTTTACATTAACACTTCATAATCTAGCTATTAAAGTGTTGGCTTAATCAATATACCCGAACCACAGAGTCAACAACCTTGAAAGCATGAGATCAGAACTACAACAACCTAACTTTAAAAGGTGCCTGTCAGGGTGACAAGCTGAGAGTGTGGGGTGGGGACGGTGTCAGTTTTCAGCTGTGTGGTTGATTAACTCACAGTATCAGGTTCAGGACCAGTCAGAGGCTCTGAACTCCCTCAAGACTAGCTCTTAAAACTAGCTCCAAGTACTGTCCTTAGGCAAGCTCAGCCAGTCCAGACTCTGCTACTCTAACTCACTCCTGCCAGCCAGGCTGAGAACCAGCCTCAGTCAACTCATTCAACAGTTTCTCCCACTGTTTTATCTCTGAATTAGGACCCTATAACTTAAACCTTAAAGGAGCCCTAATAGGAGGGGACTTGGAACATTGGTGGAAAGAATTTGACCCTAGTAGTGGGATTGGTGCTAGATCATCACATGCGGAAACTCAACTATCAATAACATTGTAAACTATGGTTCTTTAGGGGCCGGAGCGATAGCCCAGCGGGTAGGGTGTTTGCCTTGCATGCAGCCGGCCTGTGCCGGCCGGGTTCTATCCCCTGGCATCCCATATGGTCCCCGAGCACCACCAGGAGTAATTCCTGAGTTCAGAGCCAGGAGAAATCCCTGAGCATTACCGGGTATGACCCAAAAAAAGAAAAAAATTATGGTTCTTTAATCACGATCACGATCTTCCCGTTGATCATCTATTTGCTAGAGCGGGCACCAGTAATATCTCCGTATGTCCTGTCTCATGCCAGTAGAGCCAGGGGCATCGGCTTGCTACAGGAACATAAAAGAGCCTCAAACCATTATATTAGGTCACGGGAATGACCTAATATAATTGTTACTGGAATTTGGCATATCAAATACAACACGAGAAGCTTGCCAGGTTTGCCGAGCGGGAGGCAAACTCTTTTAAACACCTCCAAATAAAGCATTTATTGATGAACCGCGCAGCCGCTTGCAGCCTCGCGAGCCGGGCTGTGATGGGCTGGTCTGCTGGGTGGAGTTCTGATGAGAGGGAAGTCCAAATGTGGAAAATGGCGGCGCCCGTGGAGTGAGAGTGGTGGTCTGGCTTGTTGTGAGGCTCTGCCAAGGTGGTGGGCCAGGGCTAGAACCTGTCATGCCTCCCGACTGCCTCATGAACAGCTGTGCACAGGGAGAGCAAGGAACAGCTCTGCCCCATGTCTGAGAGACTCTGGACCAGCATACCTGGGCCCGATTGAGGAAAAAGCTGCTGCAGGGTGGGTGTCGATGATCCGGGCTGTGATGTGCTGGTCTGCAGGGTGGAGTTCTGATGAGAGGGAAGTCCAAATGTGGAAAATGGCGGCGCCCGTGGAGTGAGGGTGGTGGTCTGGCTTGTTGTGAGGCTCTGCCGAGGTGGTGGGCCAGGGCTAGAACCCGCCATGCCTCCCGACTGCCTCATGAACGGCTGTGCACAGGGAGAGCAAGGAACAGCTCTGTCCCATATACTTCATTGCAATAAAGACTACCATAGAGTCACTGGCTAAGACAGCAAAAGTTTGTTGCTGTTGCTGTTAATTATTTTTTTACTTTTTTGGGGGAAGGGGTCATACCCCATGATGCTCAGGGGTTACTCCTGGCTCTACACTCAGGACCATATGGGATGCTGAGGATCAAACCCTGGTCGGCCGCATGCTAGGCAAACGCCCTACCATTGTGCTATCACTCAGGCCTCTGTTGTTGCTTATAAGACACAACTTTACTGCTGCTGATTTTGGAATGAAGAAAGCCTTTAATTAACGTTCTTGTGACTTCCATTTTGTTATCATCCTTTTATAACTAGTGAGTCATTATTTAAAATAAAAACCTAAGCAATTAACAAGCTGAATTGTTTTAGATATCTTCTTATAAATGAATAGCTGATTATCTTTGTATTTCTCTGAAGGGTTTACTCTTTTAGGTGCTAAACACTAGTTGCCAGAAACCGTATTACACTTTTAAAAAATACTTTTAGAATTCACTGAAAGATAGCAGGCAACAGCCAGATATTTGATACAATTAATGATTAGCTATGATTTTATAGAGGATAACTATATGTTCTGAATAATAATATACTATTAGATTATAAAATCACATTGTTTTTGATAACAAAGTGACTTTTAAAAATACTTTAAATGAAGCCTTTTAAAGTGAAAACATTTCATGTAAGCACAAGGTTTAGGGCTACTAAATTAGGAATAAGGAACACATTGAAAATTGAAATGTCAAAGTATCAAATAAATACTTCCACATATCTAGTCAGTCTAAAATTAGAATTTCAAAGAAATTAGGAGATAAATTTCTTTGGTTTTTAAAAAAAAAAAACCTTTTTATCAGACTTGTCTAATCATAGAAATCTGCTGGTCCCTTGTGTAAGTACCAACTCCCAGAAGGAATCTAATATACTCTAATGCATGTTTTAGAAATACTGGTTTTAGGAGCTGCGGCTACCCCTTCCCCTCTCTGTCTCGTCCCAGAGGCCTGGTGGCCCCGCCCAAGAACTGCCCCAGGGCGACCGGCCATAGCATGCAGAGACTCAGATACAATGGGGAGAAAGAGCTGGCATCCTGCTCTCCCCTAGCTCAGCTGACACAAGGATCCTGGGAGGAAGGATGAGTTTTGGAGTGGGCCCATCACCTCTGTGGAGCCCTCAGAAGCAGCCGGCTGAGACTCTCCCATCATAATAGCGGCCATTTTCACTGTCCAGACGTCATAATACATCAGAGCCTGCCCAGGAAAAACACTGATCTCAAGACCAGATTAACAGAGTAGCCGAGTTCAAGCCCAGGTAGGCAGCTCTCAGAGGTGGAAGTCACCGGGCATTCGTCAGATGGAGCTGGGGCCACCCCTTTCCCTCTCTGTCTCAGCCTAGAGGCCTGGTGGCCCCACCCAAGAACTGCCCCAGGGTGACGAGCCATAGCATGCAGAGACTCAGACACAATGGGGGAGAGCTAGCATCTGGCTCTCCCCTAGCTCAGCTGACCATGAGGCTCCCCTAGTTGCACGACCACTTGTGGCAGTGTGGTACATCAAACTACAGAACCAATCATGTCCTAAAATATACTACAATCCACAATGTGTAGGGAAAGAGAAGGAAGAAGGAGAGAGAGAGAGAGAGAGAGAGAGAGAGAGAGAGAGAGAGAGAGAGAGAGAAAGGGAGATGCAGAGCCCGCCATGGGGGTGGGCTGGGGAGGGAAGGGTGATGGGAGATGGGCACGGGTGGAGGATGTGTTGGAACACTGTAGAACCAAAACTCAAACATGAGCATCTTATAATTATATATCTAAAGGTAGTATAATAAAATAATCTAAAATAAAAAAATAGAAATACTGGTTTCCGGGGCCAGAGTGATAGCACAATGGGAAGGCATTTGCCTTACATGCAGCCGAACTGGGTTCAATCCCGGCATCCCATATGGTCCCACGAGCACCGCCAGGAGTAATTCCTGAGCGAAGAACCAGGAGTAAACCCTGAGTATCACCAGATGTGACCCAAAAAGAAAAAAAAATACTGGTTTCCTGTTTGCCTTAGAAGCATGCTTATAAAACTTCAAATGACAGACACACAATCACATTCATAGCAGTGCGAAATCATGTAAGTGTTCAGCTTTAGAATCATTCATCACAAGTTTTGGAATAAAATCAGTGCCGTCAGGAGAGCCTGGGCTCAGTGGATGGTGAACTCCAGGCAGAGGATGGAGAACTTGACCTGTGTATGGGCTTGATCCCCAGCACCACAATCACAACAAAACAAAAAGATAAAAACGCTGAAAGCATAAATATTGGCCAGTACTATATTACTTAGACTGTTATTTAGTCCTATTGTAAACAACAATGCTTCCACAAAGCAACTGATTACCAAACCGTTGTAATTACAGTTGTAATTATAATGCTGCCATTCTGCCAACCTTGCGTTGAGTGGCAGAATATTCCACATCTGTGCACAGGCCCTTCCTCTAACAGGTCTCTCCCAGTGTTTACTGTCAATAAGAATCTATCTACCTGAATGCACTCAGCACCAATATCTTTCCTATCCTTTGTCCTCAAGCTGCATAGAAACAATTTTATTTGACCTAGTAAATGGAACACTTTGGCATGTTAATTGGAGGTGAACCTTTTCTTTGGAGGATTTTTTCCTAAGAGTTTGAAAGTCTAATTCTTACTTCTGACAGCATATATTTCAATTTTTAATTTACTGTTTCCTCGGTCACATCGGGAATCGCCCTATTTGATAGCCTCTATTCCCCAAAGTTACTTCGGCCAGAAATTCAATTATCTAAATACCTGGAAGAGAAGCAAGAAAATGTTGACTAACAATTTATTTGTAAAAGCACCAAAAAGGCAGAAATGGATGTGATCATCTTTTTCTTGGAAGTGGAAGGACATTTAGCTATCTAGCACAGACGTTTCCAAATGTACAGTTCTTGTGTCTGTGCCTGACCTTATTTGTTAAATTACTCCCAGTGTCCCTGTTAGTTTTTAAGCCTATCCTCTTGCCATAAAATGTACAAGGCCACATTGCCCATATATTTCGTCAGGAACAGTTCAACATTGGATCCACCCAGAGATAAATCTAGAAACCACTTCATGCCTTAGAGGTTGTAGGGGAAGAAGTGAAGGGTGGCTATCGCTAAGATGGGGAATTTGGCAAAGTATATCTGTAGACAGAATACAGAGACAGCTTGGTCTGCTCTCATTACACCAACATACTCAATTTATTAAAAAAATCCACAAATAACCTGAAAGTGTTTTCTTTGCTGACCTACCCTGCAGCCCAAAGGCAGAATGTTTGAAATAACCTCCAAGCTAACCAGCAGCTTGCACCTGAAAAGGCAAAGAAAAATTCATTTCCATGTTTCTCGAGATTTCCCTCGTCCTCCCCATGCCTTTTTTTTGTACTACTGGGCCACACTCAGCAGTGCTCAGTAACTACTCCTTGTTCTGTGCTCAGCAGTCCACAATAGTGGTTCCAGGGAGGAATGGGGATGGACTGTCCTCCTGAAGAGCATAAGGCCAATGCCTTGTCTCCTATATGGCCAAAAGTCTGCTAAGAATTGTACCTTTCCATTTTCCTTGGGAAAATAGAAGGAGATGCTTATCTAGCTTGAAGAAATTTCTAAGTTTGTTTGACAGTCTCTGTGTTCAAAGGCTGCTGGGGAAGCCAGAGAATACAGTGGGCAGGGTGCTGGCCTTGTAAACAAATGCCTCAGACTCTGCCTGGCACCACATATGGTCTTCTGAGCCCCCACCAGGAATGATGCCTGGACACAGAGCCATGAGTAATCCCTGAACACCACTGGGTGTGACTCCAAAGATGGAGGGGAGGGAAGAAAACAGGATAAGAGAGAAGAGAGGAAGGGTGAGGGGGAGAGGGAGGTCTCAGAAAGTGAGACCAAAAGTTTTCTCTGTGCACAGAGAGAGAGGGAGAGAGAGAGAGAGAGAGAGAGAGAGAGAGAGAGGTGCAAAACACAAGAAATAAAATCTGTTGTAATATATCAACACTCTCTTCAAATCAGAATCACAATGGAGTACTCATATCAGAAATTGTATCATATCACCAAGTAGTTTAGTCTTTAATCTAATTGTACGGCATCCTTATAAGCTGAGAATCACTTGCGGCCAGGGACAGCTTCTTTTCCCCTGCTCTGTTTCCTGCTCCCAGCAAGTGTCTAGCTCAGATTCACTGAACACATCTTATGGAACCGTACTAAAAGGAGCAGACTTAAGACTTTTGGAACCATTCCCAATGTCACGTCCTTGTCACATTGAATGAATGAATCATGAGTCTGACTTATTTAATGTTTCCCCACATGCCATGATTAACGGTCACTCTAAATCTCAGCTCCTCTCTGTTATTCCACTTTTCAAGGTCTTTATTGACCAGCTCTGTTGGGAAGGGAGCAGAATATCTCCTGGCTCTGGTTTTTACAGTCTTCCTTTGTGACTACGCTGAGTTGAACTGATTTTTCTTTATGTTGCAAGCAACAACTCTTAGATTCTCTGGTTTTCTTTCATTACCTTCATGAATTGGCCCTTGTGGTCAGTGGTTTACCATAGATAAGCAGTAACAGAAAATCAATGTAGTATATGAGAACTGGAAACCTTAAATTCCTGTCTCTGCACACTTATATAAATCGGATGTAATTAAAGATGCTTTTGTTCTTAAATACCCACATCCTGTATGTACCTTCCTGATTCCCCCAGGTCTCTATATACTATATATAGTGTTATCTGAATGGCTTTCTGTATTGGTCAAATTCTTTTGCCCTTACACAGTCCAATTACATGAAAATACTCAGCATAACGTTAAAAAGCAAACATAAGCAAATACAAATTTCCAAGAAAATGCTATGCTTATTATTTGTGAACTTTTTGTTGCTGTTGTTAGTTGTGGAAACCATTCTGGGTTTGTTGTTGTTGTTACTGCTGTTATTTGGGCACATACACAGCTGTGCTCAAGGACCACTTTGGACTGGGCTCAGGGACCATATGTAGAGCCAGGAATTGAATCAGGGTTAGCCACATGCAAATGTCTTCATTTCTGTACTGTCTCCCTGGCTCACAGGGCCATTGTTGACAGTCTCTGATGCCACATGTGCAAGACATGTTTTCTACATGCAAGCCTCACCCTCAGGTACCTCCATTTGTGTTTTTAATAACTCTTAATGCAAAGGATCTTGAATTTAGGAATTAAAGAATTGGGAATTTTAATTTATACCTTTATGAAACCAGCAAAAGAATATATTGAAGAGTAAATCCAATTTGCTATAATTATATATGCCAAGAATTGTAAATACCTTACATAGCAAACTTGACTATTTAATATTATCCACTAACCAGCTTGTTTAAAATGAAAAACTCAGGGAGAGAGAAAAGAGATAAAGAACCTGCCATTTAGACAGGCTATGGGAGGGGGAGGGAATTGGGGACATTGGTGGTGGGAAATGGACACTGGTTGAGGGCGGGGTGCTGGAACACTGTGTGACCGAAACCTCCGAACATGAACAACGTTGTAATTGTAAATCTCACGGTGGTATAATAAAATGTTAAAAAAAATGAAAAACTCGAGGCCCTTTACTAGGCTAATTCAGGATCACATTCTGGTCAAGGTCCCTAGGAGACCTGTATTCATATTATGGTTGAGAAGCTACTCTTAGGAATAAACAGTAAATCTTCATTACATGCCAATTCTTTATCACAGATAAACTGATGGTAGAATCTTTTTTTAATATTTTATTATACCACCATGATATATATAATTACAAAGATGTTCATGTTTGATTTTCAGTCATACAGTGTTCCAGCACCCATCCCTTCACCAGTGTCCATTTCCTACCACCAATGTCCCAATTCCCTCCCTCCTCCCCAGCCTGCCTCTATGGCAGACTCTTTATCTTGTTTCTCTCTTTCTCTTTATCTCTCTCTCCTCCTTCTCTTATACATTGAGGTTTGCAATACATACATTTAGAGGTTATCATGTGTATCCCTTTGCCTATATCTAATGCTCAGTTCTAGACTTGTAATAACATTTCCAGCGATTATTAGCACACTATTCCCTTCTCTGTCTTACTATCCTCTGACTCCCACACACTTGTCGTTGATTCCACCTATTTATAAGATCTCCTAATCCATGTTTTGCATGGTCTTGGATATTGGTATTGTACTATATCACACACATATATAGTACAATACCAATATCCAAGACCATCAAAACATGGATTAGGATATATATCCCTAATCCATGCATTTGTGGTGTATATATATATATATATATATATATATATATATATATATATATATCGCAAATAAATGCAGTCATTCTATATCTGTATTTTCCCTCTGGCTAATTTCACTCAGCATGATCCTCTCCATGTCCATCCATTTATAGACAAATTTCATAACTTTATTTTTCCTAACAGCTGCATAGTATTCCATTGTGTAGATGCTGATGGTAGACTCTTAACCAGTGTAGTAAAGGAATATAATCAACGAGTTGTATTTATTTAGTCCTAAATTCTTTTTTGTCTGTCTCCATAGTTGGAACTTGTAAGTTGGGATCCTCCAAGGTCTTTAATATGAAGATTTAGTTTTTCTTCATGCACACTCTCAAAAAAGGGAAGCTTTGGTGAACAGAGTATACAGTTGCTAAGGCTCTGGAAGAATGTGAGTATAATCAAGGAAGATATGATCCAAAAAAGGAAAGATTGGCTGCCCATCTGCAAAGCATTTCTTTCCTTTTCAGTTTTTTAGTTAGAATATGATGGATCTCAAACCCAGAGCCTCGTTCCTGCAAAACATGTACTTTACCACTGAACAACTCCTTCAATTACAAATTGTTTCTTACAACTCTGCAGCATGGTAAGGAGCTTGGTAAAGAGTGAAGAATGAAGGAAGGAGCTTGTGCCTCTGTCTATCACAGGCACAATCTTAATTTCAGTCACTACCTTTATTATGAAGACATTTTCCTTTCTGTGAAGAAAGCAGTGAGCTGGTTCCATTCAGGCGCTAGGTGAGCTTCTTCTTATGGTATTCTTATACAAGACCTTTGCAAAGCTCAAGCAAAGAAATTAAATTTAGAGGATCTCTCTGTTGCTAAAATGCAAACATGCTGAAACTCTCTAAATTATTCATATTCTAAGATAAATCAATGCCTAATATAGTAAGTATATGAATTTCCCTGCAAGTGCCCTGACATCAATTGACACTAGCTTCCCACAACCTGGCAGAGGTGATGTCAATAATGATTATTGAATAATGAACTGTCTCAACTCCTCGATTCCAACTGGCATTGTTGTTTTCTGGCTCGAATTATAGATTTCTGATGAATAGGTATGATTGGTCTTGCTCACAAGGTCATTCACAGAAGTGATTGCATGGATCAACATCACCTCATGCACATTCCAAAATATTACATGGAATAAAAGAAGAAAAATGTGATGCTTCTGAAAGCTATGTAAAAATCTTGCAGGATAGATTACATATGCTTTTACAAAGTGTAACTTGGAGTATTACTAATGCACATCAAATCCACTAGATTATTAAACTAAAGTACACAAAAGCTTAGCACTGATGCCATTTTAAAGGAATGAAGGTGAGCCTGAGAACAAAAAGTAGACAGAACATTCACATCTCAGCGATGAATTTTAGCAGACACTCACGTTCTCATTGAGAAAAGCGTCCTTTGACATCATTTGTGCCAATGAGACCATTTATCATTCTAAGATTCTCTGGTCAAGATAAGAGAGGGCCTAAGTTTTCAAACTCAGGAGCTGTGGAGAAAGGTGAGGGTGTCTATCAACTGCTGGAAATGAGCAATGCCAGAGGATGAAGTAATTCAGATACTTCCATCCCTTCTCAAGATACCTAGAAATAGTGTTTTCATTGCACCCGAGAGATGTAGCCAACAACGTAACTGATCAAAAGGAAGAACGTTTCCCCCTCACAGTTGAGGGGCACTTCAAGCCATCTCAGTTGCAAGGTATGTGGGCACAACCTCAACATTTGACCTATGGAAAATTTCTTCTAATTAATAAAGAATTCATGATAAGAAAAGTTCTTGGTGCACTGCGTTTATTGAACCTTATTGGTAAGCATCTAAGCAGGCACTGTGTATGGGAAGAGAAAGGCAAAAAGGAAAAGTTGAAGCTGGTATGTTTCATTTATTTCTGTTTTGTTTTCAAAGAAAAATTGTAGCATTTAATGAAATTCCTCAAGATCAATGTGTTTTCAAAACATGCAACCAATTGAGGCAGTAACTTATGGGATGACTACTATCTACTGAATTCCTCTTATTCAGGCTCCCTCTTTGAGTTTTAACTGTTTTATTCCTTTGGGGCCAGAGAGATAATACAATGGGTAGGGTTCTTGCCTTTCATGCAGTTGATTCTGGCTTGAGGTATGACACTTCATAGGGTCCCCCCAAATCCCTCCAGGAGTGCTCCCTAAGAACAGACCCAGGACTAACCCCTGTGCACTGTTGAGTGTGGTCCAAACACCAAATGATCTTTTTTATTTTAAAAATTAAGTTCTATTATTGCTACCTCCTACTTATAACAGGGTAGTGGATCTTAAATAATGTTAATAATGGTCTTTAATAATGTTTGGAAAATCTGAGGTTTTTTATATGTGATACCATATATTTATATATGCTTGCTCAATAAAGTCAATTTTAAACCTCACTTAAGCCTTAATATAAAGGCAAATATTTTTATTCATTCTGATCTCGAATATAATTTGGGGAACCTAGAAGGGGTTGTTGTTGTTGTTGTTGTTTTCACATTTCTGCTGTAATAAGTTCAGTTACACTTGGCTTTAAAGTTGCTTCTTTGCTTTCCACACATCACGCTGAGAAAGACAAGTAATGGGATAATCATAGGTTCCATTGCTTCTGCCTGTCAATATCCTAATTACTTCTCTAGCCTACTTAGATGACTCAGAGTCAGTGCCATGAATACTGATGATCAGAGATGATGCCAGGGAAACATCTCATGGTAGTTTCGTCCTGTCCTTCTGCTTTTATCATTCCTCCCACTGACGATTTGAGTGCACATGTTAGAGCAGAGTCTGGTCATCAGAAGGGAATTCATTAGCCTTTTTAAAGTAGGCAAGCTCAGAGGAAGACGACCTAAAAGAAGAAGCACTTCAACTTGCTGGACAGTGTTTCCCATTATCAGCATTCCTCTGGTGCTTTAAGTTGCAGCCGAACACTCACAAATAAATAGTGTATGACTATGAAATGTAGCAGATGAATTATCTTTTCAGTGAATTCTTATTTACATAGTGAGCATTCTATTTTAAATCTCATATTTATAGAACATCAAATGTCACATACTTGACAAGGTAATTTTTTCCCAAAGAGCCATTTCCACTAGAGTATGAAGATAGAAATAAAAAATTGACAGTGATTAATGAGGAAAATGTCCCATTTTTTTTAGCATTTAAACATATGGTATAATTCTGTTTGAGGTGGTATTGTATCTGTTAAAGACTGCAGAATGCACTGTAATTATCCATAGAAACTGGAAGGAAATACATTTAGATATCTACTCATTCATCATTTGTAACAATTTATTGTCTCTACCATAGGCTGATCCTAGAGAAAAACAAGAAATGGTCTTTGTTCTTCAGGGATTTGCAATGATTTGGAAGCAGGGATGTAGAATGAGAAAACAAATCTGTCGAGTAGGATCCCTTGTATTATGGGAAAGACATAAAATGTGCCTAGATGGAAAATAGAAACAAGATATTTCAGCTGGGGAAATGGCCTAGTGATCTGAGCAAGTGCATGGTGTCTGTAGGGAATGGTTCTCAGACCAACTACTCTCCAAAGTGGGGGTGAAGATGAGCGGGTCCCATTGTACAGCCGTGCACGTAGATGAATGTCATCACTGGCCATCTGGTCTTGCTTGGTGTCCAGTTCTGCCTTCCTAATCTATAAACTGCAGATTTCAGTTTATCAAGTTAAAAGAGATGACAGTGAGATTGAACAAGTTACTTTTCATTTATTTTTATTCCTGTTTTCCACCCATCCTTCTTATAATGCTTATTTGCTTTTCAACTTGTTGAAGCTGTTATGTTGGGGAGGGATTAGGGGGTAGTAGGTGGTTTTGGGGATCATATAGCCTGCATCCAGGCCAATGCTAACATGCTTTCTTTAAAATTTCACCCTCTGCTCTTTAATAAAACCTTAGTTTTTTTTCTTATTAAGCAAGACCTTGTCCAATCTAGAAATTATAAATATTATTTTTAGATATTCTTAGAATAATTTCATAGTGCTAAGACTTTAAAGTTTAAAACTTAGTCAGCGTATTTGCAATTCGTCATGTTGTGCAATTTGAGTTAGAAATATCTTCCCTCAGAACATTGTGAGATCATTTTTGTACAAGCCCTTGTCTTCCGTCATAATTGGAAATGATGGATTTCTTTTCTTACATGGATCTCTTTATAGCTGTTTGATTCTATTACATTCCCAAATTGTTTAGCCCCTTTACTAATACTAAATTTTCCATTTGCTGTAACTTTGCAATATAGATGCTAATCATTGAGTGTTTTTTCTATTTATACATTTTTCATATATTTACACCTTTAAAGAAACAAAATCATCACCTTAACTTATATAAATTCTGCATAAATTTTTTTTTCATTTCTGTAGCGGGGTGAATTTTTTACTTTGGAAGCAAATTCTTACACATTATCTTGAAGGAAACTGATAATCACCAAAATTATTATTCCACCCTAAAATTTGACCTTTCCATTTACTAACGTCTCTCTTATGACTCACTACTTGTTTGTGGTTCTCTTCTTGAAGGACCTACATGATATTTACCAAACTGTGCAAAAGCCTTTTTTTCATTGTTTTCCACTTTTAAGGAGGTCACAAATTCCATTAAAATTTCTAATTGGATCCTGCTGAGATATTAAAAAAACTATTAATGATTGCATGTCTTTGTTGTACATAATTGCTATATCAAATTCTTGAATTAGTTCCAGTAATTTTTAAATTAGTTACCTAGGAATTTTTCTTAGTCAGCCCTCTGAAAATGGGTAGCTTTATCTCTTGAATATTTACTGTTTTTAATTATATTGACTCATTATATGCATATATGCATAGTGAAATGATGAGTGATAATATTCTTTATTTTCCAGTTCCTGGCTTTAATTGAACAATCTTCAATTATTTCATCATGAAGAATGCTTCTTCACTAAATTTTGATTTTTATTCCTGGGGTGCTTTATTTTACCCTTTTAAATGATACTTTGCTGGCTCCTGTGGCCGGGCTTCCTCCTAGTCCCTTATCTGAGCTCTCCAGCATCTCAATCCAAGCATGGTATGAAAAGCTTCATGCCTAATTGAGAGTCATTCCAATGCAGTCATGTGTTAGGATTCTCCGCTGCAATCCATAATCATTTCTAATGCTATCTTTATTCTTTTTCAAAACATTTTTATCTTTATTTAAACACCGTGATTTACAAAGTTGTTCACAGTACAGTTGTTCCAGGTATCTGATATTTGAACACCAGTCCCACCACTAACTGCCACCAAAGTTCCTAGTTACCCACCCCCCATGCCTGCTCCTTAGCAAGCATTAATTTACTTTTTGTTACTTATTACAATCTATATCTCATAATGGTGTCATTAAAGTCATGATCTTTTAACTGAGCTGTTACATGCAAATTGAGCATCTGTGATGTTGCTTTCGCTTATTGGACTTAGTGGCATCTACTCAATCTTTAACACAAAGTTGTTCATGTTAATTTGCTGTGGACATTCAATATTCACTCGCAATCCCACCATAATTGCAACTGCACACCATCATAATTTCCAATTTTCCATATGACTTAAACCTGCCCTTAGAGCAGACCCTTAATATTTTTATATAGCTTGTTATAGATCATTTGCTAAAAATGATCAAGAAATGTTTTCTTAGATCATTCAATCTCACCATGGAACCATTAAGCTCTTGTATTAAAATTACTAATATGTTGCTACAGGATATGCAGTGTGTTTATATTTTATTATTGGTTGTCTTCTAATTTACATCCATTAAATGTCGTGTGCTACTCTGTACATCAGTTTAGTAGTGTTTGAGATGTCATGTGGCCACATTTATGGCTGAGCTTTCCATGAATTACAAAATGTTTAACAGAGTGATAAAATTGGAGTTAAATTTTTAACTAGGTGGAGGCTTTGGTGCCAGACTGAGTGTAGTGGGGCAACTGGAGGGGCCAGGTGAAGTCCCTTTCTATCCCAACAGCGCCCCAGCAGCTGAAAACCTCCACACTCCACATTCAACTCCATGTTCAAGGCTGAACTCCACTGCTTGGATGAGCTACACCCATAATTAATCCATTGAAAAACTCATGTATGCCAGTTTTATGATTTTTGAAATCTCCAAGCTTTCACAGAGTTGGGGATGGGCTACCTCGCCCCATTTCCATTTTCTCCCAGAAGGCCTGGCAGTCTGCTATGGGGAGCATCACTGCGTATCTCATGGCGATTCAAATTAAAGGGTGGTAAAGTGCTGGGAAATTTGCCTTGTGTTTTGTCTTTTTTTAATGAATAATTAATATATCTTGATCCAAACTTGATTTTTAATTGAATCACTGTAAGATGCACAGTGATATTCTGTGTATTCTCTCTCTGTCTTTAACTTTTGTCATTCTGGTGACAATGTATCTTGGAGTTTTTCTATTTAGCTCTATTTTATCTGAGGTCCTTTGGATGTCTTACATCTGTTTGCCTTTAAACCTCAACTCTGAGAAATTCTTATCTATAATTTCTTTAATTAGTGAGGCTTCACTGAATCTTACTTTCAATTCTTCAGAGACACTAGTGAGTCTTTATGTTCCTCTTGAGTTGTTCCCATAGATGTCTGGTGTGCTGGTCACTTCTTTTCATACATTTTTTTTCCATCAACAATTTTCTAAAGAGTTCCTGCATTTCATTTTGGGACTCCTCAGATTTTTTTTCTAGCTGTTATTATTCTGCTACTCAGACCTTTGACTGCCTTTTAAAATTTCCTACCATTCTGTCATTTCTAGTTGTAGTTTTCTCAATCTCACTCTCTCTCCTCTGACTGCCTGTACCATTATTTCTTTGACATCATCAGACATCCTCAACTTATCACCAAAGTCATCCTCTAATAGTTTACAGAGCTGCTTGGTGCTGGTAGAGACTTCCATGTTATTATTTTAATCATTGAGTTTGGTGAGCTTCTAAGCATCTTCACCATTGTGTTTGCTGTGCTCCGGCTGTGCTGGGGGAAATCTTCATAGTCGGTTCCCTTTGGGAGTTACTAAGGGGTGAGAACTGACCGTTGCTCTTTGTTTTTCTCTGCCTATCATCACTCAGTAACCTAAAGTATAAGTGTGAGCAGTGTGAGCTGCGATGAGTAAAACTGTTGAATGGCCACACAGTTCAGATCTGGAGATGGACCTGCCAAGACAGCAGCAGAGCCAGAAAGTTGGTTTTAAAAATCATTGTAAAAATAAATCATTGTATAAATCGAATATTTCGCCTTCATCATTCAAATGCTCTTTTCTTGGTTTTTATTATGTCAGAAATGAGATTTCTACATGGTAAAATAGGGGAAATCATTGTCATTTTGTTATTCTCTATGATGTTCTTATTTTCTGGTATGACAATTATTAAGGGAAAATTGTGTGTGTGTGTGTGTGTGTGTGTGCATTGGGGGGTTTCTCGTGGTGTTTTTCCCCATGTCTGTTGTCCTCAAGTCTTACTTCTGGTTCTGTGTTCAGTAATCACTCCTGGCAGTACTCAGGACACCAGAGATATGGTGCCAGGTATTGTGCTCAGGTCAACTGTATGTAAGTGCCTCACCTGCTATACCAAGTGTCCGGTTTCTGGAGCCAAATTTGGAGATCCTAATAAAGATTTTATTCTCTTGAGGACATTTGCATAGAGTATATATAAATACTAAAGTTGTTGGTTCATTAAAACACTATTCAATATTTTAAATTAAATATTGACCTCAATTAAAATGTTTTATTAATTAAAATTTTTTCAGTCACTCAAAAGTCAAAATTACATTTGTTTTTGTTCATAGATCTAAATGCCCTAAGTACTTCGTCCCAAAATCCTCAGCTGATAGTTGGCTGGAAAAGTTGGTATTTTCTTCTTTGATCCAGAGTCACTGCCTGAATAATATAGTGATAGACTCTAAATAACAAAATTGTAGCTGCCAAGATTTTGCCTTCAATCTCCAAAAGATTGGAGCTTTTTTGTCTGTTTGTTTGGAGAATGATCTCCCAAGATCCCAAGGTGTCCAGGGTCTTGAAGGCCAGTGTTTGAAAATGTTGGTGGGTTAGCAGCTCAGTGCTGTTTTAAGAACGCAGTGCTAGTGGGGACCACCAGGGCTACACCAGTAGGGTCTACCTGGGAAACATCACATCAGTGGAACTTAGTAAACTACGTGGTGCCAGAGATCTAACATAAGTGTAGGATAGGGAGATGGAATCAGGACTTGGGAGCAAAGAAAAGCAAATATCATCTTTGTCAGCACGAAGTTCAGAGTGACCAGCTTCTTCACTTTCCCTGGAAGAATTTGCCTTAAAACAAATGCATACCATGTGACCATTTTTCTCCACTCATAAATCCTTTCTCTTTTTCTCTCATCAATTTCTCATGTTTTATAGTAAAGATCTGGGTTAAATGATCTCCCTTTTTGTCATTAAAATATTTTAATAGGTGAACAACCTAATCGTCAAACTGAAACTTCTAGTTATTTTAAGAAGCAATCACAATGTTAATGGTTCAATTGTAATGGTTATATGTAATATGTTAATGGTTAATTGTAGTAGTTCAATGAAATAGGTTTTATATGGCTTATATATAAAATATAAAAATAAGTTTTATATTTAAGCAGATAAAAATTGTAAGAAACACAAGATGTTCTATGCTGCTACATGTTCAGATAATTTTCAGAAGGACCATTTCTCTTACTCTTAGCTTTCTACATTTGGACAAATATTGTTAAAAGCCATTATATGGTGTTTTAAAACACTAACCAAAAGAATAATTTATTATTTTAATAACTATATGCTGCTTTTATTGAATCATTTCTTTTTTTTATGACAAAAGAAACAAAAATGTTTTAATAAAATTATAATGAAATATTATTTAAACTTTCATGTAATACACAGTTATCAGAGAGAAATTAATCATATTTATTATATTAAGAAAATATAAAGAGTTAAATTTAGTGGCTGAAGAGTTTTCTTTTTTTTTCTTTTTTGCCTGATTCAACAACCTTGGGGATCTTATGCCCTTCATCCGTATTTTCTAGTTGTCACATGGCAGCTAGAGCTAATATTCTATTTCTCTCAAGCATCTTTATTTCTTTAAAGTTTTTGTCAACTATGATATTGAACTAAGCATCTTCCCTTTTATTTATATAAATACATTTATATAAATAAAAAGGTTAAAATGTTGAATGTTTTATGTTTCAAAACTTTCCAGATTCTCTCCCTTTATTGAATATTTATTGTGTATATTTTGGACTTATCAATCCCATCTCCCAAGTTCCAGTAGCATCCCATTCTCCTGAAGGCCACTCAACCCGTCCCCCCATCCACCACAGTCCATTCCATTTAGTAATAGTTACTAAACCATTACTGTGTTCACCTAGCTTAGGAATTGTTCCTTCTTGTTTTTCAACATTTTGATCTTGATCCACAGCAACAAAATAACGCTACAAGTACAGTTATTTTAGTGATTTATGTACATCACTTGTCACTTGTATCACTTGTCTTCCTGCTGTTCATGGATTTGCTTGAGGGGGCACCAGTAACATCTCCATAAGTCCTGTCACATACTAGTGTAGCCCAAGGGCATCTGGTCGCACCAGGAATATGAAGAGCCTCAAACCATTTATTCAGGTCATGGGAATGAGGTCTATAATTGTTCATGGTTTTTGGCATATCAAATACGACATGGGTAGCTTGCCAGGCTCTGCCATGTGGGTGGTATACTCTCAGTAGTAGGCTCTCAGTTTGTGCATTTACTGATGAACTGCACGGCTGCTTTGCAGCCCCACACAATGGATAGATATAGGTCTATCTCTCAGGTGGAGTTCCGATGAGCTGTGGAATCTGGATGTTGAAAATGGCAGCCCTCATGGTGTGGGGGTTCCTCTGGCTTTTTGCGAGGCTCTATTGGGATCACAGGCCATGGCTAGAACTCGCCTTCCCTCCGATGCCTCATGATCAGCTGAGCACAGGGAGAGCCAGTAGCAGCTCTGCCGCATGTATCTGTGTCTCATATAAAGCCAGAAAGCCAGAAAGCCTTATATATACATATAAGGAAAGATAAAAGGAACATCACGATCACGATCACGATCTTCCCGTTGATCATCTATTTGCTAGAGCGGGCACCAGTAATATCTCCATATGTCCTGTCTCATGCCAGTAGAGCCAGGGCATCGGCTTGCTACAGGAACACAAAGAGCCTCAAACCATTATATTAGGTCATGGGAATGACCTAATATAATTGTTACTGGAATTTGGCACATCATATACAACACGAGAAGCTTCGCCAGGCTTGCCGAGCGGGAGGCAAACTCTTTTAAATACCTCCAAAAAAAAGCATTTATTAATGAACTGCGGCGCCCGCTTAGGCGCGAGCCGGGCTGTGATGGGCTGGTCTGCTGGGTGGAGTTCTGACGAGAGGGAAGTCCAGAAGTGGAAAATGGCGGCGCCCATGGAGTGAGGAGGGGTGGCCTGGCTTGTTGTGAGGCTCTGCCGAGGTTGTGGCCAGGGCTAGAACCCGCCATGCCTCCCGACTGCCTCACGAACGGCTGTGCACAGGGAGAGCAAGGGAACAGCTCTGCCCCATGCCTGAGAGTCTCTGGACCAGCATACCTGGGCTGGATTGAGGAAAAAGCTGCAGGGTGGGTGTAGGTGATCCGGGCTGTGATGGGCTGGTCTGCTGGGTGGAGTTCTGACGAGAGGGAAGTCCAGAAGTGGAAAATGGCGGCGCCCGTGGAGTGAGGGAGGGGTGGCCTGGCTTGTTGTGAGGCTCTGCCGAGGTTGTGGGCCAGGGCTAGAACCCGCCATGCCTCCCGACTGCCTCACGAACGGCTGTGCACAGGGAGAGCAAGGAACAGCTCTGCCCCATGCCTGAGAGTCTCTGGACCAGCATACCTGGGCCGGATAAAGAAACATAAGATAAATAAACACCCTTGGTTATTCTCGAAGAGTGAATGAGTGGTATAGTGGTAAGAATCACTAAACTTTAAAGAAAACAAAGAAGTTTGCTAGAGGTGTTTTGTGCAAGAATCATTGTGGGCAAAATCAAAGTATTATGTACTTATGTACATGATATTTCCCTCCACTCAATTTTTGTAGGTGCTACTGTAATTAATAGGAATCAATTGATAGTAATCCTTTGACAAGTTGACCAAATTGGGTTGATATCTTTAAACAACTCTAAAATTTTAATTTTGTAATGGTCTGTGAAATGCCTATGATTTAAAAAAAAACCCTATAGAATGTCTACAAATATTTTTTCTAGAAGCCTATTCAATATACCACTAGTAATAAGAATGAAGATATGAAACAACCTACATAATCAAAAAAAGTTTCATTCAATTATGGTCTGTCTATAACTGTGGACTTTTTAAAATTCAAAAGTTATAGTCAGCATATTTATATTGCAGAAATAATAAAAGATGTTGCAAAGAATTAGCACCTATGTTGTAGAACCTGATTAGATCTCGCCTTTTCTTCTCAAGAAAAGTAGATTTTCTGTTGGCTTAATTTCCAAAGGCACGAATGTTCCCAGTTTCTTTCTAGCTCAATTTCCCTAAGCAGCTTATTCAGTCACTGTCAGATATGATACATCTCCATAATTCTAATATGTGGGCAGGAAACTAAGATGAGGTAATAGAGTTCCTACCACCAGAACATAAGAGTAATTGTAACTTTCAAAAATATGACATCTTGAAAATATTGTAAAATTTATCATTCAAATAAAGGCTCATAAATCATAGCTTTATATGATTTGGGATAGTTTACAAAATCTTCATATCTATCTTGAAGTGAAAGTAATAATAAACTGTTAAAAATTTTGTATAACTGAACTGATCTGATGTCCTGCTGTCTTGTCTTGATTCTTTGTCGTTCTATGTCAAAGAGTTTATTGATTAATATTAACACGGATGCAGGTTTGAACAGAATAGTATAAATATCTGTTGCTCTTTGGCATGTAGCTAAGTTTCACTGCAACTTCTTAGTAAGTGAATTAGCAAAGAATCTCTTTTCTCCATGGCGCTTTCTCTATATAATACCTTTTAGCACTATTATTTCCCCTCTTCTCCTAATATTCTCCACTGTCGTATTACCATTTTCTATTTCATGAAACAGAATTTCTAGGAAAGCTTGCACCAAAATAAACAGCGTTCCACAGTTAGAAGAAGCCAAATTCTATTACAAAGTGATGCTTTGGCACCATGGACAGAAGAACACGTTTCTCAAAATATAACCCAGACTCATCAATTTTAGTTGCTCCATTATTGGAAACATTCCTATCAGCCAGTCATTATTTCGATGTGATCTTCATGCCAAGAAGTTCTAATAGGATTAGCTAGATTGGTTTCACTTTTCACTCTCTGATTGCATTTTGAGGTTTTCCACACACATTAATAAATGCATTAAAATTAAGTTACAGCAGACATATAAACGTTTTATTATTTATTTGTTTTTCATATTACATGACAGCATACACAAATACTGGCAGATTGCAGTAAACAACTTAAATACTTACCCTCAATCTATGTACTATTTTGTTTGTTTGTTTTGGAGCCACATTTGGCCCATTAATTCCTCTGTACTTAGGAATGAATCTTAACAGGACTCAGGCAGACCAGCCCATCACAGCCCGGCTCGCGAGGCTGCTTGTTCATCAATAAATGCTTTATTTGGAGGTGACTACAAGAGTATGCCTCCCGCACGGCAAGCCTGGCAAGCTGCTCATGTTGTATTTGATATGCAAAATACCAGTAACACTATATTAGGTCATTTCCATGACCTAATATAATGGTTTGAGGCTCCTGTAGCAAGCCGATGCCCTTGGCTCTACTGGCATGAGACATGACATATGGAGATATTACTGGTGCCCGCTCTAGCAAATAGATGATGAACAGGAAGATCGTGATAGTGATCATGATCGTTGACTGTTTTCTTCTTGTAAAGTTCTACCAGTGCCTGATATATCCTGGATATTAACCCCTTATCAGTTGGATATTGAGTGAATATTTTTTCCCATTCGATGGACTGTTTTTGTATCTTGTCATTGTTTCTTTTAGGTGCAGAAACTTTTTTAGTTTCATGTTGTCCCATATGTTTATCTTTTCTTCTAGTTGTTTTGTTAGTGGTGTTTCATCTTTGAAGATGTCTTTAGCTTCAATGCCGTGGAGGGTTTTTTCCTATAATTTCTTCGATGTACTTTATGGATTCAGGTCTGATATTGAGATCTTTAATCCATTTTGTTCTGATTTTTGTGCATGGTGATAGACAGAGCTTTAAATTCATTTTTTTACATGTAGATGCCCAGGTTTTCCCAGCACCACTTGTTGAAAAGGCTTTCCTTGTTCCATTTCACACTTTTTTGCTTCTTTGTCAAATATGAAATGATCTTGTGTTTGAGGCTGGTTGTCAGGATACTTAACTGTATTCCATAGGTCCACATGTCTGTTTTTAAATAGATAAAATTATTTAAAATACGGTGAAAATTAGCAATGCCACAGCGATTATCTCTGGCTGATGAACTATGAAGAATCCTTTTCTTTGTTATTAATGTTTTGACATCTTTAACTTTTGTGCTATGATCACCTGTTCTGTTGGTTAAACTGTTAGCAGTCATGGAAAGAAATTATTATTTTCATTTGTTCCAACAATATTTATATTTTACTTCAGCTCTTATATGTTTTATAAAGCCTATTGAATAAGTCCATTTAGGGGGCTTAGTTACATGACCTTAATAGGTGACAGTGCGTCCCCACGAAACCTTTAGTATATAAATGAAATTGTCTATTTTATTTTTAAAGCATGTAGTTTCTAAAATTATACAGTTGAGTAATAGCTTTCTTCAAGACTTACCTAACATTAAATTAAACTATATTTAATAAGATTTGTTCTCTCCCTTTACTAACAATTGAACATGTTCTTATAATACCTGGATTAAATAAATGAACATGTACTTCCATGAGAAGATTCTCCAAATTTCCTCATTGTAAGTTATTCTCAATAATATTAATTATTATCTCCTGAGGCAAGCCCTTAATGAGTGTGGAATAAAACTCAGCCAAGTGTTAAAATAGGAGGAACAAAAAAAAAACTCAGCTCAATCTAACATCACCAAATCCAATTTTGGCAAATTTATTTTTTCATAGACAGAGAACACATAGTGAAGTTGACAATTGTAAATACAAATGACTTAATTTATAGGTATTTAGAATTAGGTCAGTCATGAAGGCTTCCTTAATATGGCATCAGGCCAGAGCGATAGCCCAGCGGGTAGGGCATTTGCCTTACACGCATCCGGCTTGTGCTGGCGTTGGTTCGATCCCCAGCATCCCATATGGTCCCCCAAGCACCGCCAGGAGTAATTCCTGAGTGCAGAGCCAGGAGTAACCCCCTGAGCGTTGCCGGGTATGATCCAAAAAAGCAAAAAAAAAAAAAAAAAATATATATATATATATATATATATATATATATATATATATATATATATAGCATCAGTCTATACAAAACTATCCATAATAGCAGCGCACCTGCTCGATCCATTATTCCTGTGTTCTTGGATTAAAGAGAGAATAAAGTTTCTCCATACCTGATGAAACTCACAGTGAAGGACCCAGCCTCTGGGATTCACTTTGGAATTTGCTTCTTGTCATCAACATTCAGCCTAGGCTGCTGGTAAGAGTTAGATTTCAGCTAGATAAACAAGCCCTGTAGCTTTGCTATTGGTTCTTCACCCACAAGTCTTATGGCAATAAAATAGAATCCCCATAAATTCCCATACTTATCTGTTTGTTTATGGACTTCTGGAAGGTAAGACAGTAAAAATGTAAATGTCATAAGAGCACACATCCATGTAAATGTCATAAGAGAGCGCAATCCATGTACATGTCATAAGAAAGCCCACATCCATGTACATGTCATAAGACAGTGCGCATCCATGTACATGTCATAAGACAGTGCGCATCCATGTACATGTCATAAGACAGTGTGCATCCATGTACATGTCATAAGAGAGTGCATATCCACCCAAAATTGGGCTTCAGTAACTAGAAAGAAAAGGTCCTTATGGGCCTGTCTCCGCCTCAGGTATTCTCCCTGGGGTGTACGGCTAGCCGGGTGGGTGCCTGGGGTCATGGCAGAGCCCCAGGCCTCGGCAGAAGGTGGAAAAGGTCCTTATTGCTCAATTCCTGCCAATTTGCAGAGAATACAAACAGAAGTGACATGGGCGAGACATAAGTCCTCTGTTCCAAAAGTTATTGCATTTATGAGTTCAATTGTTTGTACAGCACCAGCACCCACTTATTTCACTTGCTCTTCACCAAAATATATGGAATATATGGAATATATGGAAAGGGGTTGGATAAACAAGACAGCACAAACAGCAGTTTAATGATAATAATGAAATAACAGACTATAATGAAGGAATTACCAACTCATGAATTCTTAGAGGATTCACAGATGGATGAATCCAAATATTAATTCTTGAATTTTCCACAATATAATGCTTCATAACTATTATTCACTTGATCACTTGATCACTTGAATCCTATTATTCATCGATTTGCTCGAGCAGGCGCCAGTAACATTTCCGTTGGAAGCAAAGATCTTTTCAGAGCTATATATCCCAACTACATATTTGGGTTATATCTTACTGTCTGAAACAAAAATGACAATTATAGATATATTAGATCACTGGTTCTTTTGAAACTGATGGTTCAATACCTCTGTCAGGCTCATTTCAAAAGGATTGCCACATATAAGAGAGAAATTGGATTTCATGTCATTCTTCTTAGGAAATATTTATTTTATTTTGTAGTATAAATCCAGTTGAGCTGTCTCATAGACACAAGTCGAAATTGCCTCCATTCTCATTGAGATAAGAGTAATTTCTGTTTTCAAAATTCCAAATTAGTTAGTGAACATAATACAGTATATATAGATGTGGATGTCTAATGCTATACACCTGAAACCTATGCAATGTCATAAACTTGTTTTGCTTCCATTTCAAAACGCTGTTTAAAGCCCTTTGTAAAAGGAAAAGGATCCAAATCGTGTTCACTGCTGCAACTATAACAGCTATGTTACAATCTGCAGTAACACTACAGCAGTATAGAGCTACTCCTAACATACCCTGTGGCTCTAATTTCTTTAACCTGAGATGCTTGTCATCCAGAAAAGAATTACCTGCACAACTGAGTAGAAAAAGAGGGACTTTGTGTATGTTTTTAGTTGAGTCACCATGAGATACACAGTTACAAAGCTATAAAGGTTTCAGTCATAAGAGTTCCAAGACCCAACCCTCCACAAGTGTACATTACCCACCACTAATGTCCCCAGTATCACTATGGCAGGCACTTTTCTTCTCTCTCTCTCTCTCTCTCTCTCTCTCTCTCTCTCTCTCTCTTCCCCCCTTTTGAGCACTGTGATTCATAAGTTACTGAGCGACCATCATGTCTGTAATAGTTACTGAGCGGCCATCATGCTTGGTCCTTTACCCACTTTCAACATGCATCTCTCATTCAGAGCAATCACTGCCAGGCTCAGAGCCCACTATGACAATAACAATGATGGTTGGAAGTGTAAAACAGGGACTTTCAAGTTGTTTTCAGAAACGACTTAAGCAAGTTTATTTTGCTTTCTTACTCCCAGAGAATCTTTACCAAAAATTTTGTTTGTTCAAATACATATTGAAATGCTAAAATATTACACAGACTGCTGTTTGGCATAACCAAAGGTAGCTTGATAGACTGTGTACTTTAAAGGGTGGGTTCCCCCCACCACCATTATGGGGGATTTTCCTTCCAGAATTGTACTTAGAAGACTCCATGCAGAATTACAGTTTCCCCCCTCTGACTTCTCTCTTCCACTGTCCAGAAGAAAGCCCTGATTGTGCAAGCATAGAAATGACTAGAAAACTGGCCCCAGAAACCTGCACTCACAGGATTACACACTAATGTTGTTCATCTTTCTCTGGTTATTTCCATGAGCATAACATTCTCTGGGCCATTCAAATTATTGCAAATGGCAGAATTTTATCTTTTGTAAGAACAGTTCAATATTCTTACTCTTTGTATCTCATTTTTTAAAATCCATTTGTCACTTGATAGACACTCAGGTTGTTTCCAGCTCTTGGCCCTTCCTAGTGTCCATGGAAGGGACTGCACATATCTTTGGATTAATCTTTTCTACTTCTTTAATAGACCATTTCCCTGTGAAAAGGATCGCATTTAACTACCTGATAAGAGAGTTGCTCCATAAATTTCCCAGAGTTTGGGTATTTCTAAGACTAGTCTTGAAAAGTCTCCTTATACATTATTCAAATATATATTTCTCTAATCCATTGAATACCTGCTATGTAACAGAAACCTTTCATGCATAGTATTGTTGCCAACCCTGCCCCGCAAAGTGTTGCAGGTGTGGCTGTGGTGCCCGGCTGCGTTGGCAGGTAGCAGACAGGAGACAGGTTTGTCTACACCCAGGGCTCTGCCCTGTGGGCCCTGGATGGTTGATGGTCTGACATAGAAAAAGACTGGGGCTCCTGGGATGAACCCAGAGCCACAGCAGAGCCTGGCAAGCTACCCGTGGTGTATTCGATATGCCAAAAACAGTAACAATAATGGACCTCATTCCCAACAAATGGAGACATTACTGGAGCCCACTTGAGCAAATTGATGAACAACGGAAGTCAAGTGACAAGTGCCAAGTGATCATTGCCATCTCTAAAGAATTCTAAACATAAAGTTGATAAAAACAGAAAATAAAATACAAAATTAAGGGGACATACCTCGAAGGGTGCAGCCCATGTAGAGGCCCTAGCTTGAGTTTCCCCGTGGCCTTTAAGCACTGCCGTGGATATCTTTGATGCCTCCCAAAAACAACTGTGGAAGAATGAAAAATAATTTATGTTCTGAAATTCAAAATTCAGTGAATCTAAGGCTCATAATCTTCAATGAATCCAGCAAAATCATAAAGCTATTGCTGAAATTTGAGGACAGGTAAGTCAAGCAATGTAGTGCTCCCGGGCTGACCCCCAGAGCATCAGGAATTTTCCATTGTGTGCCACATAGTGGGTGTTTTGTGCCCGATCCCAGTTCATTTCAAATCTCTGAGCCTCATCTGCAAGTTGTGCCTCATCAGAGATGGTGGCTGCACAAGGGACCATGAGTAAATGGTCTCATCCACTGTGTTACTGTGGCCAACTTACCGTTCCTTCCAGTTAGGGGGATGGACTTGCTCAGGAAGGCTTAGCTCACTAGCTTAGGGCCTCACTGCTGACCTATCCCTACCTACAGCCCTTGAGTTAGTCCTCAGAGAAAAGAAAAGGCTTGTTATTCCTACAGTGTTCTGTGGGTCAGCGACACAAGCTTCAGGGAAGCAGACCTGAGGTTCCCCATCCTAACCCTTCTGGATTCATGTCCTTTTTTAACAGAGAAATGACCGCAGCGCAATACCCTCAATAACTGACCACTGTCCACCTCTCACTTAACACTGGATGCTTTTACATTATCACTCTTACAAAATGCTTTTCCTTCCTATGTTTGTGACAGATACAGTAAGAAGAACTCTTAATTTCTTGTTGTTGTTGTTGTTGTTGTTGTTGTCATTGTTGTTCCCTTGTCATTAAAAATATCCTCAGCATTGCAGTCGGTCTGTTAGCCCTGGGGGAGGTAGTGCCTGTTAGAGCAGCAGCCTGGCAGCTACATGGTCTAACCACCTTCACCTCTATGGCCTGTTCAAAGAGTATGTTGTAGAAAGCTTTGCTTTCTGTAGCAGAAGGTGTGGGAAGGGCGTAAATTGATAGGTTGGGGGTTTGGGGTGGGACATTATAATGGAAATGCCACCATGGCTGGTTCAAGGAGTCGTGCATGGAATGAGCCTTCTTCTAGCCATAAGATGGGCCCCAGCTTATGCCCTGGGTTTCCCCATAAGGTTAGAGCTTGGACCACTGTGTGTCCACATTCTTAGGCCACCAAACGTGTGCTGGAGCTCTCCTACTCCTTCCTCCCAGAGCACTTCTTGCTTTGTCCTATCAAAGTCCATAATAGTCTTGCTTCGATGACGCTACTGCCTTCCATTTTCTCCTGCCTCGCTCTGTCCTCCTCTGCACCGAGACTACTCTAACTGCTCTCTTCTATTCTTAAAAGACAACACAACCGCAATCATCTCATGCTCAGGAGACTACGTAAATGATCATAGGACAATGCCCCAATGCCTGACCATGATCTTCATGATCCTGAATGATGTTTCCCTGGCCACGCTGCTGCACTCATCCCCAGCCTGAGACACTTCCCTTCTACTCTGGCCCCTGCCTCGGCTGAGTCCTGCTCTCGGCAGCATCAGCACCACCCATTGCTAGGTGGCCGTGGTCTAGCCTCTGTTGTACTGTGCATCTTGCTAATAGTTCGCGCTTCTACTCTCATTGTTTATTTAAAATCAATCTTTTTTTTAATTAAGTAATTTTAATTTTTTTAATTTATTTTTCTTTTTTGGGTCATACCTGGCAATGCTCAGGGGGTTCTCCTGGCTCTGCACTCAGGAATTACTCTTGACGGTGCTCAGGGGACCATATGGGATGCCGGGATCGAACCCAGGCTAGCATTGGCGGCCGCATGCAAGGCAAATGCCCTACCTGCTGGACTATCGCTCCGCCCCTAAAATCAATCATTGAAAGGGCTAAAACTATCTCCCTTGCTCACAATCTGCAGATAACACCAAGGAAGCATGGCAAATTATTGTTTTAATCACTTGTTTTTTGAATTCCCAGGCTTCCAGTCCTGGTTATTGATAAAATAATGATAATACACTCTAAGCTTTGTTTTAAGGATTAAGCATACTTCTTCCAAAGCACTGAGAAAAAGCCCTCACATATGCAAGGTATTTAATATATGCTAGTGATGACTATTGTGAGTATTCTTTTTCTCTCTCTAATGACAGCATTTAGTATGGGCTTAATTATAATTACCTGATAAGTGAAAATCTTTTTCCCATTTTGAATGCTAAAGGGAATACACAAAGAAGCAGACACATTAATCAACTAAACAAATGGCCCGGGTTAATGGTATTTATTCCAAGGAAACAGAGCATTCTATTGCTATATACTAAATACACATAATTAATCACATTTGTGGCAAATTCTACAGCAATACATTTTTTAAATATTGCATTGAATTATCTTAAAGAATTAGGAAATTTCATCAGTAAGTTTTACATGATTCATTTTCCCCAAGCTCAAACTGAGGGGGAAAAGCTCTGGACAAACTCATTCTGAAGAAAAGAGATCCGGGTACTTATGACCTAAAAGTGAATCCAGCATGCATCTTGTAATAGTCTTCGAAATTACTCAGAGCTTCCGCTTTTACTCATTCGTGACTTTTCAAAGTTACTAGTAGAAAGGGGTCAGAGTCCACTCTCGAGCTACTGTTTGGCTCACCACGGCACATGCTGAGTCAAGTGGATGGACAGCCTCTGCCTAGGCAGTCGGAGAATGAAATCCCTGCCAGTTCCCATAGCAACCTAGGACTTATTAATTACTTATCTCTGAATCTTCAGTCTCTGATTTTCAGAAGCAAATGGTAACAGTCTAAGGGAACCAAAGGAGAAGGGACAGTGGGAAAGGAAATGAGATCACCTAAGGTTGTAACTTGGGTATTAAATAGTACAGATGGACTTCATGACAACTGATACAAAGTGTCAGTCTTGCTCAAATACTATTTAATTGTTCAGTATTACTCTTTTCTTTTTTTGTCTTGTTTTATTTTGTTTTTATTGTTCATTACTCCTTTTTGTTTATTTTTATTTTCATTTTGTTCAGTATTACTCTCTTTTTGTTTGTTATTTATTTTGTTTGTGTATTACCCCACAGTGCTCAGAATTTACTCCTGGCTCTATGCTCAAAGACAATTTCTGGCAGAGCTTGGGAGACCAAAAGGGAATCAAGGTTCAAACTGTGTTGGCTACAGACAAAGCAAGAACCTTACACCTGTGCTATCTTTCCAGCCCAAACACGGTATTGCTTATTCCGAACTTGCAGCTCCGTGTTTCTTTCTCCCTTCTACTCTATCTTCCTGTTCCTTTTGTATTGTCTTTTATCTGATTACATCCTTCCCTCACCAATCCCTTTGCTTCGTTTTCAGACTCTCTCTCTCTCTCTCTCTCTCTCTCTCTCTCTCTGCCCAGGCATTGTTTTTATATCTATAACTAGAGATATAATGTGTCTTTAATAATCCAGAAACTAAGCTCTAAGAATAAATTCTTTTCAGGAAAATAGTTTGGACAAGACTTGACAAAGACATGTGGTGAGATTTCAGTTCATTGTTGGGTAGGTATCTGGAGAGCTTAAGTGTACAAATACTTGTTAAGCTCCAAATAACAATGTGCTATGTTAGGTTCTGTGAGCGAGAACAAGTGAGACCTGCTTCTATATCCTTGGGAGGCTAAAAACCTGCCAGGAAATGAATGTACAGAACTAATCAAACAATGCGCAAAGAAGATTGTTAGAAGCATAAAATAACAGTAAAACTGGGACAGAATCAAGGCAATAGGTGCAAAGAAAGGGAGAAATGTAATAGTATTCTGTGAAGAGGAAATAGAGTGATTAAAATGGGAAATTAATGCGTATTATAAGCATTTTCTTTAGAATTGAAGTTACTTTGACAGTGTACATGATTGAGGTGTGCGTCATTGTAAGTCAGCACGTGTCACAGCATTATGCTAACATCTGATCTATCCTTTCCCATTCAGTAACCCCTTTTACCTCATTAACCCATTGCTTCCCTTTTATTGACTGATAATTTGTTCTTACAGTCTCAAAGTTTGTTTAGTTTTCTTTGGATCATTTATCTGTTTCCCTTTAAAAAAATGAACCACATGCTAATGAAATCATACTGTCTTTCTCCATCTGACATTAGGTCTAGTCAGGGTACTCAAGAGAGGAAATCCACATTGGTTTTGAGAAATTCATGGATTCTATACTCAGCTATTGCTGAAAGTGCTGCATGTTATGATCTCATTAGATTTACATTATGAATTCAAAAAAAAGCTTTGCAAAAGACCTTTTGTTTAAGTTTTATTTAAGGTAAGCAGTATAAATTATTTTAACCTGACATAAGGTATTAGTGTCAGGACACTAAGAATAGTTGTTGCTTTTAGAAACAGAAGTGTTACAGTGGTGGGAAAGATCTCTTTCTATAGAAAAAGATCTAAATACGTGCATAAAGAATCCTATGGCAAATTGTTGTCATCTATACCATATTCTGAAACATAAAATATTTTAATGATTGGGGCCAAAGAAATAGTACAGAGGCTAGGGCGCTTGGCTTGCATGTGATAGACCTGGGTTCGATCCCTGGTCCTCCAGGCACCCACCCCATATGATCCCCGAGCCCACCAGGTGTCATTCCTGAGTGTAGGGCCAGGAGTAAGTCCTGAGCGCCACTGGGTGTGACCAGTTACACCCAGTGGTGTATTAAAACAAAAAAAAATTTTAGGATCATGTTGAGTGAAATTAGTCAGAAGGAAAGAGAGAGACATAGAATGACTGCATTTATTTGCATGACATAAATATATCAGGTGGTCTTACCAAAAGTGGAAATTACATAAACGTGAGGGAGTCAGAGGTTAGGTAAGACAGAGAAGAAAACATGTGTGAATAAATGTCGAAAGGGCTGATACCAACATAGAACTGAGCATTAAATACAGGCAAAAAAATGCACATGATGGCTTCCAAGTGTATGTAGTGCAACCCACAATGTGTAGGAGAAGGAAGGGAGAGAGAGGGAGAAAGAAAAGAGATAAAGAACCTGCCATTTAGGTAGACTATGGGACGGGGGAGGAAATTTGGGACATTGGTGGTGGGAAATGGGCACTGGTGGAGGGTGGGTGCTGGAACACTATATGACTGAAACCTCCAAACATGAACAACGTTGTAATTGTATATCTCATGGTGGTATAATAAAATGTTTAATTACAAAATTTTAATAAAATGATCACCCACTAAAGATTATTTTAATTATTCCCATGTTTTATTTTTAAAAATACATATATAGAACAACAAAAAATGTTTAAGGGCAAAATGCCAATTAACAAGTGTAAAATCATTATTTTCCCTACCAAATGCCACCACATAATTGACATAAATGCTGTTCTTTCCAGAAGAAAGAAATCCTTTCACTTGGTGCAGTAAATTGCATACTGTCTTTTTACAGCTGTTCCCAAAGACAAAGATATTTTTGAGTCTCATTTATAAAACATAAATATCAGATTGTTATTCCAGCCTTCTGTAATTCAAAATAGCATCGCTGCTGACTGAACATAGTACACAGGCAATGAAAAGAACTTGTGACAACTTCGAGTTAACATTGTAAAAAGAAAACGAATATGCAAAATGTTAACTTCAAATGATTTGGGTGGGTGTTATAAATACTTAGATGAGTATAGCAGGAACTTGGTGGATAGAAAGACCTACTTATAATTATGTCCACCTTTGACTGATGGGGCAGTCACCCTAACACTAGAGTTGTATGATCCCATGCACAGAAATATATGACTTGAAAGAGATTTAGATGGTTAGTATATGGGGTTACAGGAAGAAAGGCACTGATTCTTTCTGGGGTGATCATAATGGCTTCATAAATAGGGTGGTGTCTGAGAGAGACCCAGGGTCAGACACAAGTGGATATCTGAAATAGAAGAAGGGGTATATCAGGCAGAAGAAATACATAATAGAAATGCAGAGGCAAGAAAAGTACCCAGAGATAATGAAGTGGAGAAATTAACTAATTTGTAGGATTCATGGAGTTTTGACTGAGAAATTGTGGCAGAAACTTTAGAATGGTTTATTGAAAGCAGATCATGAGGAGTTTGTACATTATGCAAAGAAATCTGTTTTATATTTGATAGTGAATAATAAGACTAGAACTTTACTATTTTTTTTTGCTTTTGGGGGTCACACCCAGTGATGCTTAGGGGTTACTCCTGCCTCTTCACTCAGCAATTACTCCTGGCAGTGCTTGGGGGTCCATATGGGATGCTGGGGATCGAACCGGGACGGCTGCATGCAAGGCAAATGCCCTACCACTGTGCTATCGCCTCCAGCCCCCAAGACTAGAACTATATTTCCCTATGTTAATATCACAGTCTTTTGACAACAGTGATGATGATGATGATAGATGGATGATGGAGATAGATGGAGATGGATGGATGGATGGATGGGTGGGTGGATGGATGGATGGATGGATGGATGAATGGACGGATGATAGGTAGGTAGATAGATAGATAGATGGATAGATAGATAGATAGATAGATAGATAGATAGATAGATAGATAGATAGATAGATAGATAGATAGATAGATAGATAGATAGATAGATAGATAGATAGATAGATAGATAGATAGATAGATAGATAGATAGATAGATAGATAGATAGATATGGTATGTGTGTGTTTGTAAAGTCAATACTACAAGCACCCAACAGCCAATCTAATCTCATAGCTAAATTCTGATCTCATAGCTAAATAGCTAACTGCCTTCTCAGTTCTCTGCTCACATATCCAGTCAGCCCCAATTGTCTCTCCTCAATGCTTCAGCCATACTTCTCACACCTCACTGACTAGTTCTTCACAGTGTGAGAAGAGTTCTTCCCTTAAGTCTTGAGTGAAGGTTGCTTTACATCCCACCTTGCCTTTAAGTAAAGTCCCCTGAAGGTTTATTTCCACTCATTTGGGGGAGGTTTTTATTCTCACAGTTTCTCTTTCTTCTTCAAATTCCACAAAATCTGCTTCTATGTTCTCATTGGAGTTAGATGTGGGTGGATTTGAATTCCAATCCTTCCAGCTAGTTCCACAGTGACCCACTCACACAAAGCACTTGAGGATAGCAAACACATATGGAGACTGTGTTCAGGAGAGGGTGGAAAAAGTTTTCCTCTTTAAAGAGCTAGAAATACAGCATATTGTATTTCCAGTACTGACATGCAGTTTGATCTACCCAGCTGATGTTTTCATACACTAAAGGCCACTTGTATATTTCATCAAAGCCACTATTTTCATCTTGTCACTCTCATCTGCTAGATTTTACTAATCCCTTTCCATTTACCTGTCCTCCCTTACTTTTGAATGAAGCCATTCTTTATTTAGTAAGCTGAAGTCACTTGTATCACTTGTCTTCTCATTGTTCATTGTTTTTTTTGCTCAAGCAGGCACCATTAACATCTCCATGCCCTGTTACATGCTAGTGTAGCCCAAGGGCATCTGCTTATTTCAGGAACATGAAGAGCCTCAAACCATTCCTTCAGATCGTGGGAATGAGGTCTATAATTGTTACTGGTATTTGGCATATCAAATACGACACGGGTAGCTTGCCAGGCTCTTCCCTGCAGAGTAACCTGAATACAGTGGGGCTCTCTGGGGTTCGTTTTTACTTTGCTTTGATTCTGCTTAGATCTCTACTCATGTCAGTAGCATGTCCTCCTATATCCCAAGGACAGTTATCAAAGTATTTTTCTTAAAAACTTCCCCCACTAAGAATTCTGGAACCAACAATCAATGTCATAAATTTTGCTTCTATCCTAGAATATGAATTTTCCCTTTCATTCCCCTACTTCATAAGCCATAGGACCTTCCCACAGGATCCCCATAATTTAACTTCAGCTCTGAGGTTGGCCGCTCTGGCGCAATTCTGGTTCCTCAAGTGTATTGACTGTGCTTCCTCCAGCTCCTCCACCCTGTGTCGTAGACCCTGCTTCTCTAAACCACCAGCAGGCTAACATGCTGTAGCCTGCATTGACCTGAAAAGACCTTTTTCTCCCCGTTAGGTAGCCTTCCAGGTGCTCTTTTATTCTTCTCTATTTTTATTTTATTTTTTATCATATCACCGCACGGCAAGCCTGGCAAGCTGCTCGTGTAGTATTTGATATGCCAAATACCAGTAACATTTATATTAGGTCATTTTCGTGACCTAATATAATTGTTTGAGGCTCTTTATGTTCCTGGAGCGGGCGGATGCCTTTGGGTTCTACTAGCATGAGACAGGACATATGGAGATATTACTGGTGCCCGCTCCAGCAAATAGATGATGAATGGGAAGATAGTGATAGTGATAGTGATATCACCGTGAGATATACAACTACTAGGCTGTTCCTGAAATGTTTCAGCACCCATTCTGCCACCAGTGCACCCTTCCCAACACCGATGTTTCCCAGTTCCTTCCCAACCCACCCCCAGTCTGCCTCTGTGGCAGGTATTTTTCTTCTCTCTCACTTTCTATTTCTTCCTTCTTTTGTGCATTGTGACTTGCAATGCATACATTTAGAGGCTATCATTATATTCCTTCACCTTGAATACTCAGTTTACATTCAATGCTCAGTTCTAGCTTAGGAAGGACCCGTCACACCAAAGTTGCTCCTAGTTTGGAGTTACCATTTCCTACATTTGTAGGCACACTGGTTCATTCTCTGTCTTACCTAAGCTCTGTCCCCCACACACACTTGTGGTAGATTCCAAACATTGGCAAGTCCTCCTGGCCCCTGTTTTGCCTGGCTTTGGCTATTAGTGTCATACTGTCTTTTTTATATCCACAAATGAATGCCGTCATTCTGTATCTGTCCTTTCCCTTCTGACTCACTTCACTCAGCATGATACTCGCATGTCCATCCATTGATAGGCAAATTCCAGATGCTCTTTTAGTACCCTCTACTCCGTCACGCACAATGCCTCTCCACTTGTCATTCATCATTTCAAATCTCATATTTTCTGTTTTTCTCTCTAGATGCTAAAAGCCCTCAGGACAGGGACCTTAATTCTTAGCTATATTATTCTCGCCATCAAACTTTTAGTATAACTTAAGCTTCAGGGGATTACACAGAAGTTTGCCTTCAATAAAGCATGTGTATAAACATACTGCGTTCATCTCCTTGATTTTCTGTTCTTTTTTAATTTACTGATCTTCTAAACTTTAATTTATGTTGCTACATAGAAGGCAGCAACATAGAACAACATCCATGTCGTCTCTGTGAAGTAAAGAATCCCAAGCTGTTGGAATGTCTTTGCTATCGAGGTCTGACAGCTCTGAGGTTGTTGCTGGCCGCACCTTGATGAGGAGAAGCTAAAGGGCAGAGCTTGGGCCAGAGCGATAGCCCAGCGGGTAGGGCGTTTGCCTTGCATGCAGCCGGCCTGTGCTGGCCGGGTTCGATTCCGGCATCCCATATGGTCCCCCGAGCACCGCCAGGAGTAATTCCTGAGTGTAGAGCCAGGAGTAACCCCTGAGCATCTCCTAGTGTGACCCCCAAAAAAAAAAGCAAACAAAAAATAAATAAAGGGCAGAGCTTATGAAAGGTGTGAAGGCTCCTTCCTAAATCTACTGTGAGCTTGTGTTGGTTGGCAAACCACTCTCCTGTTAGCTGCCATTGGGATTTAATTAACCGGTGTCTCAGTTGGAGAGACTCTTGGCGCCTGTGGGGAAATTTGACTGAACTCATCTATTCTGAAGGAAATGATTACTACCATCATTGCACATTATCTTTCAGTAAGTGGGATAGCTACATTTTCACAAGGCTCTTTCTGAAGTGAAACCATTTCAGAAACTCTCAGCAAAGATTAAAAAGATGGATGGCGAATGAACAATTCAAGTAAAATTATGTTTGTCACTGCTTCATCAGATGAAAATGAACAGAATTAACCTGTCAGAAACCCCTATTTTTCATGGCACATCAAGTCGGAAGAAAGTGACTTGCTTTTCAAATTCATCTGCTCATTGTGCTCTTGAGAACATGTGGAATCTGTGCTTGATGCTGGGTTGGGACCCTACCTCCTCCTGAGTCAGTCATCACTTTCACTGCTTTGCAGGTTTCCCAACTTCTCAGCACAGTGGGACCCCAACTGTTCCCATGGTAACTGTCAGCTGAGCAGGTTAGCACAGGTTGTCACATGCAGACACTGTAGAAAAACAAAGTCCACAGCTCTCATTCACAGTCCACCGGAAGGGAGGAATAGGGAGAGCACTGATGACTGAGCAGATAAAATGTGAGTCAAATGTGGGTATTATTGACCAAAGACATATACATCCTAAAGAAAAAAAATCAACAAGATAGCAAGGACCCTACATTCTGTAGTAGCAGTTCACTCTTGTTTTCTGGAGGAGATTATAAATAGTGAGTTTAGGGCTAAATAAAAAAAACACATAATCTTGATCCCTCCACAGAAACCTATTATTATAAGATTTAGAACCCCCATAATATTCTTGAAGCAGTTGAGGCTCAAATAATTAAAACGAAGGACATTCTTACTCAGATCTCAGTTGGGATCTGAGCCCAGTTCTGCCTGACTTGAAAGTTTCAGGTTTTCCTTTTTTTCATGCTCCATTCCTCTGAGCATCTTGGAGAATGAGTGAGGATTTGCACTGAGGAAGTTAAAGATGAGCATAAAGGTAACATTTAGAGAAATATTTTAGCTCCAGGATCTCCCAATCTTCAGATTTAAGACTACCAGAAACTATAGCTAAATATTTCCCTTGAGTTCCAGAACCTCCACTTGCAAAATAGAGCAGTCTTCAAAAACCCTTCTTATGGGGGGGCCGGAGCGATAGCCCAGTGGATAGGGCGTTTGCCTTGCATGCAACCGCCCATGCCGCCCGGATTCGATCCCGGCATTCCATATAGTCCCCTGAGCACCGCCAGGAATAATTCCTGAGTGCAGAGGCAGGAGAAATCCCTGAGCATTGCCGGGTGTGACCCAAAAAGCAAAAAAAAAAAAAAAGAAAAAAAAAGAAAACCTTCTTATTGCTTATTGTTTACTGTTTTACTGTTTTCATCAAAGAAGTGAGACAACTGAATGGGATTTTTTCAGATCCAATGAGAAAACATATCTTCAAATATTCTAGTAAATGTTATTATGAGGTTGTGGTTATTGTCTTTTATCTCCCACAGTTCGTTGGCACATCTCTTTCTTCCATTTATAAATGCCAGGTTGAGTTTGTTTTTTTCCTGTGTCATGTTTGGTTTCACTTCTAAAATGAACAGTTCAGTACCCCTGGTACAATGTGTGATATTAACACCTTAATAAAACTAGATATAATAATTATATAATTATAAATAATGATCCCAAGGTCGGGATAATTCCCTGGACAAAACAATCAAACAAAAAAAAGTTTAGGTCTTTTAGAATATAATCAGGTAGCAAACATGCATCCAGGACAGCACAGAGGGGTCCAAGAAAGGACAGAATAAACAGGTGATGCATGCTTTGTCCCACTCATGGACGCCAGATGTCTGGGCCGTGTGGGTCCCCAACAATATTAGGTCATCAGGTTCCCTGGTCACACTTGGAGGCTGATGACCAATGAACAAAAGGCCATAAGTTCAGTATAGATAATCCAAAAGCTTTTTACTTCTACTAACTTCATTCCATGACAACAGTTAAGCATGCTTTGTCAACACCACACATGCCGACAGACTCACACAGACCAAGAGCTGCCGACCAAGTGTTCTGACCATGTGCCCTGACCAAGAGCTCACCCCACAAATGCCTCTTGACCCTGTGCTTTGTCTCCCAGCCCACCAGGTCCAAAACTCTCTTCCATGGGGGTAGCACCTCACAAAGTCAAAACCAGCTGCTTATGGTGCAAATTCCCAGGGAGCCACACCCCCTGGCTCAAGCTTAAGAGATCCTAATGTAGAGCATTTCTCCTCCCAGGTTCATAAACAATCCAATAATGTTATATCTAGTTTCCTATGTAAACACAGAATGAGAGAGAGCCAGGTACAATAACCACACCTGAGATAAAATATATGGGTTGTAGTTTCATGGGGAGATCACATCATATAATCCAAACTATGTTCCCCATCCCAGACTAATATCCCATCCCCCTCAAGGTTCTTTGTCTGATTCACTCTGCTCAAGATCCTTTGTCGGTCGGACCTGGTGGCCCTGCCGGGCGAGCTGCCCACGGCCAGCACAGGGCCTCACGGAAGGCTGGGGAGGCTGGCGCTCGGCCTGCGCCGGGCCTAGCTGACCATGGAACCCCGAGGAGGGCAGATGGGTTTTGGGGAGTGGGCCCGTCGCCTCTGAGGGGTCCCGGAAGCAGCCGGATGTGACTCGCCCACCACACTAGCCACCATTTTTGCTGTCCGACGCTGCGAAACGGCCTCAGACCAGATCAACAGAGCAAAAGCCAGTTCGAGCCCAGCCACCATTTTTGCTGTCCAGGCGCTGCGAACGGCCCTCAGACCAGATCAACAGAGCAAAGCCAGTTCGAGCCCAGCCACCATTTTTGCTGTCGGACGCTGCGAAACGGCCTCAGACCAGATCAACAGAGCAAAGCCAGTTCGAGCCCAGCCACCATTTTTGCTGTCCGGACGCTGCGAAACGGCCTCAGACCAGATCAACAGAGCAAAGCCAGTTCGAGCCCAGGTAGGCGGCTCCAAGAGGCGGGAATCACCGGGAAGTCGCCAGTGGAGGCGTGGTCGCTCCCTTCCCCCTCCATCTTGTCGGACCTGGTGGCCCTGCCGGCGAGCTGCCCACGGGCCAGCACAGGGCCCTCACGGAAGGCTGGGGAGGCTGGCGCTCGGCCTGCGCCGGGCCTAGCTGACCATGGAACCCCGAGGAGGGCAGATGGGTTTTGGGAGTGGGCCCGTCGCCTCTGAGGGGTCCCGGAAGCAGCCGGATGTGACTCGCCCACCACACTAGCCACCATTTTTGCTGTCCGGACGCCGCGAAACGGCCTCAGACCAGATCAACAGAGCAAAGCCAGTTCGAGCCCAGCCACCATTTTTGCTGTCCAGGCGCTGCGAAACGGCCTCAGACCAGATCAACAGAGCAAAGCCAGTTCGAGCCCAGCCACCATTTTTGCTGTCCGGACGCTGCGAAACGGCCTCAGACCAGATCAACAGAGCAAAGCCAGTTCGAGCCCAGCCACCATTTTTGCTGTCCGGACGCTGCGAAACGGCCTCAGACCAGATCAACAGAGCAAAGCCAGTTCGAGCCCAGGTAGGCGGCTCCAAGAGGCGGGAATCACCGGGAAGTCGCCAGTGGAGGCGTGGTCGTCCCTTCCCCCTCCATCTTGTCGGACCTGGTGGCCCTGCCGGGCGAAGCTGCCCACGGGCCAGCACAGGGCCTCACGGAAGGCTGGGGAGGCTGGCGCTCGGCCTGCGCCGGGCCTAGCTGACCATGGAACCCCGAGGAGGGCAGATGGGTTTTGGGAGTGGGCCCGTCGCCTCTGAGGGGTCCCGGAAGCAGCCGGATGTGACTCGCCCACCACACTAGCCACCATTTTTGCTGTCCGGACGCTGCGAAACGGCCTCAGACCAGATCAACAGAGCAAAGCCAGTTCGAGCCCAGCCACCATTTTTGCTGTCCAGGCGCTGCGAAAGCGGCCTCAGACCAGATCAACAGAGCAAAGCCAGTTCGAGCCCAGCCACCATTTTTGCTGTCCGGACGCTGCGAAACGGCCTCAGACCAGATCAACAGAGCAAAGCCAGTTCGAGCCCAGCCACCATTTTTGCTGTCGGACGCCGCGAACGGCCTCAGACCAGATCAACAGAGCAAAGCCAGTTCGAGCCCAGGTAGGCGCTCCAAGAGGCGGGAATCACCGGGAAGTCGCCAGTGGAGGCGTGGTCGTCCCTTCCCCTCCATCTTGTCGGACCTGGTGGCCCTGCCGGCGAAGCTGCCCACGGGCCAGCACAGGGCCTCACGGAAGGCTGGGGAGGCTGGCGCTCGGCCTGCGCCGGCCTAGCTGACCATGGAACCCCCGAGGAGGGCAGATGGGTTTTGGGAGGGGCCCGTCGCCCTCTGAGGGGTCCCGGAAGCAGCCGGATGTGACTTCGCCCACCACACTAGCCACCATTTTTGCTGTCCGGACGCCGCGAAACGGCCTCAGACCAGATCAACAGAGCAAAGCCAGTTCGAGCCCAGCCACCATTTTTGCTGTCCAGGCGCCCGCAAACGGCCTCAGACCAGATCAACAGAGCAAAGCCAGTTCGAGCCCAGCCACCATTTTTGCTGTCCGGACGCCGCGAAACGGCCTCAGACCAGATCAACAGAGCAAAGCCAGTTCGAGCCCAGCCACCATTTTTGCTGTCCGGACGCTGCGAAACGGCCTCAGACCAGATCAACAGAGCAAAAGCCAGTTCGAGCCCAGGTAGGCGGCTCCAAGAGGCGGGAATCACCGGGAAGTCGCCAGTGGAGGCGTGGTCGTCCCTTCCCCCTCCATCTTGTCGGACCTGGTGGCCCTGCCGGCGAGCTGCCCACGGGCCAGCACAGGGCCCTCACGGAAGGCTGGGGAGGCTGGCGCTCGGCCTGCGCCCGGCCTAGCTGACCATGGAACCCCGAGGAGGGCAGATGGGTTTTGGGGAGGGGCCCGTCGCCTCTGAGGGGTCCCGGAAGCAGCCGGATGTGACTCGCCCACCACACTAGCCACCATTTTTGCTGTCCGGACGCTGCGAAAACGGCCTCAGACCAGATCAACAGAGCAAAGCCAGTTCGAAGCCAGGTGCGCGCGGCCGCTTGCGGCCCTGCGGTCCACTAAAAATAGTGAAACAGTAATGTCTTTTAATGCATTGCAGTCAACGAAGAGCAGGAAAGTTTGTTGGGAAGGAGATATAAAGAGGAAAGAAATGACATACAGAACTCGCCAAGTGGTTGAGGTGCGGAGCGGGGGAGGGAGGTGGGGTCATTGGTGATGGGAGATGGGTTTGGGCGGAGGGTGCGTGTTGGAACACTGTAGAACCAAAGCTCTACCTAGCATCTTTCAATAAAAAAAAAGGTGGAATCTTCCACAAACATGTGGGAATCAGTGGTTGGGTAGGACATAGAAGAGAACAGTGTGCTAATATTTGTCAAAAATGATAATACCAGTCTAGAACTGAGCATTGAATACAGGAAAAAAGATATACATGATGATCTCTGAATGTATGTATTGCAATCCACAATGTGTAAGAGAAGAGATAAAGAATTTGCCATAGAGGCGGGGCTGGGGAGGGGGGGGGAAGTGGGGACATTGGTGTTGGGAAATGGGCACTGGTGGAGGGATGGGTGCTGGAACACTGTATGACGGAAACCCAAACATGAACATCTTTGTAATTGTATATCACATGGCGGTGTAATAAAATATTTAAAAAAAAAAAAAAAGATCCTTTGTCTAGTCTAGTCTGTCCAGGGAAATTTCTTAAGTGCTCTGGCTCTCTTTCAAAGCCTTTCACACTGTGAGGCTGCTCAGGCTTGTCTTAGGTGAGACAAGCTGTTATGACTTCCGCCTTAATCTTTGTCACAGTGGGGGTTTCGTAAAGGTGGTTCCATTTCATAGCCAGAGTGGACTCTACCTAGTACCATCCAGCCCCTCATAGGGACCCATGTGGGAGCTATTAAAATCACTCCATAGGAAATTGGAGCACCAGTTAGAAAATATGACTGGGTGTCCAGGAGCAATCAACTTGGAGTAAAACTGACTCACCTACGCCCACTCTCCTTTTGTGTTTACCCAAGAAAGAAATCTCTTTGGCCTAAGGATATGTAAATGGCTTGCAGGATGGAGAACAACCCCTCCTCAGCAATGCAAAAATCCAGGGCTCATGGGTGGAGTGTTATTCAACTGTTAAGGTCTTTTGGATGCAGAGGGAAATATGTTGAAGAGGCAAGATAGGATAGGAAATTGTCAGGACTATACTTTGTACTTTAAGGGTGCCTGCTGATTGGCTATGTGAAATATTCCAGCCTTTCAATGTAGCTAAAAACTGTCCTTAATGTCTCTATCAACTTAAACAATAACCCATATGTTGGGATCTAGAATGGGGGAGCAATATTGCATTGAATAAATGGCCAACATATGAGCTCACTGAGGCTTCCCAGGAAACCCCAAAGTTTGGGCCATCCTTACAAGTTTGTTTGTCTCATTCTCTATATTTAACCCCTCCTGGACAGGAGGTCGAAGGTGACAATTTAGTTAGTTTTAATGTGGTAATTGCCACATATGTCCATAGTGAAAATCAAGAAATAAGCACGGCATATTTAGTACCTTAGTACCATACTAATGCAATGTTTTACACATACATACATACATACATACATACATACATACATACATACATACCAATAGGAAATTTCCTTTGTCCTTGGTGTAAATTAATGCTTAAAGGGTAACAGACTTTCAGGGGGCTGAGATAGTATGGCAAGTAGGGCATTTGCTTGCTCATGGCAGACCTGAGTTCAATCCCCCATATGGTACCCTTATACCCCACCAGGAGGATCCTTGAGCACAGAGCCATGAGTAAGCCCTGTGAGCAGGTAGGTATGGCCCAAAACCAAAACAAGCAAAAAGAGGGTAACAGATCTTAGTTCTCTTTATCTAAGCAGGTTGAGCAGAGTAAGATCACATAGACACTGAAGATCCCAAGATGAGCTATTTGAGCAAGGAGAGGACAAAACTTCAAGGCTTCAGTCAGGCAGCCTGAGGCTGAGACTGGCCTGAAGATAGTTTTCCCTGGCCAGTATAACTCTATTTTGTTGTAATTGTGGGTATTTTAAATTTTTTATTTTAATGTAGACAAAAGCCACACCTGTTGATACAATTCTGGAGTTGAAGCTGATTAGATAATAAAGCTTTAATATTAAATCAGTAAGTATGAAAATCCATTTTTATGTGAAATGGCTATATCTGATCATGCAGTTGCTAAATCCTCATCTAATAATTTATCAACCTGTTTGTTCCTAGTGGAACTTTCTGTGTTATTGCTTTTGCTTATTGAGTTTAGTTGGTGTCTATGTTACTTTCCCATAATTTGGTGTGTTCGTGCTGGAATTTCAGTATTGAGAAATTGGGAGGTGTCTAGTGACTTCACGATCTAAGGTCCTGATGTCACACTTACATTATCTGCCTGATATTTGAGTTCGCATGCCTTTACCAAGTATGAAACACTAGAGACAAAGACACTGTACTAGGAAATCATGATGATGGAAAGTGGTGTGATCCTGGAAAATGGGGAAGGTGGAGCCAACTCAAGCCTGAGTCTCAGCAGAAAAGAGGACTCGGCGCATATGGAAAAGTCTGGTATCTGACAGCCAGCTGTGAAGATATTCCCCTGCAAATGCTTTTAACATCCTGTTCTGTGTATTTCAGAGCAGTTTCTGGCAATATCCAGTAGGCTCCATGTCAGTTATGTAGCCTGTTACCGTCCTCACCATCCTCATTACTGTGACTATTTGATCAGACCTTATTCTGGGAAGGACAGAGACACATAAATATCATTTTCCTCATCACTCCAAAATCAAATGAATTCACAGTGCCCTTCACAGTTCCGGATACCTCCTGGTTGCTGAAAACCTGTTACTGATCAGGCAGAAGTTATCTATCCCCAGACTTCAGCTCCAGATGCAAATTCTCTGATAATTGTGGAGAGTTGTGGATAATTTTAAGATGGCACCAGGAAAATCAGGCCCTGGCCTGGATCTTCCCTGGAGAAATAGGAAGGAATGAAAATTGAACTGGAAAAAGGTTTCCAGAGAGCTGGACAGCAGGTTAAGTTTCCTGAGTTCTAGAGAAGCAGTGGACATGGCTAATATTACTTTGAAATGAATTGATTGTCCCATTTCTCCCTCACAATAGCAGGATTTCTGTGTCCCTCTCATGTGCCCCTAATTAGTCTAATTACTGATGTGGTGCATCTGGAGCACTAGGAGAGCTCCAGTGGTCATTCAGCAGACAGATTGGCAGCCTTGGCAGCCTCGTCAGCCTCACTGGACCTGTGGTCACTGCTTCTTTACTCTCTGCTGACCTTCCTTGGCCCAGGAACCAAGTTCTAACTACACTGCTCTGCATTCTTACCTGGTCTTTCTAATCTGTGATCCTTCATGCCACTTTTTACACATAAAAACAGTTCATGATTCTACTGCCTAAAACCACCCTCCAAAGGCACCCAAGTCCTTCTTGGGCTGGGTTGACTGTCTTCTTCTCTTTGCTCCTCAGACGCTATCCAATTGCTCTTGAGCATGGAGGATTCTCTTCCCACTTCTCCAAAGGGCCATTCTTTCCATGACTCAGCACCATTTGAACCTTTCCACCTACAGACACAGAAATAGCTACTCCATTTTTAATGTGTCCATAGGCCCGAACAGTTAGTTCTCTTGTATTAATCATGAACTTTGGTTCTAAACAAATTGGGGTTTATTCACTGATGTTACCCAAATACAAAGACTCTTTGGCTTGGTTGTGGGGGTGGGGAAGCAGTGATTCAAGTGTGGAGGGGATAGCTAATAAAGGAGTTATAGATAGGCAGAAAAAATCATAGGGATGAACTGAACTTATTTTTTAGATCTGTAATACTCAGGCTAAGTTATAATTGTGTGTTTGAATCAGCCTCAAGTTTGAAGTCCTGTCAATCAGGTGCCTTGTCTTACCTCTTGTCAGTTGCCAACACTTCACGTGATCTCTGGCACCAAGTTAGCATTGGACTAAAAGTGTGGTCATTGTTGAATTAATAAACAGATGTTCCCCAATGCCCTAAGGATAAAACAGCCCATGTGTACGGGTTCTTAAGCTCAGTGAATGTTTATAGAGGCTATACACTTAAAGGTCATTAAATGTTTAAGAACAACTGAAACACCTTTGCAATACAAGCAATATTTATGGATCTCATACATCTTGCATCTTTAGCAAAGTATTTAATCCTGCCAAAATGCCATGCAGATAAGCAACAACTCAGGAACTTCATGGACTCAAAACCAACCTTTAAAAAGAAGGACTGAAGGGTCTACTGTAATACGACCAAACCCATAAGCACAACAAGCTCAAACAGAAAGATGGCACAAAATCCGATGACAATAATCTCTCTCAATGTCAATGGTCTAAATGCACCAATTAAGAGACACAGAGTAACAAAATGGATTAAAAAAATTGAACCCAACATTCTGCTGTCTACAAGAAACACATCTGAATAATCAGAACAAACACAGACTCAAAGTCAAAGGTTGGAAGACCATTCTCCATGCAAACAATTCCTCCAAAAAGGCTGGTGTGGCCATATTAGTATCAGATAATATAGACTTCAGGCTGAAAAAGGTTAGAAGGGACAACGAAGGCCATTTCTTATTACTTAAGGGGTATGTACACCAGGAAGAAATTACGCTACTAAACATATATGCACCCAACGAGGGGCCAGCAAAATACATAAAACAACTGCTAAGAGACCTCAAAGAAGACATTAACTGTAGCACAATAATAGTTGGAGACTTCAACACTGCTCTATCAACGATGGATAGATCAACAAGACTGAAACTCACCAAGGAAATATTGGCCCTGAAGGAAGAAATGGAAGAAAGAGAGCTAGTAGATATATACAGGGCTTTTCATGCCAAAAAAAGCTGAATACACATTTTTCTCTAGTGCACATGGAACATTCTCCAAGATAGACCACATGCTGAGCCACAAAGCATACCTCAATAAAATTAAAAAGATAGAAATTGTGTCAGCTATCTTTTCAGACCATGATGCACTGAAAATGGAAGTTAACCGTACACAGAAACAGGGAGTCAAACCAAACACCTGGAAACTGAACAGCTCACTCCTGAACAACAAATGGGTCATAGAAGAAATCAAACAGGAAATCCAAAGATTCCTGGAAACAAATGAAAATGAAGACACCAACTATAAGAACTTGTGGGACACGGCAAAAGCCGTGTTAAGAGGGAAATTTATAGCTCTGCAAGCATTCATCAGGAAACAAGAAAGGGCCCACATAAATAACCTGACTACACAGCTGAAGACATTAGAGAAAGACCAACAAAAGGAGCCCAACCCAGGCAGAAAAAAAGGAAATAATAAAACTTAGAGAGGAAATCAATGAGTTGTAAACCAAAAAAAACAATCCAAAAGATTAATGAAATCAAGAGCTGGTTTTTTGAAAAAATAAACAAGATTGACAAACCATTGGCAAGACTTGTAAGGACAGGGAAAGAGAGAACCCAAATAAACAGAATCAGAAATAAAAAGGGTGACATCACAACAGAAACCACAGAAATCCAAAAGATCATCAGAGATTACTTTGAGAGCCTGTATGCCGTGAAACATGAGAATCTAGAAGAAATGGATCAATTCCTGCAGTCCTATAACCTCCCACGGCTGAAACAAGAAGACCTCCAATACCTGAATAAGCCTATCACCATTGAGGAAATAGAAACAGTAATTAAAAGACTTCCCAAACACAAAAGCCCAGGTCCAGACGGATTCCCTAGTGAACTCTACCAAACCTTTAAGGAGGACCTACTTCCAGTCCTGTTCAAGCTCTTCCAGGAAATAGAAGAAACAGAAACACTCCCAAACAGCTTCTACGAGGCACATATCACCCTGATACCCAAAGCAGGGAGAGACAACACAAAGAAAGAAAACTACAGACCAATATCCCTGATGAACACGGATGCTAAGATCTTCAACAAAATACTAGCCAACAGAATCCAAAGACTCATCAAGAAGATTATACATCATGACCAAGTAGGATTCATCCCGGGTATGCAAGGATGGTTCAACATTCGCAAGTCAATCAACATAATACATCATATCAATAAGAGAAAAAAATAAAAACCATATGATCCCTATCAATAGACGCAGAGAAAGCATTTGACAAGATCCAGCACCCGTTCATGATTAAAACCCTCCAGAAAATGGGAATTGAAGGGACTTTCCTCAAGATAGTTACAGCCATCTACCAAAAGCCCACAGCGAGCATCATTCTCAATGGGGGAAAAGTTGAAAGCCTTCCCCCTGAGATCAGGGACAAGACAAGGTTGCCCACTCTCACCTCTTTTATTCAATATAGTACTGGAAGTACTTGCGATAGCAATCAGAGAAGAAAAGGACATCAAGGGCATCCAGATAGGCAAGGAAGAAGTCAAGCTATCATTATTTGCAGATGACATGATATTATACCTAGAGAACCCTAAACTCTCTACCAAAAAACTCCTAGAAACAATAGACGCATATAGTAGAGTGGCAGGATACAAAATCAACACCCAAAAGTCGGTGGCTTTCCTATATACAAATAACGAAAGAGAAGAAAGGGATATTAAGGAAACAATTCCATTCACAATTGTGCCACAGAAAATCAAATACCTAGGAATCAACTTACCCAAGTGCGTAAAGGACCTGTACAAAGAAAACTACAAGACACTGCTCCAAGAGATAAAAGAGGACACTAGGAAATGGAAACACATTCCCTGCTCATGGATGGGGAGAATCAACATTGTCAAAATGGTAATACTCCCTAGAGCTCTATACAGACTCAATGCAGTCCCTATGAGGATACCCATGACATTCTTCAAAGAAATTGACCAAACAATCTTGAAATTTGTATGGAACGATAAACCCCCAAGGATAGCTAAAGCAATCCTCGGGAAAAAGAAGATGGGAGGCATCACCTTACCCAACTTCAAACTGTACTATAAGGCAGTAGTCATTAAAACAGCATGGTATTGGAATAAAAACAGACCCGTGGACCTATGGAATAGAATTGAGTATCCTGACACCCAACCTCAAACACATGATCATTTAATCTTTGATAAAGGTGCAACGAGTCTAAAATGGAGTAAGGAAAGCCTCTTCAATAAGTGGTGTTGGGAAAACTGGGCAGCGACATGTAAAAAAATGAATTTGGACCTGTGTCTAACACCATGCACAAAAATCAGATCAAAGTGGATTAAAGATCTCAATATCAGACTTGAATCCATAAAGTACATTGAAGAAAATATAGGAAAAACCCTCCATGACATTGAAGCTAAAGGCATCTTCAAAGATGAAACATCTCTAACAAAGCAACTAGAAGAAAAGATAAATATATGGGACTACATGAAACTAAAAAAGCTTCTGCACCTCAAAAAAAAACAGTGACTAAGATACAAAAGCAGTCCACAGAATGGGAAAAGAATATTCACCCAATACTCATCTGATAAGGGGTTAATATCCAAGATATATCAGGCACTGGTAGAACTTTACAAGAAGAAAACAAACAACCCCATCAAAAAATGGGGAGAAGAAATGAACAGAAACTTCAGCAAGGAAGAAATTCGAATGGCCAAAAAACATATGAAAAAATGCTCATCATCACTAATCATCAGAGAGATGCAAATCAAAACAACAATGAGATACCATTTTACACCACAGAGACTGGCACACATTCAAAAGAACAAGAACAACAAGTGCTGGCGTGGGTGTGGGGAAAAGGGGACACTCATCCATTGTTGGTGGGAATGCCGGCTGGTACAGCCTTTCTGGAAAACAATATGGACATTCCTCCAAAGACTAGAAATTGAACTCCCATTTGACCCAGCCATACCACTCCTGGGAATCTACTCTGGGAAACCAAAAATACGCAGCGGAAACACCATCCCTACTTTTATGTTCATAGCAGCATTATTCACAATAGCCAGAATCTGGAAGCAACCTGAGTGCCCGAAAATAGATGACTGGATAAAAAGCTTTGGTACATCTACACAATGGAATACTATGCAGCTGTTAGGAAAAATGAAGTTATAAAATTTGCCTACAAATGGATGGACATGGAGAAGATTATGTTGGAGCGAAATTAGCCAGAAGGAGAGAGACAGTTACAGAATGACTGCATTTATCTGCATAACATAAATATATAGGTACATATTATGATACCAATATCCAAGGTCAAGTGAAACATACATCAGGAGGTCCTGTCAAATGTGGAAATTATCACAAACGTGTGGGAGTCAGAGGCTAGGTAAGACAGAAAATGGAACAGTGTGCTAACAATTGTGAGGGTACTAATGCCAACCTAGAACTGAGCATTAAATAGAGGCAAAGGGATACACATGACAACCCTTTAATGTATGTTCTGTAATCCATAGTCTGGAGGGGAAGGAAAAGAGAAAGATAGAGAAATGGAAAGAAATAAAGAACCTGCCATGGAGGAGGGCTGGGGGAGGGGGGAGGGAACCGGGACGTTGGTGGTGGGAGATGGGCACTGGTGGCGGGATGGGTGCTGCTACACTGTATGACCAAAACCCAAATATGAACTTTTTAATTGTATATCTTTGTAATTGTAAAAATTAAAAAATTAAAAAAAAAATAAATAAAAAAAAATGAAAAAAAATACCCACCACAGCAAGAGCTGTTTAAATTAAAAACATGACAACATATGCAATAAAAGTAAATATACAAGACACTAGAAGAAAATGATAGATGTACGTGTACTCTTCTCATTAAAACACCTCCTTCTTAGAGAGAGAGAGAGAGAGGAGAGGAGATAAAGAACCTGCCATTTAGGCAGGATGTGGGAGGGGGAGGGAATTGGGGACATGGGTGGTGGCTGGGGGCACTGGTGGGGGGGCGGGTGCTGGAACACTGTGTGACCGAAACCCCCAAGCGTGAACAGCATTGTAATTGTATACCTCACGGTGGTATAATAAAATGTTAAAAAAAAAATGCCATGCATCACAGAAACTACTCTGAGCCTCTTAATGAGGAAGATGAAGGGGAAAAAATTTGAGGGGAGAAGTCAAATCCAAAATAAGAAGGGGCTGCAAACGCATATTAGTTGAAGCCCTCAGGTTAATAGCAGTTTTTCCTGGACTGGTGAAAGGGAACAGAAGGGGAAATAATACATAAGATTCCCAGATAAAGCCTGTCCTAGATTTGGAAATGAATAGGTAAAAATGAATTGGTGTATTTTTGGAGAGAGCAGAAGTATCTGATATTTACGGTTGTCTATTTATGCACCTATCTCCTCCTTCACATACCCCAGAACTACATCCTGTGTTTTCTCATCTTTAGCACTAATTCCTGTGTCTCTAGTGGCTTCTCTCCCCCAGGACTGGCTAGGAACAGGTGGCAGGTTCCTGGGCCCTTCCTTCCTTGCTAAAGCTAAGTACCTGAACCCTTCTTGCTTCCTCAACTTCCCTCCAGCTCAGGACAGAGAAACACTCAGAGGCATAGATCATGAGGATACTCGTTCTCATCCTGACATCAATTAGCTCTGTGTGATATTTGCACCACTTGCTCTCCAGTGTGAAATGAGGGTGTTGGACCAGAGAACTTTCTATATTAAACTTTGTCAGGCAAAGGAAATGTCACTGAAAATACTTCCACTGCAGGGTCACCTATGCCATTTCCTAGTTTCCAGAAGGAAAAATGTTTTCCTGAATTTTATGCTAAATACATCAGTGTTCGCCTTCACCAAGTACACCCAGGTCTGCTAACGACATCAGTGTTGGCCCCTCACCAAGTATACCAGATCTGCTAACAACATCACTGTTGGCCCTCACCAAGTATACCAGATCTGCTAACGACATCAGTGTTGGCCCTTACCAAGTACACCAGATCTGCTAACGACATCAGTGTTGGCCCTCACCAAGTACACCAGATCTGCTAACGACATCAGTGTTGGCCTTCACCAAGTACACCAGATCTGCTAATGACATCAGTTCACTAAATACACCAGATTTATTTTTAGGACTTGTAACTTTTCGTTCATGATTTGCCACGCAGCAGGTGTTTCATGCTTACAGCAGACATTCTGAACTTTCTCCCGAATCTAGATTCCAGGGGAAGATGTAGCCAAGAGCAAATAAATTGCGTAGTTAACTTTTCATACTGGTGCTCTGCTGAGATCCACTCACCCCCTCTGCTGCCCTCCTTATGGTTCCCTCACTGATCAACCTGCCCTGATTTCCTGGGTGTAACCTAGGAGCACCTGGACAAGTGTTTTCTTCATGACTGGCAAACATCCCCAAAGCTTCCCTTAGATTATTCTCATCTCCTATACCTCAGTATCTGTGAATTACCCCTATACTCTAACACATAGTTATTCCGACTTTTACAAAATCAGATCTATTTATTCCTCTCGTCACCTTCACAAGCACATCCTGTTTGGGCTGTTAAAACACAGAGCGGGCAGAAATCATACTAGTTGTGGATTTGATATGTGTAAGTGTTGTTTTCTTGAGTCTGTGATTCAGCTACTGGAATGAATGAAAATAAAGATCAGATTTCAATGTTGTTAGAAATAAATGGTTAGACTGGACGGCACCACTGAAAGTATAGAATTGGTTATATTTTATGCTTGGTCCCAGAAGTATAGAACTTGTACAGAAAAACTGTACTTTCGTCTCATGATGAGAGACATTCCCCCATAATGCCAACCCCTAATACAGTTAACTGCCTCATCCCACCAGGATTCTGTAGCATTGAGAATAAGCCAAGTATGAATTCCAGAGATACAGCTGGAAATGAGGTACTGTCCCGGTCTTTGTACTTAGTACTGGTTACTATCACACCACAAATGTAAGATGAGATTAAATTTCAATTAATGTCCCTGATGCCTCAAATATTAGATCCTATAAAAATTAGGTCTCTTCAGATACAGAATGACTGCATTTATTTGCATGACATAAATATATATGTACATATTATGATACCAATATCCAAGGTCAAGTGAAACATGTATCAGGAGGTCTTGTCAAAGGTGGAAATTATCACAAACGTGTGGGAGTCAGAGGCTAGGTAAGACAGAAAATGGAACACTGTGCTAACAATTGTCGAAAGTACTAATACTAACCTAGAACTGAGCATTAAATACAGGCAAAAAGATACACATGACACCCCCTTAATGTATGTTCTGTAATCCATAGTCTGGAAGGGAAGGAAAAGAGAAATAGATAGAGAGAAAGGGAAAGAAATAAAGAACCTGCCATGGAGGCGGGCTTGGGTGAGGGAGGGAACTGGGGATGTTGGTGGTGGGAGATGGGCACTGGTGGAGGGATGGGTGCTGGAACACTGTATGACCAAAACCCAAATATGAACTTTGTAAGTGTATATCTTTGTAATTGTATATCTCATGGTGGTATAATAAAATACTTTAGAAAAATTAGGTCTCTTAAAAATAAGACAAAAATACCAGTACATCTTTGCTCTCAATAGCCAATTTTAGGAATATCCATTTGGGTTGTATGCTTGACTTGCTTTCTGACAATATGGGAGGTACCCAAGTCAATAAAGAGATTAAATGAAAGAAAGCATCTGCCCACATATAATTTTTTTTTGCCCACATATAATTAATGCAAGCATTAATCCCATCATCTATTAATACTTACCAGCTGTAAAATGTACACATACTAGACTCCATTTCAGAAAATAAGAGAAAAAGACCAACAGACGTGTAGATCAGCTGTGGAGCTCTGTGCTGGTGCGTGTCTGTATCACTGGTAAGGAGACCAAACTAGAGGCCAAGCAGCCTTGAGCAAAGGAGCTCGTCTCTCTTAGCCTTTGTTTCCTCAGTTATAAATTTAGAAAATACCTCTGGTCTCATGAGGTCATATCTGAGAAGTAAATGAAATGATTACGCTTTCAGGCTGCCTGACATAGCACCTGGGTCACTGAAGGTCCTTATCAAGGGTTTTTTGTCCCACTCTCATTGAAGTGAAATCTGGGGCTCACAAGAGTGAAATAACGTAAACACGACACTTGGTGCCCAGAAGATAAAAGCAGCAGCCAGCTGTATATAGCGCCTATGACACATGGTGGAAGCACTAACTCAGCCTCTGGGGGCTGGAAAGAGATCAGGAAAATGCAGCAAAATAAATGGCACTGGTGATTTTCCGGGACTATTGGTAAACTTTGGTCTGGACTCGGAGATTTCACTCAGCCGGTTGTTGGCTTCGCCATGAATACACAGGGAGCTTCAGTTTGGCCCCTTAAACAGCTTCGAGCTTACTGAATTCAGGTCTACTGGACAAACTTTATTTTTTGTATGTACCTACACTTGTCAGTGCTTGGGGGATTGAAACATGCTAGTGATTAAACCTGGGCTTCCCACAGGAAGAGCATGTGCTCCAGCCCTTTGAGCTAATCTCCTCAGTCTGTAGATAGTCCTTGGTGAGGAGAAATATCACAGGCTATCACAGAAATATCACTGTCAGATTCCACCTGACTTGTTTTACTTCAGAACTGACAGGTGAGAAGTGAGAGAGTGAGTAATTGTCTCGGAACAGTCTTCTAGAATGTTCTAAGAATACCACAGCATTCCTCCTTCTAATGTGCAAGAAAAATGTTTCTTCCCATCAGTAAAATCCTCAAGCACTACTAGGACCAAGATTTCTCTGATACTATATTTCCAAGTTGATTTCCATTCATTCATTTCTTTCTCATGTTTATAGTATTTATTCTGTATTTATTCATGGTTTAAGCCATGAACTAGTATCATCTTTTTTTTGATGAAAAGGAATCCTCAAAGTAAAACATTGAAAAGATCATGAATCTTAAGAAAGTTTCTCACTCTATCTGTCTCTGGATCTGGCTCTGTATGGTCTATCTGTCTTTGTCTCTGTCTTACATAACTAAAATAAATCTTGTCACTTGTCTTCCTGTTGTTCATCAATTTGCTCGAGCAGGCACCAGTAACATCTCCATACTTTCTGTCGCATGCTAGTGTAGCCCATGGGCATCTGCTCGCACCAGGAACACGAAGTGCCTCAAACCATTCATTCAGGTCTGGGAGGAGGTCTATAATTGTTACTGGTTTTTGGCATATCAAATATGACATGGGTAGCTTGCCAGGGCTCTACCATGTGGGTGGTATACTCTCAGTAGTAGTATCTCAGTTCGTGCATTTGCTGATGAACTGCACAGCCACAGAGCAGTCGTACACAACAGGGAGAGATGGGCTTATCTCTTGGGTGGAGTCTGAGAGCTGTGGAGTCCGGATGTTAAAATAGCAACCCTCATGGTGTGGGGGTTCCTCTGGTTTCTTGCGAGGCTCTATTTGGATAGCGGACCAGGGCCAGAACTTGCCTTCCCTCCCGGATGCCTCAACATTAGACAAAAATAATAAATTTTTCACACACAGACACAAGTCTAATATGTATATACTCAAAAGTGAATCCATTTTCCACTAATAAAAATACTTAGCAATTTTTCATTTGAATAAAGCTAAACTGAAAGAATAAACTTTTATAAGCTGTTATGATATAACAAAAATGACTAAATAACTTGATCACTTGATCACTTGAATCCGTTATTCATCGATTTGCTCAAGCGGGCACCAGTAACATTTCCATTGGACCCTATCACGTTGACTAATATAACTAAATAATGTGTTATTTATTGACTAAATAACACAACATTTAAAATAGGGGTATGTCGGGGGACGCCGCCGGGGTCCCCAACAGTGCCAGGAAGCAAGTTCCCTTCTACCTCTGAAGCCGGTGGGGAATGGATGAAGATTCAGGAATCCAATGCAGTTTTAAAATGCTTTACTTATCACAGGTTAAGGCATACAAATCAGCAATAGGAAAAAACCCTGTGCTTAGGATTCCCGGCTAGAACACCAGCCACATGTAGTCCAAGATGGCGGCCACCACGTGTTAAGGCCCTGTAAAGAGGAGACAAAGACAAGACCCCAAGAAGGGTGCGAGCTCGCAAAGAGAGAGACCAAAAAGAGGAGAGAGCCCAAAAAATAGAGTGAGAAAGAGGAAGCAGGTTGGTTTTATACCCCTGCAACTCAGACCTCCCACTATTATGGGAAGCAGGAAGGGTCAAATGCCCTTAGGTAATTTCTCCCAGCACCCTCACCTAGGCCCTATTATATGCTGTTTTGAGCCAAGATCTGCCTGGAAATGCCTTATGGGGTAGAGAAGGGGGTTTCTGAGATGGCATGTCTCTGTACCAAAGACTAATACTAATGCCAGTAAAATATTTCTCCAAGCCTTCACAAGAGTCTCGTCTACTTCACGGTAGTTTTATATTGTAGTTGCCTTTGAGTTATCAGGGAGCTATGCTTGCTTGCTTGGAGGCAAACAGCATTTATCTCTGGTGTAATTACTTAGAGATCCAACGTGGTCAGGCAAATATGCTGGTAAGATCTAGCTAGTCCCACGATGATTGTGGTCGCATGAGAGAATATTTATTCCAGTCAGTATAGAATACATGGTAAGATAAACTGCCACATTTAGACTACCCCCCCTATCTACGAAGTGACCTGCAGGAGACAATCCAGGGCAGATGCAGAGGTTCTTAGAGGAGTCCTGCAACAGGGGTAGAAGGGGTCATTATTGGGTTTCAGTCATAAAATGTCTCTTCACTAGTGCATTCCCCACCACCAATGTCTCCAGTTTCCCTCCCACCCCACACCTCCCCATCTGCCTCTATGGCAGATACTTTACATGTTTATTTTTGAGTATCTATTTCTCAGCGTATTTGGGTTGCTGTAGCAAAATAGACTGAGAATCTTGTGGCAACAGGAATTTATTGTTCCCAGTTCTGGGGGCCAGGATTCCCAAGATTCAAGTGCGAGCATAGTCCCATTGCAAGAACAACACTCCTAGCACATTGCTGTGTTATTGCATGGTGGAGGGTCTGTGGGTCTTGTTAGAGCTGCTGCTGCTTCTTCATTATTATTAGTATTAGTATTAGTATTAGTATTAGTATTAGTATTAGTATTAGTATTAGTATTAGTATTAGTATTAGTATTAGTATATGTGCTGCCGAGGCGAGCACTGGCTCTCACTGTGCCCAGCCGCTCATGAGGTGCCTGGGAGGGATGGCAGGTTCTAGCCCTGGCCTGCCACCCCAGCAGAGCCCTCACAACAAGCCAGACGATCCCCCACTCCATGGGGACCTCAATTTTCCACATCCAGACTTCCTCCTTGTCAGAATTCCACCCAGCAGACTAGCCTATCACAGCCTGGCTCATCGAGATCCACCTTGCTGCAGTCTTTTTTAATCCAGCCCAGGTATGCTGATCCAGAGATAGACATGGGGCAGAGCTGCTACTGGCTCTCACTGTGCCCAGCTGCTCATGAGGTGCCCGGGAGGGATGGCAGGTTCTAGCCCTGGCCTGCCACCCCAGCAGAGCCTCACAGCAAGCCAGACGACCCCCCCCACTCCATGAGGACCTCCATTTTCCACATCCGGACTTCCCTCTCGTCAGAACTCCACCCAGCAGACCAGCCTATCACAGCCCAGCTCTCACAGTCCATTGCGGCCGCGGTTCATCAATAAATGCTGGATTTAGAGATGACTACAAGAGTATGCTACCCGCACGGCAGAGCCTGGCAAGCTACCTGTGTCGTATTTGATATGCCAGATACCAGTAACAATTATAGACCTCATTCCCATGACCTGATGGAATGGTTTGAGGCTCTTTATGTTCGGAGCAAGCAGGTGCCCTTGGGCTCTACTTGCATGAGACAGGACATATGGAGATGTTGCTGGTGCCCGCCGAGCAAATCGATGATGAACGGGAAGACAGTGATACAGTGATTATTATTATTATTATTATTATTATTATTATTATTATTATTATTTTGGGGACCACACTTGTACTCAGGGCTTAATCCTGGTTTTGCACTCAGGGATCATTCCTGGTGGGCCTAGGGGACCACGTGTGGTGCTGGGGGATTGAACCCTAGTTGGTCGCGCACAAGGCGAATGGCCTACCTGTCGTATTGCTCTGGGCCCTCACGAGAGCTGCATTTGTCAGGGCACTGGCACCGTTTGTGATGGCTCCATGCATGACTAAGAACTTCTGTAGACCTTCACCTCCTAGATTGCCGTTTTTTGAGGGATTAGGATTTCAACTCTGGTTCTGAGCAGTTAACCCATAGCACTTTTTAAATCAAATAAAAAGGTACTGGAGAGATCATCTATGGACTGGATGTAATTTTGCATGTAAGAGGCTGGGGTCTGCTCCCTGACACTGCATGGCCCCTAAACATCACTGAAGCACTGGCAAGACTAACTGGTGCTTAGTATAGGTTTGTAAAAGGTATTTTTTAATCGTTGTTATCTTGAAACCAGAACTAGAGATTCTTATTTTTTATAAAAAATTATTGGGGTGCATGTTCATGATTTTGGGGCATATTTATACTTCCTAATATGTGTTTTAATGACTTTTAGTTATAGGTAGGATATATAAGTAGCTCCCTGGATCAAGAATGATTAGTGCAGACATGGATACATTTTTTTTTTGTGGATGGGGGTGGCCACAACACCTTTCAGGTCTCAGGGCTTACTCTTGGCTCTGTGCTCAAGGATCACCCCTGGTGGGTTTAGGGGACATATGGGATGTTGGGGATTGGGTTGGCCACATGCAAGGCAAGTACTCAAGCTTATGTACTAAAATAAATCTAATTTATGAAAATACTTATCACAAACTTTAGTTTGGGAAAATAATTTTCACAGCACGATCTTACTGCTCAAGATTTGAATTTGATTTCCATTTTCCTTTTTTCTTTTTTAAACAGAATACTGCAGCATTCCAAGTAACTGTTCAAGATGACAATAACATCGTTGTCTCTTTAGAAGCTTCTGATGTTATGAAGCCATCTTCTGTATATGTTGTGAAGATAACTGGTGAATCAAAAATTACTTCTTTGAATTTGAGGAATTCAACAGAACTTTGCCTCCTCCTGTTATTTTTAAGGCCAATTATCATGGGCTTTATTATATCATCACTCTGGTCGTGGTAAATGGAAATGTGGTTACCAAACCCTCCAGATCCATCACCGTGTTGACAAGTAAGCATTGCGCAAATTCCTGTCCTCTCTCATCCTTCTCTGGGCATGCTCCTGTGGTTCTCACTGAAGAAGGTCCTTCCAAGTAGAATAATCAGAAAAACTGCCAAGAAGTGACATAGATTGAAAGTTCTGCTATACATGATGAATACGATGTGTTGTCAATGTTCCATACTTAACTATAACAAAAACTTTGCTGAACAAAACTGTTTTAAACAATGAGTAAATCTCAGTAAGACTGTATATTTTGAGACTGACAAGTTATATTCATGAGTGAACTATATAATTTCTGTTCTGTAAATTTACAGGCTGATGATAACTAAGCCTGCTTTTTTCAGAACACATTCTCATGTTTTGGAATTTGGTTTTCATATCAGGAATTTATAGTCATTATTCAGCCTGCTCAAATTCAGTTAGACATTTCTGTTCTTGTTTTGGGGCCACACTCAGCAGTGCTCAGGGATCATTCTGGTGTGCTCAAGGGACCATTTGGCATGCCAGGGAACTGAACCCGAATAAGCTGCAAGCAAGGCAAGCACCGTACCTGCAATACCATCTCTCAGGCCCTGATTTTAATTTGTTTTAGAAGTTGTACATTTGTAGTTAAGAGGAAAAAAGATCGTATGATCCTTTGCTATTCCCCATCTCAGCCCCCAAATATCCCGGGTTTCCTCTGCCCAAGAAAAATGCTAGTATAATAAAATAAGACAATACAAATCAGTGGCATTTGAACCTTCTGTGTTTTCTATCTTAAAGGGTTAATGCTGACTCTTGGAAATTTTTAGTAGCAATTTTGACTAGACATGATTTTCACTTTACTCTCTGACTTTAATACCTAATCTCATGGTAAGATATGACTCTACTTTTATGTTGTGGTAAGGAAGGAAAACTGTTATCTTAAAGATGATGTATTTTATTACTAGAGAAGTTCAATGCCTCAGCAAAGTTCTTTTACTCATTTCTCTGGTGCAATTTATTTCAGTGGCTGCACTTTTTAAAATGCCAGCTATGTGATCATTCTAACTACAATTAAAGAAAAGTACATTGTGATATTTTCTGTTGGGAGAAAATGAAAGTGGAACACCAAGAACCAACAACCTAGAATCAAGCTAGAGGACACATTTTTTTATCACATCTGTCAAAATTAATTAAAGTTTCTCTTGGCCAAGATCCAGAATAAGTATTGAGTCCTAAAAATTAGAAACTCACAGATCCAAGACCTTTAAGTTTTATGAGCATAATGAACAAGTCTAGGAACTCTTGAATTAAAAGAAGTCATGGTAAAATGCTATTTGACTAAGTTTCAGAAAAAAGAATAGTGGAGAGTTATAGATCCCAGAGACAGACTGAGACAAAGACTATATTGATACAATTCCTTGAAACCATTTTACTCACCTTCATAATTTTATAAGCACCCAGCATGAGCCTCACAATTCATTAATAGGTAATCAATAAATGTTACGTCAATTCAGGTGAGCAAGTAACAGGATAAATAGCCAGAAGGAGGGAGGGGGAGAACAAATGCAAAACCAAATAAAACTATGATAAATGGAGCTGACTCCACATTCATTACCATGATTAGCCTCCCCCTCAAACAAAACTGGAGGACTCAGCCCTTTAGCTAATGATTCAGAAATAATTTGGTACGTAAATAAATGTTCAGATATTTCTAAAATATCTTCTGGATATTTTAGGACATGCTGTGAACTTCAAAACTATTCTTCAAAAATGTCTAAAATATGTTTTTTTTTTCCTTTTTAACATGTGGGATTAGAAGTGCGTGGTCAAATGCCCCCAGATGTGGTAATTTGGGAGAGATTGCTTTTATTATTGATTTCTAGCTAAATGTCATTTATTCATGACTGTGAATAAATGTCACAGTCATGAAAAAGCATAATTTGTAGGTTCAGTTGCTTCAAAAATTGCTTGCTGGCCCCAATTGTCTCTCTCCATGAGATCTCTGTGCTCACATGATGGGTGAGTTTCCACACCTGTCAGCTTATTGTTCAAGTGCTAGACCTGTATCTGAAGTGTTTTCTGCTAACTTGTTCTAATGGTGATTGGTACTCGAGTGTGTAATTCTCTACCTGTAAGCAGATAACTCTATTTCTACTCACTTCTGTTTGTTCATGCTTTACCTTTTTTTGCTGTTGCAATACTAAGTGCTAATTCTTTTAGGGTTTCTGTCTTTTCAGTGACCTGCTTATTAGCCCCATTGAAAGTTCTTCTATCCCAGAAATGTGCCTTGTGTTGGAGTCTTGTTTGTCTCATAGCCATGGAGCTTTTCAATACTATAAGAATAGTATTTTCATACTGTTCTTATTCTTTTCCTTTTAGCCTACCTATGTCTTTCTTCATTTTTAAATGGGTTTCTGAGAGACAGCACAGACAATTATGAAAATGCATAGACAATTATGAAAATGCAAGCTTCCATCATTTCTATTTCATGTGGTTATTTATGTGGTTGGATTTAATTTCAATCTGCCGTATTGCTAGACTTTGCAGGAGGAATGGAGGAGGGGATGCTGTCAATCTTGTCTATTCTGAAGTGAAGTTATGTTTAAGGTATTAGTTTCTTCCAGTGATCACAGATTTAAATTCTACCAGTAATGTGCTGACAGTGGCAGTTGGGAATTCCTGAGTTACCCCCAGTGGTTGCAGAGTTCAGCAAAACCTGAATACTCAGCCACGAGGGACTCCAGATTGTGCCCTCCATTGATCCAGATTGCTATAATCTGTTCCTTGCTGCTAAATTTGGGCTCAGAGAGGGGTGGGAGGTCTGTTTCTCCAGGTCCAGCCTCAGATTTAGGCAACCTTATGGTCCTTTGTGGTACAGCCCCAGAATACTTGCTCTTTTCTCTACCCTAAGGGGCCAATTTTAGCCTAAAACTATGGAAATCCTGAGTCATAGAGCTTTCATCCACTGCGCAGTAATAACTAATCTCTGTTTTGTACCAGTGCCTCACTGAGGGTGCAAAAGTTTCCTTGTTTACTCTCAAAAACAGCATTTGTCATTTCTACAACCCCCTGCAAAAGGGCTGAGAATGTCTTGGCTTAAAAACTGGGACTTCTCTGACTCTTCCCAGGGCCTAATGCTTCTGATTTGTATTTAAGAATGGCCTGAGGATGTGAGTGATGATTCTCCAAATCCCTGAGAGATAAAGCTATTTTATATATAACTAGTCTCTTCCTGACTCAGGAAGACCAGACACAGACACACGTGGCAGAGCTGCTACCGGGTCTCCCTGTGCTCAGCTGATCATGAGGCACCCAGGAGGGAAGGTGAGTTCTAGCCCTGGCCCACCATCCCAATAGAGCCTTGCAAGAAGCCAAAGGAACCCCCACACCATGAGGGCCACCACTTTCAACATCCAGACTCCACAGCTTGTCAGAGCTCCACCCAAGAGAAAAACTTAGGTCTCCCCATTGCGTTTCATCAGTAAATGCATGAGATGAGAGCCTACTTCTGAGAGTATACAACTCACAGCAGAGCCTGGCAAGCTACCCGTGTCATATTAGACATGCCAAAAACCAGTAACAATTAAGACCTCATTCCCATGACCTAAAGGAATAGTCTGAGGCTCTTCATGTTCCTGGAGCGAGTGGATGCCCTTGGGCTACACTAGTACGCGACAGAATGTATGGAGATGTTACTGGTGCCCACTCAAGCAAATCGATGAACAATAGGAAGACAAGTGATACAAGAGATGCAAGTGATTCCCTTCTTGCTTCTCATGAACACCTGATAGAGGCCCAGAGCATAAACATGGGACGAGGATGAGCTACCCCTTAGCACAAGGGACGGGGATGAGTTACCTCTGGGCACAGGGGATGGGGATGAGTTTCCTCTGAGCACAGGGGGTGGGGATGCGTTACCTCTGAGCACAGGGGATGGGGATGAGTTTCCTCTGAGCACAGGGGGTGGGGATGCGTTACCTCTGAGCACAGGGGATGGGGATGAGTTTCCTCTGAGCACGGGGGGATGCGTTACCTCTGAGCACAGGGGCGGGGATGCGTTACACCTGAACACAGGGGATGGGGATGAGTTATTCCCTGCGCACAGGGGCGGGGATGTGTTACACCTGAACACAGGGGATGGGGATGAGTTATTCCTGCACAGGGGCGGGGATGAGTTACACCTGAACACAGGGGATGGGGATGAGTTATTCCCTGCGCACAGGGGCGGGGATGTGTTACACCTGAACACAGGGGATGGGGATGAGTTATTCCTGCGCCAAGGGGGTGGGGATGAGTTACACCTGAACACAGGGGATGGGGATGAGTTACACCTGAGCACAGGGGGTGGGGATGAGTTACCTCTGAGCACAGGGGATGGGGATGAGTTACACCTGAACACAGGGGATGGGGATGAGTTACACCTGAGCACAGGGGGTGGGGATGAGTTACCTCTGAGCACAGGGGATGGGGATGAGTTATTCCTGCGCACAGGGGCGGGGATGCGTTACACCTGAACACAGGGGATGGGGATGAGTTATTCCTGCACAGGGGCGGGGATGAGTTACACCTGAGCACAGGGGGTGGGGATGAGTTACCTCTGAGCACAGGGGATGGGGATGAGTTACCTCTGAGCACAGGGGATAGGGATGAGTTTCCTCTGAACACAGGGGGTGGGGATGAGTTACCTCTGAGCACAGGGGATGAGGATGAGTTATTCCCTGCACAGGGGCGGGGATGCGTTACACCTGAACACAGGGGATGGGGATGAGTTACTTCTGAGCACAGGGAACAGGGATAAGTTACCCCTGAGCACAGGGAACAGGGATGAGTTACCCCTGAGCACAGGGCACTGGGCTGGGTTATCCAAGTGCCCAGAACTCCAGCTCTCCTAAGCCAGTGTCTAAGGACTTTGTCTGTTTTTCTACATCTGTGTTGTCCAGTTTGTTGTCCCGGGATTTTAATTTTAAGTTCATTTTTTAATTCACTTTGAATTTAATCTATGTACCACAGGTAGCTAGAAGTCAGCTGTTGGACAGAACCATTCTAAAACGGCATTTAGAACATACACAGGTATATTCCTGAATCCGTCAAAAATCACAGTTGCATTCTTTTCTTCTCTTTTGCTGGTGTCCTTGCCCTGCAGGAAGAAGTGAAACATTTTTGTACCTTGCACTCTGCAGAGGGCCGGCCCCTCTGAGAAATTTAGTTTGCAATCACACCTGTCTTGCAGTTACACCTCTCTGAGAGGCTCAAGAGCAAGTTATGGTCACATGCATTAATCAGCCTTTTCTTCTTCGCCTTGGGGTAGAGTAGGGAGTAGCTCTATCTTGAAGCTTTCTATATCTTAAGTGGAAGAAGGAACTCGTATTGATTTCTTAAGAGAAAAAAGCTAATTTATGATTTCTTTGGTCTCTCACCTTCAATTCCCTTTCTGAAGACTCAATTACTGGATCATGGATTTTGAAAGCAAAAATTGGATATGAACACAAAGATTGTAGATAAATGCACAAATATTGGTGGCTTTAAGTGTGAGGTGACATTTGGGTTTCAGCTTCCTCTCTTTTAAGAAATAAGAGGGAATTGAAGAACATAATGACTCAAAGTACTTTTTAGCTCTAATGGCGGAAACTTTAGTGTGTCAATCAATGGTGCATTTTTGCCATCTTTCTTTAATGGAAAGCTGGTTTTGGAACTTTGGAGAGCATTTGCTCCCTAAGTTCACTCATTATTCTCCAAACTAAAAGAGCATGTTTGTTGGAGTCTTTTGTTGTGTGTTGGAAGCCTGTGTTGATGAAATGAGCGGTGACACAGCCTTTGACCCTCGGGCCATCTTTGCTATTTCTCTGCAGTTGTTCTAGTGCTCTATGGTGAAGATGAATAAAGAATGTCAAAGATGTCAAAATATAAGCTCAGTGCAGACACATCGCTCCAGTGTCTATTAATATTTAATTAATTGAGGCCTTACAACATATTGCACATACTTGAGAAAGAAGAATGGTTTCTTTCACTATAATATACATGAAAATGGTTGCTTAGGGTACAGGAGCCAAAGTGATAGAGCAGCAAATAGAACACTTGACTTTCATGTGGCAGACCCATGTTTGATCCCTGGCATCCCTTATGGTCCCCATGCACTTCCCAGAGTTATTCCTAAGTGCAGAGTCAGGTGTAATCCCTGGGAATCTCCAGGTATGCCTCTCCAAAAAAGAAAAACAATTAGGGCACTGTTATACACCTGTCTACTGTGTCCTGAGGCCCTTGAAATATTAGTAGCTCCAAATATTGCAGAACTCACAGAAACACAACAGATATTTTTATATATATATATAAAGAATATATATTTTATATATACATATACATGTATATATGCATGTATATGCATATACATATACATTATATATACATATGTATATATGTATATATGTATGCATATATATTGCTTTTGCATCACAGCAGGTGGTGCTCTGAGGTTACTCCTAGGTCTGCACTCAGGAATTACTCCTGGCAGTGCTCAGGGGACCATCTGGGATGCTGGGTATCAAACCCAGGTCTGTTGCATGCAAGGGAAACTCCCTACCCACTATCACTACAGGCCCCACAACAGATATTCTTTACAAATCTTTATAAATAACTATTTGGTTCTTTACTTTTATTTGCTCTCTTTGTTTTCCATGACATGACCGAAGAGTCAGTGAAACAAGGATGAATAAATGCAGCTACACTCAGAGAGGGTAGATGCTAGTGAAGAAGACAGCTACAGAAACCATTATAAAATATGGCAAATCCTCTAAGACTCTATGCCCAGGTTCTCTAGACAACATTGGGAAGATCCTTCAGGGGAAACAGTCATTAAAATACAAATAAATCAGTCAAATAAATCAAGTACAGAAAGTGTGTCCCTCAGGGTTACAGAGAGGTAGTTACCTGTGCCAAGAAGAGAATTGTGCCATGAGAAGAGAAATCACCTGCCACACTGAGGAACTGCACAAAGGGGACATGTCCAGCATCCAAAGTCCCTGACAGTAAGAAGGAAGGGTGACTGGAAGAGTTGGAAGATCCTTGAACACTGCGCACAGAAGCGTAAGCCTCAGTCAATAAGTGGTGAGCAGTGAGGACAGTCTATACAATGAAACGGCTCAGGAAGTTTAACTGGGGGCAAGTTCCTTCTTACGCCAGTGCTGCAAGTCATTGGCTTCTGGATCCTACACTGGGGTGTGGGAATCCCCGAGCAGATTCTGTGGGAAGCAATTCCAACCGTGAGCCTTAGGGTTACGGATATCTGAAAACTACATAGCTGGCAGTAGGCAAATTTTACTTTCGCTATTTCTTGGTTTGCTAGTTGATCTGTTGTAGGGTTTAGGAAACTCATTTCTGCAAAGGCCCAGATGACAGATATTTCATTTTTTCATGGGCCTCCCAGTGTTCCTGGTAGGTAGTCAGTCATGGAATGACTGCAGGAAGCCCTGCAAGTGACTCAGGCACCAATTAGTGGCTATGTTCTCATAAAACTACTTGGATTTTAGGTCATTTTTATGTCATGAAATATTCTTCTAAAGGTCATGCTTAGCTCACAAGTCACATAAAGACAGGCGATAAGTGAGATTTGCCTTCTGGGTTATCAGTTGTTGGTTCCGGTAGAAGGTCTTCACTGTAAAAGACTAAATGATTTCAGTGATGCCACAAGCCTAGTGTTCACTCCTTAAAGTGTGTGCAGCGTGCACCCAGTGCAAAATCAGTGCAGTTTAAGCCTGATCAATGACGTCTAACAGAAAGCTACTCATGGGCTGGGAGCAAAGGCCAATGAAACGAATCTGGCAGAGTGTCAATGAGATGGAGACTCAGATAATCTCTGACAAAGTGAGGGTCTTGGGTAGCCAACAGACTTAGATGATTGGAACAGAAATAAATAAAGAAAACTAAGATGTCGCTGAGAGCGTGGAGAGTCTCTGTACCAGAGAACCCCTCCCCAGGACTCTAGGAAATAGATGCTTCTGACTTAGAGGTGGCTGAGCCACTGGATCATGCTTATGTCTTATCTAAAGACAGGGCAAGTGTTTTTTGGCTCCACCCAGGATCTGTTCCTGTTCCTGTTCCTTTTGCTGCCATGAGATGTGAGTGCTGTTTACAGGCGCATCTACCTTCCTCATGAAGATGGGGGTCAGAAAGGCTAGGGTTGGTCACACGGAAATCCCAGGATGCTAATTGTAGGCCCCAGTAACATTTTTTTAAAATTTTACACTAATCAGGCAGAGAAATGTAAGGTGAACTTCCCATCCTCGCCACGCCAACATGCGAAGGGGCCTCGCCTTCTTCATACTGTGCCAATTACACATTCACTTTTGATATTCATCTTGCACCTGAATTAGTTAACTCCAGAACTTCATTGAACTTCCTATTCACCACAAATATATCAAAGGTAATTAAAGACCATAAAATGATCTTCCATTGGAATAGCACTTCTTCATTATGTGGGACATTTGATGAGGAACAATAATCCTATTAGGTGTCATTTAAAAATACATAGCAAAAGAACAAAATGGGACTTTAATATCAAAAAATTTCTAGTGGAAAAAATAAAATAGGAAATTCCTACATAGTCATACACTCTATTGTTCCTACCTGAGGAGAAAGAAAACCAAAAGTTCATTGCTAGGCTTTAAAACAAGATGACTGCCTCTGAATTGGAAGAAAAAAAGAATTTCAAAGGCAGAGTCCCCTGTTCTCTGGGAAGTACAGACTGAGTGTGGGACCCACCAGAGCAAGGAACCCTGACAAGGTCCATTCTAGAAGGGACATGGAGTTAGACTTTACATTTGGAGCAAAGTGTCCTCTTGTGGATAGAAACAGCATGTGAGGGGCAGGGAAGCAGGGTGTGCTATCAGTGTTGCCTTCTGCCTCTCAGGATACTGAGCTTGTGGAATCCAGGGAACCATCCACAGCATCAGGGTTACCTCGTTCATGTTATATGACCTTGTACTACATTGGTGGCTCCGGTAAGCTGAAAGGAGATGATGGCTAACCTGCCTTGACATAGCAAAGAATAAGCAAGGACTCAAGCAAAGAGAAAAAAATATATAGAATTGACCTTGGTCTCTATTTCAAGACTCATGAATAAATCTGTGCTAAAATAGATGGCAACTTTTCCATTTGAGGCTACATTGTACCTAGCAGTATCTTTTTTGTTCTGCAACTCAAAACAATAAATACATGAATTACATCTATTCGAGATCTTATGGAAGAGTAAGTCAAATACAGAAATGAAACAAAAATATGCCAAAAATAAATGGAAATGTTTACAAATGAAAACGCAGTCATTCCAAATAATTTAATATTTGATCAAACGGGCGAAAATAATTTAATCCATCATATTTAAAGTTAAGTAACTGAATAAAAATAAACTAAAGTAAATGAAGAAAAATATTAGGATAAATCCTGTCCATATAACAGTTAAATAGTTGGTAAATGAGGGATAATAGTAGAGTGACCTTATGCAGAAAGATAACTCTCGGGTGTAGAGAATCAACATCAGAGCACAGGAAACACAATGGAAAAGCTTCACAGAAACCCACAGGCTCCATGAATGAAAATAATAACAAACAAAGGCTCTCCTGGCACCTACCCACTCTGTAAGCTCTCAGAAAATGATTTGGCGACACCATGTTAAGATTGTTTAATTAGCTCAAATAAATGATGGCACAGGTGGTCAGCAATGCACAGGGATATACCGCAAATGAGTAAACTACAATCAAAATGACAGTCAGAAATGAAGAATTTGGGGGCCAGAGAGATAGTCCAGCAGGCGTTTGCCTTGCATGCAGCCAGTGCATGCCGGCCCGGTTCGATCCTCAGCATCCCATATGGTCTCCCAAGCACTGCCAGGAGTAATTCCTGAATGCAGAGCCAGGAGGAACCCCTGAGCACTGCCAGGTATGACCCAAAAAAGCAAAAAAAAAGAAGAAGAAGAAGAAGAAGAAGAAGAAGAAGAAGAAGAAGAAGAAGAAGAAGAAGAAGAAGAAGAAGAAGAAGAAGAAGAAGAAGAAGAAGAAGAAGAAGAAGAAGAAGAAGAAGAAGAAGAAGAAGAAGAAGAAGAAGAAGAAGAAGAAGAAGAAGAAGAAGAAGAAGAAGAAGAAGAAGAAGAAGAAGAAGAAGAAGAAGAAGAAGAAGAAGAAGAAGAAGAAGAAGAAGAAGAAGAAGAAGAAGGAAGAAGGAAGAAGAAGGAAGAAGAAGAAGAAGAAGAAGAAGAAGAAGAAGAAGAAGAAGAAGAAGAAGAAGAAGAAGAAGAAGAAGAAGAAGAAGAAGAAGAAGAATTTGGTAGATGAACTTTTTAATTGTATATCTTTGTAATTTTAAAAATAAAAACATTTAAAAAAAATTAAAAAAAATAAATTTAATTTATTAAACATAAAAAAAAGAATTTGGTAGATGATATCAACAGCCCAATAGAACATTTGAGCAGCAGAAGAGCAACAGCTGAGAATCTCTAGAAAGCAACTGAATATGCGAGAAGTCTAAAAATACATGAACAGCACACCAGAAAAGCTAAGGGAAGGGTTCAAAAAGAGCAAGATAAAATTCATTGGAGTCCCTGAAGGCAAATTTAGTGAAGAACTACCCCAAAAATCACAGGTAAGAATTTCTCAGCATTGAGAAACACAGCCATCCAAATCCAAGCTGTCTAGGAAGGTTTCAGTAAGAAAGAGACCCAAACAGAAAAATACAAGACCCTGTATTCAGAGCGATAAAGGACAAAGGCAGAATACTCAAAGCAGCAAGACCAGAAAAGGAACTTACATACAAAGGGTCTCCCATAAAATTTGCAGATCACTCAAGTGAGAGGCACAGATACAGGGAATAGTGGAAAATAAAGAAAAAACTAATGAAGGGAACACCTCTCCCAGAATACACTACCCAGCTAGAGTAGCAACCAGATTTGAAAGAGTATTGCAAATTTTTTATGGACAGTCAGAAAATCAGAAAATTTGTAGCCTTGAAACCAATTTTGCGAAAAAGTATTTTTAAAACTTCTTTAGAAGACATTTTACCATTGAATGTGGCATTTTGCCCCTGGATATGGCATTTATTGGTGGTGCCTTTGCCCTTTACTATATTAAGAATGTCTATGTACTCCCATCTTGCTAAGGTTATTTACTTTTCAATCACTTGTATCACTTGTATCACTTGTTTTCCTGTAGTTCATCGATTTGCTTGAGCGGGCACCAGTAACATCTCCATATGTCCTGCCACATGCCAGTGTAGCCCAAAAGTATCTGCTCACTCCAGGAACATAAAGAGCCTCAAACCATTCGTTCAGGTCATGGGAATGAGGTCTATAATTGTTACTGGTATTTGGCATATCAAATACGACATGGGTAACTTGCCAGGCTGACTCAGAAAAAATCGTTTTTTTATTTTTATTTTTTTTCTTTTGGGCTCATATCCAGCCATACTTAGGGGTTTCTCCTGACTCTGCATTCAGGAATTACACTTTTTCAATATTGCTGCCACTTTTTTCAATATTGAAAAATTTTTACTTATAGTAAATTTTGTTTTTTAAAGATTTTGCATCTATAGAGATTTTATTATAATAGTTTACTTATTAATGCAGATGCTTAAGCATTGTCTATATTATTTTTTAATATAGTATTCCCTTTTTAAGATAAAACATCTTTTATACTTTATATCATATTTCCCTTTAAATTATTTTTAATTCTCTTCTCCTCAGTCTTACTAAATTGTATTTGTATGATTTATCTATTTCATGCAAATTTTTAAATATATTAGTTTAGAGTTATTCATACTATTAATTCTTAAAACTTGTATACTTATGAAAGAGTTTTTGAAAAACTATAAACTTACATTGATTTACATTATTGTGAAGGGGACCGGAGTGATGGATAGTCCAGTGGGAGGACGATTACCTTGCACCCAGGTTTGATCCCTGGAATCCTATATGGTCCCCAGAGCACTGCCAGGAGTAACTCCTCAGTGCAGAGCCAGGAATAACCCCTGAGCATCACCGGGTATGACCCAAAAAGCAAAAAGAAAGAGAAACAAATACATTGTTGTGAATTTCAGGAGTTTAGCTTTATTCACCTGTATGTGTGTGGATGTTACCATCATCACAATTAAAAAATAAAATCTCTCCCAAATGCAGGATATAAAGAAACAGTAAGGAGACAATAAAGAACCAAAGGTGTAAGAGCCAGCGATTTTCTCTTTTACAGAACTATGCTTGCCTAGGGGAAGGTCAATGAAAGGGATCCTTAGGACACTGGAGCAAAGTAGACACTCTGGTCATGGGCGTGGTGTTGTAATGATGTATGCATGAAAGAATAACTAGCAGTGTTATAAGTCATGATACCTCCGTATGGTAAAAACAAAGACTCTGGAGATGTACACCCTCGCATATTTGTTCAATTTCCCTGGATAGTAATTTAAAGTCACATATTACTTTTATCTGCTGAATGTTGATCTTAATATTCGTTCTTAATCTCAAAGGTGCTGCAAATGGCAAATGAAAAATAAAAAGAATATCAAAGCTTTTTGAAAGGCAAACACCCTATTAAATGTACTTTAGTAATACTTGCTAAGGGTAAGGCTCTTGAGTACTGAATTCGGTACTCCCAAATAATAAAAATATGTGTTAGGTTGTGATAGGTGTATGTCTTGGTATTTCCAAGTATTGATAAAGTCTTTTACTCTTCCCTCCCATCCTCTTTTTGCAGAACCTCTACCAGTAACCAGTGTTTCGATATATGACTATAAACCTTCTCCTGAAACAGGAGTCCTGTTTGAAATTCATTATCCAGAAAAATATAATGTTTTCACAAGAGTAAACATAAGCTATTGGGAAGGTAAAGACTTCCGGACGATGCTATATAAAGGTAAGGGATGAAAGGAAGATGTTGGCCAAGTCAATAGATAGTGCAACGGGTAGATTGAGTTGGGAGGGTGTTTGCCTTGCATGCCGCTGACCAGGGTTTGATACCCGGCATCCCATATGGTCCCCCAGAGCATGACCAGGAGTAATTCCTGAGTGCAGGGTCAGGAGTAACCCCTGAGCATCACTGAACATGACTCAAAAAGAAAAAATAGAAAAGAAAGAAAAAAGAAAAAGGAAGATGGAAGAAATGGTAGCTGTCATATTCAACATGATTTTTAGCTGAAATGGTCCATTTTTTTTGTCCAGAGAAGTGTTAAAATTCATCATTGTACCTATAAATTAATCACTAAAATAGTTACTGATTTATGTATATTTTGTTATGAGGAGTCTAGGTATATGTATTTCATTGGGTTGGAGTTGTAGGCCATTCATACACATAAGAAACACTTAAACATTTCACTTGTAGTGTTTGCCAAAGGCAGAACGTCTGGTGCAATAATTTGTTAACAATTTCTGACTTGACCCAGAGCATTAGTACAGTAGGTAGAGCTCTTGCCTTTCATGGGGCATACCCGGTTTGATCCCCAGCATCTCAGATGGTCCCCTAAGATCTTCCAGGAATGATTCCTGAACACAAAGCTAGGAGTAATCCCTGAGCAACGAATGGGTATAACCCAAAAACAAAACAAACAAAATCAAACAAAAAATAAAAATTTCATACTTAAGTTGAAAGCCGAAAGACTCACAGACATGGGGCAGAGCTGCTACTTGCTCTCCCTGTGCCCAGCCGCTCACAAGGCACCCAGGAGGGATGGCGGGTTCCTAGCCCTGGCCCGCCACCCCAGCAGAGCCTTGCAACAAGCCAGACGACCCCCAACTCCATGAGGGCCTCCATTTTCCACATCCGGACTCCTCTCTCGTCAGAACTCACTCAGCAGACCAGCCTATCACAGCCTGGCTCGCGGGGCCGCTTGCGCCATGTGGTTCATCAATAAATGCTGGACTTAGAGATGACTACAAGAGTATGCTACCTACACGGCAGAGCCTCGCAAGCTACCCGTGTCGTATTTGATATGCCAAATACCAGTAACAATTATAGACCTCATTCCGAAATGGATTGAGGCTCTTTATGTTCCCGAGCAAGCAGGTGTCCTTGGGCTCTACTAGCATGAGACAGGACATATGGAGATGTTACTGGGGCCCGCTCGAGCAAATCGATGATGAACGGGACGACAGTGATACAGCGACAGTGACAGTGAAGTTGAAAGCATCTTTCTCAACCGTTTCTTCCTGGGTGTGTTAGATGAGCAAATGTGAAGTTGGTGGGACCCTACTGGTGGCTTATGTGAGGCTGGGGGAGACAGACCCTAAATTTCTCCCAATCCACCTCTGCCACCCCCAAGACCCATTGGGAGGGCTAGGCTTTACCTACGCCTTACAAGTTCTTGTCTTTTTCCCAGAAAAATAATTTCAGGAGTAGATCACAGTGACGTAAGAACAGACTTTATTTAGAGGCTTTGAGGTAGGGGAAAGAGGGAAAGTGAGAGAGTAAGAGACTCAAGAAATGTGGGCTTTTCCAAAGACAGAGATAGCCCCCCTCCCCGCCACATCTCAAGAGGGGAGATGTGGGGCCACACACGTGCTGGGGCACCAGCATCACATGGACTCGGGCAGCACATGCCTGTGCTTTCTTCGTTCAAGATGGCTTTATAGGCTTTTCCCAAGCAGCTCCCATGTGGGGCTTTCTAGATAGGGAAGAGTGGTTTGCTCTGGAGGTTGTCAAGCGGGTAGAGTTGGGAGCTGCCACTGATCTTTGAAATTCCTTTCCTTGGGCTGTTGCTCCTGCTGGAGCTTCTCTCAGAGGAGTGGGGCTGGGTGGGGCCCGGCTTTCTTCGGGTTTCTTGGAGCCAGATGGTCTTCTCAGGCCGTGGCTCCTGTGTTTGCAGCCTTGGCTGTTACTGCTCTTTTCACTTTCAAGGAATACCATTGCCTGGCGCCTCCGTGCCTATCCGCCTGCATCAGTTCTAGAGTGGGAAGCTCAAGGGGTACCTTCCATAGAGTTTCACGTGAAGATGGTCCGAGATTGCTTCCAAGAGCAAAGCTACACATTTTTGGTTTTTTATCATATATAATTTTGTATATTCCCAACTTAAATATTTCCTTAAATTATGAATATAGGTTTTCCTTTTTAATAGACTTCATGGGGTCTGGAGTGGGATGGACTCAGAGAGAAGAAAACCAAAGGAATTAATCATTTCAACACGACCCAGTCAGCTGCTCTGGGCAGATTGGGGAAGTGGAGGATGAGAGAAAGAGAGAGACAGAAAGAGAGAGAGAGAGAAAGAAAGAGAGAGATGATGATGACGATAAAGAGGGCATTCAGCTGTGGAAGAGTGAATGGAAGTAGAGAAACAGAAATCTTTTGAGGAACTAACAAGATAACATTTCTTTTCAGGAACATGAATGTGGGTATAAATTTGACTGGTTGTAACTGCACATATACAGTGAGATAGAGAATCATACAGAAACACCTAACCCACATATCCAAAATATGTTACCTTAATGCACTGCTTTTAAAAATTCCTTTCATGCATGAATTCTTAGAAAATGAAAAATTGTTTAAAATATATAATCATGACCGGGAGCTGACTCAAAGGATGGAGCACATGTTTTGTGTGTGGAAGTCCTTGGTTTGATATCCAGAATTGGATAGCCCCGAGCATCCCAAAGAGCGTCCCAAAATAAATCAATTAAAATAAAATATATAATAAGCTTACAGTAAATTTCTTTATAATTTTTAAAAATTAGGAGCTGGTGATGTAGTTCATTGGGAGAATACATAGTTATATGTGTCAAGTCCTGAGTTCAGGCCCTTGCTTACACACACACAAAATGTACATTTTATTTATTATTTATTTATTTATTTATTTGTTTGTTTGTGTTTGCATTTTTTGGATCAAACACAGCAATGCTCAGGGGTTACTCCTGGCTCTTCCCTCAGTAATTATTCCTGGCTGTGCTTGGGGGACCATATGGGATGCCAGAGATAGAACTCAGGTCGACCCCAGATCAGCTGCATGCAAGCAAACACCCTACCCTTTAGGCTACCACTCCGGCCCCCAAAATGTACATTTTAAGAATCAAATGAGCATAAACTCAGTGTTTTGCATCTTTTATTTTCAATAAAAACAGAGTATCTGCTGATTGAATAACAGAATCTTATTTATTTATTGGCCACATGTAAATGCAAGTTCATAAATGATTGTTAAATGAACACGGGAAATCTTGTTGACTTAAAAGTCATGAATTTTCCCTAAGGGGGAGCGAGTAGAAAATAGTGCCTGCTTCAGAGGCAGGCTGGGAGTTGAGAGGAAAATTGGGAGCATTGGTGAAAGGAAGTGAACATGGTGAGGAGGTCAGTGATTGATCTAAATATCTAAATATCAATGCCAAAGCATCTAATAATGAGTTCCCCGGAAACTCAATCATGAATAATTTCATAACTTTGTAATTCACAGTGGTTCATTATTATCTAAGGCATGAATTTAAAATCAAGTCAATTATTCATTATTATGCCTTTTAAAGTCAATTATTCTTTAAAATTCCTTTAACCTCTAATTCAGTCTGTATTATAGTTATCCTATGTTTCTTATTTCTTCCTAACTTACATTGGATTTTTAAGTTTATTGGGATTTTTAATGTTTTCCAAATAAAGTCCAAAGTTTTTATTTTCTCTTTCCTTTTCCTTTTTTTCCCAATACGTTCTGCTAATTGACAGGTAAAGCATTATACCTTTAAAGTAGGTGAGTTTTTTATTAGAATCCTAAAAAATTAAAAAATATAAGATGCTATATTATATAGTTCAATATTTTAAATATTTGGGAAAGACATGTACTGTAATAAATTTATCTAAACCTAAATAAATTATATAAATGATCATGGTCACACCCAGCAATTTTCAGGGTTTACTCAGGCTCTGCACTCTGAAATTGCTCCTAGCAATGCTAATGGGACCCTATGGGATGCCAAGGATCGAACCCAGGTCGGCGATGTGCAAGGCAAATGCCCTACCTACTGTACTACCACATGAACCTCAATGTACAACTGTTGTGAAGTTGTCGCTGTTTCCTTAACAAAAAGTTCGAAACCAGCCATGCTCATCAGAGTCCCACCCTATAGCAGAGACTATTTCAAGCTCAGGTATGCCTGATCCAGAGACTTAGACACATGGGACAGAGCTGCTACCAGTTCTCCCTGTGCTCAGCTGACCACGAGGCGCCCAGGAGGAAGGCAAGTTCTAGCCCTGGTCCACCATCCCAGCAGAACCTCGCATAAGAAGCCAGAGGAACCCCCGACACCATGCGGGCCTCCATTTTCAACATCCAGACTCCACAGCTCGTCAGAGTTCCACCAAAGAGAAAAGTCAATCGCAAGCCCCTGCTTGTCAGAGTCCCACCCTACAGCAAAGACTATTTCAAGCCCAGGTATGCCTGATCCAGAGACTCAGACACACAGGGAAGAGCTGCTACCAGCTCTCCTGTGCTCAGCTGATCATGAGGTGCCTGGGAGGGAAAGTGAGTTCTAACCCTGGCCTGTCATCCCAATAGAGCCTCACAAGAAGTCAGAGGAACCCCCACACCAGGAAAGCCGCCATTTTCAACATCCAGACTCCACAGCTCATCAGAGCTCCACACAAGAGAAAAGTCCATCTCTCCCCTGTGTGCAGCCGCTTAGCAGCTGCATGGTGCATCAGTAAATGCACAAGATGAGAGACTACTACTGAGAGTATACCACCTACACGGCAGAGGCTGGCAAGCTACTCATGTTGTATTTGATATGCCAAAAAACACTAACAATTATAGACCTCATTCCCATGACCTGAACAAATGGTCTGAAGCTCTTCGTGTTCCTGGAGTGAGCAGATGCTCTTGGGCTACATTAGCACGTGACAGGTCATATGGAGATGTTACTGGTGCCCACTCCGAGCAAATCGATGAACAATGGGAAGGCAAATGAGACAAGTGATAAAAGTAAAACCTAAATAAATAAAAGAGGCTAGTTTCAACAATATGCCTAGTGAAAGGATTTGTAAAATTATATTTAAATCATAGAGTAGCAAAGTACCTTGGTGTTTTCTAACTTAAATCTCCCCAATTTCTCTCTGTACATATTTTACACCGTAGACATAACTCCAAATTGTATTAGATCTTCTCAGCATTTGTTGAATTACAAAACTTTCAGGATTGAGTCTAAAGATTCAAATATTTACCTGGAGCCTTCTATCAATATTTTATTAGTGACCACACCAGAAGTTGAAGGAACTATTGTTTTCAAATATTTAATATAACTGCTTAAAGCTTCTTAGACATATGCAGCATTAAGAAGATCAAAATTTTAATGTATTTTATATATTTTATCTTCTCAGATTTCTTTAAGGGAAAAACAGTATTTAATCACTGGCTTCCAGGAATATGTTATAGTAATATCACTTTTCAGCTGGTATCTGAGGCAACTTTTAACAAAAGTACTCTTGTAGAATACAGTGGTGTCAGTCATCAGCCCAAGCAGCACAGAACTGGTAAGTCTTCAGAACTAAAAATTGTGAAAATTTGTAATTATATGTTATATATTATATTGATCACTTGATCACTTGAATCCCATTACTCATCGATTTGCTCAAGCGGGCGCCAGTAACATTTCCATTGGACCCTATCACGTGCCAATGTAGCCCAATGGCATCTGGTTGATTCAGGAATATAATATAATATATTTCCTGAATATATTATATTCTATAACTCAAATAAAAAAATCCATCCTAGGGCTAAGAAAAAATTATTTTAATAATATAAAACAAGTATTTATCAATGTTGGGCTGAAGCGATAGCACAGTAGGTAGGGCATTTGTCTTGTATGCAGCCAACCAAGGTTCGATGCCCCACATCCCATATGGTCCCCTGAGCACTGCCAGAAGTAATTCCTTAGTGCAGAGTCAGGAGTAACCCCTGAGCACTGCTGGATTTGACCCAAAAAAAGTATTTATCAATGTAATAGGAGCTGAGAAAGTTATAAAATATACCAATAAAAATTATTAATATCAACATACCAATATAATCATAGATTTTAATTTTTGAGTTAAAATAGAACATGATATTACCAAGCTATAATTAAGAAACTTAACTAGACAAATGCACATCAATTATTCTCTAATATGGTTAAATGGTGATGTGAGAGAAAAATGAATTGTAGATATTCTAATAGAGATGATCAGATTATTAAAGAAAATAGGCTGGAGTGATAGCACAGCAGGTAGGATGTTTGCCTTGCACACGGCTGACCCGGGTTTGATCCCTGGCATCCCATATGGTCCCCCAAGCACCACCAGGAGTAATTCCTGAATGTAGAGTTAGGAGTGACGCCTGAGCATTGCCAGGTATGACCCAAAAAAAAAAAAAAAAAGAAAATATTGGGGTTAAGGGAAAAAAGAAAATATTTGGGTTAAGTTGTACTGAAAATTTGAAGTGCTTAATGTTCACTAATATGAAGTACTTTTGAAGGATGGTTGGATGAATGGGCTGGCATATTACAGATGGATGATAGAGTGGTAGATGTGTGATTAATGCAATGGATGAATAGAGAGGAGGAACAACAGATGGGGAAATATATTAAAAAAAAGCCTGGCAAGCTACCCGTGTTGTATTTGATATGCCAAATACCAGTAACAATTATAGACCTCATTCCAGAAAGGATTGAGGCTCTTTATGTTCCTGGAGCAAGCAGATGCCCTTGGGCTCTACTAGCATGAGACAGGACATATGGAGATGTTACTGGGGCCCGCTCGAGCAAATCGATGATGAACGGGAAGACAGTGATACAGTGATTTATATATATATATGTATATATAAATATATATATAATTATATATATTTAATATATATAAATATATATATTTCCCCATCTTTTATATATATATATATAGAGAGAGAGAGAGAAGTACTCATCACCAATACCAATATAAGTGACATTATCTATGCCTAAAGTGCCTAAATACTCATTAGGAGTACTGGAAAGGCCATTCACATGAATACTGGGAACAGGTCATAATAGACAGCTACTGTAACCATTCCAAAATGAAGTTCTAAAATGTAATGATTCTTGCTATTTAGTTCAAAAAAAGGTCTCAATTTTAACTGAATAAGTATTATAGCTCATATAATCCTATCATATATTACCTTATTGTCATAAAATGCTGGGTTCCCGACAAAATCAGGGAGCAGGTCAGGTATTCCCATTTGCTCCAGGGGATCGGCGGCCCCTTGGACAGAGAAAAACTCATGAATCCAACAAAGTTTCAAAAGGCTTTATTCACACTTGTTCTGGTATACAATTCAATAATAGGAAACCCCAAACTTTAGGTTCCTGGCTGGGCCCTGGCCACATGTAGGTTTAGAATCCTTGGCCAAGATGGCTGCTACCATGTGCTAAGAGCCAACAGCGCAGATAATAGAGAAAAGGAGAGCAGAGGCAGATTGTGAAGAGGAAGAGAGAGAGAGAGAAAGAGAGAGAGAGAGAAATTGTTCAAGACTTATGGAAGAGGAGATTGAAATTTGAGCTGCTATTTCAAAGATAGGTGGGCACTATTATACCGCCCACTATAACAGTGGACACTATCTTGCAATCTCTCTACCTATTATAAAAAGGTAGAAAATTTTTCTTGTAACTTTTTCTCCCTATTATAAATCTCTACCTCTAGGGATGTGTACTTCCATTATTTAAAAAATTCATTTTGTGCTCATACACTTTGATTTGGAGAATGGACAGGTGAAATCCTATTTTCCACATGTTTGTTTTTTTAAAATACTATACATATATACAGATCTCCTAACATCATCTATGTCATAGGGAATAGTTTTAAGCTGATGATCATAAATACACTAGAGTTGGCTTTTCACTTGAAAGTCCCCAAGACAATCAGTTGTTGGTTTTCTTTAAGGGAGTTTGTGATTGTTTCTGAAAGACATTTACATAATTCTGTTTTGGAAGTAATCAAAGAATCTTCTCAACAAGCATCATGTATCAGTTAATATGTTTCAAGTATGTGGTATAATAAAATATTAAAATAAATAAATATGTTTCAAGTATGACTGACCGAGGTGCACAAAATCACCGTGTCTACCAGAGCCACAATTATTGTTGCTGCACATTTTCTATATTGTAGAAGCAAAACTAAACTCTAATTTGCAAATCTGTATGGATATTTAACTCAGTGATAGATTAAGTATTGCAACACTAATAATAAGTTAATAATAACTTGGGAATACAATTCTCTTACAGCTCCTTACCCACCTCGAAATATCTCTGTTCGTATTGTAAACCTGAACAAAAACAACTGGGAAGAACAGAGTGGCAGTTTCCCAGAGGAATCATTCATGAGAGCCCAAGACACCCTGGAGAAAGACAAAGTCTTTCATTTTACCCACGAGGTGCCTGAAATTCCCTCTAGCAATATTTCTTCTGGTTGGCCTGAAGTTAACAGCAGTGACGATGAAGCTACATCTCAACCGTACTGGTGGGATGGGGCATCCGCAACTCCTGATGGTGATGAGGACTTTGTCAGAGTGCTCCCCACGGAGTACGATGATAACAGGACTCTCAGCAGGACAGAGAGAGCCACGCCCAGCTCTGGGTCTTTCTTCCCTGTGCAAGTGATCCTGAGTTGGCTCCCACCAAAGCCACCCACTGCCTTCGATGGGTTCCATATCCACATAGAAAGAGAAGGTAAGAGGACAGACCAATCTGACAGAAGAAAGGTTGCAGAGGAAGTGGGAACTTGTAAATTTATGTTTCAGGAGATTGAGGGCAGACAATCTCTAAAGAAAAACAGTCAAGAAAAAAGGATGTAGGGAGTCAAAGTAATGGTACCAAGGGTAAGGCACTTGCCTTGCACACAGTTGACCTGGGTTTAACCCCCCAGCACCCCATATGGTTCCCCCAGCACCATCAGGAGTAATTCCTGAATGCAGAGCCAGGAGGAACCCCTGAGCATTGTTAGGTGTAGAAGAGAAAGGAAGGAAGGAAGGAAGGAAGGAAGGAAGGAAGGAAGGAAGGAAGGAAGGAAGGAAGGAAGGAAGGAAGGAAGGAAGGAAGGAAGGAAGGAAGGAAGGAAGGAAGGAAGGAAGGAAGGAAGGAAGGAAGGAAGGAAGGAAGGAAGGAAGGAAGGAAGGAAGGAAGGAAGGAAGGAAGGAAGGAAGGAAGGAAGGAAGGAAGGAAGGAAGGAAGGAAGGAAGGAAGGAAGGAAGGAAGGAAGGAAGGAAGAAAGAAAGAAAGAAAGAAAGAAAGAAAGAAAGAAAGAAAGAAAGAAAGAAAGAAAGAAAGAAAGAAAAAGAAAGAAAGAAAGAAAGAAAGAAAGAAAAGAAAGAAAGAAAGAAAGAAAGAAAGAAAGAAAGAGAAAGGGAGCGAGAGACAGAGGGAGGGAAGGAAGGAGGGAAGGAGGGAGAGAAATTTAAGTAATGATTATGGACTAATGCTAGAAAGGACTTAAATGTTCAAAGATTTTAAAATAAAGGTCTAACCACTTCTAATAAAAATATATATAGACAGAGGAAATTATTTTATTTTCTTATACTCAAGTTTTAAGAAAGCCTGCAATGGAAGAATCTTTCTGATAAAATGTCTGCTTTTCCAAGAGTAGGTGTTTTGCTTCTCTGACTACTCTTAGCCCTGGGTTGTGCTCATCTGAAACCCACATCCCTCAACCTCTAAAAGGAACTGAAGATGAAAAAGAAGAAATATGCAGTCAGCAATAGCCCCTCTGTGGCTTCTTTGTCATAGATCATATTCACTGAAAGCCCTTCCTGATCCAGCCCACTGAGTTATGAAAAGGATCAGGGCATTCAGTAAATTTGCGTTGTGAATCATATCTGGATTGTTGTGTGGTAGATTTTTGTAGCTTCTTATTTTTATTTTACAATAACAAACTTCATTTTCTACTTTCTGGTCATATAATAGTTTGAGAGCAAATGTTGTCAAGTTGTCAAAATTTGAAAGTTAAATGACAGTTGGTATTGAGCATAGGGTATTAACATCATGTAAGTTCATATATCATATTGTGTGTCCCTGTTACTTAATAGAATTGCATACAAAATAAATGGGCTTTCCTATGCAAGACAATAAGCCATCACTCGGATCCCAATATTATATAAAATTAGTCCATTGTCATTTGATATGTGATATGCCAAATACCAGTAACAATTATAGACCTCATTCCCATGACCTGATGGAATGGTTTGAGGCTCTTTATGTTCCTGGAGCTATCAGATGCCCTTGGGCTACACTAGCATGTGACAGGGCATATGGAGATGTTACTGGTGCCCACTCGAGCAAATCGATGAACAACGGGAAGACAAGTGAAGTGACAAGTGATTGTAATTTCCAATGTGCCTAGAATTACTTGCATTGGAACATCTTCCCATCATCTGGTTTTTTAGTTCTGCATTTCTCAATATAGTCTGTGGAAAGCAGAGCTTCTAACTTCGACTTTTTTTTAAATGCCTTTTGCCATGAAAGTTCCATCATACTTTCATCTGACTGCAGTGTGCTCTTTTGAAGATGGCTGGAGTCACTGGCTAATGACAGCAACTTCAAATGGGGAAAAAACAGCAGGAGATGGACTTTGCAGTCATATAAAAAATCATTTTGACTTTTAGAAGTTCTAGAAGCAGAGGAAAGAAAAGTATTACATGTGTCAAAAAATGGACATGGAGAAGATTATGTTGAGCGAAATTAGCCAGAAGGAGAGAGACAGATACAGAATGACTGCATTTATTTGCATGGCATAAATATATATGTACATATTATGATACCAATATCCAAGGTCAAGTGAAACATATATCAGGAGGTCTTGTCAAAGGTGGAAATTATCACAAACGTGTGGGAGTCAGAGGTTAGGTAAGACAGAAAATGGAACAGGGTGATAATAATTGTCGAGGGTACTAATGCCAACCTAGAACTGAGCATTAAATAGAGGCAAAAGGATACACATGACAACCCTTTAATGTATGTTCTGTAATCCATAGTCTGGAAGGGAAGGAAAAGAGAAAAAGAGAGAAAGGGAAAGAAATGAAGAACCTGCCATGGAGGTGGGCTGGGGAAGTGGGGAGGGAACTGGGGACATTGGTGGTGGGAGATGGGCATGGTGGAGGGACGGGTGCTGGAACACTGTATGACCAAAACCCAAACATGAACTTTTTAATTGTATATCTTTTTATTTGTATATCTCACGGTGGTATAATAAAATACTTAAAAAAATAAATAAATAAAATAAAATTATATTTCAAAAAAAAAAAAAAAACAAAAGTACATCCGGAAGAAATTTTCTCTGACCAGAAAATAATCAGTGTGTTTTGAGGCATGGGGGAATATTTAACATTATCTCATAAATCACAAGATATTTGTTACCAGTTATTGTTATCCCTTATATCCAAGCAAGAAAATCAATGGTTGGGGCTGGAGCAGTGGTATAGTTAGTAGGGCGCTCATCTTGCACATGGCTGATGTGGGTTTGATGCTAGGTATCACATATGGTCCCGTGAGCCCTGCTGGGAGTGACCCATGAACACAGAGCCAGAACTAAGCCCTGAGCATAGCTGGGTAGGACCCCCACACAAACAAAAAAAATCAAGAATTACTTGAAAGTCAAGGATGTTCTGATATTTTACTTATCTCTTAGGCATTTTATTTTGTTGGGCATCAGGGCAGAAGAGGGGATCAACTCCCACCCCAATTTGATTGATTTAGACACTGTAGCTTGGTCTAGCTATTTTTTAAAAGTACAGTGAAAAACTACTACTTTTCTTAACACCTTTCCTTAACACTACCTGTAGTTTAGAGTCATCATTGAACTTGACAGAAAGCAGAAGACAATATAAAATAATTTTTGTGATTAGCTGACTCATCTCCAGTCACACCCCCTTCCTGGCTTCCATTCATGTGTCTGATCTTTTTATTTTTGATATAGAAAACTTTACTGAATATTTAACAGTGGATGAAGAAGCACACGAATTTGTTGCAGAACTGAAGGAGCCTGGGAAATACAAGTTATCTGTGACAACCTTCAGCTCCTCAGGATCTTGTGAACCTCGAAAAAGCCAATCAGCCAAATCTCTGAGCTTTTATATCAGTAAGTAACAAAGATTATTTTGCACTTACAGCAGAGCTGGGACAATGCAACTGGTAGATTAATGATGCCCAGATGTCAATTATTCATCAAACGTTAGAGATACTGAGAATGATTCAAGGTCAGGAGAAGCCTGAATCCAACAGATGATGACAGTCAACAAATAGATGTCTGGTTAATGGTAGCCAACAACCCAGGATTTCACTTGAGGATCTTTTTATTACTGGGATAATTGAACATTTATTAAATGAACCTTCCACGCTAGCCTCAACAAATTCCTCCAAGGTCATCGGTTACCAGTTTGAGAAATATTACTTACATAAAGAAATTGATGATCTTGGACTTTGTGAAAAGTCTCATTAGGGGAATGCACTTGCAGGAGCTTTTAAGAAATATGAAGATTCCTGAGCAAAGAGCCAGGAGTAACCCCTAAGCATTGCCGGGTGTGACTGAAAAGGAAAAAAAAGCAAAGAAATATGAAGATTCAAGTGGAATAAGATGCAGGTGGTCACAATAAATTAGGAGACAATCACAGGCACATCCTAAACTCCGAACAAGTTCCAGGGCTGTTCTACTAATCCTGAAATAAGTTATAATAACCAAGCATCAGATCACCTCTAATAGCTATACAAACAATGCATATCTGCAAAGATTTTTTGCTCAGTGTACCAGAAGCTCAGAAGCCAAAAAGTAGTTACTTAGCTTCTCAGGAGTTAAATGTGATGCTCACCCATAGAAAGAAAAGAAACAAGAGACGATGGATAAAAAATGATTTTCCCCAAAGATAACTACCACACACTTTACCACCTTCTCCAAAGGCCAAATGCCACTGAAAATCAAATAGTTATCAAAAATGTGGGAGTGGTGGGACAAAAGCGATAGTACAGTGGGTCGGGCATTTGCCTTGCATGTGGCTGCCATGGGTTTGATTCCCAGCATCCCATAGGGTCTGCTGAGCACTGCCATGTGTGACTCAAAAAACATAAAAATTATGTGGGAGTGGGAGAAAGATGAGAAAGATCAGGTGATTTAGCACTTCTAAAAGCTGTACATGGAAATGGCGGTTAGGGGTGAGGCTGAATCACAGATAGCAGTGTGAAACCCCATTCCCAAAATTTATATAGTATGGTAAGCCAAAGGTATATGAATTAAAATTGAAAGCCACAAATGCTGGAAACTTAGGCTGTCGCTTGATACAGACTCATTAGCTCAGCGCTGAGGACCTTTGAGCCAGAGACTCAACATGGCCCGTTTTGTTCTAACACCCTTCATATACCTTCTTCCACACAATCTTCAGGGTGCATGTTCACATTCTTTATGTTATCTTAAGCAAGGCAGAGGTACAGAAGCCAACAAAGCAGTTGGGAGTCTCCAAATCATCATGACAGGGTAAAAAGTCTCTATCATGTCAACTGACAATCTGAGGGCTTATTAAACTTTATCAGGCCTTTTCCTTTTGTTTGCTAAGGCCAGGAATGTCCCGTTTCTCTTGTGGGACATTCCTCACAGAAACATTTTTACTGGAGAAACCAAAAGTCGTTTCCACTTATTCAAAGTCAGCCATTAAAACTGAAAAGGTATTCGCAATGGTCTTGAACGTCTTTCAGTGATGGAAGCTCTTTGACATGGAATCACTTAAGAATGAGAGCAAGGTTTAGCATTCAGTTCCCTCCAGACTAAAAAACATTTCATAACCCAAAAGGTTTCTTTCTCTGCCAGGAGGGACCCATAACAATTGTCTCCGTTTCCATGAAACTCCTCCAAATCTCCCAGTCATGCAGATTTTCCCTTCTCTGAGTTTTTGTTGCATTCCACAGAGCAAGACACAAAACATGGAGTTTGTGTGTGAGTTTGTGTGTGTGTGTGTGTGTGTGAGAGAGAGAGAGAGAGAGAGAGAGAGAGAGATGGATTTTAGTTGTTTACATCTCATTTCCCACACCAAAATCGAAAAGTTTAGACTAGGTTATACTATTTGTTCATCTGCTTATTAATTCTCTTATATTTTCAACAAATATTTGTTGAGCTACTTTCATGCATCCGGCACTCTGCTCTATTTTTAGATTATCTATTTATCTTGAGCTGTTGAGAAGTGTAAGAATTGCTCAAAAATAGGATTATTTCAAAGCATGCATATTACTATTCATCTAGAAAAATGTGGAGCAGAAATTTTTGGGTTTTGTCTGCCAAGAATATTTTTAGTGTGTTGGATATACTGTTCAGCAATTATGAGTTAGGCAGAAGTACTGTATGTACCCTGGGTTTAAAGAATAATACTACAAAATAGTTAAAATACTCTAAGTACTATAAATAAAAATACTATAAATACAAAACATCCCCCAACTTAGCAGTTATACATACACCAAGTTTTAGTCATAGTTCATTTTCCTCACCAGACTTTTTCCTACTTTAAAATATTGAGCTCTGGCCTTAAGATTTAATACACTTCACTACATTAAAGAGCATATGTTGGGGCCAGAGCGATAACACAGCAGGTAGGGCATTTACCTTGCACACAGCCAACCAGGGTTCGATCCCCAGCATCCGATATGGTCCCCCAAGCACTGCCAGGAGTAATTCCTGAGTGCAGAGCCAGGGAGTAACCCCTGAGCATCGCGGGTGTGACCCAAAAAAAGAAAAATATAAATAAATAAATAGATCATGATTTTCATTTGTTCAATTTTAAAGGCTTTCCCTAGAGATGAGAATAAAGTAGAATCTCACATCAGTCCCCTGGAGCCTAATGAAGAAAACTTTTTTTTTTTAATTTTTTATTATACCACCGTGAGACATACAATTACAAAGGTGTTCATAATTGGTTCTTGGTAATACAGTATTCCAGCACCCATCCCTCCACCAGTGCCCCATTTCCACCACAAATGTACCCCCCCACCCCCTCCTGCCCACCCTAATGAAGGAAACTTTAATATTTCCTATTTCTCAGGAAAACAAACAAACAAAAAAAACCACCTAGACACAGAAAGCTCAGTGGCTTTTCCTGGTGTCTGAACGAGCATTAAAAAGTAGGAATGGGCGGGTGCCTGGGGTCATGGTAGAGCCCCAGACCTCAGCAGAAGGTGGAACTACAACCCCCAGAAGTCCAAGCAGAAGCGAAAGTAAACAGACATTTTTAACTCTCACACCAGCCTGTCTCCGCCTCAGGTATTCTCCCGGGGGCGGGCCGGCCAGATGGGCAGCCACTCATGCGGCTGCTTATTAATACAAAAACTAGAAAATTCAACACCAAGGGAAGGTAATATCCTCAAGAAAAAAGAAACAGTACACTAGAGGAATCTATCCCTGAACACCGCAACACCATGGGGAAACAACGCAGATCCCCAGTTCGAAGAACAGATGAAAAAATCAACCCTGAAGACTCAGTGCAGATGTGCATGATCTCTCTGACAAGGAATTTAGAGAAGAAATTGTATGATGTTTAAGGAGCTCAACAAAAAAATGGAGCACATGTCCAACAAAATACAGGAGAACATAAATGAAGCAGTTGAAAGGGCAGTCAATAAATTACGGGAGGAAATGAGAGCAGAAATGAGAACCATGCAAATAGAAATATCATCGCTTAAAAACTCAGTAGATGAAATGAAAAACACAATAGTGGCTCTCAACAGTAAGATGACAGCAGTGGAAGAGAGAATCAGTGAGACTGAAGATGAGCTACAGAAAGCACTCAGAGAACTACATAAGATGGAAAAAGACTGGAAAATGGATCAGCAATGGAACAGAGAACAATGGGATGAAGCCAGGTGGAGCAACATAAGAATCATAGGAGTCCCATAGGGACAGGAAAGTAACCCCAAGGAAACTAAAACAGTTAAAAACATCCTGGCTGAAAAGTTCCCCAAGTTAAAGGATGAAGGCATCCAGATGCAAGAAGCCCGACGCGTACCAGCAAGAAGAGACCCCAATAGAAAGACCCCAAGACACATCCTAGTCAAAGTACTGGATGCCATAGACAGAGACATAATTCTTCAGGCAGCAAGATCAAAGAAGGAAATTGTATACAAAGGAGCATCCATTCGACTTTCAGCAGATTCTCAGAAGAGACCCTCCAAGCTCGAAGGCAGTGGTGGGATATAGTAAAAAAACTCAATGAAATGAATGCCTGAGCAAGAATTCTTTATCCGGCTAAACTCTCACTCAGATTTGAAGAACAGATGTACAAGTTCTTGGATAAACAACAGCTTAGGAACTTTGTAAAATCAAAACCAACCTTAAAAGAAGGACTGAAAGATCTACTATAAGATGAGACATAACCCAAAAGAACAACCGACCTATACAGAAAGATGGCACAAAATCCCATGACAATAATCTCTCTCAATGTCAATGGTCTAAATGCACCAGTTCAGAGACTCAGAGTGGCAAAATGGATCAAAAAATTGAATCCGACATTCTGCTGCCTTCAAGAAACACACCTGAACAATCAGAGCAAAGACAGGCTCAAAATAAAAGGCTGGAAAACAATCCTTCACTCAAACAACCCATCCAAAAAGGCTGGGGTGGCCATACTGGTATCCGACAACATAGACTTCAGGCTGAAGAAGGTCAGAAGGGACAGTGAAGGTCACTTCTTAATAGTCAAGGGATGCACATATCAGGAAGAAATCATGGCCCAACGAGGGGCCAGGAAAATACCTAAAACAACTACTAATAGACTTCAAAGAAGACATTGACAGCAACACAATTGTAGTTGGAGACTTCAACACTGCTCTGTCAACCCTGGATAGATCAACAAGATTGAAACTTACCAAGGAAATACTGGCCCTAAAAGAAGAGATGGAAGAAAGAGGGCTGGTAGACATATACAGGGCATTTCATTCCCAAAAAGCTGAATACACTTTCTTCTCCAGTGCACATGGAACATACTCGAAAATAGATCACATGCTGAGCCATAAATCATACCTCCATAAAATCAAGAAGATAGAAATTGTGCCAACTATTTTTTTCAGACCATGATGCACTGAAAATAGAAGTTAATTGTATAGAAAAACGGAGACCAATACCAAGTACCTGGAAACTAACAGCTCACTGCTGAACAACAAGCAAGTCATAAAAGAAATAAAACAGGAAATCCAAAGATTCCTGGAAACAAATGAGACTGAAGACACAAATTACCAGAACTTGTGGGATACAGCGAAAGCAGTGTTAAAAGGCAAGTTCATAGCTCTTCAAGCATTCATCAGAAAAGAAGAAAAGGCCATCACAAACAGTCTGACTTCACAACTTAAGATCTTAGAGAGTGATCAACAAAAGGAGCCCAACCCAAGCCTAAAGAAAGAAATAATAAAACTTAGAGCAGAAATCAATGAGACGAAATGTCAAAAAACAATCCAGAAGATAACGAAACCAAAAGCTGGTTCTTTGAAAAAAATAAACAAGATTGACAAACCACTTGCAAGACTTGTAAGAAAAGGAAAAGATAGAATCCAAATAAATAGAATCAGAAATGAAAACGGGAACATCACAACAGAAACCACAGAAATTCAAAAGATCATCAGAGATTACTATGAGAGCCTGTATGCCACGAAACAAGAGAACCTAGAAGAAATGGACAAATTTTTGAATTCCTATAGCCTCCCAAGTCTGCAACAAGAAGATTTGGAATTGGAGCCAGGGCGATAGCCCAGCAGGTAGGGCGTTTTCTTTACACCGGCCCGCCCCTCGCCCCCCCCCGGTTGCGTCCCCGGCATCCCATATGGTCCCCGAGCACCACCAGGAGTAATTCCTGAGTGCAGAGCCAGGAGTAACCCTGAGCATTGCCGGGGTGACCCAAAAAGCAAAAAAAAAAAAAAAAAAAAGATTTGGAATACCTCAACAAATCTATCTCCATCGAGGAGATGGAATCGGTAATCAAAAAATCTCCCCAAACACAAAAGCCCAGGTCCAGATGGATTCACTGGTGAATTCTACCAAACCTTTAAAGAGGATCTACTCCCAATTCTTTTCAAGCTCTTCCGGCAAATTAAAGAAACATAAACACTCCCAAATAGCTTTTACGAGGCACATATCACCCTGATACCCAAAGCAGACAGAGATGTCACCCAAAAAGGAAAACTACAGACCAATCTCCCTGATGATCACAGATGCTAAGATTTTCAACAAAATACTAGCAAATAAAATCCAAAGAGTCATCAAAAAGATTATACACCATGAAAAAGTGGGCTTCATCCCAGGAATGCAAGGATGGTTCAACATCCGCAAGTCAATCAACATAATACATCATATCAACAAAAAGAAAAATAAAAACCATGTGATCATATCAATAGATGCAGAGAAGGCATTTGACAAGATTCAACACCCGTTCATGATAAAAGCTCTCTGTAAAATGGGGATTGAAGGAACCTTCCTCAAGATAATCCAGGTCATCTACTACAAGCCCACAGTCAGCATCATTCTCAATGGGGAAAACTGAAAGCCTTCCCCTTAAGATCAGGGACAAGACAAGGCTGCCTGCTCTCACCACTTCTATTCAATATAGTACTGGAAGTACTTGCCATAGCAATCAGGGAAGAAAAAAGACATTAAGGGCATCCAGATAGGAAGGGAAGAAGCCAAGTTGTCACTATTTGCAGATGACATGATATTATACCTAGAAAACCCGAAACTCTCTACCAAGAGGCTCCTACAAATAATACATTCCTATAGTAGAGTGGCAGCGTACAAAATCAATACCCAAAATGTTGCGTATATGTTTACATATATTGCCTTCCTATATGCAAACAGTGAAAGAGAAGAAAGGGACATTAAAGAAACGATCACATTCACAATTGCGCCGCAGACGATCAAATACCCAGGAATCAGTTTGACAAAGAATATAAAGGATCTTTACAAAGTAAACTACAAAACATTAGTTCAGGAAATAAAAGAAGATCTGAGGAAATGGAGACACATTCCATGCTCATGGATTGGAAGGATTAACATTATCAAAATGGTAATACTCCCTAGAGCTTTATACAGATTCAATGTGGTCCCTATAAAGATACCCATGATGTTCTTCAAAGAAATTGAACAAACACTCATGAAATTTGTATGGAATAATAAACCCCCACGAATAGCTAAAGCAATCCTTGGGAAAAAGAAGATGGGAGGTATCACTTTCCCCAACATCAAGCTCTACTACAGAGCAGTTTTAATTAAGACAGTGTGGTATTGGTATAGAAACAGACCCGTATATCTATGGAATAGAACTGAAAATCCTGAAACACACTCTTAAATATACAACCACTTAATCTTCGATAAAGGAGCAAAAAAATATTAAGTGGAGCAAAGAAAGCCTCTTTAACAAATGGTGCTGGGAAAACTGGGCAGCTATGTGTAAAAAAATGAACTTAGATCTCCTTCTAACTCCATGCACAAAAGTCAGATCAAAATGGATTATAGATCTCCACATCAGACATGAATCTATAAGGTACATCGAAGAAAACATAGGAGAAACGCTCTACATCGAAACGAAAAGTATCTTTAAAGACGACACACCACTGACCAAGCAAATGGAAGCAGAGATAAACAAATGGGATTATATAAAATTGAAAATCTTCTGCACCTCAAAAGAAACGGTGACCAAGATACAAAGACAATCCACAGAGTGGGAAAGAATATTCACCCAATACCCATCTGACAAGGGGTTAATATCCAATATCTATCAGGCGCTGGTAGCCCTTCACAAGAAATAAACAGCCAACCCCATCAAAAAATGGGGGAGAAGAAATGAACAGAAGCTTCCAAAAAGAAGAAATTAGAATGGCCAAAAGGCATATGAAAAAGTGCTCTTCATCTTTAATCATCAGGGAGATGCAAATCAAAACAACAATGAGATACCATCTCACACCACAGAGACTGAAACACATCCAAAACAGCAAGAACAACCGGTGCTGGCATGGATGTGGGGAAAAAAGGGACTCTCATCCACTGTTGGTGGGAGTGCCAACTGGTCCAGCCCTTTTGGGGAAAACAATATGGGCATTCCTCCGAAAACTAGACATTGAGCTCCCATTTGATCCAGCAATAGCACTCCTGGGAATATACCCAAGAGACTGAAAAACACATAGCGGAAACACTATCTGTACTTCTTTATTCATCTCTGCACTATTCACAATAGCTAGAATCTGGAAACAACCTAAATGCCCTAGAACAGAGGACTGGCTAAAGAAACTGTGGTTCATCTACACTATGGAATACTATGCAGCTGTCAGAAAAGACGAAATTATGAAATTTACCTGCAAATGGATGGACATGGAGACTATCATGCTGAATGAAATTAGTCAGAAGGAAAAGGACAGATATAGAATGACTGCATTCATTAATAGGATATAAATAGATACCAGTGTTTTACTAAGTGTGGGAAATGTTAATGGCAGACTAAAACTCACCATTGAATATATACAAAGAGACTTAAGTGAGTATCTGCAGGGCTAGTCACAATGTGTAAAATAAGAGGGAGAGAGATGCAGAGACTGAGAGAGAAAGAGAGGAAATGGGGCTACCTGCTATTGAGGCAGCCTGGGGGTGGGTGGGAAGGGGTGGGGGTACATTGGTGGTGGAAATGGGGCACTGGTGGAGGGATGGGTGCTGGAATACTGTATTACCAAGAACCAATTATGAACACCTTTGTAATTGTATGTCTCATGGTGGTATCACTATCACTATCTTCCTGTTAATCATCTATTTGCTAGAGCGGGCACCAGTAATATCTCCATATGTCCTGTCTCATGCTAGTAAAACCCAAAGGCATCTGCTTGCTCCAGGAACATGAAGAGCCTTAAACAATTATATTAGGTCACGGGAATGACCTAATATAAATGTTACTGGTATTTGGCATATTAAATACTACACGAGCAGCTTGCCAGGCTTGCCGTGGTGGTATAATAAAAAATTTTTTAAATTTTTTTAAAAAGTAGGAATGGTGATAGTCAAATCTATTTCTATATATCCTGCAATGACCTTGAGTTGGTCATCAGTCCAGCTCTAATATAAAACTGTTCAATAAGTGTGTGTGTGTGTGTGTGTGTGTGTGAGTATCCACCCACTTTCTCTGTGCCCTCAATACCGATCACCTTCATAAAGTTATAATCTTTCACGTAGAGAGTATTCCCTAACACAGCTGATCTCATTTCAGTCCAATGATAGTCTTGTGACATTTCTCATCAGGAGGTGTGACAAAGTTCTCACAAAGCACTGATCCAGGGGATGGGAGGTTGGGCCTGGATTCTGGCTGGATCCCAAGCACTGACCAGCTCTTTGGCATTGGAGAGGCCTTTCATGTTTCTGGACCTCAGTTTCCTCTTCAGTAAAATCAGATCACGAATCTCTCAAGTTCTCCCAAGTCTTTGATTCCTAGATCTTCCCATTGGCAGACTGGGGCATTTTTGAGATTCAGAAGTTAATTGCCTGATGTTGCGTGATGAATGGTTCCCCATTGAGTGTCCTGCCACCTTTCCCAGCTCCAAACCAAGGCTCTTCTTTCTATCTAGTGAGTCAGGAGTTGTGCTCGGCAAATAAGATGACGGATTTGAGAATGAAATTTCCTGGCTTTCATCCCAGTAGTTCTAACCTTGTTTCAGTTTCCTCATCTCAAAAGATATGGCTCATAGTGCTGAGCTCACAGACCTGCTTCAGTTATAACAGGATTAAGATGCGCAGACACCCAGAAGCTTCAAACAGAGCTGGCATAAACTGCTCCTCCATCTCTTTATCATCACCACATTCCTGTCGTTTGTTATTTTCATCGCCCAGTTGACAGGAGCCTGTCTCCACCCCCTCTCTAGCAGATACAGGGAAGGAGACAGTTTTCAGTGCAAGAACCAAATGCCTTTAAGCCAATGGAAGGAAGTTTCACATTTGCATTGCGAAAGGGCATTTCTGAGGATAACAATTATCTCCTCACCTTGACATTTCTGGAGTCCTTGCTCTGTGTTAGGCACTGTACTAAATAACCCTTTCCAAACTTAAGAGGGCCAGCCTTCTGCAGGACCCAGCTAAAAGAGAACTCACCATGTCCCTCAAACCATCACCCAGGTTTTACCAGCCTCTACCATCAAACCAGCCTGTTGCACGCTTCTTCTTGAGAAGAGCCACCCCGCACCTTGAACCCCATGCCAGCGAAATTTAACTTTTCTTTCATTGACTATAATCAGGGCTAATTTGAATCTGAAAGCAATTCTTCCTAGAGCATCCGGATTCTGCCAAGAAGGAAATTTTAGTCACCACTGAAATGCCACATATCCTCTTTGTTCAGAGAAATCGTTCTCTCAGGTAGAAGAATTTACTGGCATGAATGATCTCTGCTGTGGCAAAAGTGGTGGCACAGCAGGGCTGGAAGGAACCGCCTGTGGCCGCCCGGGCGTAGGGGTTTGGCAAAAGGCCAGCAAGTGGCTCTGCTGGGGACAGAAGCCCCTCCTGTCCCTGCCTTCCTCTCAATGTCTGTAAGGAGAATGGGGTGTGTGTGTGTGTGTGTGTGTGTGTGTGTGTGTGTCTGTCTGTCTGTCTGTCTGTCTGTCTGTCTATCTGTCTGCAGAGCCAGGGGGTTGACCTAGGGCAAAAGCCTCCCAGTCCCAGCCTTACTCTCCTTGTATTGTAAGAGGAAAATGTGTGTGTGTGTGGGGTGGTGGTGGTGGTGCCAGGGACTTAGGGTCCCCACATGCCTGCCGCAGTGGGAGATTTTCTGGTCCCCAGGCTCGGTGCACACCCTGTGTTCTGCTCGGCACCAGGTCCTGCAGGAGAGTGGATGGAAGCCCTGACAGAGCGGCCGCAGCAGGTGAATGTGCGCCCTGAGCCCCACCCAGGCCCTGCTGTCCTGGACGGCCTCCCAGGAGAATGCCAATGGCAGCCTGGTGTCCGTGCTGTCCCTCACCTGCAGGAAGCAGAAGGAGAGCCAGCGGCTGGAGAAGCAGTACTGCACACAGGTAGGGAGAGCCAGCGCTGGAGAAGTTGTTACTGCATGCAGGTAGGGAGAGCCAGCGCTGGAGAAGTTACTGCATGCAGGTAGGGAGAGCCAGCAGCTGGAGAAGCAATACTGCACGCAGGTAGGGGAGAGGTTGAGGGGACCCTGCCAGGCCCGGGGGGGTTGGGGGTGGGGGTGTGCAGGGGCCAGGAACTGCGCCACGAGATGCCTATGGCCTGGGAACACCTGTACCAAGGAAATGCCCTGAGCCTTGCGGTGCCAATCACCTTCCGCTTTTGCCTGGGAAAGCGTCTCCCTTTCACCTTTGTTCTTTAGGTCGGAAAACACCCTGAGTGCCAGCATGTGCTGGAGACAGGAGGCCCGAGAGCCCCAGGCATTTGGGTTAGTCCTTCCCCAGCAAGAGCAGCTAATGTGAGTGAGGGCCACAGATAAGTCCCACCTGAGTTGCTGAGACTTGGGTCTAAGCCTGCAGTTTCTCTTCTTCAGGGAGGTCAGGTGCAAGGAGGAATCAAGGGGAGAGAGAGCTTGACTTGTGCACACTGTCTCTGCAGGCCCGGGGACAGCCCCTGAGGAAAGCTGGGCACGATTAACCCAGCTGCCTTTGCCACTCCTACCTGCACCCCTTATTTTCACTGTCCTTTTAACAGGGCAAGGGAATGCAGGTCCCCTGGAAACACCATTTGAAACTGTCTTTGAGAAGTATGTCCGCTGCGGGCGGCTCCAATAAATTTGCTATGCTCGTGGGACAGTTGGTGTTTAGGATTTATCGCCAAGCCATGCCACTGCCACACCACTGCCCACGGGGCATTTTTCAGTAGTGTGAGATACAGAGGCATAAGTTTAGCTGCTTCTTATTTTCTTTCATGAGAGTAATTGTTCCCTAAGTGACGTTATTACACAGAGACAGCAAAATGCTCCCTCTAGCTAATCATAATTCCAAAGGGGTCAGAAGAAAAATGGGTAAGGAAGGTGTTCCCTGGGGCCCCTGGCAGTGAGTGGACATGCTGTCAGTCTCATTAACGGCCCTGAGGGGTGCCGGCTGCTCCCCAATTCCTGAGTACTCCCAGGAAGTCTGGTGTTCAGTCCTAGTTTCTGATAATCTGGTGTTATCATTTCATAAAATCAATTTTTATCAATTCCTGGTGTCTTACAGTATTTCCTTCCCTCAAAGAAAGAGAAAGCGATGGATTCCGAATGTTGTCTCTCAGAGACGCACCTTAAAGATCCCTAACAAGGCAGCAACACAGGCTGAAGGCAGCATGGGGAAGGAGCGATCCTCAAAGCCAGTTGGTCCGGGAGGGGGAGGGCTGAAAGAGAGGCGTGCTGGGGTCCTTGGGGGGTGAGTGTGGTGCTGAATTATGCCATGACACCATCGTTGGCATTAGTATCATAAGTCACAGAACCTCAGTCAATTTTTTCTGTTTTGCTTTTTTGATTACACCTGGGATTGCTCAAGGGTTACTCCTAGCTCTGCTCTCAAGAATTATTCCTGGTGGTGCTTGAGGCATCATATGGAATGGCGGGGATCGAACTTGGTCGGCTGCATGCAAGGCAAACACTCAACCCACTGCACTGTACTATCCCTTCAGTCCCATAATTATTTTTTTATTTAAATGACCCATTTGTGTGAAACAAACAGAAAATACAGTATTTTACAAACTGTTTGCAGGGGCCAGAGAGATAGGACAGATGTAAGATGCTTGCCTTGCATGCTACCATCCTGGGTCTGATTCCCAGCACCCATATGGTCCCCTGTGCACTTCCAGGAATGATCCCTGAGTATGGAGCCTGGAATAAGCCCTGAGCATAGCAGGTGTGCCCACCCCTACAATATATATATATATATATATATATATATATATATATGCTACATAAAAGATACTGGAAATGTTTCTGTTCACAGCCCCAAATTTTTACATTTTGTGAAATGCGAAGAACGAGAATTCTAGGCGATGGGGGAATTGGGGCCACGGTTTTGGGTGCATTTGGAGGGTTTTGTGGACAGAGGAAGTCCTTAGTTGGATCGTCCTCTTGGCCAGAAGTAAATTAAAGAGTGTGTCAAACTGATTAACTAGCTATCACAGCTCAGAGACAGCAGAGGTGCCTCCTTCCATGACCATAAAAAGACAACCAATATGCTTCCTAAAGTGATAGTACAGCAGATAGTACAACCTGGCTTCAGTCCTCAACACCACATGTGGTCCCTGAGCCCCAGTAGTAGTGATCCCTGAGTGCAGAGCCAGGAATGGGTGTGGCTCAAAAAACTGAGCAGGGCTGTGTATGTTTCAAAAGCCAATATATATGTTTCCCTTACAAATTCGACAAGAACCTGATTGTCCAGGCACACCTCTTTCTTGCTCATCTAATGTCCAGATGACTTAGCTTTTGCATAGAAGCCAAAGGCTGAAGATAGATGGTAAATTATAAATGAACCAGAAAAGGCCCATCTAAGTGCACTTTGGCAAAGCTCTCTTGAAATGCCAATGTCAAATCATGAAGGATTACAGGGCTGGAGGCCTTGCTCTGGAGGGCAGGTGGGAAGTCGAGTCTTTGCTGGGTGTTCTCCAGTTACTTGAAGGCCATTTTGAGAACTGAGCAGTTCTCAAATTACTCCACCTCCCCCATGACCTTCTATACAACTTGGATTATCTCTGAGTCTGTCCATCTCAAAGAGAGACACATGGAGCTGTGATACACATACTAGGATTCGGGCCAGGAAAGTGACTGGAAGAACTGAAATACTTCCTTTCTTGGTAGCCCCTAACTTTGATCCTTGGCACTGCTGGGCATGGCCCCAAAAGATAATACAACTTAGCACAGTATCTCAGCTTAGCTGTGCAAAAAACTACTTACACATATATGATATAGTTTTGCTATTATGCAAACATAGCTAAATGCTATTTCAATCAAAGAAGAGTGTCTAGAAGTCTTCCATAGAAAACCTGAGTAAGTACATTTGAGCATAAAGATATGGGAAAAAGAACACAGAAAGTAGAAATAAAACTGTTTCAGACGCAAAGAAACCTGCTATTACTGAGTCCAGCCCTGTTATCTAACCGCCTGTCTGATGGTTCAGCTCTCTGCTGCATCTTCCCACCTACTGCTTTAGCTCAGGAGGGAGAGTGTCAGTGCACAGTTGGAGAGACCAAGGGCCGGATCAAATTTCCTGAAATGAAGACTCAGTCCGGAATGGGAGAGGAGAAAAATAGTAATCAAAGGAGGGGTAAAAAATGGCTAGAAGAATAGAGGATGCTCCTGTGGGGGAATATAACACCCACTTTTTAGTAAGTAGAAAGCAGGACCGTTTCTCCTTCCCACCTGCAACCCACACCAGGAAGGTTCCTGGATAAATTTCACAAAAGTATGGAGGGATAGAAGTGCAGGATAGGGTGGTGGCTCAGAAGATATAAAAAATGGGGGAGATTTGGTGTTTGATTGTTACCAGGGTAAGTCATTATGGCATCACAGTCTTCTCTAAGTTTTTAGTGGTGTAAAATATATAAATTTAAATTTAAAAACTGTAGTTTTCCCAGAAGAATGCATGATGATGGCTTATTAAAGTGTCTGTGATAGGACATTGACTAAACTATGACTTCCTAAAATGTTATCGAACCAGAACAACTCAAGTAACAGCTGAGGCAGGTGCTATGCTCTATGTTATTCTAAACATTCTAAACAAGTGATTAATCAGGTCGTTCAGCACTTGTAGGTATAATAGAATGCCTATAATGCATGCCTAAATTTAAAAAAGAAAGTCTGAAGTAAAGTAGGTAATATAACCTCCATTGGTTGCTATGGTATGTTTGTGTACGTGTGTGTGTTTGAAAGAGAGAGAGAGAGAGAGAGAGAGAGAGAGAGAGAAGAGAGAAAGAGAGAGAATCTAAAATTTTGTTCACCAAAATGTTGAAAATGGTGGGAAAAGGACCAAAAAAGTTGATTTATTTAATTTGCTCTTTTACTAAGTGAACTGTTTTGACAATGAGCATGTGCTGGTTTTATCACGTAAAAATGTATTTGTGCAAAAGTAAACAGCACTGCTCAGCTATACACAGATTACACATGTTCTTATTCAGTTTGTTTCCTGGAGAAACAAACTGCTAATATCTGGTTAACTTGATCTATATGGCATCCAGCAAAATTCTAAAACATGGGCAAAAAATTCTGATACACGTATAAAAAGGAAAGAAAAAGAAGAGTGGGAAAGTTATATAAGCATTCAACTTCTTATCTGGGTCAAATTATTGGAAAATTATTTTTCTTTTCTAAAAAAATTACAATGTGTAATTTACCAAATTTTTCATAACACAGTTGTATCCGTCATTCGGTGTTACAACACCAATCCCACTACTGGTGTGACTTTCCCACCACCAATGTTCCCAGTTCCTCACCTCTCCCCCAAGTCTACCCCTGGGAAAGAAATATTAGTATGCTGCTCCCCCTTGTCACTTGTCTTCCCATTGTTCATCAATTTGCCTCGAGAGGGTGCCAGTAACGTCTTCATTCATTGGGAATGAGGTCCATTATTGTTGTTTTTGGCATATCGAATACACCACGGGTAGCTTGCCAGACTCTGCCATGGCTCTGGGTTCATCCCAGGGGGCCCAGTCTTTTCTATGCCAGACCATCCAGGGTGCGTGGGGCAGAGCCCTGTGTGTAGACAAGCCTGTCTCCTGTCTGCCATCTGCTGGTGCAGTGGGGCACCACAGCCACACCTGCAACACCTACTTCCGTGTAAAGCAAGTTGTGCCAGCTCAACATAACAAGGTGGAGAATCAGTTTCTGATACTGAAAATATTTCCTCTCAGGACCCGGGACATGGCTTACTGGTACAGCACATGCCAGGCATGTCTGAAGCTCTGAGCTCAATCCTTGGTACCATATAGAATAATTCATAGCATATCTTCAGCACTATGTTCTTAAAATCATGAAAGGACTTTTAGAAATGCTTGTGTCATGGACGATACTGTTCTCTGTTGGTGATGAATATCAAGTGTTAAGTTTATTGATCTTATGATATCCTCTCAACAACCAGGTAGATGGCAGAATTGTCTTATTTTATCAATGAGAAACCAAATTAAGATGATAAATTCCTTTGCCAATCAGAAGTGGAGTCAAGATTTGATCCTTTGGCAATCTCAACAGAAAATTCATGTTTTTCCCAGTAATAGATAAAGAAACTTTGGCACATCTACACAATTGAATACTGCTGTAGTCATTAGGGAAAATGAAGTGATGAAATTTGCTTGTAACTGTATGTACATGAGGAGTATCATGCTGAGTCAGAAGGAGAGGGACAGATATAGAATAACTGCATTCATTTGTACAAAAAAAACCTACTCAATCTTAGAGGTGCTAAAATTCTAGTCTGCATGCTTCTTAACCTGTTAGCTGAATCAGCAGTGTTTTGCATGCCAACATTGGACTCTAACCAATACAGTTTATTCATCTATCTATTCTCACCATTTTTCTCTATACAGTATTTGTCACACTTCCAATGTTTAAAAAAGAACCGTAAATCAGAGCTCATCTAAATGCGAAACATTCTCTACAAACTTATTTCTTGAGGTCACAGGAGCCTTGCAACGTGCTTTCCACTCTATCTCAATACTCAGACTGTAGCATGGATTAGAGGTTACAAAGTGAAGTTTCCATCCCACCTTTGAATCTAAATACGTGACCTTGGCCATCTCTGGCTTTGCTTTCTTGGTCTATTAAATGAGAGAGTTGGACTAGATAATCTCTGAGGTCGTTTCCGTCTCTATAATTAGCTTCTCTGTGCTTCTAAGTGAAGAGAGACTAAAGACATTCCGTTGTGTATAATCAGCTGACACCGCCTTTTAGGATGTCAGGCTCTCCTTACAGTATTGCTGATTTGATTATGGCGAGAGGCTGGTGTGTCTCCTGAGTACATAGTTATGACTGACGGTGATGGGTATAAAGCAGCTCACAAGCTCATTCAATCCAGCCATAGAATCAGAATGTTCTGGGTCCCCTTTGGTGTTCACATAAACTATAAATCACCCTAATTTTGAAAGCTGACCTTCCCCAGCATGAGCAAAGACTTGGATTTCAAAGCTATCTGTGGACCCACAAAGACTGTCTGAATACCATTTCAGCCTCTAAAAGCCCAGCTCTAAATCGGTCTTATTGGGTGTTTTGTTTGAAGGTGAACTCAAGCAAATCTATTATTGAAAACCTGGTTCCTGGGGCCCAGTACCAGGTTGTGGTGTACCTCAGAAAAGGCCCTTTTGATTGGACCACCTTCAGATCCTGTGACATTTGCCATCGGTAAGTTCCTAGACATCAGAATAACCATCTGGTCAGAGTATAATTGGAGGGGTCCAAAGTCCCAAGCCAGGTCATTGTCATCACAGCTGAGCAGATCATACTTATTTCCCCATACTCTACCTCCAGAGTGAAAAGGCTTGTGTATCTAGGGCCTTTCTTAGGAATGTATACCATTTGGGGTGAAAAAAAAGAAAATTAGAGGTGAGTATGTTTAGTTTTCAATGATTGTCTTAGACAGCGAGACTCTGGTTATACAAAGTTTCAAGCCACTGCTAAAATATTCAATATTCCTTCTTGGCTTTCCCTTTCTCCATATCTCTCTTCCCTTCTTAGTTCCAACTGGAATTAAGGATTTAATGCTCTATCCACTGGGCCCTACAGCAGTAGTTTTGAGCTGGACCAGACCTTCCCTAGGTGTGTTCCGAAATATGTGGTGGAAATGTTTTATTTCAACCCTGCTACCATGACTTCTGAATGGACAACCTACTACGAAATAGCAGCAACAGTTTCCTTAACTGCCTCCGTGGTGAGTCCAGGGAACCAGCTTTCAGGTTCCTTTATAAACCAATGCACCTTATATAACAAAGGGGCAGACACAGGTATCTGTAAATGACATCCTTTTGGAATGTACTCAGGTAGCTTAATATTTTTAAGTTTTTTTTTGTGTGGACTATGCCTCTAAAGTTCTGCTTTTGAAAAAGAGAGGTAGGGGTGGGGGGGACAGGGACGTGGAAGAAATGATTGATTTCACTCCAAATTAAATCTTTTGTTAATTCAGAGTTTTCAGCAGAGTTGCAAAGTAAGTCTCATTTCTCACTACTCCCGAGGAAGAACTCCCAGACTTCAGTCATTCAGTTACTGTTGATTCAGTCTAACAATGATGGTTCTTGCCATCACATCTACCCACCAGCGAAATAACTATCAAATTAGGACTTTGGGATGCTTTACAAGAGAGCAGGTAGTGGGTGCTTTTTATAAGACCAGGGTAATGTTTAAATGCAGGCTGCCCCCAAATCACGTCTGAATGACAGTAGCCCTCTGGTCATATGACCACTCTTGTTGCCCAGTGAAAACACATGCTTGTGAACCAAGGTTGGAGAGTCCAGAGTGACAAGGGAGCTTCTGTTTCAGAAGTAGGTGTGTGTGTGTGTGTGTGTGTGTGTGTGTGTGTGTCTACACTGTCCTTTACAAAGAAGTCAGCCTCAGTGTATAAATGAGCAGGAAACTGGGGCGTGAGATCAGCTTGGAAATATTGGGCTCTATATATCTGAATTCCTTTAGAAAATGGTATTTTCATAATCATTGGGTTGACACCACAGGGGTTACTCCTGGCTCTGTCCTCAGGAACTACTTCTGGTGATACTTGGGATCATATGGGATGCCAAGGATTGAACCTGCGTTGACTTCATGCAAGGCAGATACTTCCTTACTAGCCCTCCGACCCAGCAGAGAGAATTTTTACTGGGAACTTTGGGAAATATGAAAGGACACAGAAATAAATATTTAAGAAAGCTCTTATTTCCTTTAAGACCTCATAGAAGTCAATCTATTTAAAAACAATATTTCCCCACTCCTTAGCTTTTTGTCCCCTTACATTTTCAGAGAATTGCTAATCTGTTGCCGGCGTGGTACTATAACTTCCGAGTTACCATGGTGACGTGGGGAGACCCGGAATTGAGCTGTTGTGACAGCTCCACCATTAGCTATATAACAGGTGAGTGCATGTGGGAAGTGCTTCCATCATCACGATCTCTTCCGCACAATCTCTTCTGCAGAGATTGCAGGAAACGCATCTCCAAAAAGAGCCAGTCTGATCCATTGACTAGCTCAGTTTCCATTGTCAGTTTCATGGAAGTAAACTGCCTGCTTATGAAAATGTATTACTCAAAAGATGATCTTTTCCACTTAAAATGTCCTTTTGAAGTGAGCCACTTCCCTGAGTTTTTATATTCTGAGTCACTGCCCTTGATTTCCAGGGCCCTGTTTGGAATTGATTAGAATACAAACGCGACAGGTAAATCTTTCAGCCACACTCAGGACTCAATTGATTTGACCCATTGAATAATTATCATTGCCAGATTGCCTCCATTTCTTTAAAGCAGATGGCTTTGGAAATAGGAGGGTCTGAATTTGAAACTAAAAGTCGAACTATATAGCTTGTAACCTTAAGTGAATTTTGCAAGTCCTCCGCGTTTGCCATGTAAAACAAGGATGATACGGGTTTCTCATTATTATTCATAATCATTCCCCAACTTAAGAAACTACTGAGTAAGAGATGTGGCACCAGGCACAACTACTTTAGTAAAAATGATTCGTGGGCTGGTTGAAATGTTAGTACCCAGGGTGGGGGTTAGGGAAGGTGGTCTTTCTTCTAGCATTTCCACTTAAATTTTTTCTGGTTCTGTGCTCAGGCGAGCAGACGCTGTGCTAAGGACCAAACTGGGGTCAGCCACATTCCGCTCAAATACCTTAAACCCTGTGTATCATTTCACTCATCAAGCAAACAAGGGTCTCGTGGCTTACTTTCCCGTGCTTTTAATTTCTCTGCTAATTAAAGCTGCCAAAGTGTGTAGTGCCCAAAGAAACAAGGCAAAAATGCTTGAATGAGGTTATTAAAACCTCAATTCTGTTTTCATTGTTAAGCTGCTTTCTCTCTATCTGCTAGGAAAGACACGGTTGTTTTGCTCCTGTAGCAAATAATGTTTAATAAAGAAACAGTGTCCCCTAGTGGACATTTGGCGATTTACTGGGTTTAAAGCAATGCACAATATAAAAATCTAAAGACAGGAGCGTTTTCTCCTAGCAGTTTTAAATGTTTCTTGTCCTCGTGACAATCATGACATGCAAAAATAATCTTTGACAGATGAGAAGCAATGGGACCAGGTCAGGGGATAAAGGTACAAAGGTGGTGTTAAAGAATGATCAAGCCAAATAGCAAAACCACAGAATTAACACTGAAATCAAGAGACCCAAACTTAGAAAGGTGCCTGCCAAGAAGGCAGGCTGGAGGAGGGGTCAGGGCGAGATACTAAAGGAATCTGGGAACATCGATGGAGCAAAGGGGACATTGATGGGGGATCAGTGCTGCAACATTGTATCTCTAAAACTCAACTATGAATGACTTTGTAAATCATGGTGCTATAATAAAATTTTTTCAAATTCACATTAAAATAGTCTTTGAATAAATGTATGTCCAGGGTACTTTATACAATGAATTACACAGAAACCTGGTAAGACGCTATTAAAGAAACCAAGTTTATTCTCTTATTAGAATACTCTGGAAAAAAAATTGACATGGATTTGTATAATTTGCTGGATTCCTGGTAGGCATTTCAAAATTGTATTATCAAGCATATAAATGTTACTTCTACTTCTATCTGAACAAAAATATGTTTTACTTTCTATACTGTAGATTGTTGGGGAAACACTGCTTTAGAAACCATGGCAACAAACGACAGTTGTGTTAGTGTCATCGTATTGAAGAAAATAATAATTTGTGGTTTGTAGAAATTATCCTCCAAATATTTTTAGGTGGCTTTGTTCTGCTGAATCTTGGAATGGAATATCTTTACCAGTTTTCTAGAACTTAAGTTCCCATGTAGTTTGTTAAATTTCTTAAAATATCAGCTACTTTGAAAATAATCCAAATATGTTTCAGAACTCAGAAAACTAATGAAAAACTGTCCACAAACTGGAAGGAAATTAAAGTAAATGTGGAATAATACAAAACCAAACCATAAGGTCTTTTGTAGTAAGGAATTTAACTGTGCACAATGAAAGGACAGACCTCTTCTTTTCCTTCTTGCTTCAGCGACTTTTATGTTCACCATCTGCAAAGCTCTAGATTTGACAACCATGACATGACCTGGTCATTTGTGGGAATATTTCCCTTCCTTTTTTGTTTCTTTGGTTTTGTTGGTATTCAGGGTTTCCTTCTAGTTCTGTACTCAGGGATCACTCCTCATGGGCTTGGGGAGCCGTATGTGGTACAGGGGATCAAGCATGTGCCTCATGCAAGCAAATGCCCTGCCTGCTGCTGAACTATCTCTCCAGTCCATTCTGTCCTTTCATTCCTTGATCTGTCTATATTCCCATAAACATCTTTGCCACACCACAACAGAATATATGACTCCAATGTTCACGATACTGTTGGAAAACGAATTCACCAATTCCTAATGATATTATTGCAGCAAGCACACAGAACAAGCAAACATTCTAAGGTTCTGGGAATTGCACAATTTGTATCCAAGACCTTGGTGCCTTTATTTATCCTGGATGTCCCACATGGATCTGGCTGTATTGTGTGAGCGTCCATGAAACTGCTGCCTTCTCTGTGCCATAGCTTTTGTCAGGCCACCCAGAGAGGCACGAGACCCAGGAGCATCATTGGGTGTAGGTATTAGTTCCCTAAATTCACTCTATGGGATGGCAGCTTTAGTGAGAAGCACTGTAAGAGTTTTACACTGATACACTGATGTGTGAGTCTTTTCTCTTCCACAGCTCCTGTGGCTCCAGAAATCACTTCTGTGGAATATTTCAACAGTTTGCTATATGTTAGCTGGACCTATGGGGACGACACCACTGACCTCTCCCATTCTAGAATGTTACACTGGATGGTTGCTGCTGAAGGAAAGAAGAAAATTAAAAAGAGTGTATGTTCCCTTACATTTCAGAGTGGGGCATCTGAACAGAGATTTGTACAGCTCTTGCAAATCTTTAAACAAATATTTATTGAGAGAAGAAACAAATGTCTGTGTGCCTGTCAGAGCTGCTCTGAACTCTAGAAATAGAACAATGAACAAGCACTAAATTTCTCTTTTCATAGTGTTTACCTTTTAATCTTTGATAGTGAGTTACAGAAATTATAGCTATACAACTATTATTGATATCATTTATATTTAGAATTGTAATTTGAGCATTCTCTTCAGGATGGCAAGCATCCTCCATAGACCTCTAACAACTAAACAATTGAGTATTCTGGGCATGGTGGTTTATTTTTGTCTGGGGGCCACACCCTGTGGTGCTCATGGCAATTCCTGGATCTGTACTCAGGAATGACGATATTAGCTCTCAGGGGACCCCACCTTGTGCTAGATATCCTATCCAGGATGGTAGCCATTTTGCCACTTGTGAGACAAGTGCCCAACCTTCTAGGCCTATCTCTCTGGCCCCAGTGTGCTGATCTTTTTCTCCTGGTTTATTATACTTTTTGACATTGTACTATTGGACACACACTGAACTACTATAATGAGTTTTTAAGAACCACAAAAGGCAATGGCTCGAATAAAATGAAGTTTGTGTTGCTCCCCTCATGAGCCAGGGACTCACAGGGTACTTCTGTTCTAAGGCCTAATCCAGGGACCCGGATTCTTTCGATCTGCTGAATCTACCACTCTGCATCATCCTCACATGCATGGCTGAACCTTCATCATTGCTTCATGCCTACCCCAGAAAGCAACTGAGGGTAACTGGGGGCATTGGTGGTAGGAAATAAACACTGAGGAAGGGACAGGTGTTGGAACATTGTGTGACTAAAACCCAATCATTAACAACTTTGTCATTGTATCTCACTGTGATTCATTAAGAAAAGAAAGGATGAATGAAGGTACTGAGAGAATATAGAGGCTGAATAATTACAGCTTATGAACGGACGAAGTTGCCCAGGCAACTCTACTTAGCATTTATTGGTTAGAGTCAGCCCACATGACCCACGCTAGCTGTAAGGGAGGATGAGAAATGACATGTGTGGGTGTGGGGGACAAGGCAGAGGTTATGGTACTTGATTTGCCACAGCCATGATAGTTCAAATCCTGACCCTGCATGTGCCCCCCTGTGCCCGGCTGGTTTGGCCCCTGAGCACTGCCAAAGGTGCCCTTTCCCCCCAAAGAGCCTCCTCCTAGGACAGCTTCTTCTGCATGACTCCATTAGAGTTAAGCAGTGAACCTGTCAGTAGCAAGCCAGAAATTGCCTTTTCTGAAATGTGTTGTGAATAAGGAAACACAAGAGTCATATCTGACTCAAATAATGCAGTTAGCACATTTCAAAATGTGTTTTATACAGGCATCAGGCTATCTTGCTTTTGACAAGTTGAAGAATTTACAACATTTTTATACAAAATAACATATATGTATTTGTAATTACCTTTGGACTGCAGAACGGATCTCTCTGAAATCTGGTTGGTGTTCCAGGTGGAGTTAATAGCAATTAAAATCCTCCTTTTCTCTGATCGTGCAGGTAACACGCAATGTCATGACTTCGATTCTCAGCCTGCCTGCGGGAGACATCTACAACCTCTCGGTAACTGCTTGCACAGAGAGAGGCAGTAACACATCCCAGCTCCGCCTGGTCAAACTAGGTAAGAGGGTGAGCACATATGGAAAAGTCTGCTTGTCGGGCAGCAGCTGCTTGCAGCTCTCGCTTTGGGCATTTTCATTTCCTGAAAGAATAGAAAAATACTCAACGTCAATGCAACACGCACATTTGTACTGCAAAATAATGCTTAGAAAAAAAAAACCGTCCTGACCAAAGGACAGCGCACACATGCTGCCTAGGCAAACATGTCGCTCGCGCCGCATGCTGCTTGGGTACACATGTTGCCTGGCGCCGCATGCTGCCTGGGCTCACATGTTGCCTGCGTGCATGTGCTGCAAGGACACTCATGCAAGGACACTCATGCTGCCTGAGCCCATGTGGCCAAGCACATGTGGTGCCTGAGCAGGTGTGTTGCCCGCATCTCCCCTCTTGAGATGTGTACTCTCTTTTTACTTGCTCTCCGCCTTTGGAGCAGCCCGCGTTCTCCCTTTGAGCACGTTACTCTCTCTCTTACTTTCTTTCTCTTTCTCCCCCTCTCCTAAAACCTCCTTAATAAAACCTACTTTACTTCAAAAAAAATAATGCTTAGACTCCATATTTGTTTCTGGGGATTTTTACTGTGAAGGCAGAAGAGTGTTGACTGGTCTTGGTAAGAGTAGAGAAACCAAGGAGTCTCAGGGTTTAGGAGATTAAAGAACTTTAGACATTATCTAGTGCCACGTTCTCAACCCTATCAGACATTGTTCCCTTCTCAAATAAACTTATGTAATGCTCTCTAACATGTTGAACTGAAATAGATAAAATAATCCACCTATCACTTTTAAAATTAATGTGATATCCCCAATTCCCAGATACGGTTATTCTAATGTCATAATGAATTGCTGGGCGCCTACTCATCAGTAAAATGAGTAAGTATGAGTTTATGAGGATCATTCCTTCCATGCAAGAAACAAAAGCTTACATAAAGAAATTATCAAAGTCTTAACAAAAATTAATGAGCCAGTGTCAATGTGAAGGACTCCAGAGTTAGGTTATGGGATGGAAACTAGATGTTTTGCATAGAATGGGAGAAAAGGAGACATTAACTTAATTTAAGCCGAGGTAACATGTCAAGAGAAATAATCAACTGTGACTGAGAGAAACTGAGGAAAGTAAGATAAGCTTGCTGTTGAACTGGAACGTGTATTAAAGTAGTTATGAAATATAAGCAGGCATTAACACTATGTGTCACAAGACACCTCTACATTCAACAGTCCAGCCTTGTGTTGAGGTATATTTGGCTCCTTTTATTAGCTGACATCTTGCAACTGACAGCAGGTAAAGAAGATGATGGTAAAAACATGTAATAGAACAGGATAGCATCAGGATCAGAGCGACCAGCCCCAAATCATTGTGTTTCTATATGTAACTTTCACAGTCGAAAGCTCTTTGGCTTTATATTTTGAAATGTTAAAGAGGGAAAAAAAGTACTTTGACACCTAATTTAATTTCCTGACATCACTTGTTCAGATGTTCATGTGATACACAAACCTACAGTCAAGAGTGATTCAGTGTATCTTATTAGGAGCTTAAGTCCATGGGCAATAGTGTTGGCAGTGATATATCTTTTTAGGGAATCTTGGGGACTGGAGGAGGCACAACAGCTAGGGCATTTGCTTTGCATGTGGCTGAGCCGAGTTCAATTTCCGGCATCCCATATGGACCCCTGAGCACTGCCAGGAGGGGATTCCTGAGCACAGAGCCAGGAGTAAGACTTGTACATCACTGGTATGACCCTGAAAGCCAAGAGAAGAACAAAGCTTTTAGAAAATTGTTAAACAAGGACTGGAGATAGCACAGTGGGTAAGGCGCTTGCCTTGGGTACAGCTGGTCCAGGTTCTATCCCTGGCATTACATATGGTCCCCTGTGCCCACCAGGAGTGATCCCTGAGCATAGAGCTAGGAGTAGCTCCTAAGTATTGATGGGTGTGGCCCAAAAACAAAAAAAAGAAAAATTATCAAACAAAACAAATCACAATATTTCCTTATTCGACTTAGTAGTTACATTTATCTTCATCTCCAAGTCCTTGATCTTTTCTGTCTCATGCTTGCCTTTTGCAAAACTGATCAATACAAAAATCAAATAAATCTTTGGAAACACAGGGTCTTAAATTGGCACTCTGGGAGGGAAAAGTGAAAATGCATTAATTAGTTAATGAATTAATTAACACATTATTTCATGTAAATATTCTTCTTGGTGACAACATACTTCTAAGCTATTTTGCATGAAAATATTTTGAAGAGCACTACAGGTAAAATAATTGAAATTATACTTATTGTGGATTTCTCATAATTCAATATTAGAACATCATGTGAGGCAGAACATGGGACCATATTTGTGATTGGCACTTTCCTGACCATCGCAGGACAGATAATAGATTTGTTCGGTGCCTACAGAGGTCCACTTACTACCTCCGCTTGCAAATGCTTACTAAAAACTGCCTGTAAATCTTCCAAACATCCTCCAGGGGACAGTACTAGTCTTGTTAAAAATTACTGCAGCGTTTAGTCCTCTGCTGGCAATCTGTTCTACTTCCCTCTCAGTTAAGGAAATTATAGCACTATCTTCCCGTTCATCATCGATTTGCTCGAGCGGGCACCAGTAACATCTCCATATGTCCTGTCTCATGCTAGTAGATCCCAAGGGCATCTGCTTGCTCCAGGAACATAAAGAGCCTCAGACAATTATATTAGGTCATGGGAATGACCCAACATAATTGTTACTGGTATTTGGCATATCAAATATGACACGGGCAGCTTGCCAGGCTTGCCTGTGGAATGAACCAAATATTATTGATAGTTCACCAAACATTATTGATGAACTAAATATGCTATATACGCCACCCCAGCATATTTACATTAGGAAAATAATTTCCCTTTTATCAGGCAATCCCATAGTCTCTGATCTCATTCTCTGTAAATATAAAAATCAGTTCAATAAACGCCAATAAAAAACAGACCAAGAGCAAGGTATTGAGGTAATCATCCCATTAAGAATTAAAGGTAGCCAGAAGTTTTATCCGACCCTGGTGGCATGTGATAGCAGCTGCCTTTGGCAGTTAATATAAATGCACTCCGATATAATATCATCTGCACTCAGATTGGTCATTTAAAAGAACTTACTGGCTTTGACCGTGCTTTGAGCGTGGCTTTGACCTGCAGCCAGTCACATTGCCTGCCATGGTGAGTCTGCCTGGTACTCTGGATCAACCTTAGTGGGGCTTGATGAGTTGTTCGCAACAATCAGTATTTTAACCTAAAATAAGTGGGGAAAGAAATAGGCACCAGGATTGGTGGCAGTAACACCAAAAAACTATAGTAATGGACTATTCATTTGTCAATTCACTTCTATGAATGGCGCTGATAATGTCTTTGTTGATAAATGAATAAATAGATCATGAATCTACACTGAGAACCTTCTAAACTCTACTCAGATGCCAGACCACTTTTACAGCAACTCACCCCAAAAAGGTGCTTTCGCTTCTGTTCATGGGGGTTGAGAATTGGTGAAGAGGGAGATGTTAAAAGAACACTCCAGATGTTCAAACAACCGGTATGGGGCTGAGTGACTGTGCAGCAAAAGCTTCTCTGAGGAAGTGACAGAGTGAGAGATAAGTAATCAAGATGGAAAATCCACAGTGAGGCTGAGAAAATCATGATACGCAGAGGATTAAGTGCGGGCTGGGTCAAACAGACTTGTCGCTGGGCACCGCCTTTGAGGGCAATGAGAAGGACATCAGAGATGTCTGACAGATTTTTTTGAACTATCTTTGGTGTCTCGAAGGAAGAAAGGGTTACTGGGTCAGTATCAAAAGTAGAGAGACCTGGGAAGGGAATATTTATTCTGGTTTTTCAAATGTGTTCTAAGGCCAGGAGAGTGTCTCAAGTGGTAGACTCAGGCCTTGCATGAGTGAGACCCCCCCTAACTGCTTCCGCTCTACTTCACAGCACCTGAGCACCATTGGGTGCAGCTCTGGTAGTCCCTGAGAGTCCCAGGCCTGGCCAGAGCATGGATGGGAATGACCTCTTTATCAAAAAATAAAAGTGGTATTCCGGTCCAAATAATGCCATGAAAAATGGTAGTAACTTTGGTGAAAGTGCAAATAATGGAGATGGTGAATATGTCACAGCAGTGTCGTGTGCCAAGAAGGAAAGGCCGCGGGCCAAAGGGAAGGCCCACAGGGGAAACGGGAGGGAAAGACGCTACATCAGGTCCAGCCACTCCAAAAAGAAACCTGATAATTAAGTTATTATTAAGTGGGAAGTGCTCAGGAGCTCTTTAGAGGTTGAATTCAAGGGACTTTTTTTTTTGATAGGGGCTGCACCCAGAAGAGGTTGATGCTGGGGAACCATTCCCGCTCGATGTAGGCCAGGAAGGTTCCGTGCTCCAACTGGCGATAGTGCTCAAGGGTGCAGGTGATTCTGGGGACCAAGCATGCTTGGCATGTTCTCTGCCACTAGGATTTTCTGATGGGGTCAAAACAGGAAATGAAAGAAAAAGAAATTAAGGATGTGTCCTAGGCTTGGCTCTTTGGCAACTTGGATGACTTGTGGTGCAATTCACTGTGTTCAAGAAGTACTGGAGGAGGAGCACATTTGGGCCAGAATCAGCAAACTTGCTAGACCGAAGGCAGCTGAGAGCACTTACACGCGCGATTGAATAAAGAGGTTATTGCTCTATGTGCCAAGATCAGGCAGAACACTGGGTTGGATAGCGGAGGTTGGAAGTGAACCCATCAAGAGAATAGGGATAAGGAAGAGAGGACCTTAAGGAGGTCTTCAGGGAGTTACCAGGGGTCTCCAGCACTCCGAGACCCATAGAGGAGGAAGAGTCCGAAAGAGGATGGGAAGGAGGGGCAGCCACAGAGGTAAGGAGAACCCCTTAGGTGTGGCTGGTGTGGCCGCCCACCTTCTGTCCAAAAGCCACTTCACACCCGCAGGTTCCAGAGAAGGGACCAGATGCCTTTAGCTCTAGAGTAGAGAGTTGGAGGTGACTGAGTGTGTGGTCTTCAACTGACAAACTGGAGTAGGAATAGGTTTGACCTGTGTGTGTGGGTGGGAGGGGGGGGGGCTGGATCCAGAAACAGCAATTCAGTACTTTTTATCCATTCGCTGCTTCTGTTTTCTGTATTTAGTGTATATGCTTTCTCTAAAATATTCACTTTTCTGCGAACGCATGTGACAGTGCAGGGAGCAACTCAAACCCTTTCCTGTGACTTTCTGTCCCTATTTCGGGTTGGGATTTAATGGCCTTGGTTTATTTTCGTCATCTACATCATGTGGGCTTTTATAAACGTTCTTCTTCTATACACTATATTTCTGCACGCTTGTAAAGTGTAGATACCTTTAAAACCTAATTTGATTATAGACAAAAGGGAATTGAAATAGCTGGTCAGCAGGCAAGAGCTAGCAAGGAAACCAGTCTGGGGGGCAAATGTGGCATTGTGTAGCGTGATGCCCTCCCTGGGAGGCTGAGGGGCCCCACGATTAACTCATTTCCCAGGATCCCTTAGTGCAGCTGAGAAGTGGGACAAAAGTGAAAGACGTCAGAAAAGCTGATCACCCCTCCCGGTGGCCATTGGTGATAGCAGTTTCCATCTGCTCCAGATCTGGAGGAAACCTGGAACAATGTTGTGCTTCCTGGCAAATTACAGTTTGGACATTAGGAACATTTCATGGTCATTTAACGTCAGGGTGCTGATGCTTCCGCTCAGACAGGAGATCCTCCTACACGGGGTCAGAGTGGTAGCTGTGATGGGGATGATAAGAGGCAGATTCTATATGGATTTGCAAGGGGATGTGAGAGAAATGAAGGTCAGATGGAACACATTCCTATCCAGGAAGAAAGGAAGAAAAATAGTTTTGCATTGTCCTACCTAGCCTGAGCCCTCAGAAAAATGGAACAGGCACAGTTGTGGAGCCGAGGGAGAGAGTGGGAGGGGCAGGTTTGGAGAAAAGTTTAGGTTCAGTTGTGTCAGCTCTTGAGGATGCCGATTAAGCCTTAAGGACAGATTCTGAGTGGGAAGCTAGAGATAGAAGCTTCTATCCTAGGGAGACACAGGGCAGAAAATAGGAATTGGAGGGGGTCAGGAAGCAGAGAAAGCAGATAGGATGAGGTCAATAAATAAAAACAAACTATAGAGAATGCAATGGCAGGCCAAAGCACCCTCAAGTTCACGAATTATGAGTGAGGAGCAGTCAGCTGCAATCTCGTCTGAATATGTGCGAGCAGGGAAGTGAGAAGCAAGCACTGAGGTGTCTGGGCACTCAGCAAATGTCCCGATGTGAGGGGACAGCAGGCAGACTACTGAACTGCTACTAAGCCCAGATATTGAGGAAGGAGAGTTGGCAGAGGAGCTTAGCAACTCAGAAGCCACTGAGGGATAGTTCAAGGGGCTGAGAGAGAAAGGCAGGAGACAGAAGCTAGCGGCAGCCTCAGAACTCTTGAGAACAGCTAAGCTAGAGAGGAAAGAAGGGGCGCCTGAGCTGGAAGCTTCTGAGAGCTCTTCTTCCCTGCTGCGTAGGGGTTTGTGTTTGTTTATATCTGTAAGTGGGTAGAAATGCACGGCTACGTGGGCTCAAAGGAGCAAATGGCTCAGGCAGTATATACACTTTGGGCAGGACAGCTTTTATAGATTTCTTCCTCAGATGCACCCATGTGGGGCTTCTACCTGGGCTAAAGTCTTATGCTAGGGTCTTTGCCAAGGGGAGTAGATTTTGGGAGTGGTCTTCTTTGAAAATCTCCTTTTCTTGACCTCTGTTCCTGCTTTCCTGCTGGATCTTTGGTCCTAGAATGTAACTGGATTAAGGGTTGTGCAGAGAAAGGTTGATCCAGCTTCCTCAAGGTCTACTGAGGGTTAATGGGTCTCATCAGGTCTTGGTTCCTGGTTCCAAAAGGTGACTCTGGATAACCTTAGGGCAAGAATTTTCACTGCCATGTGGGGAGGGCCCCCATCCGCCCCCCCCCACCCCGTCTGCCTGCCTACATCAGTTGTAATGCACAAGCCCAACTTAGAACACCACCCTCCTAGTGAGCAGAGTATAAAAGAGAAGCTTTGCCACCTTTCCTGGGCTTCCTTCTTGAGGATACCCTATGCCTCCGCTTCCACCTTCACTTCCTTTTCTCAAAGTTTCTACTCAGTTGGGGGGGAGGAGGAGGAGAAAAAGACTGTTTTGCTGGGTAAAGAGATGTTTGCAGAGTCCTCATCCCTGCAACTGTGTGGGAGTGATAAGAAGCTCCCCTACTTTTCGGTGTGCGCTCGGGTGTTTGAGGACCCTTGAGTAGGCTTAGAGCTTGATTCTTTCTCTGAGACACAAGCCTAGAAAGGGGGTCTGGGATGCGCCGCCTTCTGGCCTCATCTGTCTGGGCTAAAGGTCCTTATACTCCACCACGTTCTGGGATCCGGCTGGACCCTTTGAGCTCAGAGAAAAGACAGTAGGAAAAACATTGCAATTTATGAGATTTTTTTTTTCTAAAATTGTTTAATATGCAATTAAACAAGAACATTGAAAATGAAAACTTGACATGGAAAATGAACCCACAAAAGAGGAACTCAGTTATTTTGCTTTTAAATGAAAAAATAGTTTCAGCTTTCTCTGAAAAAAAAAAAGATTTTTTTTTTAGGTAAAAAAAAAATTTCAGCTTTCTCTGAAAAAAATGTACTTGTCTTTTGAAATTACTTAGCTGGAAAAAACCATAAATATACCTAATAATTCCAGAAAAGGATGCTACCATTTATTGTCAGTAAATCATAAAGATCTTATTTAAAATATAATGGAAATGATAGGTATTTGTAATTCATGAAAAAAAAAGTTGCTTTGTATATGAAAGGGGCTAATGGAAGACCAGGAGGGTCCTGGCCTGGGCTGGGGAGTTCAACTGTCTTTGTCCTCTCAAGGCAGAGACATATAGGGGCATGGGGTGGGGGAGAGGTTGATGGGGATTGGGGAGGGCGGGGGAGGTCTTCAACCACCTTCAGCCAAGACTTTCACATCAGGATAGAGACTCAAACTCAGGCTCATGCAATCAGAATTTGAGAGCCACCTGTGGATTTTAATTTTTCAAGTAACTCCATTTCTAAATATTGGGGGGCAGTTGAGTGAATGAGGTACACGGAGCAGAACAATCCTTATTTATGCAGCTAGTCAAAGCAGTACCATTCTAACCTGTATTTAATATTAAAAATTACTTGTAAGCTAGTTTTCACCGCTCTGCAGACTGAGTCTTGGAAATGCTGCCTGTTATATTACCTTCTGAGATTGGGCTTGCCTGGGAGCCGGCACTCAAGGACTCCAGGGAGCTAGAAGCTGCGCAACACAATTCAAAAAGAGTTTGAATGCATCCCCTAGAGCTAATATTCCCTTGGATAATAAGAATTCATTAGAAACTCTTCCTAATCCAATGACAATTGCACTTCCGAAATATTGGAAAAACTTCCTCGGCTTCCCTTGAAAGAGCAGAGTGGAATTTCCCCAGGATCCCTGGAGAATATACTTAGTACAAATCTCATCAATGAGCTGAAGGCAAACAGACTTATGAGCTGCTGCTTATAGGGCCATGCTGGTGACCAGTGCCTAGAGAACCTGGCGGGGTGGTGTGCCGTGTCCAGATGCCAGAGTCAGGGTGATCTTTCTGCTGGCAGTTGGCAGGGGCCCCACTTGAGAGCTTGGGCTTGAGTACAGCCCTTCAGGGTTTGGAGGAACTCAAGGAAGAAGCAACACCCACAGGGAGGGCCCCAGGAAGAATCCAGAAGAGGGAACAAGCCTACAGATCACGCCCTAGGACTTACTGGAAATGGGCATAAAGGGACCTAGACAATAGGGCTTACTTCCACTAGTGGATTCATTTATGATCAAGATCACTTGATCACTTGAATCCCGCTATTCATCGATTTGCTCGAGTGGGCGCCAGTAACATTTCCATTGGACCCTATCACGTGCCAATGTAGCCCAATGGCATCTGGTTGATTCAGGAATATGAAGAGCATGATATGCCAAAACCAGTAACAGAAATAATCAAGATAAAGTAGCTAAAAGAAGATAAAAAAAATAGTCCTATAGCATTGTATTAACTACCCCTGTGTCCTGCTATCAATTCTTTCTTGAAAAAAAAATTATGTCATCTACTTTAGTTCCACTCCTCTGAATTCTGACATAAATTTCAAAGGCCATTCTTCTAAATTATTCCCAGCAGCGCCAAAGGGAGGCAGCTTGTTGGCTAACTACCAGATTCCTCTGCTCCACCAAAAATGCACATCACTTTCATTGTTCTCAGCCTTTAAAGAATGACTTTTTTCTTACCCAGAAAGTTCTGCATTATTAGGACAATGCTAACTTCAATGCAGAAAATATTTCAAAAAAACTATTAATAGACGATGCCTGTAATAAAGCTGAAGTAGAAAAGAGAAGTATTCCAAAAAAGAGAAGTATAAAGTGGAAAAAGAGGCAAAAGTATTCTTGTTTCCAAGTGAGATGATTATCTTGAGAGTAAGACATATTTCAGAAGCAAAAGGGATCCTTGAGATGGTCTTACACCTTCTGTATGGGTTTTCCCCTTTGTTACCTAGCTGATGAGCGAGAGAAGAGAGAATGTGTTCAATTAAAATGTGAAACTTGTTTCCTTGCTCAGAACCGCTCCTCCGAAATCACTGTTTGCTGTGAACAAAACCCAGACATCGGTGACTCTGCTGTGGGTGGGACAGGGGGTGGCTGATTTCTTCAAGTCTTCTGCATGCAAATTGGCTCCACTCAGGACACAAAACTCCAGGTACTGTGCATTTTGATTTTCCTTTTGGGGGTAATCTTGATGCAGTTGCATTATCTGAGCAAAATAAGACCCTCTCTTTGATCACTTGATCACTTGAATCCCGTTATTCATCGATTTGCTCGAGCGGGCGCCAGTAACATTTCCATTGGACCCTATCACGCGCCAATGTAGACCCTCTCTTTGAGCTATAGAAAATGAAAAAGGTTGATGGCCCTTTGCGTTGTAGTGATGGGAATTAACAAGCAACCCTTCTCCCTGGCCCCAGAATTGCTTTGGATCTTCCTCTTTACTTCCTGGCCCGTAATCTTTAGGTATTCTATGCCATGCTAAAGAATTAAAGTGGCTTGTTTCCATCTCGTGGTCATTAAAATGATTGAGAAAATGAAGACAAAGCGATATAAAATAAAATCTAACAAATATAGACAGATGGCCCATTATGTGATGAGTATAGGAAAGAGTAAAAAGGGCTGGATGCCTCCTTGCCTTCCAGAATGTCTCACTGTGATAGTGAACATGGCAGTGGTGTGGGAATAGCTGGAGAGCAACACAGGAGCTGGAGACATACAGCAGGAAAGGAAACTTGAGTCTACACTGCCAGCTCAGGCCTGATCACTGGGTGGGCTTGGGCAACCATACCCAGGAGTGACCCTGAGCACAGTGCCAGGAGTAATCCCTGAGCACCACCCAAAACAAGAATAAAAACAAAAGTAAAACATAGGAGCCTCAAGAGAGATCCATAGTACTGAGAAAACCAACAAGATAAAGGGTCTATAGCTGGTTGGTGGGAATAGATAGTTTGGGTCGGGATAACGACGGCTGGGGCAGACATCGTGGATTCACAAAGAGCAGGTGGGATGCACACCGAGCCGCTGACAGGCAGCAATGAAAGAGAACAGAGACAAGCCCGAAGCTCCAGGGAGAACACAGCAGGGAAAACCTGCTTCTAACAGAGGGGCGCAGAGAGGACAAGTTCAGGGTGGGCTCGCACATGGACGAAGCCTGTGGTCAGGAACCTTTCTAGAAGAAGTTCCTGAGATTAGAAAGAGGATTGTTGGGAAGTACCAATCTTTCCATCAGAAGCTTAAGTAATTTGATTATTCTCGCCCACCCTTTGATTGCCTTTTTTCCAAATGCCAAATGTCCCTCTTTTGGGCCGGAGTGATAACCCAGCGGGTAGGGCGTTTGCCTTGCACGTGGCCGGCTTCTTCCGCCTGGGTTCGATCCCCAGCATCCCATATAGTCCCCGAGCACCGCCAGGAGTAATTCCTGAGTGTAGAGCCAGGAGAAACCCCTGAGCATTGCCGGGTGTGACCCAAAAAAAAAAAAAACAAAAAAACAAATGTCCCTCTTTTGCCCTGTGCTGCACTGTCAAATCTGTTTTCTACTGTGAGGGTCCTCTTAGATTGTAACTTCCCTCTACTGGGAGTGAGTTTTTCTTTTCTACAATTCGGTGAAATAATATTTCTTCCTGTAAGAAAAGTGAACAGTATCTGCCTTTCTTGTCCTAAGGTATAATAAGAAGGATAATATAGCATGTAATATAATATAGATTAATATAACATGTAATATAATACAACATAATATAATACATAACATAATATAATATAATAAGGAGGATTTACTGTCCTGAAGATAAGGAAATGAGAACGAAAAGAAATTCTGATGAATTTCCTCTATTTGGGCAGGGCTGTTATGGGGTTTTGTTTAGAAAAAGAAGGTTTTGCTGATCAATCTTTCCAGGAGCCCTGGTTGCTAACCTGACCATTGTTTCACAGAGGAATGAAAGTAAGTCTCTCTTCTTCTGACTTATTTCACCTAGCATAAAACCTGCAAGTTGCACCCGTGTTAGAGCCAGAGTGATAGCACAGTGGGTAGGGTGTTTGTCTTGCACACAGGCCAACCCAGGTTCAACCCCAGGATCCCATATGGTCCCCCAAGCTCTGCCAGGAGGAATTCCTGAGTGAGTGCAGAGCCAGGAGTAACCCCTGAACATCGCTGGGTGTGACCCCAAGAAGAGTTGTACCCATGTTGTTACTGATAATAAGATCTCATCATTCAAAAAAAAAATAACTGAGTAATGTTTCTATCTGCGCCTTTATCTACTCGTGTGCTAGTGGGCAACTGGGGTTGTGGTCAGAATCAGCTATTGTGCACAGTGCTGCAAGACACTTTTCAAATCAGTGTCGGATTCTTCATGTTAAGAGATGGCCAGTAGGCATATGAAAAAACATTTATTACATCCAATTAGGGAAACTCATACCAAAACCACATTTAAAATATGTTCATCACATGTTATTAGGGAAACTCAAACCAAAACCACAGTGAAAAATCTCACTCCTGTGGTTCACATCAAGAAGACCAGAGCAGGGGCCGGAGTGATAGTACAGCGGGTAGGATCTTTTGCCTTGCCTGCGGCTGACCCAAGTTCGATTCCCGGCATCCCATATGATCTCCTGAGCACCACTAGGAGTAAATCCTGAGTGCAGAGCCCTGAGCATTGCTGGGTGTCACCCAAAAAAGCAAAAAAAAAAAAAAAAAAAAAAAGAGAGAGACCAGAGCCACACTGCTTGGCATGGGTGTGGCAGAAAAAAGGAATTTCATACACTGTTGGTAAAAATGAAAATTGGTTGAGTCAATTTGGAAAACAATGTAGAGGTTCCTCAGAAAAGATATATATATATATATACTTTTCTATATATAAGATATATATCTATATATTATTATATGTATTATATATTATATATAATTATTATTATATTATACTATTATATATGTAATATTATTATATATGCACTATATATGCAATATTATTATATATGTACTATTATATATAATATAGTGTATATTATATATTCTCATATATTTATATATGAGATATACATATATCGCTATAATAGATACATCAGTTTCTCTTAGAAGTATCGATTTAAAGAGAAATAGTGACTTCTTTTGAGAACTCAGTCACACTGTCTTTGCAGTGTGAAGGTTGAGAAGGCTGATAGTGGAGGTGGTGGATATAAAGAACTGCTACAAAAAATAAGACCGTGATCTGAACCCCAGACAAAAAAACCCTTATATAAAAAGAAGGGAACACAAAAGTCTCCCCAAGACACGAAAAACCACCCACCTCATTCACGATGAAAGAGATGCAATAAAACTATCACAAGTTGCAATATTCAGTAATAAGACTATGGAGGTTTGTTAGAAGTATAGGATAATAGACATTGTCACACTTTGATAGTGGGTTGATATCTTGGAAAATCTCTATGAAGGATGATTTGAAAATTGCTTTAAAGATAAAAAGATGCCACTTTTGACCCAGAAATTCCCTGCTCAGTATGTTAATATGTGTGTACACAGACATACACACAGGCTTTACTAATGTGTGCATAAGCATGTGCATATAATAAGCGAGTGTACATATGCATATATTCTTTTTTTTAAGTATTTTATTATACCACCGTGAGATATACAAATAGAAAGATATACAATTAAAAAGTTCATGTTTGGGTTTTGGTCATACAGTGTTCCAGCACCCGTCCCTCCACCAGTGCCCATCTCCCACCACCAACATCCCCGGTTCCCTCCCCCCTTCCCCAGCCCACCTCCATGGCAGGTTCTTTATTTCTTTCCCTTTCTCTCTCTTTCTCTTTTCCTTCCCCTCCAGACTATGGATTACAGAACATACATTAAAAGGTTGTCATGTGTATCCCCCTGCCTCTATTTAATGCTCAGTTCCAGGTTGGCACTAGTACCCTCGACAATTATTAGCACCCTGTTCCATTTTCTGTCTTACCTAACCTCTGACTCCCACACATTTGGGATAATTTCCATCTTTGACAAGACCTCCTCATGTCGGGCGCTCCGCGGGTCCCCGACAGTGCCGGGAAGCGAGTTCCCTTCTACCTCCGGCCGGCGAGGAATGGATGAGCACTCAGGGATCCGATGAGGTTTTAAAAGACTTTACTTATCACAGGTTCAGGCATACAAATCAGCAAAAGGAAAAACCCGATGCTTAGGATTCCAGGCTAGAACCCCAGCCACGTGTAGGCCAAGATGGCGACCACCACGTGTATAGGCTTTGGGAAAGGAGAAGAACACTTCCAAGCAGGGTGACCGCTCACGGCGAGCAGCAGCCCCCAAAGAAGCATGGGAGAGTGAAAACCGGCTAGTTTATACCCATGCAACTCAGGCCTTCCTCCCATTGTTATGGAAAGCAGGGAGTGTTAAATGTCCTTAGATAATCCCTCCCTGCACCTCACCTAGGCCCTTTAGTGTGCTAATGTCTTGAGCCAAATGCCCTTAAAGGAGTCCTGCAACATCCTCATATATGTTTTACTTGACCTTGGATATTGGTATCATAATATGTACATATATATTTATGCCATGCAAATAAATGCAGTCATTCTGTATCTGTCTCTCTCCTTCTGGCTAATTTCACTCAACATAATCTTCTCCATGTCCATCCATTTATAGGCAAATTTTATAACTTCATTTTTCCTAACAGCTGCATAGTATTCCATTGTGTAGATGTACCAGAGCTTCTTTATCCAGTCATCGATTTTCGGGCACTCTGGTTGCTTCCAGATTCTGGCTATTGTGAATAATGCTGCTATGAACATAAAAGTAGGGATGGTATTTCCACTGCGTATTTTTGGTTTCCCAGAGTAGATTCCCAGGAGTGGTATGGCTGGGTCAAATGGGAGTTCAATTTCTAGTCTTTGGAGGAAAGTCCATATTGTTTTCCAGAAAGGCTGTACCAGCCGGCATTCCCACCAACAATGGATGAGTATATTCTTATATTTGTCAAACTTTGTTCACTATAGCAGTTTTTGTGCTAGCTAAAAATCAGGGACCATATAAACATTCACCAATAAAGGGGCTAGTTATAGAAACCAGTGAGATCTGTCCTTTCAATGTACACAGAACTCTTAAAAGGAGTAAAGAAACTATAGTACATCTATATAGTGGAATATTATGCTGCTGTTGGGAAAAATGAATTCATGCAATTTGCCTATAATTGGATGGACATGAAGAGTGAAATGAGTCAGAGGAGGACAGATATAGAACTACTGCATTCGCTTGTGGGTTTTAAAGAAAAAATATTAAGAGACTAATATCCAAGGCCAGTAAAACAGGGCCCAGGAGGACGGGTCAGTAGGTGGATTCTTCCACATGTACACAGGGGGAGAAGGAAGGTAAGATACAGAAGGGACTAGTTTGATAATAACAGTTGGAAATAATATTGCTAGCCTAGCTCCATCTTGTCGAGCCTGGTGGCCCTGCCCGGGAGCTGCACGCTGGCCAGCAGACAGGGCCTCACGGACGGCTGGGGAGGCTGGCGCTCAGCTCGCGCCAGGCCTAGCTGACCATGGAACCCCGAGGAGGGCAGATGGGTTTTGGGAGGGGCCGGCCGTCGCCTCTGGGGGTCCCGGAAGCAGCCGGATGAGACTCGCCCATCACACTAGCCACCGCTTTTGCTGTCTGGACACTGGGAAACTGCCTCACGACCAGATCAACAGAGCAGAGCCAGTTCGAGCCCAGGTTGGCGGCCGCTTGCGGCCGCAAGTGGTCCACTAAAATAGTGAGACAGTAATGTCTTTTAATGCACTGCATTCCACGAAGAGCAGGAAAGTTTGTTGGGAAGGAGATATAAAGAGGAAAGAAATGACATACAGAACCCGCCAAGTGGTTGAGGTGCGGGGGGGAGGGAGGTGGGGACATTGGTGATGGGAGATGGTTTTGGGCGGAGGGTGCGTGTTGGAAGACTGTAGAACCAAAGCTCTATGAGCATCTTTCAATTAAAAAAAAGGTGGAATCTACCACAAACATGTGGGAATCAGTGGTTAGGTAAGACAGAGAAGGGAACAGTGTGCTAGCTAATATTTGTCAAAAGTGATAATACCAGCCTAGAACTGAGCATTGAATATAGGAAAAAAAGATATACATGATAATCTCTAAATGTATGTATTGCAATCCACAATGTGTAAGAGAAGAGAGAGAGAGAGAGAAGAGATAAAGAACTTGCCATAGATGCAGGCTAGGGAGGGGGAGGGAAGTGGGGACATTGGTGGTGGGAAATGGGCACTGGTGGAGGGATGGGTGCTGGAACACTGTATGACGGAAACCCAAACATGAACATCTTTGTAATTGTATATCACATGGCGGTGTAATAAAATATTAAAAAAATAATGCTAGCCTAGAACTGAGTGTTGAAAGTAGGTAAAGGGATATATATTATAACCCATTCAGGGTCTGTATTGCAAACCAGAATGCACAAAGAGAGAGAGAGAGAGAGAGAGAGAGAGAGAGAGAGAGAGAGGACAGAGCACATGCCATAGAGGCAGGTTGTGATGGGGTGGAGGGAAATGGGGCACACTGGTGTTGGGAAATGTGCACTGGTGGAGGGATGGTGTTGGAAAACTGTAGGACTGAAACCCAACCATGGACAACTTTGTAATTGTCCATCACACAATGACTCAATTAAAAAAAACTAAATAAGAATAAAATATCTTTGTATCTACATGGGAGGAGGAACAGAATATACAGATAGTTCGGGAAATAGATGAGCGAAATATTGTGTATGGTTTGGGTGGTTGGGTGCTCCATGTCTCTGAGGTTGTTAAACTCTGTGGACTCACCTGCCTTTACACATCATAACCCAGAGACAGCCTCCTGCCACGTGGGCTGCTGGGAAGCAGAGATGGATGGAAGCTGCCTTTCACTCACTTTCTCACCATTGAAATCATTTGCGCTCGCTCCCTATATGACCTGCTCAACTGTCCATGAAAGAGCAGAGAGCTACAGATCCTCTCACGCTCATCTTCTTTTCTGCGTCTCCAGGAACCCATTTCCGTGACTTCTCATGTTGTGACCATCTCCAGCCTCCTGCCTGCCACTACCTACAACTGCAGTGTCACCAGCGTCAGCCATGACAGCCCCAGCGTTCCTGCATTCATAGCTGTCTCCACAATGGGTAACCCTGTGCTCCTGGCATCGGGGTGGAGTTGAGGGCAAATAACACTCCCAATTTCCCTCACATTTCCTTTGTAAGACTATGTAATCTATCCTTCTGATAAAGACACTCTGGTCCCATGGAAAAAGTCCAAATTTCACATCAAGGAGCCTCTAGTTTTAACCCAAACTACATGAATTAACTCTGTGACTTAGGAAAAATGTTTACTATTTCTCTCTTTCTTTTCCCATCTGTCAAACGGGGTAAGGATACATACTTTGCCGCTGTGTTGAAGTTTAGAAATTGAAACAAACTCAATTTCTATTTCAATTTGGTCTTTCAAAAGTTGAAGGACCCAAATCTCCAGCATACACTCTCTGCTTGCCACAACCTTAGTGTCCATCTCCCTCGCTTTGGTAGTAGCCATCGCACCCTCGTCGCCTTGGTTCTTCTCTTGAGTCCAGGGTCTGAACTGTCACTGGTCAAATACTAGTAATATTCAGTTATGGGTGCAAAGCAGGAAAGCTTCCAACCAAACAGGAAAAAAATTAGAGGAGATTTAGAAATCAGGTAATTAAATAAAGGTCTAGAATAATCTGTGTGTGTGTGTTTGTGTGTCCACCCACCACCACCATTTGTTAGTCTGATTCTATAACCCAAGATATCCCTGAAGTAGCTGTAAACTACTAGCTTACAACTACTCTCAGATCTTACTAGGTTCGTCTGCATTTCTATAAGATTACTGTATTTTTTGGCTGCCGGGTTCAGGGATCAGGGATAACTAATGAGTAGAGTCCTTTCTCTCTGTCTGTCTGTCTGTCTCTCTCTCTCTATTTCAGCTTTCTTTTCTCTCCCTTCCTCCTTCCCTCCTCCCTCCCTCCCTCCCTCCCTCCCTCCCTCCCTCCCTCCCTCCTTCCTTCCTTCCTTCCTTCCTTCCTTCCTTCCTTCCTTCCTCTCTTTGTTTTCCTTTCTATTTTCTATTTTTTCCAGAGGAGAGGAAACACCTGAGGAGCATATTCACGATCACGATCTTCCCGTTGATCATCTATTTGCTAGAGCGGGCACCAGTAATATCTCTATATGTCCTGTCTCATGTCAGTAGACCCAGGGGCATCGGCTTGCTACAGGAACATAAAGAGCCTCAAACCATTATATTAGGTCATGGGAATGACCTAATATAATTGTTACTGGAATTTGGCATATCATATACAACACGAGAAGCTTGCCAGGCTTGTCGAGCGGGAGGCAAACTCTTTTAAACACCTCCAAACAAAGCATTTATTGATGAACCGCTGCCGCTTGCTATTTTATATCAGTTTTCCCTTTTAGAAGTATCTTTTTAATGATCATTCTTCCTTATCATCTGTGCTACAGGTTATATTAGAATTACTTGCCATTGAAGAAAATGAATCAGAATGAGATAGACAAAAACTGCCCCAATGGTGGTACAGAAAGTAATGAGTGCTCTTCCGCAGGGAGCCTGATGTTCTCTCTTTGTAAGCACTCATCAGCCCACGGACTGGGCCAAGCTGGGCCCAAAGCCTTAGGGATTGTGAGTGCTGGCCAGTTCCTGCTTGTATGGTCAGTGCAGGGAATGGTGTCATTCTCTCCTTCTTTCCTGGCTCATTCTGTTTAACATAAAACACTTGATGCAGCTTATTTTTTTTTTTTTTGCTTTTTGGGTCACACCCGGCAATGCTCAGGGGTTTCTCCTGACTCTGCACTCAGGAATTACTCCTGGCGGTGCTCGGGGACCATATGGGATGCCGGGGATCGAACCCAGGCCGGCACATGCCAGCCGCGCAAGGCAAACGCCCTACCCGCTGGGCTATCGCTCCGCCCCTTGATGCAGCTCTTTGGCTGCCTCTTAATCCACCTGTCCATATGGCGAGAGGAACTGGGCAATGGGTAATGTCATAATAGCCTGATCCTCTTAGAAAGGCTCTGAAGGGAACACAACCCTGTTCTGAAAGGCCCTGCACCTTATTAATAGATTTAATCTCTTGAGTTGTGCAGATGGAGAACCTCCCGACATATGGTCGCAGATCGTCAGAATGCCTGCTCCTAGCGATGTGTTTAGTGCGGCAGCAGACGGGAGCTTACTAATGCCTTTTTTCATATACATTATTAGTAGTTTGTGAAACTGACAAATGCTTTCTGACTTTAAAGTCACAGCCATAAACCAAGAAGCTACCACTAGTTATATTTCTGAAAATGGTAAGTGATAATAGTACACAGAAGGGCCTTCCAGGGACTGGTTTGCTATGCATTAAAACTGTCACAGGCCGTTATTCATGTTTCGTTTCCTTTTCTACCATCATTCTTAATGTAGGTCTTTGAGATGAAGTCAATTGTCCCCAGCCCCTGGGTCCCATTCATCAATCCATTTTATTAGGTTATACTTGACCGGGAAGAAGTCATTGTCAGCATGGAAAAGCACTAATGCTGGTCAATGGTCATCCAAAGTTCATCACTCTCCAAATCAGACGGAGAACGATGAATGGCTCTATTTCCTGTAAAGGGAGCTGTACTGAAGTGTGTGTGTCTTGTTTCCTTAGTTCCAGAGATGAATCCCAATGTAGTGGTCATCTCTGTGCTGGCCATCCTTAGCACACTGCTGATTGGACTGTTGCTAGTTACCCTTATCATTCTCAGAAAGAAGCATCTGCAGATGGCGAGGTGAGTTATACCACCCACCCTTAGCTTTTTCCACTCTTGGCATTTGTTAAGCCTGGATGGCTTTTGTAGGCCTAAACTGTACCATGCAAAGTTTGATTTCAGTTCCCAGTGTCTATATTTGTGTATTTTTTACATAGACTTTTGTGTTAGGTATTTGAGCCATAGCTACTGATGTTCAGGCGTTATTCATAGGCTCTGTACTCAGTAATTATTCCTGGTGAGCTCAGGAGATTATAAGGGAAGCTGGGAACCAGATCTGCCATGATGAAAGGAACATAACTTATTTACCTTCTTACTTCAGCAAATTTGGGGTTCACCACCTGCAAAACACTAGGATTTGCCAGCCAGTGACATTATCTTGTTGTTTGTGGGAATATTACTTGTCCTTTTGGTTTTTGTTTTTGGACCACACCTGGCAGTGCTCAGGACTTACTCCAGGTTGTACACCCAAGGATCACTTGTGGGCTCAGGGCCCATATGTGGCTCAGGGATCAGACACTTATTGGGCCGCATGCAAGGCAAGTGTCCTATCCACTATACTATCTCTCCAGAGCCTTATGCAGAATTTTTTAATGTAATGTTAAAAATTCATTTTCCATTGAAATAAGAATGACTTGTTTGATTGTACACAAGAGTAGATATATTACCAACCTTGTCATTTTAAGTAGTCCTTACACAGGGCTGGTGTTCTTTGTATGTGGATACTTTCAGGCATATTTTTGGAATAAAATAAACAGCTATGCCTGTTAAATATGATTAATGCAAAAAATGAATACAGATGAAGTCTACTGGAAAGAACATGGGGAAAGTACCTTCCCTAGTTAGTTATATATTAGAAGTGTTTTTTCAGAAAAATTCTTGTAAAGTTTATGATCAGGTTCATTAGAGGTTCCTATTAGTTGTTTTCCCATTATTCAGAGTTACAGATGGTTTTGTTTTTCTTGCAGCTAGAAAAGCTTTTGATTTATGATTTTGGTGATTCTTTATTTCTTTGACCACTGACGCGTTTCTTATGCAAGCTCAGTCAGAAGTACATTCTGCTGTCTTCACAGTATCAGTAGAGCCCATCAATTCCCCTATTAAAAAAAAACCTATAAAAGCCATCATTTGGATTTGGAAAATTTGGTTCAAATTCTTTTCTGCCCAGCATTAGCCTGCTAAAAGTCTGGTCCCCATTTTAATTCACTATTGACAAATAAATTTATCTATTCAATGTTATTTTATTGGTGTCTTATTTGTCTCAAAGAAAAATCAGACATCTGGGATGTCTAATAACTCAGAATCTGGCAGGAAATGCATACATATAAAAATAGCTAAAGATATAAACTTATCTGTACTATAAAATTTAAAAATGAGAAACAATTAAAGTAGAGAAAAGAAACGTGAATGATTCCGGATAGGAAAATCAAGCTTGTTCAATATTGTTAGCATCTGGCTAAATTTTAGCATACAGGGAGATGAATCCAGCAAGGATTTGGATCTAGAGCACTGCAATAACACTCCCAGGGTGAAATTCTTATTTGCAACCTTATTTGGAACATAGATCTCCAAGCGTCATTCTTACATTGAAGAAATTTTAACAAACTCCTGGAGCTGGAGAGGTAATATAGAGGTTTAGGCACTTGCATTACACACAGCTGACCCCAGTCAAGATAGAAACCATTGCTGCACTTTCTATTATTTCCGAAACTTACAGGTACTGATGATACTGTAGTTTATTGCCTAATAATTGATGACCTAAATTTCAATTAATGTGAAATAAAAATGGTCTCTTCCACACATACATTTTTTATTTTTGCTTTTTGGGTCACACCCGGCGATGCTCAGGGGTTACTCCTGGCTCTGCACTCAGGAATTACTCCTGGCAGTGCTCGGAGGACCATATGGGATGCTGGGGATCAAACCCGGGCGGCACAGGCCGGCCGCGCAAGGCAAACACCCTACCCGCTGAGCTATCGCTCCGGCCCCCACACATACATTTTTAGAACTCTAAACCCTGTCCTTAAACCCCAGGTCAAGAACCCTTGACTTAGAGGTAAAGTGAATTCCTTTGTGTTGGAAATTGACACAGGAAAATTAATTAACAATATGTGGTTTATAATGCAATAGAATCCAAGAGCATAAAGAAGAAGACTATTCTTAGAACATGAATAAGAACAGGCAAATAAGTGAAGGGATTATAATTGGCAGTGTGCCAGTCACGCCCGATTGCTGCTTTAATTCTGAATTAGGCACCAATTTCAGATAGGGGTAAAAGCGGGAGAGCTGAGCTGAGCGGCTAATGAGACAAGGCAAAAGTTGGAGAAGACACAGGAATGCATTTGTCTTTTCCCTTCACTTATGTTAAACAACCCCTCAAACGTATTATTTTCCTTTTGTTTTTGTGGTTTTTATGATGTGGGGAGGGGCACTACTCCTGGCATTTTCGCGAGTTATTCCTGGCTCTGCACCCTGGAATCACTCCTGGAAGTGCTCAGAGGAATCGTATGAAGTGCCAGGGATCCAGTCCAGGCTGGCCCTGTGCAAAGCAAGCACCTGCTGTGCTATGACTGACCCTCCGCTGTCATTGGCCACAACCATCAGTACCCAGGGGATCCAGCGGCCACTCCTTGCAATGCTCAGCCTGGTGGTGACATTTCATTTTCAGAGCTGAGGTCTCGGTTTGTATCATCAGGGCTACTCCACGTTGCCAAAGATGAACTCGAGTTCTTCCTTGTGCACTTTGTAGCTCCTCACGTCCTTAGCAGTATTTTTGCTGACACATTCAAAAGCAACCTTACTCGCTGGCACAGCCAGTCTGTCTACTTGAATACATATCACTCTGTTTACGTTAAGCAACTCAAGTGATACATGAGCATCCCAAGAGGAAAATACTTGGTGGGTGGGAAGGAGGCGATCTAGCCTGATATAGCAATTAAGTCCCACAAAATAAATTCACTAAAAATGGAAAACCCTCCATTTTCCAAAGAAGTATCTAGACTTTACTTCTATAGTCTTTGTTTTAAAAAAATATTTCCCAGAGAGTTTAAAGATTGGCACTAAGATCATGAACGCCCTTTGGAAAGATGGTGGAGCAAATTGTTTAGGTCTCAAATGTGTTTTGGGTGTAGTGATCTTGTGAAATTTTTTATCCTTCTGTTTTCCATTGTGTGTGAAAGAACACCATGTGGAACTTACATTAACATTTAATTTTTTGTACTAGGCTGTGGTGATAAGCCAGTGAAACCTCTCTTTTAGGTCAAGGGAAGAAAGTGCTTATGTGACTTTGATTTTGTGCTTCCTATCTACAGGGAGTGTGGAGCTGGAACTTTTGTCAACTTTGCCTCCTTAGAGAGGGATGGCAAGCTTCCATACAACTGGTGAGTACGGCTGGCTTCAGAGCGAGCCTCTAGGAAGCTAAGCTGGGTGCACTCCTCCTAACTTGGTTTTACTGACTCCTGAGTCCAGATAGTTTTGTTAGATTAGTGTTCATGATTTCTTTGGCTTGTGGATTTTGAAAGATTAGAGCGTTTGAGTATGTTACATAACCTTAGGAAAGTAGAGAAAATGCCATTTCTTAGTACCTACTTTACTAAATAGGGGATCACAACATTTAAGCAAATAGCCTAGAACTATACCAAGAGGAGGATGTAAAAGCTGGGAGCCAGCAGGGGCTCCAGGAGGCTCTAGGGACAGACCAGCATCTCCACCCAAACCACGTTTTCAGAGCCCTGTCACCTCTTCTTGACCTCTCAGGGCTCTCGGCTCTCCACACCTGCTAATAAATAAAAATTTCCAAACCAGAAAGTCCTCTGACAGAACTTGACCATACTTTCTTTTTAAATGTGTGAACTTTAGGCTTGCATGAAAAAAAGGTGTTTTGAGGGCCGGAGCGATAGCCCAGCGGGTAGGGCATTTGCCTTGCACGCCGCCCGCCAGTGCCAGCCTGGGTTTGATCTCCGGCATCACATATGGTCTCCCAAGCACTGCCAGGAGTAATTCCTAAGTGAAGAGCCAGGAAAAACCCCTGAGCATTGCCGGGTGTGACCCAAAAAAGAAAAAAAAAAGTGTTTTGAGAAGATAAAACTGATGAACTTAGTTGACTTTTTACCTAACAGTGAGACATGGGAAGCAATAATCCTATGCACACCCTGCCCACCAGATTGTAACTCCTTCGTAGGAAGCCATCACTGCTTGCAGAATCTAACTGGTCTCTTTGGCAAGCATTTAAATATGTGGATTTCTCATTAATTCCTGCAAAGTTATTATATCTTCTGTTTTCCGAGTCCCTCGATGACCAGTCTTAAAAAAAAACAAGAGTGTGACATGGGCAATCATGCTCCAAGAATCCTTGTGGGAGAAGGTTTTATTTCACAATCTACTTCCTGGAGCCAGCATTTATGCTACCTTTAGTTGAAAACCTCGTTGAAACAGGTTTCTTTTAAACAAGGGACCATGCTTTGCTATTTTTTCCATTTTAATAGGAAGCAATACAAGTGATACAAGTGAATAGGAATGGAACTTGCTATGGAAATATGCTTCGTCCAACTGTGAAGAAAGAGTAGCCTATATACCCACCAGCGTGAAAAGCTAGAAAGCATTGCTAAATTTGTTCAACCACTTCGCACAGTCTCCATGACTAAGAGACTCCTGAATATATGTCACACATCAGGCCCCTTTGAGAAAAGTGGAGCAGAATGATAAGTGAGATCTTTTGGAACTGTTAGAACAGTGCCTGCAGAGAGCCTTCCCTGAGAAATGGCATAGCCAGCCCCAGCCCAGAGAATAATGGGGGACATGAGATGGGGAAACTGAGGTAAAAGAGAATCCACTTTAGGACCTTTGTTTGAAATCAAGATGATCAAGGATTTATTCACAAGGTTAGCAGTAACAGTATTGTAGATCATGGCACCTCAATATAAATGCGAGAAATAGAAAGTTCTTCTGGAGAACTTGGCAAAGCCAATATTGCATCATTCAGAGAATAGCCTTTTGGACTTACTGAGCCTGTGGGGGTTGGAACAAAGGGACAGAAGACACTGTTCTCCCTCTGACTTTAGAGTCAGAGAAACAGGGGATATGTAACAAACTATATTCAAAGGTTCTCTCTTTTACCAGTGATTTGATTTTCTGAAACTGCATTCTCATCAGGTATTTTTAGCCAAATTCTGAGCTTTAACATGAAATGAAATGACTTCGATCCCATTTAGCTGAGGTTTAGTAAGCTTATATTCTGGAGAGTGGAAGGGTTACTTATTCTAATGAATGGTCCTGGAGGTCACGCTGTATCTCTGCTTCAAAGGTTATTGTTCAGAAGTCATGTATTAGTTTAAATTGGAAGCAATATAAAAATGTACAGCTAGTGTTGGCATGTCATAAGAAAGTGTCTAAAAATGTAGTCTTTGCTATAGCAGCATATGTGATCACCGACCATTTCTCTTTCTTTAGACAAGCTTATTTTCAGCTATTAAATGATGCTAAAAGGGTCTCTCCCAGGAGGCTTATGCATCAGAAGGTAATAGCAGGACTAATACTTGAGAAGTATCTAATGAGGCATTTAAGACCCTCATAGAACTGAATGTAAATGTAATCACCAAATAGCAGTTAATGAACACAAAATAAGTTGAAATATGAGTATTTGATTACAATGAGATCATGTGTGAATAAAACTGATTGTTGTCAACATTATTGCCCATAAGTCCTCAAATTTAAATTTCACGGAATGAAGTAAAATCTCATTGTAATTATGGTACTTTTCATTCTAATTGACCTCAGCAGGTAATTGATAACTGTTCGTAGTTGATTGTCACTAACTCTTGCCACTTTTTCATCTTTACATGTTATCTATTAATGCTCACAGGCGTAGGAGTATATTTGCTTTCTTAACCCTGCTACCCTCATGTCTTTGGACTGATTATCTTTTGGCATTTTATATTAATCCTTGGTAAGTGAATTTTTTTACTGTTTATCTAACACAAAGCCTTTAAAAGTTAGCTTTTGAGAAGTAAACCAAAACGAAAAATTTTCTTATCTTCTTTTATATGTTTGGCTATACCTAAAACTATGAATCCAATGGGTGGAAGAGGTTTAACAGCAGCAAATGCTAATGTTATAAACATGAATGGTTCCAAAATGCTTATGGGTTCCCAGTTACGTTTTCTTCTTAGGATGCTCTAGGCAACCTTTTCTTCCTTGTGTTGTCATTTGTTTCTTCCTGGAGGTGGCCCATTGCTCTCTCATCTTGGTAAATGACACTTCCATTTTCCTTACATCACCATCTGTCCTAGACCCTCATGCTTCCAAGAGGACAGAGATTAATGGGGTAGAGAAACTCTGAATTGCTGTAATAATGGTAACACCCAGTGACATCCCGAATGTGTGCAAATCTCATTCTATAATTACCTAAGGCATTGAGTCCCGAGGCACTGCAGAGAATATTATCTCATCCACCTCAGATGTGAAAATGGAGACTTAGAAGATGGTCTTAACACCACATGCTAGAGAGACAATGCGCATCCCAACTTATGACCCTCCACAAACCTATTTTATGTCTCTGAAATCCATTCCTTCCTCTGAGAAAAATAGAAGCTTCCTATCAGCCTTTCTTTTCATTGACAAGAAGAAATAATTCGGGGCCAGAGCGATAGGACAGCAGGTAGGGCATTTGCCTTGCACGTGGCTGACCTGGGTGCCATCCCAGGACATTTCTGCTTCCCTCCCCTCTTCCCGGAGCCTGCGGGTGTGGCCTCTGAGTGCAGATCTAGGAGAAAGCCCTGAGAACCACTGGGTGTCACCTATAAACACTCCCCAAAAAGGAAGAAATAATTTGTAGTAGAGTATAAATTTGGCATATCAAATACAACACGGGTAGCTTGCCAGGCTCTGCGTGCAGGTAGCATACTCTTGTAGGCATCTCTAAGTCCAGCATTTATTGATGAGTCTCTGGACTGGCATACCTGAGCCGGATTTAAGAAAGACTGCTGCAGGGTGGAAGTGGAACTCGATGAGCCAGGCTGTGATAGGCTGGTCTGCTGGGTGGAGTTCTGACGAGAGAGAAGTCCGGATGTGGAAAACGGAGGCCCTCATGGAGTGGGGGGGTCGTCTGGCTTGTTGCAAGGCTCTGCTTGGGTGGTGGGCCAGGGCTAGAACCCACCATCCCTCCCGGGCGCCTCGTGAGCGGCTGGTCACAGGGAATGCCAGTAGCAGCTCTGCCCCATGTCTGCGAGTCTCCGTGTTGTATTTGATATGCCAAATACCAGTAACAATTATAGACCTCATTCCGGAATGGATTGAGGCTCTTTATGTTCCTGGAGCAAGCAGATGCCCTTGGCTCTACTAGCATGAGACAGGACATATGGAGATGTTACTGGGGCCTGCTCGAGCAAATCGATGATGAACGGGAAGACAGTTGACAGTGACAGAGTATAAATAGTTTATCTTCATTCAAATGGTTTTTTAAAATAGAGAGTATCCCTTTCAGTCTTTATAAAATAATGACATTAAATTTGTGGACTGAAGTTTCTAGAAGGACTATTTATTCCACAAGGGAGAAAGTAGGGGTTTCCCTGAGAACCAAAGGAAGCATTTATTGTCCCCAATATTAGTCTATGTATGAAATGTGCAAAGCAATCCAGAATGCGGGTTACTTGAAAGGGAACCTGGAAAACAAACAATAAAACTCATTGGTGGAATGGGGTGGGGGTGGGGAGCATGGACAGGGGAAAGAGAGCTGGAGAACAATCTGGAGAATGAGTGATTCAAAACCACAAGTGCTCCTGGGCTTTGCAGCCTCGGAGGATCGGAGGATCGAGGACAGGATGAACGCAGCTGGCAATGTTTACGATTTCAAATTAGCAATGGAAAAGTAAAACCAGCGCTGAAAGACTTCCTCAGCCCTCAGCGTAGTGTTCTTTTGTGTTTTATTTTCAAATGAGAGCCCAGAGGGAAACGCACTGTGGTAGATGCTGATGCATAAGTGATAAACTGAAGGCGGGCACTGGAGGGTATGGTGGCTGGTTGACTGCCATCAGCTCTGGGGCTTTCTTGTAAGACCCAGATACGGCAACACTCAGGGCCTTGGGCCTCACTCGTGCTGCAGGGTTAGGGCTGAGGGAAGCTGAGATGGCAGAGACTGAACTCAGCCTTGATCACGCTGTGTCCCAGCACCCTGAGCGTGTTTCTAATAACAAATTCATTAGAAAGTTACAGCAGCGCCAACTCCGTATTTTAAAAACTCTGTACTTTAAAGTTGACCAGCGCTCATTTCAAGTATATCAGTTTGTTTTCAGGTACCAGTACTATATACCCATCTCTTTTATTTGGAGGGGAGGGGTGTAATATTTTTGTCTTTCAGTAAAGAATAAATCTAAAATGATTTTTGACTGAGCATAATGTTTTTATCTATCATCATTACTATTTTTCCCACAAAGAATTATCTTTGAAATATTTTTGATCATACCTATATAAAATACTAAAACTTTAAACATGAAAATAAAAGTTCTTTTCATTTTATCCCATTCTTTTTTCTTAGCCAAATAGTTTCTTTTTATTGTTGCTATGTCTTTTTTAAAATTTTGTATCACCATGAGATTCATAGTTACAAAACTATGTTCGTGGTAGAGTTTCAGTCATACAATGCCCATCTCTACACTAGTGTATGTTTCCCACTACTAATTTCCCTCCTGCCACAAGCCCCACCCCCAGTCTGCCTCGATGGCAGGCACCTCTCTCTCTCTCTCTCTCTTTCTCTCTCTGTCTGTCTCTCTGTCTCTGACTCTCTCCTCTCCCTCTCTCTCTCTCTCCCCCCTCCCCTTTTGGGCACTACAGTTTGCAGTACCCATACTGAGAGGCTATCATGTTTGTCCCTTTACCGACTTTCATCATGAGGATATTATCCAGAGTGATCATTTCCAACTATTACTGTCATAATGCTTCTCTATCCCATACTTCTCTATCCCAAATGCCGTCTCGCCCGGCTCTTGAGACAGGCCTCAGCTTGGACCAGTCCTCGTGGCCCTTGTTTCTACTGTCCTTGACACTCATCTCCTTTAACCTCCATATGTTTTTTTACTTCTTGGGTCACACCCAGCAAAGGTTAGGGGGTTACTCCTGACTCTGCACTAGGAATTACTCCTGGCGGTGCTTGGGGATTACTATATGGGATTCCAGGGATCAAACCCAGGTTGGCCAAATGCAAAGCAAACACGCTAACCGCTGTACTACCACTCCAGCCCCTCTACATTCGTTTAATTCAACTTTTACTTTTAAGTTTCAATAGAATGCTGGGGAATACTTATTGTACAGTACTAACAGAGATACCCTTCACGAGCTCACCACGGATCTCAAAGCAAAGAAAGATATAGGATATTACGTTTATTGCTCCGCCATATCTCTCACTCCAGTTTCTCAGAACAATTCACCGTGAACATTTTCCAGATGGGTCTCTGGTTATCCGCGGACTCTCTTAGTATGCCGCACTTTTAAGGCCTGTGTCTGCTGTTCAGAGTACTGAGCCGAGAGACAACACCCATAAAAGTATAGCTGAGGAAAACAGTCAATTCATGTTGGGGAGGATGGTGCTGAGGCCGTAGATGTCTTTATGTGAGAAGAGCAGGGAGAATGCAGCACCCAGTTTTATATCACTTTCCATGGACCACAGCATCCCAAAGACGGCAGAGAGTGGGATCAGCTGTTTCCTACCTGGGCTTATGCTGTGCCTAATAAAACAAAAGTAAGCTCTTCAGCCAGCTGCCTTACGCCTGCAAAGTCCTACAGCCACTGTATGAGTTACCCCAGCACTCTAGGGCTTCTGGTGCGCCCCAGGCACAATTGGACCCCAGCAGCACCACGCCACCAGTACTGAGCATTATGCTGTCCAGCATCATTGGGCAAGGATCATAGTGAGGACCCTGGTTATCCTGGCTTCCCTCAACTTCTGCCCCGTATGTAGTAAAACTCATGACCCCCTACTTTGTCTAATACAATGCATTATGCTCCAACTCACTCAGATTCCCTCCAGTCAGCTCCTTTTCTCTTGCTCAGCCAATTTGGGGATCTCTTGCCTGGTCTCAATTGCTAACCAATCATTTGCACCGGTTTTCTGCTAAAGACCACCACCGGTGATAGAGCCCTCTGCCCTCTGCTTCTAACAGCACACCTCTCCCATGGAGAGACATGCATGCCCGGTGGTTTATTTTGTCCTGAAGCCTGGGTGGTTTGTGGGGGATAGAGAACACGGCAAGGTGGCTCTGGATATTCTTGAGCACAGAGTCACGCTCACTAGGCTCAGATTGGAGCACAGCTAACAGGATTGCTGACTCTAATGGTCTCAGCTGGTCTCCTGCTCAAAACAACTTCATCTGTACTAATTTATTCTGGATTCAGGGAGCTCAGTCCTGGTTTTGTTTACTGCCGGATCATCCTCATTCCCTACTTAAGTGTATGTTTCTGGTCAAAGTGTTTGAATTGACAGTGAAATATGACGTCATACTTGATTTAACAAGGCTAGGACATATTCTTCTAAGAGAATTGCAGTAACTCTGAAGACATCTTGAAGACTGGGAAATGAGTTCCAAGTAGCTCATGAAAGAGTCAAGGATGTTTCTGAAATCAGGGGCATCTAAGTGTGAGTTTCACATTTTTAAATCATTTAAAATCCCGTATTTTTGCCATTGCCTCATATCATCTTTAGAAGAATTTCCAATCTGACCAATTTTCCAAGTCTTTCATAACCAGGACAGACCTGTGAAAGATGCATCTAACAGAAACCATTAGACTTTACCCTTTACCAAATACAATATGAACAACTGGAAGTTGTATTTTCTCCTGTATTCATAAAAACTGTGTGTAGAGGCTTGGACAATGGGTAGGGCCCTTGCTTTGTATGGGGCTGACCTGGTTCAGGTCCTCCAGGACCCCATGTCCATTACTACACAACATACCCGAGTGATTCCTGAATAAAGAGATAAAGAGACAGGAGTAAGCAGTAAGCACCTCCAGGTGTCACACACACACACACACACACACACACACACACACACAACCATAACAGTTTATAATAGGCCTGATAGGAGAGTTTAGTAGATATAAAGAAAATCTTTTCAGTGACAAAATGATACCCTGTACCCTGAGGGGCTGGAGTGATAGTACAGTGGGTAGGGTGCTTGCTTCATGCATGGATGACCTGGGTTGGATCCTCCAACAACCCACATGGTACCCAAGTCCACCAGTATTGATCCCTGAGAGTAGAGCTAGGAATAAGAGCTGAGAACCACTGAGTGTGATCCAAAAACTAACAATAACAAACTAAAAACAAGGTTATACCCTAAATGCTGCCCACAAAGTTCAGTGAAACACATTCTAGACTTTTCTAAAATGTGCCAAAATGAAAGTTGCTTAGCAGTTTTGCATGTTTAAGAGTGATTCCCGCCCCCTGATTTCTATCTTAGAATTACCGCATTCCAGAAAATTTAAGCCAAGTCTGTATACTGCTATGGTCTCTCATCATTCTGTCCTGCCACAGCAGTGGGACACAGGAGCCTTTGAAATCTTCTGGAATTTGCAAAAAACCTAAGGAAAACCATGAAAGCTGTGCACAAAATCAGGAACACATACACTTGGCAGAGGAACTCACGTAAACTGACAGAACTGTGTACGCTCTTTAAAGGTCGTTCAGCCCGCGAGGAAGAGAGAGATCGCATGCCTGTCTCTGTGATTCATCTTTGGACACAGCTGTCACGTAGTAGCAGCTTAATATTACAGCACTGAATTTCTCGACTGTCACCTCCCACGTCCGTTTGCTTCCAGTTTTCCACAAAATTGGATAGGACACTTTCCGCCTCCATTCCACTCATAGTCACAAAACATGTTGGTGGCCTTCTGGCTTTACCAGCAGTATCAGTGCTGTGTGATTGGATAAAATTGGCTTCTCCTACACAAAACAAATGTGGGATTCTTCCAGTTAACTAAATTACCATCACGAGAGCTGAGTTCCAAGTGATTCTAATAAGGGCTTCAGCCTGCTGTGCTCAGGGGCTACTAGAGCCACTTCCTACCTTGCTGCTGGGTGGGGGCGAAGTCAAGGCCTTATACATGCAAGGCAAATACAAGTCATGGGTTCTACACATCAGCCAAATGCTCAGCCTTCAGAGAAATTTCTTTAGTTCCCTCAGTGCCTCTGCGGCACCAATCCCTCCAGCTATGCCCACCATTACAGCAGATTGGGGTTTTTTGTGGTGGTTTTTGGTTTAGGACACGATAAGGTGGAGGCAAAGTATTATTGTTCCCCCTCAAAGTCCAAGTATGGATGACCGAGGACACAAGAAGTAAGAAATAGGAACTACTGTCATGAGAACTGGCAGCTGCTTAGATCCTTAACAAGCTCTTTCTGGGTGGCTCTTTGCCTCCAGTGTTTCATCCTGCCTTACTTCCTCTCTACCAAAACTCTGCTCACCGTCACCACCCATGAACCAAGACTTTCGATTCCATAACCGGATCATTACATCAAATGGCAAGGGATGCCCTCACCATTACATTGGTGTTTCATTCCGGTTCAACAAGCATCTATTCACCTATAAACTGAAGTGAATAGTTTTTTTTCCTTTAATCCAGATCAGTGCAGTGGACAAAGGACAGTCTATCAGGAGCACTCATGACCATACCATGTGACAACACACGTGAACCTCGTTAGCAGAGGAAGGTGGCTGCGCTCTGATAGAGGATATGGAAATGGGGAATAAGCAGAGATTCATGATTTTCAATATAAGTATGTTGGCATGTGAGCCTAGTTAGATCGTAACATGCTTATTTCCTGAAAGTCTGGGTGTTTCCACCAATATGTAAATACCTTTGAAAATTACCTGTTAAAATTGTCACTTGCCCTCAATTTTGTGTATTTATCATTTAGACAAAGAAACAACAACAGTGAAGAGTATTGCAATTCAATTCCCATCAGTACTCTCCTAAAATGTAATTAATATATACATTAGCACTACATGACGGTAAGCAGGGCAGACTTGCAGACTAGTAAGTAATCAAGAACTAGCAAGTAATAGCTAAAAATCTAGATTCTTAGCTAAAGTTAACAATTGAATAAGAACAAAGGCATAGTAGACTCCTATAAGCAATGTCAGTTCTAAGTACAAATTCACATTTCTGACAGAAATGCCTGAAAAGGTTATTTTACTCTTTCATTAGGAAACAACAACTGACATAGGCTAAGTAAATAGTATAGGGACAGCGGGTGCTTACCTTGCATCCTGCCAGGTCAAAACACCAGCTTGCCATTTTGAAGGTCTGGCACTGCATATAGTTTTCCAAGAACTGCCACGTGTCACTCCTGAGCACAGAGCAGGAACAGCCCCTGAGTACCTCCAGGTGTGACCCAAACCCCACCCACCAGACAAGAAAAGAAAGAAAAGAAGCCAACACATCCACCTCCATCACTGCTTTTTCACTTTTATTCTCCACTTCTTTCCCAATTTTAGAACCTGGAATGTTCATGCAACAGACACTTCTGTTGATTTATAATGAACTACTTTAGCAACTTAACTAGCAGAAAAGAGGCAGGTTTCTAGAATTTGATTGTTATCAAACAGAAAACACACAGTCCAGGGATGTTCCTGCAGTCAAATAGCATATTGAAAAAAAAAGAATCAGATTATCATTAGTTTCTCTTTTAAGGAAAAGTAATTAAACTAAGGTATGTTTAATGAAAGTTAAATAACATTGAGCTACAGGATGTAATTATTTAAAACTCTTCAAGTTTTATAATTATGTCAATCAATTCTTTTGCCCAGATAAATTTGTCTTTTCTTCTTCTTAATTCTCAGGAGTAAAAATGGTTTAAAGAAGAGGAAACTGACTAAGTAAGTTTTACTCACTATTTCATTGAAATGAAATGTTCTTAATAATGATCTTATTCCACATTAGAGAGTCCTGAAAAGAGGCAGGTTTATCTTCCCAGAGGTAATCTGTTACGCAGCAGTGTACAAACACTCGGGGCGGCATCCGGCGCTTAGTAACCCCCCAGACACCTGGTGAAGACAGAGGAGTAGTCTCACTCTGTGGAATATGAGAAAGGATGGGCTGCTCAGAATTACAGGAGTCTGCAGCAGGAAGTCTAGTGTTCTAAAGCTGGGGGAATATGATATTTAGCTTCGTCCAAGTGCTACAGAAACTTTTGGCATTTGGCATTTTGCAATTCTGTGCTAATTGCAGGGAAAGGCTTTAACTCCATTTGATGATGTTACAATAAATACTTTGAGAGAAATAATGTCTCAGGAAATCTCTATAATAAGCAGAAATGGGTAATTAGCTAGTCTGTGGTTTCACTTATAGACTGAACTGTTAAGTCATAAGAATTATGGTTCTGAGGGCTAAAAATTACCATCAGTTGATTTCAAAAGCTCAATTAGATTATCCCCTCGAGGTCTCTAGTTAAAACTCTCCATCTAAAGAGTGCGCCATTCCTATAAATATAAATCATGCTTCCTACTTGCCTAGAATAGACTATTGGTAAATTAATTTAAGGAGGCAATTAGGGTTCTAGCCGCTTCTTTAACATCCTGGCAAATGGGAAGAAATTATGGAGTGAGCAATATGAAAGAACGTTGATGTAAAGGGATTTTTATTTAGACTCGAGTGACATGTTTTAATGATAACAACTATATAGAGAGACTCACTGTGTCCTAAATCTGTTTCAAATAGATTGCACCAGTGGTCCGGGTCAGGTGACGGGGCCTAAAGAGATGAGGCAGTGTCAGCTGGGAGGAGTGGTTTGATGAAATGGGACTTAGATGTCCCTCAACTCTGGTCGGGTGCTTTAGTGAAGTGAAGAGGTGTTGACTACCGGGGCCAGAGGATGGAGAAACCCACGGGGACTCGCTACTCTGAGACCCAGACAGAGATGAGGAGAAACAGGACGTGGGTAGAAGCTGGGGAAGGAAGGGGTGAGGTACCTGCCCGCAGCCCATAAACCTTCGGTCAGACCAGCTTCCCTCTTCTTGTTTCCTTCCCATCTTCTCTAAAAGCCGTTTCTTTAATAGTTCCTGCTCCATCTGCTTCCCTTCTCTTTACCCTTTCTCCTTCCCTCTAGTCACCTTCCTCTGACCCCCACCACATCCCCTGGACTCACCCCCTTTGTGGCCCCTCTGTTATCTTCCCTCTGCCCTTACTCCGCTACCCCCTTACCCCTTCCCTCTCTCTTGATCTCACTGTCTTTATTTCCTCCCAGCTTGCTTTTTCTCTTCCTGATCTTCAGCGCCCTTCTAATGATTTTTTGACTTCCCTCTTCCTTCCTTTCTTTCCCCCTTTTCCTTTGCGTTTGCTTGACTAATCCGTAGCTATTCTCTCTACTAGGTCCTCCCTGTTCACATTGCCGTTCACCCAAGCATGAGAGCCAGAATGGTTAAACCTAGCAGTGAGGTCGATGCATTGCTGAAGCACAGAGCCAGAGAGCTCGTTGCAGGCAGAAGTGCCACGGGTGTCCGTTCTAGTGGACGGGGGCAAGAGTGAGTTAAGCCAGGACCCTCCACCCTGGTTCTAGTCCTGGTTCTACTGCTTCCTAGGTCTCATCTTGACTGTTCTCTTGACTCTGACCAGGAGCGAGGGGTTGGAGTTGTCTGTCTCTCGTTGGAATGACAGAGCAAGCAACAGGAATACTTAATAAGTTTTATCATGTAGAATTAAAATTTGATGAATTTAAAAGTCTGAGCATATTAGCTGGGCGGCATAATAGTCTTTCTTTAAAGTTCACTAAAATGAAGCTGGAGTGATAGTACAGTAGGTAGATCCACTTGCTTGCCTGGCTCGCAGCCAACCAGGCCCAATCCTCAGCATCCCATCTGGTTTCCCAAATACTGCCTGGAGTAAGTCCTGCCTGCAGAGCCATGAGCAACCCCTGAGCACACCAAGGGTAGCCCCAACACAAAGATATAAAGAGATTAAAAAATAATTAAAATATAAAGTTGACTAAAGCTTACAAATACTTTGAGAGAAATGTCTCGGGAAATCTCTATAATAAGAAAAATTGGGTAATTAGCTAGTCTGTGGTTTCACTTATAGACTGAACTGTTAAAGTCATGAGAATTATGGTTCTGATAGGTGAAAATAAATAAACAGATAAATAGATCTGTGATATTGGATTATAGAGAACTTTAAGCATTGATCAAATAAGTGTGTATTTGCTAACAGGACAAATAAACACTTTAAGCACTGATCAAATAAGTGTATATTTGGGCCGGAGCGATAGCCCAGTGGGTAGGGCGTTTGCCTTGCACGCAGCCGGCCCATGCTGGCCCAGGTTCGATCCCCAGCATCCCATATGGCCGCCCGAGCACCGCCAGGAGTAATTCCTGAGTGAAGAGCCAGGAGAAACCCCTGAGCATTGCTGGGTGTGACCCAAAAAGCAGAAAAAAAAGTGTATATTTGCTAACAATAGGCAAGTAGTTACAAGCTGAGGAACAAGACCAAGGAAAAGGTCAATTCTGAGCCCTAGCGAGGTACAAGGATAGTTGAAAGGCCAGAAAAAAGTTTCTGAAACAGACTTAGGAGCAGGCTGGTAGAGATGCAGAAACTATAAGAAATGAAACTGAACTCACATCCACATACAAGCAGAAGTGTATATGCCCTTTTATGATCACATATCCAGGAGTTAGTCCTGAGCTCTTCCAGGTTTGACATAGATAGATAGATAGATAGATAGATAGATAGATAGATAGATAGATAGATAGATAGATAGATAGATAGATAGATAGATAGATAGATAGATAGATAGGTAGGTAGGTAGGTAGGTAGATAGATAGGTAAATACATAAATAGATATATACATGAATAAATAAATAAATGAATGAAAATAAATAAATAGATAGATAAATAAATAAGTAAATAAATAAATAGATAAATACATAAGTAGATCCTGTTCCAACTTTCAAGGTTTTCACTATCCTATTTGCCCAGCTAATGAAGATGTTTGTCTACAGAAGATGAGAACTTTGAATCTCACCATTGGGCAAATGTTCAAAGATCATGATCACGTTCTTCCTGTTCATCATCTATTTGCTAGAGCGGGCACCAGTAATATCTCCATATGTCCTGTCTCATGCCAATAGAGCCAAGGGCATCGGCTTGCTACAGGAACATAAAGAGCCTCAAGCCATTATATTAGGCCATGGGAATGACCTAATATAATTGTTATTGGTATTTGGCATATCAAATACAACACGAGCAGCTTGCCAGGCTTGCCGTGTGGGAGGCATACTCTTTAAAACACCTCCAAATAAAGCATTAGTTCTGACGAGAGGGAAGTCCAAATGTGGAAAATGGCGGTACCCGTGGAGTGGGGGGGTGTCTGGCTTGTTGTGAGGCTCTGCTGGGGTGGTGGGCCAGGGCTAGAACCCGCCATGCCTCCGACTTCCTCATGAACGGCTGGGCACAGGAAGAGCAAGGAACAGCTCTGCCCCATGTCTGAGAGTCTCTGGACCAGCATACCTGGGCCGGATTGAGGAAAAAAACTGCTGCAGGGTGGGTGTCGATGATACGGGCTGTGATGGACTGATGAGCCGACCAGCCCATCCCTTTAATATCCAAATTATTTTCAAAGATCTCTTAGCATAATAAAACTTGGGCTCAACATGTCCTCAGATCTCCATTCTTTGTTTTCCTAACAAAGCAGGTTTCGAGAAAGAACTGACACAATGTGTGTATATAAATATATGCTTATGTGATATTTTAGTCTGATGTCAATAGTCGTGTAAAGAACTGTCACCCATCCATTTTTCTATCTTTAGGAATTTAGATATATGCCTTTTTATTTTATGTTTTATAAGGAAAAGTTTAGTTGCATATTAACTTGATAAGGCTGTCACATAAGGATCCACAGATTAGTAACTTGAGCAGCAAAATGTCAGTTTCTCTCAATTCTGGAGACTAGAACTCTTAGGGAACAATGTCAGTGGGCTAATGTCTTCTAAAATATCACTCTGTGGTATTTGTGAGACATTTTCTATGTGACTTGAAATCATGTCTCTCTTTTAACTATGCTATGACACGTAACTGCACCAACAACGAAGTGCTGACCATTGAGGAGCGCTCGATGTTTTCTCCCACCAAATAGCCAGTATGGTGTGAAACAACATGTGATGGGCCAGCAGGGTCTCTGACATCACGTTTCTCTGTTTGATGCAGCCCAGTTCAACTTGATGACTTTGATGCCTACATCAAGGACATGGCCAAGGATTCTGACTACAAATTTTCTCTTCAGTTTGAGGTGAGCTATTAAGAGTTCCTCCCTCCTGTGAAAGAAGGGACCTGGTGAATGACAGGTTGGCCTAGTGTCACTTCCAGCGTGTGTGTGTGTGTGTGTGTGTGTGTTAGGAGGTTGGACTGGAAGTGACACGGGTCCTATCCTGAGGGTGACCATTGGCTCAGGGATATTGGATGAGCTGGAAGAAAGAGGAGATGAAGCACTGAATTGGAGGGAGGGTTTGGTCGGCCCAGATGAAGGACAGAAGAGGACAGGGCAGGGACAGGCATGAACCAGCAGGCCCCAGAGACCCCAGCTCTGGACAGTTCAGGGGCAGCAAGCTGATCCTGGACCCCCGACATCCACTTCTGGAATTTTCTGTGTCACGTGTTCTTCTGCTACTCTGGCCACAGATGGTGGCCATGGCGGCGGGAACAGACCCTCGCTGTCTTCTAGGGATATGGGAATCTGAGTGTGGGCTCAGCAGCCCTAAGACACCTGGCTTTCTGCCCAAAATTTCCTGGTGAGATTGGGTCTGAGTTTCTGGGAGAAGTTGGGGAGTATGTGGAGAAAGGGGTGCTGTGCACAGGAGACCCCCTCCTTTTCCATGAAACCACAGTTTCATTGCACTGAAGCCCGTGAGTCAAGGAAACAGGTTGCTGAGGTAGGCGATGCTCTTCACATGAATTTCATGGCTCCTGAGACTGGGAGACCCCGCATCTCTCCAGCTTCTCCACCAGGGGTGTTGACTTTCCTAAACCCTGGAGCTTTTATTTATTTTTTTTAAAAAAATTTATTATACCACTGTGAGATACACAATTACAAAGATGTTCATGTTTGGGTTTCAGCCATACAGTGTTCCAGCACCCATCCCTCCACCAGTGCCCATTTCCCACCACCAATGGCCCCTGATTCCCTCCCCCTCCCCTAGCCTGCCTCTATAGCAGGCACTTTGCCTCGTCTCTTTTTCTCTCTCTCTCTCTCCCTCCTTCCCCCTCCCTCTAGCTCTTCCTTCTCTTACACATTGTGGCTTGTAATACATACATTTAGAGCACTTAGAGGCTATCGTGTAAATCCCTTTGCCTACATTCAATGCTCATTGAATTATTGGTATTATCATTTCCAACAATTATTAGGACACTGTACCCTGGAGCTTTTATGGCAAGGCTGCCTAGTCCCCTTTCCTGTGATGAAGGAGCAGCTTAGACTTTCCAGGAAAAGCAGAAAGGAGCTGCTTTCTCCTCATCTCATTTCTTTCGGTGTCAGCCAAGCACTGCTCTGGTCTACAGGAAGCCACAGTCACCTTGGGGCAGCTGTTCTAGCAGGGTGCAAACAAGCTTCCATATGGTCAAACACACACTCTGCCAACTACCACCTGCAGTGTAGGAAAGACCAACTGGATCTGCGAGTTAGTCATTGCCTGCACAGGTGTCAGAAATGGTGTCGCCATTCCCAGGTTGCCTCCCAATGAACAGAAATTGGATTTCAGTGAGAGTTCTAGGAGGAAGACAGTGCTGCGCTCGGGCAAGCTGGTGGTGAGAGGAGCCTTTCCATAACCGAACGCAGCCGGTACTCAGGAAGATCCAGGGGGGAGAGTCATGCCTGTGGATGGAGTCTCAGCCTCTTCATCCCCCTTGTTTTGTGTCTTGGATGCACCACCAGAATTTTACTATGGAGATCAGGATCACCTCCCAGCTTATGTCACCAACCCCAGAGTAACTCCCAATTTATGTCACCAACCTCCAGAGTAACTCCCAGCTTATGTAATCAACCACAGAGTAACTCCCAGCTTATGTCATCAACCCCAGAGTAACTCCCACTTTATGTCACCAACCCCAGAGTAACTCCCAGCTTATGTCACCAACCCCAGAGTAACTCCCAGCTTATGTCACCAACCCCAGAGTAACTCCCAGCTTATGTCACCAACCACAGAGTAACTCCCAGCTTATGTCATCAACCCCAGAGTAACTCCCAGCTTATGTCACCAACTACAGAGTAACTCCCAGCTTATGTCATCAACCACAGAGTAACTCCCAGCTTATGTCACCAACCCTCAGAGTAACTCCCAGCTTATGTAATCAACCACAGAGTAACTCCCAGCTTATGTCATCAACCCCAGAGTAACTCCCAGCTTATGTCACCAACCCCAAAGTAACTCCCACTTTATGTCATCAACCGCAGAGTAACTTCCACTTTATGTCACCAACCCCAGAGTAACTCCCAGCTTATGTCATCAACCCCAGAGTAACTCCCAGCTTATGTCACCAACCCCAGAGTAACTCCCAGCTTATGCCATCAACCTCCAGAGTAACTCCCAGCTTATGTCATCAACTCCCAGAGTAACTCCCAGCTTATGTCATCAACTCCCAGAGTAACTACTGCTCTGCTGCTGAATGGCCTCATTATTTAAACACACACACACACACACACACACACACACACACATGTTGCTGCACTGGTAAGAAGATCAATTTGCTTGTGAATGACAGAAACATAAGGTAGTTTAGACCAAGGCAAAAAGGAATTTTCTCCAAGGGTACTATGTGATCTCTATGTGTCGGCAAAGGAAGTGGGAGTCGCCCAACCACCAGAGGGCAGGCTGGCAGCTGGCTGGAGACAGGATCTCACCCCTGCTGAGTGCTTCATTCCATTTTCCTTTCTGCTTCTCTATGTCCCACCTCACTTTCTGTTGATGCCAACTAAGCTCTTTCCCAAAGCAGAAAATCATGAACACTATCAGGCTCCTGAGTGTTCGTGTTGTCCGTGGCAGGGTTTAAAGGAAGTTACTCTCTTGTATGCACTTGGAATATAGTGGAGAGATATCTGTTTGGTCGGTTTGTATCATGATGTCTACTCAGACTGGCTGTGGAATCATATAAGAATAGACCAACTTTTATGAGGACCACGGGCCTAACCAAGGTAGTGGGGAGCCTCACTTCCACAGGGTTTTCAACAATAAGATACTTCAGAACGTGTGGAATAGAATTATGTATGCTAAATGCTCGATTTATTATTTGCTGGGAGTTTTTATCCATGCAGTATATAATTAAACACATCCAGACTCATCTTGGAGGCTCCATGAAGGAGACCAGAGAGGTCCCAAACCAGGCAGTTCCTCTGGGAATGTGTAGGAGTGACTTCAGTTGGCAGAGTACATGCCTGGTATGTGCCAAGCCCTGAATTCAATCCCCAGCACCTCATGCTGCAGCTTACCCCTGAGCACTACTCGACTGTACTTGGCTGAACTTTTCCTGGAGTGGCCCAGATTTCTGAGCACTGCGGGTCGGTCATAGTCATTATGAAAAGAATAGGATCTGAGAATGCCTTTAGGGAACACCTCAGCTGAAGTTGGACCAAACCACCTGGCATTACTGCCTGACCAAGTGGACACGTCACTTGTATCACTTGTCTTCCTGTTGTTCATTGATTTGCTCAAGCGGGCACCAGTAATGACTCCCTTCGTCCCTGTCACATGCTAGTGTAGCCCAAGGGCATTTGCTCGCCTCCAGGAACAGGAAGAGCTTCAAACATTCGTTCAGGTCATGGGAATGAGGTCTATTATTGTTACTGTTTTTGGCATATCAAATACAACACAGGCTTGCCAGGCTCTGCTGTGCAGTTGTGATTCTCTCGGAAGAAGTTAGGCTCTCAGTTCTTGCATTTACTGATGTACCGCATGGCTGCAATGTGGCCGCGCACAACAGGGAAAGCCGGCAGCATCTCTACCCCATTTATCTGTGTCTCTGGTTCATGGCCGACAGCCTGGGGGCAGTTCATAGGTGGGTTCGCCGGTCTCTCTGATAGGACAGAGATGGGGGGGGGAAAGGGACCCCAGCTTTAAGTGGACACATAAAATTCAATATTATACCGTGATTTGATGGCATGCTTAGTGTTATTTATTATGAAGCATTTTTCACCCATTCATCTTTGTTCTTAGAGCGAGAGAGGTTGTCTACTTCTTTAGTGCTCGAAATTGTCCCTTTGTGCTGGTAATAAAATATAAGTGTCTATCCAAGTCTATGAATTCACAGGTACAGGCTGCACATTTAGTTCACATTTGCTCACACAGTGGCCCACTGAGCTGACCCGCTTCCTATTTGACTACTTCCCAGGCATTTCCAAGTCCCCAGGTTCACCTGGTCCCCACTTCCTCAGCTGTCAGCCTGCCCTTATCTATGTACAAAGCTATGTAGCCTTTCTCTACCCTACCTGATTTTTTTTTTTTTTGGTTTTTGGGTCATACTCGGTGATGCTCTGGGGTTACTCCTGGCTCTTTGCTCAGGAATTACTCCTGGTGGTGCTCGAGGGACCATATGGAATGCCAAGGATCAAACCCAGGTCGGCCACACACAAGGCAAACACCCTAACCTCTGTGCTATCTCTCCAGCCCCCTACCCTACCTGATTTCAGAGTGCACATCACACCTTTCCCTTAGCAACCTTCAAGCTTTCTTGAAATTGATTATTAATAGTTGCTTAAGAGGGAAAAAATGTTTTCTGCTCTCAAGAGAATGCATGAAGGTGGTAAGATGACTGATTCCCCTGGTCTAGTTAAATCCAATGGCTATTTTTATGTGTTGTTTTTATATTAGTAGGGGATGCTTCTAACCATTTGACATTGAACGATCACGTCATATTGAAAACTGCATCATTTATAAGTACTATGCAAATTGGAACTGATATCTGGGTTTACACATATTACCGATGCAATTGTAAGTCATACATAAATCTTATGTGGGTGAGCTAATTTGTATTCACTGAATAAATTCCTTTTTCACTCTGCATCTCATTTAAGATATGTTGAAAAGAGTGACTAACCTTTTGATGAAAATATACATCCTTTCCTGAGGGTGTTTGATGCCCGGGATTAAGTTAGCATTTTCATTCATTAGGTCTCATATGGAAAGTTTTTGATAATTAGACTTCACAGTTTGAAATTTGAGAGTGTCTGGGACAGACCACATATTGCTCATCTGCCTCTAATTTCTGTAATTTGTGTTTGATCAGGATGCTAACAAAAGCCCTCACTCATCATCTTTGCTCAGCAATCTAGCTGCAAGGCTGAAACAAAACTACATTATTTGCCATATAATGGAGAGAGGGGACATTTAGTTCTGGTTGTAGCTCCTGCTGGCAGTTCTTTGTCCTGTGTTTCCATCCAGTTGTTGAATTAAGTAGCCTGGGCCCTTCCCCAACAGTTCTCTCACAGGTCAATAATCTTTGCTCCAGATCCAAGTTTTATCTCCATTTATTCCTAGCATCTTGTTTGACCTTTCTGACCTGTGATGCTAATTTGCTCATTGACAGGAGTACTCACCTATTTAACACCCAGAAATCTGGACCTTGAGCTGCTGCTAGGCTTTCCTGAAGTCAACTTCCTCCTTGTCACCCAGTCTTCCACCATCTGCCCAAGATTCACTGCAGTCTACTCCTCATTCTGACTTTAGAGTGTGAACTATATGCCCAAAGTGATCAATTTAAGACCTAACTGCTTGGAAAGTTGAAGACCTAATGGTTGGCCGGAGTAGATAGCTCGGGAGTTGGAGGCATACACTGTGTATATGTAGGGACCCAAGTTCAATCCCTGGTACCAACCCTCCTCCCACCCAAAATGATCTGACTCCCCGCCCCAAGCACTACCTCAGAATACAACCTTCCTTGGAAAGAAGGCCACTGCCAATGGCAAGAACATAGATGGGAGCAGACTGGAGTAGGGTTGTCACTTTATCAGTGTGACTGGCATCCTGACAAAAAATAGTAGAAGCCAGAGATCAGAGTAGAGTCAGAGTAGATAGAAGTCAGAGTAGAGTTGCGCAAAGGACAGAACACCGAAGACCACACACAAACCAACCAAATACAGGAAGAGATCAGCAAGGACTCCCAGAGGTGGCAGAGGCTAGATGGTACCCCTATTTCAGACATACAGCCTCTCAGGCTGCACAAAACAGCACCATTTTTTGACCATGGTTATCCTACTTTATTATGATTGTCAGGATACAAATATAGAACCTCACTAAAGGCTCTGTTCTAATTCCCACATTTCCTCTTGCTTTTACCTGAATATAACAGGACATTGCCCAATTCCACTGGAACTTTTACTCTCCACAGTCTTCTCTCAATAATGCCACTTATGGCATCATTTCTCCCTCACTCTTTCACTCATTTTCTCATCTAGTTCGACAGTTTTTAATCTTCTTGCACCGAAGGGCTGTCACTGGTCACAGATTGACAATTCAAAGTAATGAATGTAGCTCATCTGACTAGTCTGGCCTTCCCTAAAGCAACATGATAGCCTTTGTTATCGACCAAATATAACCTTTATACCTCAACTGAATCCCTAGTACCACTCTCTCTGCCCAAAACCCACTGCCCAAGGTAATGATATTTGGACATTTATTAGAGCTCAATAGTTTATGAACATTCATGGCTGCACAGTTCATCAGTAAATTAATGAACCGAGAGTCTACCTACACCAAGAGTATCCCCACACACAGCAGAGCCTGGCAAGCTACCCATGTCGTATTCAATATGCCAAGTACAGTAGCAACAATGGACCTCATGACCTGACCAAATGATTTGAGGCTCTTTTTGTCCCTGTAGCAGCAGATGCCCTAGGGCTACACTAGCATACTACAGGGACAAATGGAGACATTACTGGTGCCCACTTGAGTAAATCACTGAACAATGGGTACAACAATTGATTCCTCAGTTGAATCCCTCGTACCACTTTCCCCCCAAAACTCCACTGCTCAAGGTAATGATATTTGGATAGTTATTAGAGCTCAACTAAGTGATGGGGCTGAGACCCTCCTGATGGGAATAGTTTCCTCAGAGGAGATACCAGTGGGCCTGCTACCCTACCTCCTGGTGCACACAGAGAAGAGACTGTGAGAACAGCCTGCCAAGTGGTATCCACCTACTCACCAAGACAAACCTCAGCATCAATCAGCCTTGCCCGCCTACAGTGTTTTTGTGGAATCCACCCAGCCTACAGTGTTTTGTTACTAGCAGCCTGCACAAACTAACATATTGCTGTGTCTGTGCTTTGCCTGATAAGACACACATTTTATACACAGCCATCCCCACAGGGACTGTCCTTGGGATTTGGGGGCTTGTATCATCTGGCTGCCATTAAAAAACAAACACCAGGGTGACTTAAAACAGAATTGTTTCTTTTAGTACAATAATAGAGGCTCAAACACCAAGCTCAAAGTGTTGGCCATCTTCCCTCTGGAGGCTTGAGGTAGGAATCTTCCTTTGCCTCTTCAAGTTTCTGCATTTATAGTCTGGTTTATAGCTGCATCACTAATCTGTGTTCCTATCTTCATATGGCCTCTTCTTCCCTTTTTTTGTATGAAACTATTTAAACACCATGATTTACAAAGTTGTTCAAGTACAGTTGTTCCAGGTATTCAGTCTCCCAACACCATTTGGGATATCCCACCACAATTCACCATTCCTTCCACCAATGTCCCATTTCCTCCCACCAACCCAAGCCTGCTCCCTTAGCTGCCCCCAAATAATTTACTTGATATTGTTTATTACAACACTTATCTCATAATGGTGTTGCTAAGTCATGGCTTGCATTTTTACTGAGCTGTTAGGTGCACGCTTGACCCTTCCATGTCATTGTTTTTACTCTTTGAGCTTAGTGAGCTCTACTCAATCTTCCCATCTATTTTTCTGTTCCATTGGGCTGTCACTCTGTGATGGTAGGAGATGTTGTGTGGCTGCCTATATGGCCACACACTTCAGGAGCTTTGGAGTTGGGACAACCAAAGGCCAATGTCTCTCTGGCATCTTTCCGAGATCGGTCATGAAGCTAGGCCGTTTATCTGGCCATGGTGGGAACTAGTTGAAGGTGGGTGGAGCACTGGGCTTTTGGCAGGATGGGAACTAGGTCTGACCCATCATGCTCAGGCTCCAGAGATCTGGGCCTGGTGACAGCCAAGCCTACCTGAGATAACTCAATGACTGATGTCTTTCCTCTTCTTCCTTTTTACAAGTACACTTGTTAGATTTAGGGTCTAGCTGGATCAAACAGAATAATATCATCTCATGATGCTTCATTATAGCTCAAAACCCAATTTTTCTAATGTTTGGGGTTGAGAGATGCTGGTTATATCTTTTGGAGGACCATCACTTAAGCCATTCAAAATGACTGACTTTAGTAAAATATTAAATTGGCCAAAGAAAATTCAAAAAATTATATATGAGACTGGTGAGAGAACTCAAATGCCATGTCTCACATGTGTGAAGGCTGGATTTGATACCCAGAACAGCATGGACCCAAAAGCCCCAGCACCAAAGGAGCTAAGAACCAAACCATCAGATCCACCCCACCCATCAGAGAACCCCGCCCCCACCCAGCTCATTATGAAACAAGTGACTTGTGTTATCATGGGCTGTCCCTTCCTTTTATGAAGTTTAAGCCTCTAGACTTTCCATATGGTTGAGAAGAAATAACTGCAGAGAGACTGAACCAGAAACAGTATTTGATTTTCCATTAGTGACGAGCTAAATCACAAAAGATTGCAAAGCATTTTGTGTAGACATGCCACTGTTGCTTTTCTGCCGTTCAGCTTTGGCAGTTTACACGAACAGCATTCAGCCAATTAAAGCTCGCTTAGCAACTGGGGGCACTGGCAGCAGGAAAGCAGCACACAATTAAAGTTCAATCAGTTCCTCAGCTTCCATATGTGCCCTGACTCTGCACCTCAATCTGTCTCCACACTTTCTTGCAAATCCGGAGGCCTTTTCCTGTGGTTTACCAGTCTGTCCTCGGAGTCAGGGACATACCAGAGGAGTGATAGGTCTGTTAGCATGAATCGCAAAGGAGGGGGAAATGATGGAACCACACAAAGTCAAACAAAGAATCATAACAGACGTATTTCACAATCTTCTTGTGCTGCATTAATATTTGCTGAATTGAATCATTCCTTTGGACAGCCACCAGTGAGATGTGGAGAAATTGTTAGCCTTATCTTATAGATGATTAAACTGATGTTAATCAGCATTGAGTTGCTTTTCCCAGGCCCGCAGTTTTTAAGGGGTACACCGAAATAAGCCAGATGTTTTGACAAACTATCCATAAAGGCACTCTAAAGGAAGTAGATAGCCAAAGTATTTTAAGTAATGCTAACTTTATTTAGGGAAGCTTAGAGCTGCCAAATGAAAGCCACCTACAAATGACACTGGTGTGGGTGAAGCTTGCAAAAAAGTCTTGTTTTCTTATGAGAACAATATAATCTGTCTTTGAAAACCTTTTCAAATGGAAAAACCCATTACAAAATCGCAAGGACAAACTCTGTTTAATGTTCTTTGACAAGCAAGGAGACTGCCTGAGATGAAAAACTTCTGCTTTTGTGAACTGAAGATCAAAGTCAGCATAATTTCTAAGGTTGGCTTCAGTTTAGGCCAAAGAGCCTGTGATTCTGTGATCTTGAAACGTCAAAAGTGGACAATCACGGAAGTGGCAAATGGAGGCGCTGTGCTGGCTGCAGGCCTGTCTCCCTGTGCCCAGAAGCCCTGTTAAGCTACTGAGAAACTGGGTTTCCCAGGGGGCATTGCTCAGCTGTCAACTATGTCAAAGCAACAGAGGACCAGAGAACTTAGCCTCTAATGCACAGGTTTACAAAGAACACTGGATTCAGAAGGAAATTGAGGACAGTGGAGGAAGGTCTTGGTGATAGTGATGTGCAGGAACTGTGGACCTCAAAACCATTAATGTTAACTATATTGTAACCATGTTACCTGAACTTTAGTAATACGAGAGGAAAAAAGATTTAGACTGAAAGTGCATGAGAAAGATAAGCCTGTTTAACTTATCAAGGCATAGTCAATTGTCTCCACTCCTTTTCAAAGTCTCTTCAAAAATCTTTTCTCCAGAGAAACTGCTTCAGATTATGATTCATTAGAGTAATAGTTGGGAGGAATTATGAAAATTCTATGTGAATAAATGAAATGTAAGGGTTTTCTCTCCTGCCTCATTTGAGCGTCTGCGTCAGAAAGATGCAGACTGCTTTGCTAATACCACGTGGAAAGGGAGATATGGATGCTTACAAATGGGGCAGGAATAGTGCTGGGCAGCCTGCTGTGCTGGTTGTGCACTGAACAAGTCAAGGGAGCCTGTTTGCATAGAGCACAGCATGAGCAATGCCCTCTGGGAAATCCAGTTGGCCTGACTACCACTTCTAATTCCTTCCAAGACATGTCACATATCAGTTTAAAATGCCCTTTCCTGACATAAGCTTGTCATGGTCACCTGTTATTATCTAAGTTGCCTGCTAATCCACCTTGCTGAAACGGTATGAGAGTGGAGCATAAAGGCAGATGGTTGAGTATGTTTGCCCATCCATTGGCAATTTGTATTCACGCTTGCAATGCCATTACTAAGTACCTTGTGCTGACCAATCCTTCCTCTTGCAAGAGGGTAAATGTTCCCTTTTCTTTGTTCCTCACCCTCCCTATTTCTTTTTCTAAAGTTTACTCCCTTCAGATTGGTTTCCTCATACAACACAAAAATATGTCTACAAAGTGCACATTTCAGTTGCTTCATACCTCCAGGAAACTGAAACTTACTTGTTTTCTCATTTTCCACCCCCTGCACATGAGGGACATAATTCACATTTTCTTCTCCTGATCACTAAGCTACCTCAAGTGTTTTTGTAAATTAGCCACGTATTAGTGCAGTAATGCATGTGAACTGAACAAGTCTAGGGAGCACTTAAGCCAGATCCAGCAAATACATAGATTAGCCACATATTACTGCAGTAATGCTCTGTAAGATTTTAGGGTATGTTGGGAATCTCAGTGACCTGCCACGGCATTTATTCTTCTCCTTCCAAAGCTCTGTGGGAGAGCATGGGCATTTGGGGTCGGGGGCACCAAAGAAGGCAAGAACATTGAATTGAATGCTTCTGAATGCACCTAAGTTCTACCAAGTTTACTGGTCAAAGCAGGCTGACACCAATGAGGATGAAGCGGGACCATCTGTCCTCCAAGACTGCACCATCAGGGGACCCAGCAGGTGTGGTAACTGTGACATGAGACATGGCAGAGGTCTCCGGTGTGAACAGTAAATCTGACCACACAGTGCATAACATTCTCCAATCTGTTCTCTACCCTTCATAGGAGCTGAAACTGATCGGACTGGATATCCCACACTTCGCTGCAGACCTACCACTGAACCGCTGTAAAAATCGCTACACCAACATCCTACCATGTAAGACACTGGTAGGATGGGGCTGGCCTACTCATGTCATTTGAAGGTTGAGGACTGTTTGTTCCTGCAGATGAAGCCATGGAAACCATCTTAGGCCAGTCCAGCCAGCTCTGGATCTTCCCAGGCCACTCTGTTTCAGGATAGGCCACTCGATGTGGGACAAGCCACCCCTCTGCTAAGTTCTTGAGTGGGGACACAGGAGAGAATGTAAAAGGGGGAGAGGGAATCTAGATAAGCTCTAGAGACAGGCTTTCCCTGTGGGAGGGGTTCTTGATGAAAGGCCTTTCCCGTGGGAGGGGTTCTTGATGAAGGCCAATGGTGTTATTGTTAGAATACCTAAATTTCTACATTTGAGGATTGATTTTTCTCACTCAAAATCCGTTTGCCAAAACCCCATGCAAACCCCCCTTTCCTCTTCTCTAGGTGTTCCAAAGGGAGTGACTACTCTGCCTGTCCCTAGCAATAAGGAAATCAAATTAGACGCCATTCTCCAGTCTTCCTGTCACTCTTTCAGATAGTTCAATTCCTCTAAAGATTCTACGGCGTCTCCTTCTGCCTGGCCCCCTAAAAATGTGGAGACCAGTCATCTAAAGAGAGGGGTACTGATGAGTAAAAACAACAACCAGTGCTCAGGAGCACATTTGTAATGGATAAGTAAGATTGAGGTCTGGCTAAGAGAGACCCCCAGTCTCTCACCAACTGATCGCGGCAGTGGGTAGAGAGAATCAGGAAAACATTCTCCTCCCATCTGATTGTTCTTGTTTCCTTTCTTCTTCTTGACAGATGATTTTAGCCGAGTGAGATTAGTCTGCATGAATGAGGAGGAAGGGGCAGACTATATCAACGCCAACTATATTCCTGTAAGTGAAAAGAAAATGAGGAAACCAAACCAGGCCTCAATGCACCGACCCAGCCAGGGCCAGAGTGTTAGGGCCACAGAGTTAGGGCCCATGAGTTTAAAAAAAAGGGCTTTCCCCCACCCAGCAATCCAACACTATAAATAAGCATCCAACCTTCCATTGCGGAATAAAGAATAGGACGGAATGACTAGAGATTAGTCATAGATTGGCTATGAAGGACTAGTGAGAGTAGGTCACTTGATCACTTGACATCCCATTATTCGTTGATTTGCTCGAACAGGCGCCAATAACATTTCCATTTGACCCTATCACGTGCCACTGTAGTCCAATGGCATCTGCTTGTGAGATGCCATTGGACTACACTGGGCTAGTGTCAGTAGGTAATAATATAAACCTATTTTGAAGGTCCTATATCTGGTGATTTAATTTCAGTAATAGTGATTGCACTCCCAGGGCTTCTCTTGCACCCTGGGATTTTAACTGCTTACAGGGGGCCCTCAGGGGTGAACTTGCTGTATGTGGTTGACAGCAATTCACAGCAGAAATTTACACAGTGCTCTAAGGTAAGGGCACTTCAATAAAAATTATAGATACCAGCTCTGTAGAGTTGAGGTGAGGGCCTGGACAGATAGTGCAGCAGCCCTGCAGGGGACTTGCCTCTCACACCACTGACCCAGGGTTCGATCCTTTGCACCGCCTATGGTACCTTAAGCACTGCCAAGAATGATCCCTGAGCACAGAACCAGGAGTAAGCCCTGAGCATCACTGGCACCAACCTTTCCCAATCTCCCCACCAAAAAGAAGTCATGGCCAGGAAGTGGCTGGATGAGAGGCCCTGGGTTCTATCTCTCAATGCCATCCAGCAAGAAAAGAAAATCAGCAGTTTACATTATTAAAAGGCGTGGGTGTGAATTCCAGGGGTCCCAAGTTACCTGCTCCAAAAGGGACCTGCAGTTACTTAGGAGAGTGGCCCTGGTCAGCAATAACGCTGTGCAGGTTTGGGCCTCCTCTGCCTGAACTGGCCTTGGGTGCTGACTGTGACCCCCTTCCCGTGATAACTGGCTCCTCTCACAGGGCTACAACTCGCCCCAGGAGTACATCGCCACCCAGGGGCCGCTGCCTGAAACCAGAAACGACTTCTGGAAGATGGTGCTGCAGCAGAAGGCTCAGATTATTGTCATGCTCACTCAGTGCAACGAGAAGAGGCGGGTGAGTGTCCCCAAGGCTGTTCCCATGTGGTCACCACTGCGACCTGCGCTGCCCCAGAGAGCGAGCGACCCGTGCATCCCAGACTGCTCTGCCCCAGGCAAGCGACCTGTGCGTCCCAGACTGCCCTGCTCATTTCCTTTGGCACCCCATGACAGTCCATTGTTACAGGGGTTCCAGCTTTCTGTCCTCGAGCCAGCTCTGCAGAGAGAGCGAGCTGGAGGTGTAGACAGCTGCTTCTCCTGCCCACACACCAGAAAAGTAACGGTGTTGTTCTGATACAGGTGAAATGTGACCACTACTGGCCTTTCACGGAGGAGCCCATCGCCTACGGAGACATCACGGTAGAGATGGTCTCAGAGGACGAGCAGGATGACTGGGCCTGCAGGCATTTCGGATCAACTATGTAAGTCACTATCTGGGCTCAGGGACTCATCCCCAAACAGGCAAATTCTGGGGCTGGAGGTCCAGCCACCTTGGTGTCAGACCACAGGCCGCTCCCTCCCAGAGAAAAGCCCTCTCTCCAAACTTGTGCCAACTGTGGAGAAGGGATGAATTGAGAAGAGACAGATGGAGAAGGGCTCATTAGAAAAGGACTTAATGGGGGCCAGAGTGATAGCTCAGTGGGTAGGGCATTTGCCTTGCATGGGACTGATCCAGGTTCAATCCCTGGTATCCCATATGGTCCACTGAGCACTGCCAGGAGTAATTCCTGAGTGAAGAGCCAGGAGTAACCCCTGAGCATCGCCGGGTGTGGCGCACCCCCCAAAAAAAAAGGCAAAAGAAAAAAAAAGAACCTAATGGAGAAGGTCCCAAATGGAGAAATGGCTAATGGAGAAAGGCCCTGATGCAATGCGGTCCTGGGAACCTGGAGGACTGGGAGAGGGAGACTCGACTGTGCATTTCCGAGGGCCCAGGGCAACAGGATACAGCATATGGCTACCAGGTGCTGAAGAGGGAAGGTTCTCTGGGCAGTGTGTGGCAGGCACTGGGACCACAAGCACACTTGCACTGGCATTATGAACTAGCTGAGTGGGGTTTTCCTCTCCTTTGTTTCTGGTTTGGTATGAAGATTTCACAGGTATGGGCGGGCCTCACCTAGCACAGCATCATGGGTCTCTTGAAATGAATTCCTCCCTACTAGGACATTAGGAAAGGTGCTTTCTGACAGCGTGAGTGTGTGTTGGGGAGTCCAGGGTCTGGAGCTAGCTGCCCCATCCCCAGCAAGTGTCTGGAAGACAGGAGAGGGGAGGGGAATACTTTGAGCCTCTCTCACTCAGAGACTCCTTGGAGGACAGAACATAGTTGGGTTGAAGTCAGAAAGTTTCCGTGAACTTCTCTGCTCCCGCACCACCTGGACAATGGGCTGAGGAGTTGCAGGCTAAGGACAGAGTGAACACGCCCTCCTGGTAAGGCCTGTGCATTTTCTGAAGCCTGGAGCCTGTAGGGATGGCAGAAAAAATAAAAGGAATGTTATAAGGACTTGATAAAAATGGCATATTTTGAATTTCAGTGTTCTCAAGTAACCCGCCATTGGTCACACACCCTGGGCCAAGTGCTGCTGCCTCAAGCTGCAGCGGATGCAAGAGTTGAGAGGACCCAGAGTAGAGAATATGCTGCCAGGCCTCTAGGGAGTGTTTGCTGAGCCCTAACACAGTCCACGGGAACAGGGCTTGTCCGTACCCATACAACAGGAGCAGAAATGAGCAGTGCTCATTGGGCCTGCGTTTATGAGATCAATCACTCCCTTAGCCACAGACAGGAAGGGATTTGAGGATGGTAGTTTTAGAGATAAAGCAAAGGGAATTTTTGACAGATCCAGTTCGATGGTTATGTTGCTTCCTGCAGTTCTGTTTCTGCTACACGTCCATCTGCTCTGCTCCTCTGTGCTGTCCACTCAGATACAGCGCTCCAGCCCTCAGCACTCCATCAGCCCCCAAGTCTTCACCCTTCCCCCTCTGTTCTAGTTTGCCTGAAGAGCTCCATCACTGCGCACCATGAAGACGGTCAGAGCGGGGGGCTAGACTTCTCTCTTTCTCCATGTCCAATTTCTCCTCTGTTCTGTGCATTTCAGAAGCAAGTACCTGTGTCTGCAATCCTTGTAATCCCAGCCCTTAGTTTAAGAAATCTTTCTGGAACAAATAAATCAAAGGACGGTCAATGAATGCATGAATTATTTCAAAAATAATAAAGCACTTGAAAAAGCATCACAAGCTTTCCATCAGAGAAAATATTGGACAATCTGAATGCCAGGCCAACTTTGCCTTGGCTCTTTTAGCCGGAAAGCCAGTGCAAATTGCTCGATGAATATGGGCCAAATCTTTTAGTTATTCATCTAAAAGAAAGAAAAAATTTCAGAGCACAAAATAGGGCCTGTTCCTAGGCCTGTGCCTTTGACAGGGAAGTGACATAAATCAGAGCACAGCCAGGGCTATGTAGCTTGTCCTTGATCACAGCCGATGACCTATATTTCAAGGATAACCATGTGAAAGACTTGAAATGGGAATAGAACACTGACTAGCAGTGTTTTCTGCAAGGTATTTATGTGGTACTTCCAAGCATCTGGCTCCCTTTTAACTGTAAACACACAGAATCTAAACCATAAGCTCCCTCGGTGAAGGTCACCATGCCAAGACCACCATGCTGAGCTCATCCACGCTTTCCTGATTGTTTTGCTTTTGTTTATACTCCCAGTTTCTTCCATATGGACATGAGGCAACTTTCAGATTATCACTATCACTATCTTCCTGTTCATCATCTATTGGCTTGAGCGGGCCCCAGTAATATCTCCATATGTCCTGTCTCATGCTAGTAGAGCCCAAGGGCATCTGCTTGCTCCAGGAACATAAAGAGCCTCAAACCATTATATTAGGTCATGGGAATGACCTAATATAAATGTTACTGGTATTTGGCATATCAAATACGACACGGGCGGCTTGCCGTGAGGGTGGCATACTCTTTCAGTCACCTCTAAATACAGCATTTATTGATGAACTGGGCGGCTTCAAGCGGCCGCACAGAGGAAAATATATAATGAGAAAAGCAGAGTAAAAGTAAACCCTTCTGCAAAGGTTATATTAGAAGGAACAAGGAGTTTTTCTTATTTAATAAGAATGGAGGGAAAAGATTCTAGCACACAATTTGTCACTTTCTGGCACTTGAACTGAAGAAGTAGAGTTGCTGACTCATGAAAAGTGTGTTTGACTTATGACTTGCCATTCCATTAGCTGGGTCACCTTGGCACTAAAAGCCCCTGCCTGGCAGTGAAGGGGCACGTGCCTTCCGTGTGTTTGTAAGTGATCAGCATTTGTATAGGGCGAGTATCTCAGGAACTTTTTCTGGACCCCCAGAGATATCTGATGGTAACTGAGAGCCTTTAGATGCTCGTGCTGAGTTTGATTCATTCTGCACCATTGCTCAGGCCCTTTCTTTGCTCCTGCCTGAAGGCGCTGTGAAGGCACCCAGCATCTTTGGGTGTGTTTTGTGTGTCACAGAAAGAGTCGAGAGCACCGTGGGGGGAAATTAGAGTGTGCGGTCTCAGGTGCCGTGGTCTACCAGAAGTGCTGCTTATTTCTGTTTATATGAATCTTAACTAGGTATTTATTTATGCCTTTTGTGTATACATTTATATTTATACAAATTGCACTCATACCAAGTCCACCAACTCTTTGGAAATTGTTTCTAAATTATAATATAGGGGCTGATAGTACAGCAGGTAGGGCTCTGCTCACACATTGTCAACTGAGTCCCATCCCAGCATCTCATATGGCCCCGAGTCCCGCCAGGAGTAATTCCTGAACTCAGCTCAGAGTAAGCCCTGAGCACTACTGGTTTTGGCTCCCAAAACAAACAAACAAATCAATAAAATGACAATATGGTGTTCTACATTCTGGGTGGAGTCTAGGCTCTTAGCAAGTTTGAGAGATGGGGCATTAATTTGATCCTTTTGAGGTGTGGGTTTACGTTACTTTCCCAAAGGAACAAATTGCTCTGTGGGGTGGGGGCTTTCTCTTTGTTCATTTAAGGAGATAAAGTTCCAGGGACACAAGAATAACTTTTTGGAAGGGAGTATAGGCCAAACAAGTTTGGGAAACGTGTAGGTTAGAATATCCCCAATGAGAACTGAATTCATCTTTATGCTAATTAGTAAGGACTCAAGGGAATGAATCTTGAAGGACACACATTTCATTGGTCTTTACTCAGTTCAGTGAGAATTATGTCTTTGCCGTCTGTGTTCCTGCAAAAGGACAAACATACAGACGGACACCCATCACTGCCTGGAACCAGGAAGAAGCAGCAAGGCAAGAAGCTGCCTGGAGGCAGGTGGGTGACACTGCAGTTGTGGCTCTGGTGGCCTCCGGCTCATATAGCCTCAATATCCACACGGTGTGCACGCTCATAGCTCAGCACCCGGTGTCATCAGATTATTTTTAGCTGTGATGGTCTCTGGCACGCTACACCCTCACAGCTCAACAGCGTGTGGTGTCATTAAATTATTTTTAGAAAACTGCAGTGAGAGTTGACTTGGGTTTGGTCCTCTAGTTCCTGAGCCCAAGACAGGACTTGTCCTCCAGGTAATTTTGAAAGTACCATCTCAGGGGAAACCTGTGAAGGAACACAGTAAGCTGGAGAGGAGACGGCAGGCTGTGGGACCACACACACAGCTCTGGATTCTGTGGGCTCCAGAAGAGAGCAAGGGCATGACCAGCACCAGCTTCGGCCCTTGCTGACCTGTGCACCCTGACCCCCTGGCCTCCTGGGGCAGGCGCCTACCCCCTGGGGACTGCCCTCAGCAGTCACACAAGCTGGCATTTCCCTGTCATGGGACTCCTTTGCACAGCGAAAGGGGGCATTTATATGTTGGTCATGGCTGCTGGGCAACGGGCACACCAGCATGGTAAAGGGACCCCAGCTGGCACCTAGCACGGAGTCTAATGCATTGACCAAAGCTGATAAAGCTGCTCGGTGGCGGTTTCCATAAACTCGAATCTGCTTCAGCATCTTCTCTCCCGGGATGGATTAGTCTGTCTCTCCTGCTCTTGGAAGCGCTCTAGCACTGGTCTCGTTTCCTAGGCCTGCTGGGTGCCAGCCGCAGTGCTCCGAGCCGAAGGGCAAGTGCACTGTCTTGGGTTCTTGGCCAGGATCTCCTGAGCGTCATGGAGGCTGGGCCATCCTGCCTGCAAGGCTAACTCCTGTTTGGGTTCTCTCCTCAAGGCTGACGACCACGCAGGATGTGATGCATTTTAACTACACGGCCTGGCCTGACCACGGGGTGCCCACTGCAAACGCTGCGGAAAGTGTCCTGCAGTTTGTGCATGTGGTTCGACAGCACGCTACGAAGAGCAAAGGCTCCATGATCGTGCACTGCAGGTAACCTCGCCCTACGTAACGTCCTGGGCTCCAGAGAGCTCCAAGCACAGCCACGTGCATAAACTACTCTGTGTACGCCCTTGGTACACACAATCCACCCACTTTGCAGGCACTCTCATACACCCACTGTACTAAACCCACCCTCTCTACAGACATCCACTCTACGTGATCTCTACCTATACAGCAGACAGCCATTGTATGCACTCTCCATGCACCACTTTTAACACACCCATTCTACAGATATCCACTTGACATATACTCTGCAAGCACCTTACATGTATCCACTGTGCAGAATCTCTGCATGTGTCCACTCTGCAGATACCCACTATATGTTCTCATATACCCACTTACTGTGCATACACTCTCCATATACACCTACTATACATAATGCTACTCTACATACATAAGCACACTATACATATATGGGGAGGCTGAATTAACAATAAAGTGAATTATGAGTTTACAACATGTCTGAGGGCGTGCTCTTCAAGCCTGTGTATGGATCTCGCTTGAACATGTATCTTGCTTGTTTGTCTTTTATTTCTTCTCTTGCCTGTCTCCACTCTGGAGAAGCCTGTGTTCTCTCTTTCTCTCCCGTCACATCTTTCAACATAGTTTCAATAAAAACTATCTTGCTTCATACAAAAAATAAAAGCAAACATTGACGATGAACTAATTTACTACATATAATTTTTTATCATAAGATGATTTTATATCCTATGTAAGTCCATGAGGTATTCAGATGCCACTTTCAAGGAAACCCAAAGAACAGAGACATTAAAGAATGAAGCCACACTCTGGAATTCAGAGGGTGGAGGGGAGGAGAGCACAGTGGGCTGGCACTAGGGCTGGCCTGACTCCAGGTTCCATTTCCAGCCCTGCTGAGTTTCCCAAGCACCAGGGTGTGGGGTCTTGGTAGCCTCTGATGGTCTGAGACATCAGACCAGCTTAGCCAAACCAAATGTCACTGGAGTGGCCCTGGGGACCTTCAAAAGTGCTGTTTAAAGGAACCCCTCAAGAAGAGAAGTGGAAGAGATAGGAATTGTCCAGACAGACATACCTGTTTCAAGGCTGTGCTTTTAAGAACTCTGATATTACCACATGCTGCCACAGATTCTGAGTGGTTTATAGCAGCCAAACAAAAGATAGGATTAAACAAACGTGTGGGAGTCAGAGGCTAGGTAAGACAGAAAATGGAACAGTGTGCTAACAATTGTCGAGGGTACTAATGCCAACCTAGAACTGAGCATTAAATAGAGGCAAAAGATACACATGACAACCCTTTAATGTATGTTCTGTAATCCATAGTCTGGAAGGGAAGGAAAATACAAAGAGAGAGAAAGGGAAAGAAATAAAGAACCTGCCATGGAGGAGGGCTGGGGGAGGGGAGAGGGAACCAGGGACGCTGGTGGTGGGAGATGGGCACTGGTGGAGGGATGGGTGCTGGAACACTGTATGACCAAAACCCAAATATGAACTTTTTAATTGTATATCTTTGTAATTGTAAAAATAAAAAGTTAGAAATAAAAGATAGGATTAAATCCAGCTGATCACAGCCAATAGGAATATAAGTAGGTATCAAAAAAAGGAAAGTGAAAATACTCAGCTGGGCATTCGATATGGCTGCTCAGCTAGAGAGTTTCTGAATGTTCAGACACTGAAAAGGAAAGCGACCATCAGGGCGGTCACGTGACCAGACACCAAGGTCTCCACTCACTCCTGTGCTGGAATGATCTTGGGAATGAAACTCCTTCCTCCCAAGTGAACAAGCCTCCATAATGCTCAGGTTATAGTGTCACATCAGACAGGGGATATCAGTATGTCCCCACTCGCTCCAGCCAAAGAAGGATAAAGAGAGGCGGGAAATGGCACCACCTGTCAATCTGGAGAGAGGAATCTTACAATGCAGATCCTCTAGCAACTTGTACTGTGTGAGCCAGAATGACTAGATGTGTGTGTGTGTGTGTGTGTGTGTGTGTGTGTAAGAGCACGGGAGCCAGAGAGAGCAAACTTCCATTTGTAAAATCACAGTCTCTGCAAAGTGCAAGGAAACAAGCTCTGCCTCTCCTTAAAAATCATTTAAATGGGAAGGATGGTCAGGAATTTAGTCTCTTTCTCAATGCTGTCACCTATAATGATTTTTTTTTAATTGCCAATTGATCTTCAACCTGCCTGAGTTCCGTGCATTTCACTTGTCTGCAGCGCGGGAGTTGGGCGGACAGGAACTTTCATCGCCTTGGACCGGCTGTTGCAGCACATTCGGGATCACGAAGTTTGTGGATATTCTGGGGCTGGTGTCGGAAATGCGGTCTTACCGGATGTCCATGGTACAGACAGAGGTAGGCATGGAATCAGCACGGCGTTTCGAGTCCACCCTTCATAGAAGCATTTGCCATTATTCAGTCTCATGGTGCCAAACTTTTGTCTTTGGTACGTTGGCATCCAGGTTAGTGCATGTTCAAACTGCGTCAAGGTATAATGCCAACAGGGATGTGGTCACTGTGCATCCCTTGCGCTCTGTTACCGCTCCACAGCACTTGGATGTCTGTGGAACAGCATGAGACCTCTTGGAACAGATGGAGCTCAGGGAGCAGCAGCCATCCCGAGTAAAAGTCACCAAATGGAGTTGGGGATCGATATTTAGATTTGCAACGCTAGACTTGGTTTAATACGGTAACCATTGCTTTGCTTTCCTTGTGACTCTGTCCCCGTTTCTTTTAAATGACAAACTGGACTGAATGTATAGTTGCTTCATGAAAATTTTAAGGCTTTCTATTCTCCTTCCTGCAGCACTGCCTGGTGGACCTGTCTTTAGAACAATAGCCTAGACCCTAGCCCAGTAATTTAGTTGGGGTATGTGAGAGCTCCGGACACTCCCCCCAATCCTCTCCGGCCTCAAAGCCTGGGAACAGGCTGGGTTTGGAGTGGCAGCCCGCAGACACGTTCCACACCTCCAGAGAGCAGCAGTGGGTGTGCACCTGTGTGGGCCCACACGGAGCACAATAGCTTGTTCATAATCCTAGTCACCCAGACGTACTTGAGACGTCTTAGCGGCAGGCTCACAATAATCCTTTCTTCTCAAAGGAGCGTGTGTGGGCGAAACGCACCTAGGCCTGCTCTCTTAGCAAGTTTCCAAGATGTTAAAATAAAAAAAATTAAAAAATAAATTAAAAAATTAAAAAAAAAAACAAACCAGCGACCCCATGTTCCTCTTGCTCTTCCATCACGTACCACTAGATGTCAGTGTAACTCAAAGAGCCCGATTCACGGCTTGCCTCTCAGCACTTCCGGTTTCTTGGTTGCTGTTCCACCTTCTCTCCTTCCTTCCTCCTTCCTCTGACCAAGGTTTGGCACCGCTCTTCAGAGTGTTCATTCCAAGGTATAAGCAGGAATTCAGCACTGTGGAAGCGTCTTTGGCTCCCTCAGAGGTGTCACAGCAGACTGGGATACGGGCCTGTTTTGTTGCCTTGCTCTTTGGACACCAGGCCCTGACGCTTTCTCTCTCTCTGCTGTGGGGACCTGGGCATTACCTCGTTCACACGTTGTAAATGTTTCTGTTTCCCAGAGAAGCCCACTACTTAGTGATTAAACCGTGCTTTAGGAATCGGTCCATATTTCTGGCTTTCACTTCCATAAATTTACATCCTAATATGTGATTAAACTCCCCATTATGTGTGTTAATCCCAAGCTTCAAAGGGTCACTCCTGAAGTGTTTTGGATTTGATAAATTGTCGGCCCCATTGACTTAATGTATACCTCTCTTAACTTTATAGACTTTGATTATAGGCTATTTGCTTTTCCCAACTGTAGACTCTTAAACCCTCTTCTCCGTCTTGACTGCCATGATCTTTCTTTGGGAGAGGTAACGAGACCAAACTAGAGCTCTGTCTTGGGCCTTTCTTCAAAACTGAGGGAGAGGTTTTGTTTTCTCTCTGACGTTCTTGCCCCCCAGTTCTGAATGTTTGGCCTCTCTGTTTATGGAAGCATTTTAGACTGACATCTCCGGGAAACTGTCTTTTAAAAGTCCCATATCCTTTCCCTGAACTCTCACGGGAAAATTCAAAAACCAGAGAAAGAGGCAGAGGTTACCATCGGTTTGCTTATTTTTTCCCATCAATTTCAGCTTCAGCCTTTTGATTCCCCGCCAGGGTTTGCAGTGGCTGCTCTGTAGCTGGAGTTATTTATTCATGTCTCTGGTTGAGTCTGGAACATCGTGTCCATTTACCTTTATTACCTTTTTTTTCTTTCTCACTCTATGCACTTTACGGTTCAACCTGTATTTTGAATGTTAGGACTTTCCTGGCCTCCTTCTTCTTAATCCATTCACAGCCCATTTTGTTTTAGACTTTTTGATGGCACCAAGAGCAGAATACAAAAAAAAAAATTAAATTTATTATCCCAGAGGACCCCTTTAACACTAACTTCAACACTAATGACTTCCAAGAGGCAAGAGTTATTGACCAGCTGGTGTCTGATTCGTGTGTGTGTGTGTGTGTGTGTGTGTGTACCAGACTACTTTCTAATTTTCCTACCTCCTCTAGACAGCCCCACCCAGCTCTAGAAATAGCAGAATTAAATTCTCACCTCCTTGGATGTGCCTTTGAGCTTACTGCTCCCTGCTTCGTGGGTTGTGTTCACACACACCCTTTTCTCCTTTCTCATCTGACCAGACACACACACACACACACACACACACACGAGAGCCACTGGGGATTAGCTGGGAAGCAGGGACCCTAGTCAGCAAACCGGTTGCTGACCTCATATCCTCATATCTTCTTTCTCATCTGAAAGAAGTTCCTGCACTGTGACAGCTTAAACATAATGTGAAATAGTGTCGTGGAGATTAGTGCGTGCAAATGTCCCGTACTGCCTATGGGTGGCGTTTGCCTTCTGGGTGAGCGCCCATTTTTATCAAATGTCTTGTTTGGTTTTCTTCTAATGCCTTACCCTGGAGGTCAGTAGGAGCTTTCTGGCTTTGAGCAGCCCGTCTCTTGATTGGCCTCTCAGACTTCTCCAACCACTTAGGGGAAGTTTCTGTAAATAATCTTTTATTTACATTTTCGACATAGGTACGTTTTTATTTGACACAAAGTTTCCACGTTATGGGTGGAAGGCTGCTCCTGCCCCGCCTTGAGTATGCTTATATATGCTCAGTGCTTGACATGGAGCCAGCAGAGGGGTGTGTGTTGAGGAAAAGGGAAGATTCAGTTAAGGAGCTCGTGTGTTCTCTGAGTCTTGCTGAAATATGGAGCCTGGACACATAGAGGCAACCGACATAGTGTGGTTGGCAGCTGAAACTTTAGCCTTTCTAAAATGCTGACATACAAACAATTAAAAAAAACTGTATAAAAATCCTATGTCTAGCCTGATTGGCCCTTGTTTGGGAATTGTTTCTAAAGGGTATCAGTAAGAGCGAATCTCTGGGGGAAGTAAAGAAGACTCATGATTGTCTTAATATTTCATGGCGCAAGGTCACTGCTCTCAGTGTTTTGATGTTTCTCATCTCAGCCTTTATTCAAGTGCTACACCTATTCACGCCTGTGTCTTCACAGTTTCACACCCCTGTTGTTCACTTTCATTTTGTTGTATTAATCCCAAATTGCCTAAAACTCTCTCATTTTAAAGACTGTCATGTGTCACAGATGTGCCAGCGCTTACTTTGACCTATAGTACTGTTTTCTGTATCCACAATATGATTTATCAACACCATTTAAATCATACCTCCACCAACAATGGAGAAAAATGACTGTTTAACCAACTAAAATCACCATAGCTCTGCTTGTTTAAGATGATAAACAGCTCTCGGAAGTTATACCTTTTAAATTTGATCTTTGTTGCCTATGATACAATATTTCCCCCAATGAATCAAGACATTTAAGTTTTTAAAAATTGTTTTTAAACATTAATAGTTTAAAAAATTAAGTGTTAAAACACAATGTAAAGGAGAGAGAGGGAGATAAAGAGAGAGAGAGAGAGAGAGAGAGAGAGAGAGAGAGAGAAGAAAAGTACCTGCAATAGAGGCAGGTCCTTTTACCTGATTTTCCAGCCCCTTCCATTCAGCTAACACTCCCTCTCATTCTGATAATCTAAGAGTTTGTTTTCATTTTGTTTCTTAATTTTTTTTGTTCTTTTATCTATCACATAGAAGTGAAAGCATAGATTGTTCTTTCTCTATAATTTATTTCATTGTTTCAAAGTTTAGATAATCCTGAGTAATTAGAAAAGAATTTACCTATATTTTCTTCTGTGTTTTCTGAGCCCTCTCGCCTCTGTCCTGTGGTAGTGTCAGAGACCAGAGACCCTTCTGAGCCCTCTCACCTCTGTCCTGTGGTAGTGTCAGAGCCCAGAGACCCTTCTGAGCCCTCTCGCCTCTGTCCTGTTGTAGTGTCAGAGACCAGAGACCCTTCTGAGCCCTCTCGCCTCTGTCCTGTGGTAGTGTCAGAGACCCTTCTCAGCCCTCTCGCCTCTGTCCTGTGCTGCAGGAACAATACATCTTCATCCACCAGTGCGTGCAGCTCATGTGGACGAAGAAGAAGCAGCAGTTCTGCATCAGTGATGTCATCTACGAGCGTGAGCAAGTCCTAGTTCCTTCCGGAAGCAGTAAGTGGAGGCACAGAGCTGTCAGGGCAAGGGGATGGTTGTGGTGAGCTGCGCTCCAAAGCAAGAGCAGTGGCTGGCCTTCACCCTTGCTGGTGGTGAGAGCCAAAGACAGGGAGCTTTGCGGGTCTTGGGGCATCATCACGATTCCTTGCATGGCGGGGAAGGACATGTGGGTCTTTTCCACACCTGGGGTGGTTTGGTTTCCACCTCCTCCACTCTGAACCAACCAGGATGTTACTATCGACCTGTGTATAGGGAGCACAAATGTTTAATGAATTACAAGAGATCACAAAGAAGGCCTGCCTGGATCAGATACCTCTAAGGTGAAAAATATTCCCTGTAGTTTCAGCAAGACCTCCGCTAGAGGAGCACATGTGTGTATACTTCAGAAGCATGTGGGTCACATACTCATGGCACAGTCTTGACAGGGACACCAGATTTCGGGATGTCTGGCTGAAGTAACAAGGAATCTGCCAGTTTAACTCCGTAAACAATGGGAAAGGTGTCTGGATAGACTGTGGGAGAATCAATGACAGGGTGGAGAAGGCACAAGCGGAACAGTGGGTGCCGAGATAGATGAGCATTGTATGTTGGCAGTCAGAAAGAGAGAGAGAGAGAGAGAGAGAGAGAGAGAGAGAGGGAATGAGGAAGTATAAAGGATAGAGAAAGATTTGCAGCCACTCAGAAAGACATTCCAGATGGATCACAATCACGATCTTCCCATTGATCATCTATTTGCTAGAGCGGGCACCAGTAATATCTCCATATGTCCTGTCTCATGCCAGTAGAGCCAGGGGCATCGGCTTGTACAGGAACATAAAGAGCCTCAAACCATTATATTAGGTCATGGGAATGACCTAATATAATTGTTACTGGAATTTGGCATATCAAATACAACATGAGAAGCTTGCCAGGCTCACAGCGAGCCGGGCTGTGATGGGCTGGTCTGCTAGGTGGAGTTCTGATGAGAGGGAAGTCCAAATGTGGAAAATGGCGGCACCGTGGAGTGGGGGGGGTGGTCTGGCTTGTTGTGAGGCTCTGCCGAGGTAGAGGGCCAGGGCTAGAACCCACCATGCCTCCCGACTGCCTCATGAACGGCTGGGCACAGGTAGAGCAAGGAACAGCTCTGCCCCATGTCTGAGAGTCTCTGGACCAGCATACCTGGGCGGATTGAGGAAAAAAAAAACTGCTGCAGGGTGGTTTTAAGAAGAAAAAGAAAAAGATGCTATGGTACTCCAGATGGATAGAAAGCAGGAATTGCTCAGAGCAGGATCAACCCACATCCCCTTGGGTGCTGGGGCTGAGTGTATGACCATTGACACATGGCCAGGCTCTCCTGAACTGATTCACTGACTCTCTCTCTCCCTCTTCTTCACAGGACCAGAAATGACGTGCATCCACCCTTCTTTGCTTCCAGAGCTGAGGGACCTTGCTAACCATTTAGCCAAACAGAGCACCTGCTTTATAGTACGTGGCCAAGGGGATAATTTCTCTCATCGACACACCAGGAAGACTTAGCCTTAAAGAGCCTACAAATGTCTTTTCGACGTTTCATTTCTGGACATTGAAAAATGGACCCACTCAGCTGAACAGCAGATCTAGACACTGCAGAGGCGGGCGTAGCACTCCTGAAGCTTCCCTTCCCTTTCGGCTGCTGGGGCTGAGTTTTCTTGTTGTTAAGTGCAATAATCTTCGTACTGTGTGATTTTTATCAGAAAATTGGATTGTCTTTGGCTCACCCAACTGCTCGAGTCCATAGCCCCGAAAGGAACACGAATAATCAGAATCCAGTTATACCTCATGGACAAAGAGTGGCGGGCTACCTGGAAGGAGAAAGAATTCTTCCTCCAGGCAACAGAGCCAGTGGTACACCCTATGCCAAGGCTGAACCCCTGGAGTTGGGGAGTGTGGATAGTGCAAGAGATGAAGGAGGTCTTTCCATAGATCAACTGTTTCTTTTCCAAATACAAAAGCTGTAATTCAGCTTCACAGTAGAGTAGAAAAAACATTCATGTCTCACTTGTTCGAGTCCTTGAGGGTTTCTTCTTTCTTCATGGTTAAGTGCTTCTGCCTGGGCCCTCCCTCTTGGACTGGTCTCATTGCGCTGGTTTTTTTCTGTTATTATTGTTGTTGTTTTTTCCTTTACTTTTTTCAGCAAGCCAGATCTGGTTCACGGAAGTCTGATTCTTTAAACCCTGCTGCTGTTTGGGCGATCTTGATGCCTCACTCCTGCTGTCCTTTTCCTGTTGACTTGCACAGGGAAAGCAATTTCTTTGAAAACTGGAGGCTGTGAGAAAGCGCTTCCCTGCCACCTGCGGGGCTTTTGCAAGTTATGACGATGAACTGCAGCATGCTAAGACGATTCCTTGCCCCACTTGGGGTGGGTGGGGGTTGAGTGTCAAGCATCTCCTTGGAGTCCCACTGACATTTTGGGTTATTTTCTTTAGGGGCGGTCAGTTTCCCTTTTTTGAAGCTGTGTAACTAGTAACATTTTGCTCCTCTGATTTTGTAGAATGACAGTACGTAATTGTGTGTGTGACATGATGGCTGTCACAGTGGACCCTATGACACCCTGAGCCTGCTACCATGTGTCACTTCCAGAGAAATAAGAGGTGACACTAGGGGTTGGTCAAGGACAACCTGCAGAGTTGAAAGTAAATACAAGCTGGCTGCTTCCCTGGGCGCCTCTCTTGTGTCCTTCTGGCCTCGCTCCTCGCTGCTCCTGCCCTGGAACCCCCTCCCCCGCCCCCATTCCCCATCATCCTCCCAAAGCCAGGCTCAGAGGAGTAGCTTAGTATTTGATCAGTGACCTTAGGAATGGTGAAGGACGCCAAGTGAACAGCCCCGCACCCTGCGGTCCCTCGGCACTGAGAAGGCCTGGCCACAGCAGGTCTTGGCGAGGCTGTCAGCAAGACCCAGCCAGCGAGTCTCAGCGACACCTTCCAGGGCAAGGCTGGATGCTGGGCCTCAACAGCTTGTGCTCCTCAGAGATGAACCGTTTGCACTCACCTCGCCCCTCCTGCAGCTGCCTCCTTCTCTTCTCCCTCTCTGCCCTAGTCCCTGGTGTTTTCCCCCTTCCTGAACATGTTAATAATTTCTCACTCCATTCTCACGAACACACCTGGCCAGAGCGAGGTGGCAAATGCAAGTGGCACCATCCTAGACTGGCATGGGGGTAGCAGTCAGGCGTCTCAGGGCAACCGTGGGTAAAAGCCCACCGACACACGGGTGGAGCATTACTTCTCCTGAAACTTAAAGCGCATCATAAATTATTCATGCTTTGCTTGAACACCCCTTCCTTGGCGGGATCAAGTAGTACTGGATCAGTTTTCCCCAAAGAAACAGATAATGCCTCCCGAGTTCTGAGTTTAACTACAGAAAGGTTGCACTAGAGCATTTAACCAGAACATTCCTTTATTCCCCACCACCTGTTTATGGCTCACTGCTATATTAAAACACGTGGACTCATGGTGGGAAAAACAATGACCTGTGAGAAAACTTGGGGGTTTTGTTTGTTTTGTTTTGGGGCCCCAGGAATGCTCAGGGTTACTCCTGGCTCTCCATCAGGAATCACTCCTGGTGGTGCTCAGGAGACCAGATAAGATGCTGGGGATCAAACCCGGGTCAGCCACATATGAGTCAAGCACGTTACCTGCTGAACTATCACTTCAGTACCGAGAAAACTGGGGCTTTAATGCTGACAGATGACTTGGAAGAGAGGTTAGTTCATTCTAACCTGATCTTATAACTCTGAATCATGCAGATATAAGAAGCATCGAGGGAAGAACCAAAGGACTGAGTATCCTGCTCTTTACTGTCCCACAAGGACACTCTACTCAATTTTATTTTTTTTACCCGGGACCCAATCCTCAGCTTTCAGAGGGGAAAAGCTACCAGAACCTCTGAATGGAGGTTTTACTTCTTCATCATCCAAGTAGTGCTTGGCATAAATATGGAGGTGTTGATTCACACAGTTTCTAACAACCCTTATTGGCACAGAAAGAACAGAAGGCTTTGAATTACAAAATACTTCACTTTGACTGCTACTGAAACTATGTTCCTACAAGTCAATTTTTGAAGTTCATTAAGAAACTTCCATTGGGATAATTCAACAGCTACTACAGCCTTCCAGACAGCACTAACATTATGCGATTTTACTTAACTCTTTGGGGGAGGCTTCTAACTCAGGCTTCTCAATTCCTCACAACCACATTGACATTGCCTCTCACGTTTAAAATTAGAGAAGTTAGTGCGGCTGTTTTAATGTTGTTTTCTAAAGGACTTTTTTCTTCACAAGCTGTCTCTGCCCCTCTAAAATGTGCTACATCTCCAAGAACAACCATGACCAGAAAATTGCCAGTGTGGACATGTACAATAGGAGCTAGAGGCCTCGGATCTGAACATTTTTCAGACCATATGATAGCTGCTTGCAACAGGGTTGGCCATCAGCCAGGGGTTAATGTTACTCAATCCAGTTCCTAAGAGTCAAAGTCTTTCCTGCTTTCTAGCAAGGCAGCCTTCCTTCCACCTCAGGAAATGTCCAATATAATGTGCTTGAAATTAACTGGCACATTGCCTTGAGCACAGATCCCTGGTGCTTGGCACAGACTCAGTATCAGGGGCCAAGCCCTGCACTGACTATAATATCCACTTTGGCCAAAGGATTTACAAAGCAACCGAAATAGAACATGAGAAAGCCGCAAACACACAGTCCTGCTTTTTAATAGCCCCATTTGGTCGCATTTGAAGGAAATTGAAGCTATGCCAGCTCTGATGTCCTCACTTCCAGAGCAGCAGAACTCCTGTCTTTAGTGGCAATAGATGCTTGTCACAGGCCTGACCCTGATGGGCCACTTGGTTAGAGGGAATACAGCAACAAAATGTCGAGCTCTAAGGGAGGAGATCAGCAGGCTGAGGTTGTCCAGGCAGAGTCACCTGGTCACTACGGATGTGGACTAGGTCAGAAGAACTGGGAAAGATGGCGGTGCTTAGTTTGGAGAAGGGGAGAGTCATTTGTCTATTCGTCCATTTCACAAATGTCTAGCTAATGTGGAATGGGTAACTCCCAACCAGGAACCTTCTTTGCGAGCTTCTTTGGCCCTATCCCGACACCTGAGGAGCACACATGGCGCCGGATGCTGACTTTAAAAATGGGAGTGGAGGGTCAGAGCAACAGCATAGCAGAAGGGCATTTCCCTTGCATGTGACCAACCTGATTCGATCCCTGGCATGCATATGGTCCCCAAGCACCGCTAGGAGTAATTCCTAAGTGCAGGGCCAGAAGTAACTTCTAAGCATTGCCAGGTATGACCCAAAAAATCAAACAACAACAACAATAACAAGAAAAATGGGAGCGGAGTGCATAAGGCACTACATAAGGAACTTGTCTTGCACGTGGTCCCCAGGTTCAATCCTCGGCACTGCATATGGTTCCTTGGACTCTCCCTGGAATGACTCCTGAGCAGAGAGCCAGGAAAAAGTCTAGTGTGCTTCTGGGTGTGGCCCAAATATCCTGCAGCAATCAAGGGAGATGGCTTTGAGGTGAATACAGACAACAGACTGCCTCCTCCTCTCATTTCTCAAGCTGATGACAGTGATAGCAGCACAGCTACTGGGCCAGGCCACATACTAGGGGTGTCATTACAAAAGAGGTGCTGGGAAACCAGGATTTTGTCCTGAGTGCTATTTACTCAAGAGAGGGCGGAAGGCTGTCACAGAGTCTTGTTTTGGAGATTCAAGGTATAGCTCTTCTGGGGGGCCTCTTGCATTGGGGAACACACCCAACTAGGTGTGGAAAATGGAGAATCCTCATGGAGGGCAGTGAAACACTGGGGCAAAAGACCACAGAAGACAGCCAGTAAACCACCATGAGCCAAGGCTGAAGGGGTAAATACCTTGTACCCTGTGGTTTGGGGGTGACTGGGATCACAAGACAGTTCTATGACTACCGATGTAGCCTTTGCCCAGGCTGGTGACTGACAACTGAAGTCTGTGCCCACCTTGGCGCAGGCAACTGGGATTAGCCCTTTGAGAGAAGACCCTGCTGGTGGCACTCCCGCTGGGTCGCGGTTGAGATTGCATCTATGATGCCAGCTTCTGCTAGGCAGAGCTTCAAGCACACGGGTCCTGGCAACCAAAGCTTGCTCTCTCAGTAACAGCCCTGTCCTGGGAAGTTCCTGGGATTGGATCCCCTACTGGGTGCCTCCTGGCTGATGGGAGCTCCCTCAGTAAGAGATTGGAACTGCTCTGTGAGGGAGGCAGGCCTTGAGGATGGCATCCGCAGGCTCCTAGAGAAACACTGCCCCTGGTCATCATCCCTGCTCCTGGGACAGCAGCCAGGTAACAGACTGAATGCAGACGCCTTTCCTGCTTGGGCGGACTTGGGGTGCCATGCCTCCAGGGCATGCCTCAGGGCTGAAGAGATCTTGAGTGAAGCAGCTGAGAAAGTCCTGAGTGGGGAACCGAGGACAGGGAGGGGGTGGGGAGTATCCATACTCCCACCCTCAGCCCTGACATCAGCAGCCCTGAGGGCGAGTTTAGTCCATGCTAGTATCTAAGAGTCACTCTTGTCACCCTGGTTTACTGTATACAAGGCGACAGACAGCAGAAGAAAGACAGCTGTTTAACTCAATCCACGGAAATCTATGACTCTTCAAATTTAACACAGAAACAGAAGGGACAGACCACAAACGATTCAATAACACCACGTTTCCCCAGGAAAATATCAAAAGTAACAGAACCAAGTGATGTAATAAATACTAGGAAAGGACATAAACAGTGTATAATCCCTCCGGGACATCAAGAGGAAAGGTGTCCTCCTGGACCAGCACTCCTGGAAGAAGACAGAGTGGACCCCCCGCCCCGAAGGAATTGAAGCCAAGAACTTTCCTGATTAGGGGAGTGAAGTGAGCATCCTGAACAGACTACGACAAGCTTCTAGGGGAAACCAAATTACATTTGTGTTTATTTTAGGCCACACCCAGTGCTAAAACAAAAATTTAGGGGTTACTCCTGGCTCTGCACTCAGGGGTTACTGAGTTACTAAGCACCACTTCCGGTGGTGCTTAAGGGACCTTAGGGATGCCAGGGACCAAACCCAGGTGGGCTGTGTGCAAGGCAAAATACTCTTCCCCTGTACTCTCTCTTTCCTGCCCCCAATCACATTTTTGTATATAATACTACAAGCACCTAGGGGAAAGCAGATTATATAATCTAAAGGTGCTCCTATTAAAGTATCTTTGGACTTTTCAGAGGAAATCTTTTTTAATTAATTTATTTTTTAACAATTACAAAAATGTTCATATTTGGGTTTCAGCCATACAGTGTTACAGCACCCATCCCTCCACCAGTGCCCACTGCCCACCACCAATGTCCCCGATTCCCTCCCCCTCTTCTAGCCTGCCTCTTCTTCTCTCTCTCTCTCTCTCTCTCTCTCTCTCTCTCTCTCTCTCTCTCTCTCAGAGGAAATCTTACAGGACAATAGAGAACAAAAAACTGTATTGGAAGTGCTGGATGAAAAGAATTTTCAACCTCCACCCTCTCAGATTACCACTTAGACTCAAAGAAAAGTTTAAGAGCTGTGCGTATAAACGAAATTCAATGGAGTTAATCACCACCAAACCAGCCAAACAGGAAATTTTAAAGCATGCTTTAAGTTCAGCCTAGCACCTTAAAGTAGATTGCTCATTTAAAATAGTTGAGAATAGAAGAGGAGCACCCGGCGGCCCAGAGTGACAGTCCAGCGGGGAGGGCCTTTGCCTTGTACACAGCCGACCTGGGTTCGATCCCCGGCATCCCATATGGTCCCTGAGCACCCTCAGGAGTAATTCCTGAGTGCAGAGCCAGGAGTAACCCCTAAGCATCGCTGGGTGGACCCAAAAAGCAGGAAAAAAAGAGGAGCACCCATTGGTGCTCCTCATAGGAACTCAGGGGAATTACGCAAGGCAAAGTAATTCAGGCAGAAAAAAAGACAATATTGGATGATTTAATACATGTGTACAACATAAAGAGACAAAAATTGATGAATGGACAAAACAGAAACCAGAACTTAGGTGAGCTAAGGGAAGAAGGTGGAGGGCTTTGTTAATTGGTTTAGAAAAAGGAGACGAATATTAGTCAAATATTTTTTTAAACTTTCCCACTTAGATCCCTCAATTTCATCAGCACAGTATTCTGATAGTTTCTATTTTTGTGGTCTTGGTCAAAGCCAATCAGAAAATGCATGGTCACCACCAATCAGAAAATATTTCATGCATAAGATAATTTCAGTGAGAGTAAAAGAGACCAGGAGAAACAGAGGGAGACGGACAGAGACTGTCAGAGAGGGAGAAGGAGAGGGGGGGGGGGGAGAGGGAGGGAGGGGAGGGGGAGAGAGAGAGAGAGAGAGAGAGAGAGAGAGAGAGGGAGGGGGAGGGGAGGGAAGGAGGAAGAAGGGAAAGTGTCCTGGGATATTTAGGGCCGATGAGAGTCTGATAATGAGGCTGGCACAAACACTCATGTTCCACCCACCCCACGAGGCTGCATCAAGCTGTGCCTGAAGTCCACTTGTTCTGCACAGAGTAGAAGATGATCCGTTACCCCATTTCTCATTTCTTGGGGAGCTGTGGACTCAGGCTGGAGGGAGGAGCTGCTCTTTGCAGGAAAGGAAAGTCAGTGCCGTACCTTACTCAGTCTTTTGGGTCATCGTCTTTCCCTCACAGTAAAGAATTTCAGGGGGAAACTTCAGTTCAGTTGAATATGGAGGGAAGGAGAGCAGCGGATCAAGACACTTGCTCAGGAGAGGAAAAGGGCTTCTCCAAAATACAAGCAAAAGTGCGCATCTGAGGCATGGCTGTGTGACCGTTTCCCTCAGGTATGAGCTGTCCACCTCGCCCCCCCTCCCTGCCTCTTCCTTCTGCGGGAGCACCTGGCCTGGAATTCTGTGTCTCAGCAGTTTTCCTGGCTCCTGCTAAGGGTCTTCATCCTTTGGGCTGGTTTATGTTTCAATGTTTTACCAACATACATCACCAGGGCCTCCTCTCTGCTGCCTGTAATATCTTCCAGTGCCAAGTTCATAAGCTGAGTTGATGGCAGGTATGTGGGGATAGGGAGAATCAGGGGAGACAGGGTGTCTCTTCTGCAGTACTAACAGCCAGACCAGGGTCTTTACACTTTTTGCCTCTAATTAAAACAAAAAATCAAATGCTATTATTTCCCCTTTTTTGGATCACACCCAGCGATGTGCTTACTCCTGGCTCTACACTCAGGAATTACTCCTGGAAGTGCTCGGGAAACACATGGGATACCAGGGATGGAACCCAGGTTGGCTGTGTGCAAAGCAAATGCCCTCCCCACTGTGCTATCACTCGGCCCTGAGGTGCTCATTGCTTCTGTTGTTCATCCATCATCACAGACCTTGACATTGTCCCCCCGCCCTCATGAGACTCTCCAAGTTAGTCTTTCTCCTGCTCCTCACAAGGACTCTCTCTTCAACCCTATGCCTGATCCAATCCGCCCACACTCACTTACGCAAGGAATTCCCACTTGGCACTGCCATCCACAGCTACCTTTGTTTAAGCGTCTGAGCACCTCTCCGACATTCAGAATGCTGAGGTCTAGCCTGCTGGTGGATACGAGCCTGGCAAAGACCAGCTGCCCCATTTTTTGCATAAGGGCAGATGCCATTATGTCCATATCGTCACCCAGACAGCTCCAAACAGGCTTATTTCCTTACTTACACATTTACACTTAGCACAGAGAGAAAATGGGGATTTCCCTGAATGTCCCACACTCTTCATAGACGCACACCTTTGGTTTCCAACCACTGGGGGCAAAGGACACCCAGTTACCAGGCAAAGAAGACGAGAGGCAATGAAGCAAACACAAGATAACTTCTGGGTTAAAAGGTGCAGACGCCAGACAGCGCCGAGCTGCGTCACCTGGGCGTCCTGACCACCGCCTCATGTTGCTTCTCATTCAACTTTAGCGCCGACACACCAGCACAGAATTCTTGTAGGCAGATAGGTAAGGCGCCCCTGGGAATGTATTTTTTGGGGGAATAATAAAATTTAAGGAGAGTCCCTAGCCCTGAAGGAGCCCAAAGGTAAAAGACCACATCCCTGTGGAATAAAAGTCCGGCTCTCCAAAGAAACAGGGAGGTCTCCTGAGGGAGCCCAGGGAAGGGCGAAACCCCTCAGAAAAGAAGAAGCTATAGAAGAATCAATGAGATTATGGAAACCACCGCAGTGTAAATGATAAAATTCTAAAGTGTGCAAGGCTTTCCCGTGACAACTCTCAAGGGACTATATATGCAAAACTCCAGGAAAAATCCATTTGGAGAAATTTCTAAAAGCTCTTCCCTAAAGGTAGTCAGGGCTTGCTCGACAAGCCTGTGTTGTCCCCCTTTGAAAATGTGTCTCTCTAGCTTTTGTTTCTTTGCTTGTATACCTCCACCGTGGAGAAGCCTGTATTCTCTCTCAAACACAACTTTCTCCTTTTACATCCAAGTTTAGTTTATAAAAACCACCTTGCTCCACTATTTCTCCTCCTCCTGAAATTCTTTTCCTTGAGGGAAAGGTCACAGAGCCACAATGCCTGTGCCCAGATAAGGACCGACCTGATCAAGGTCAGGCATTTTTCTGAGCGCTGGTGGCCAAGAGGCCAAGCACCGAGGGTCCAGCAGAGAGGGAGAAACAGTGTTTTCTCAAGTGAATCTCCTCACACCCCACTTTACCAAGCCGCCAGCAACAGAATGAACAGGTTTATTTTCAGGTAATGTATTTAGTCTAAAGGGCAACCTTTCAATTTGAGAAACTGCTGTTTTCTAACCCTCCAGGAAAGTCATTTACTTACCCAACGTCCCATGGCAGGCAGAGATGGCACCTACGAAGACGAATGGCACAAGGTCTCCTGCCTCCAGGAGTCTCACTCTGGCAGCTAAGTCTAACTAACAGCCACAAAGTAGTAGAGATGTCACCGCTGAAGCACATAAAGCATCCGTGAATGAATGCACGCCCAAGGGCGGCGACAGACTCTCGCCTGGAAGCATCACAAAGACTCGACCTCCTCAAGCATTTCCACCTGGCTCTGCCCAGAGCGACCCTTTACCAGGCCTCCACAGACAGCCTCAGCCCACCTGTTGCCTGTTAGGCCCTAATGGATTTACTATTGATGCAGATAGAACCGAGCTGCTGGCTGGTGCTCTATTTGTCAAACACTTTCCTTTCTGGTTCCTAAAAAAATCAGCCACGAGCAACTTTCCATTTTCCTCTCTCTTCTTTCCTTTATTCCTTCTCCAGCTGGAACTGGCCTTCCTTCCCTCTCCAAAGTCTTGTTTAGGGGGTGGGGTGGGGATGGGGGGCGCTGGGTCCCTGAATCACTGCCTGGAAGAGGTTCATCTGGCTCTGGCATTGGCCCCGGATGTCATCAACAAACTGTTGCTACCGAGACTCAGGTGTGCTCATGTGCTCATGTAGCAGTCAGAGAGGTAGGGGCCTGGCAAAGACCCTTTGGAAAAATCACAAAATTTAAGAAGAAACTGCCCAGCACTGAAGTAGCCCAAAGTTGGGCTTCAGCTGCAGTTTGACCCTGCCTCATGGGACTGGCGGGATATTTGTGTGCTTGTCAGGTAGGTGCTCAGAGCCGCCTTTACCAATCCCAAACACACCAAGCATTTCCCTGGGTGGTGGAGGTGGGCCAAACAGAGAGGTTGAAGTCCTCGTTTCTTGAAGTTCCTCCTGTCACCCCACACTTTACTAAGTCATCTGCAACAGTGGGCTTTGGGGTCAGTGCTCATAACTCACAGCAGCACAAGAACCTTTGCAAAGTGCTGTCTAGTTACTGGTGTGTGTGATGATGCGGTAAAATGCTAACAAAACAGCAGAGAAGTCTCATAGATGTCTCATAGATTCAGGCAAAGGCTGCCAAGCACTGAGAATTTGCTTAGGAAAGTTTTCTGTGGAAATAAAAGCTCTTCTCTTCACAAGTGGGTTTCTTCTGTTAGCGCTCCCCCACCTTTTCAATTGTCCCTTCCCCAAATCCATAACAAGACTCATATAGAAAACACTTGCCAAGTTTTTTGAGTCTTGCACAAAGCTACTGGCTCAGAATCAAAGTGTTGTGAATATTGTCCTCATCTGGTTTTTCATCAGCTAAAGCCCAAATGGACAGGAGGCCCAGAGGAGAAGACAGAGCTACGCTAACAGGGACAGGAGGCCCCAAGGAGAGGACAGAGCTACGCTGACAGGGACAGGAGGCCCCGAGAAGACAGAGTTACGCTGACAGGGACAGGAGGCCCCGAGAAGACAGAGCTACGCTGACAGGGACAGGAGGCCCTGAAGAGGACAGGGCTATGCTGACAGGTCAGTCTGTCCTCTGGCCTGGCCGCCGTGAGAGTACCAGCATTTCGGCTCCAGCTGACTCAACACTCTGGTGTTCACTTCTAAGAATGCCAAGAAAAAGTCCCAAGGGTTGTATACATTAAGAACAAAAACCTAACTGTAATCGCTACCACCTTCACAGACACACAACACAGTGCGCTGGGCAGTTCTCCAGTCTACTGGCGTCCACTCTGGCTTCTGGGGCTTCACTGCTACACACATCAGGAGCATTTCATTTGCATCTTACAATAACCCAGTGAGTCACTCATTTCTTTCTTCCCCATTACTGCAAGACAAATTCTAAATTCTGCCCTCTCATGAGACTGGTTTTAGCAACAAGGCAATAAACAAAAACTTCCCTTGAGTCAAAGAAAGCGTGGCCTCCCTTACTGGCTGCAGAATCCTGGATTGCTACTTGTTACTAGTGGGCTAGGCTCTCTCTCTCTCTCTCTCTCTCTCTCTCTCTCTCTCTCTCTCTCTCTCTCTCTCTCTCTCTCTCTCTCTCTCTCTCTCTCTCTCTCTCTCTCTCTCTCTCTCTGTCTCTGTCTCTCTCTCTCTCTGTCTCTCTCTGTTCTCTCTCTCTCTCTCTCTCTCTCTCTCTCTCTCTCTCTCTCAAAGGAGAGGGTATAGTCTGGAGAGCCGGCCAGAAGATCACGGCATTGTCTCTGCTGGGGCCCCAGAGCTCTGACTCATGCTCCAGGGCAAGCCCACAGGCTCCTTGTATCACTTGCCTCCCTGGAGCTGCTGAGGCCCCGCCACAGTTGTTCATGGCTAATTGACAGGACAGATCAAATCACCAGCAATGAGTTCCAGAGATTCCCTTTTTGGGCTGGATATAACCAAGACTGGGGCCACAAAGAGCCCATTTTTGGCCCGATTGGCAAACTTAAATAATTTCTATTACAAAGCAAAACTAAGAGGGGTTGTTGAAAGGCAATTTTTTTTCCTACCTCAAGTGAGGCTCCAGGGGCTGGAGCCATAGCACAGCGGATAGGGCATTTGCTTGCATGCGGCCGGCCCGGGTTCAATTCCTGGCATCCCATATGGTCCCCCCAGTACTGCCAGGAGTAATTCCTGAGCGAAGAGCCAGGAGTAACAACTGAGTGTCGCTGGGTATGACCCAAAAAAAAAAAAAAACCAAGTGAGGCTCCAAGGGGTGAATTTCAGTCATCAGAAATTTGCCCCCAAATATATGACTAGTGAGATTGAGACCATTTCCTGGTCTGTCCAACCATTTCTACTCAAACAACAGCTCTGGAGCTCCCTTGCTGCTCACCAGCCCTCGCCCTCCCCTAGAGGCTAAAACACGTGAGGTGCCAAGCTCCTTGCTGCAGCTCTACCTATTCTGCACAGTCATAAATTATGTTTTCTCTCATTTGTTAAACGCGGGTCTTGGGAGCTGGAGCAGTAGTGTAGCAGGTAGAGTGCTTGCTTTGCATGTGGCCAACCTAGGTTTGGCCCTAGCAACCCATATGGTCCCGAGACCCACTAGGAGTTATTCTGGGAGTAAGTTCTGCGCTGGGAGTAAGTTCTGAGCACTAGTATGGTCCCAAAATAAAACAAAATCCTCCCCAGAATACTCCACTGTTTTGAGTTGGGAAGCGTGCTCAGTGGGAGAGTGCATGTCTCACCTGTAATCTACCTAAAGTTCACTGCCGGTTCCATACAGAGAAAGGATTTTCCTCTGCTTGAAATAGTCTCAGCCATTGGAGCCGGAGAGATGGTACAGTGTATAGGTTGCTTGCCTTGCATGCGGTTGGCCCAGATTGCATCCCCAGGAACCGTATTTCTATTGTTACTATTGTCCCACCAGGAGTGACCTCTGAGTACAGAATTGTAAGCCCTGAGCACCACCCAGTGTGGCCCATAGACGCTCCAGGCAGGTAAGTGAAAAGGGATCCAGTGAGGTCCTGTGGACTTGCCCTGGAGCCTAAGTCAGTACATATATTTGTGAGTGTATATTTATACATTGGTCCTTGATGTCAGAGGGGGTTAATGGCTTCCATGATAGAAGTCTGAGAGTTGAGTCAACTGACTTGAGCTTAGCTGTAACTCTGCAGGTTTTCCTCCTCACAATGATCTCACAGTCCAGTTGACCAAGGATCACAGGTCTCTGATCTCCTGAGTACCACTTGGGAGGCCCCTTTCCACCCTCCCCCCAAAAAATCCCATAAAATAAAGTGACTCATGAAAGGCATTTTGCAGTGTGTGTGCTTCTGCAATTTTCCATGCTCTGAAAAGGACTATATTCCTTTAGGGATGCCTGAAGCAGAGAAACTGTTACATTTCCAACAGGGCTGTTTGCTGGCACCGCCCCAAGCCATCACCAAACCATCAATACCTGATTCCAAAATCTTACCTGGTGTCTGACAATTTCAACTTAATTCTGACACTGTCTATTCAGAAACAGCATCGGATTCTAGAGATTCAGACTCCCAAGATTATTCTCAAATGCTGGTCTCAAGTCTGGGCAGACATGGGGACACTGTCCAATCAGCTCCATACTGAAGGCTCCTGCAACCATCTGCTCAGGTTTCACAGGCCTGTTAAAAGCCCAAACTATTATGGGCTATTTATCGGGTGTGTCCAGGACACACTTTTCAGGTTCAATTACTTGCTAGAATGGCACACAGAACTTAGGAATCCCAGGTACTTCTAGATCACTGATCAATTATAAAGAATTTCAATAGGTTGGAAGAGAAACATCGGACAAGATGGCGGGAAAAGGCACAGAGCTCCAAGCCCTCTCGGGACATGCTGCTCTCCCAGATCTTTTGGCATTCAGCATCACCGTCTTCCCAAAGCCCTTCCTTTGGGCTTTCACTGGGCTTCACTGCTGTGCCGCAATTCACTCACTGGTCACAAGCAATTTGAGATACTCTCCCCTCTCTGGAGTGGGAGTGACTGGAGGTTTCAACTCTAATCGCGTGGAAATTCCACGGTTTGGGGGGAGCGACAGACAGACAGATAGATATGTGTGTGTACAAAATCACAATGCTGGAAGTGAAAATCAGTTTCATAGAGAGAAGACCCATTTCTCCCGTTCGCCTCTACCCCTGTTCCCGAGCTACACACCAGTGATCCCTGTTGTCAATGAGACAGTAGCCACATATTAACATACAGCAAATACTGTTTATTGCAGACTTTCCAGCTGACTCGTGAAAAAGGCACTATGAAAATTAATGTATCTAGATAATCTCTCTAAATGGATTTATGTTAAAATATACACCATTCTTACATAACATCTGTCTTATATATGTGAAATCATATAACATTTAATGACAAAAATTGTGTTTCCAAAAATAACATTTGTTGAAGGTTAAGTATCTTTACCTAGAATCACTCACAGGATTAAAATATGTGTAAATTAAGCATTTCTTCTTACCAGAGAAACTTGACACAGATAACACAGAAAATGGCCCCAATTTCTTTTTAACTACATATATCAGAACTGAAGCCTTCCCCAAGCAGAACACTGGAATGCAAACGGATGCAGGCAACTTCCTGGACGGGGTTGGGGTGTCACGACCTCTTCTCCTCTTGTGCTTCCTCAGACATCAGAACACATCGAGATGCTGAGCAGAGCATCAGCCAAGTCCAAATACAAGCTCTACAAGGAACTGATATCAACAGAGCCATGACGAACCAAATGTCTTGGGAATGCTTCAGGTTTATAACTGAATATCTGAGGACATATTGTATTTTACAGCTCATTAAATGTTTTAATTTCCTTAAAAAAAAACTGTTGGCATTAAAGAACTCCTACAGAAATCTAAAGATTCTATCATTGAGCATTGAAGGAAGAGACCCAGCAGGCAGAGGGTACCTGGAAGTCCGCGCTGTACTCGGGACAGACGCCACGGTCACAGGCTAAATTACACTGACTTAAGTTTGAGTCTGGGACAAGATTGCTCTTTTCTTACAGCAACTAAATTCGTAACTAAATTCACCACGACCCACACATGTCTGAATAGACACTGAGATGAGGGTGAAAATTTAGTTCCCAAAAAAGTAGATCTGGTCTTGGGAAAAAGAGGCAAAGTATTGCCCCAGCAGAAAAATTGTTTAAAAAATTGTTTTCAGCTTTAATAAAAATAATGGGCCCAGAAGCAAGTCCTCTGCTTAGTTAAATTGTGCACTGTCTCTTTACGGAGATAAATTAGGTGTATCAAGAAATAGGAATCTGAGATTCCTTCATGTCTTCAGACAAAACACGTTGGAATAGCTCCGGGAGCGATGGAGTCCGCACACAGGCCAATCGACACGTTAGTGGCCGCTCCCTTCATCGAACGATTCCACTCCCGAATCGCTAGCGGCTGCGCTGATTTTCTCCTGTCGCCTTCGCATAATTTCTTGCAACTCAGAGCTGCCACTGTTATCCTGAAAAATAAACATGGTTCAGACAAGACGGTTATGAGGCTGTGTGGGCTGCAAGTTGTTCACGAAATGGCCTTTGCTCTCTTCTAGGATCTCCTGGGAGATCCTTCATGTATGTAATGCTTCTGGGCTTCAGGAACACAGTCACATTCCTATTCGTATTATTTTCACATTTATAAAGTGTCTCAAGGCAATTCATTCATGATACCTTTCACCTGAATATGATAATAATGCAGGTGGAATGTTCTCGAATCCCCTTGGGAAAGACCTTATGTGTACAATAAAACCATGATAAGCTGGTAACTTATCAACAAGTTTTCCTTTGGGCAAGCAAACTATGCCTTTAGCAGATGCCAAACGAGGGTTTCAAACTGAACTATACACACCCACTCCTTCCATCTGAATCTGAAAATACAGTATTCTGTCTCTTTCTTTTCCCCAAGTCTTATCCACAGCATCTTCCTCATTCCCTTCTCATCAACAGAAACTCTGGCCACGAAGGCAAATACTCTAACAGGTGACAGAGGAGCTGGGAAGCGGAGGGAGTGAAGGTGCTGAGGAAGATGAAGAGACTCAGGCAGTCACGTCTCTCCTGGCTTGCTTCACAGGCAAAGACACAGGAGCAGGAGACACCAGAAGGAAGCAGGCGGTGAGAGAATGAGAGGTGGTCTGGGCCACCAGAACACAGGAGTCTAGGAAACTGGAATGTTCCACCACACCCAAAAACAAATATATGCACTCAATGAAATTAGAATAGAAAGGGATAACATAACTACCTTGGAAAAGACACAATAACTAGTCACAGTGACTTGTGGGAAATCAGTTATTGCCACTGAAAAAAAAGTCCCAAGGAAATATAATTTCTACTTACTGAAGAGGGCTATAGGGACAGATGCATAATGCTGTTTCACTCTGAGTTAAATGCTAAATTTATATAATAAGAATTGGACTGATTTCATGCTAAAGCCTATGCGCTTTCATTTGAGCCAAGTGCAATTTTCATAAATGCTGTGAGATGTAACATTCCCAAACTTCTCCTTAACATAGCCTACATTAGGGAGACTAAAGCTATTGGTAGCTCAAGTATATAAAGTCTAGAAAACATCTGCTCCCTTGCTTTCATACAGACACTATGCCTAAATATTTACTGGTGAGGGTTCCCTATTTTCAGCAACCTCCACCTAACAGTTTCCATCTAATTTGGATGTAAAAACAGGCACGAGACACACAAGATTGTCTCATAACTTTGAAGTCACTGTACTCTCCTTATCCTTCATTAAGGATAGAATAAGAGTTCCGCCTCTTAAGTCATTTAGTCTCCCAGAAGAAAACACCCATTATTATGTCAAAATCAAAATCCCCACAGAAGTAATTAATGCGTCTACATAACAACACTAAACTTTTCTCTCAGTATCCCAAACCACATGCATGCTCAAGTATGTACTTGAGCATTTAAATGCTGAGAATTTACAACAAATAAACTCCCTCTGCAAATGACTGTGGTTTCCAAAGACAACAAAAACTAAGCCGAGTTCATTCCAGCTGTGCGGAAGGGCAAACTGCTCGGTGAGGCACTGACAGCACTGACTGGGCGTTGACTCTCCAGTCGCACTTACCTCCAACGCCGCTTTCTGCACGGTGATTTGGTTAAAGACTCTGGCCCCTTCAGGACAGACAGTCCTCAGCTCATCTTTATTGAGCGAGAAAAGCTGCGCACCATTAAGTACTCGAGACTGTTGACGGTCCTGCAAAATTGAAAGAAACATCAGAATCAGGACATCAGAAATCCTGTGTGGAGAAAACGTTTTGGGGCTGCTACACCAGGTGTCACATACATGAATCATGAAGCACAGTAATGTATTCCTTAGTCTGGGCAGAGGAAAAGGATCTTGGACGATGATAACCAGAAGCCGAACGGGATGATTAATTATAGGATATTAGGAAGGAGGTGACTGGTTTCAGTATTATTTGTTTAGTATCAGTTTCTTGGGGTTTCACAGACAGGCTAGATAACTTCTTGGTGACAACTAGGAGTGGACAGACCTCACTGGTGAGCCATGCTGGCGAGAGACTTTATAAAATTTCAATTTCTCCAGACCATGAACACGATTTAAATAATTAATTTTACCAAATGTACCTAAGATGTTAACAAATTTCCCCAAGGATCAATATCCTGCAACAGAAGCAAAGCTTATGCCAGCTGAGCACTATGGTCCGGAGATGTTGGCCAGGCAATTGCCCAGGTCTGTTACACGATGGAGGAACGGAAAGGCGCAGGTGTCAAAGCTGCTGTTCTGCTATGGCACCAGAGAGGAAAAAATGCGGCCGTCTAAAAAGCAAGCACCTGTGGGGGAGGTATTTCTGCTTCCAGTTCTGGTCTCTGATAGCTCAGGCCATTTTCTGAGCATGGATCAAATGCAATTTGGGCTCTTACATTTTTTTTGAAGAGTCATTTTTGAGGACTTAGTGACCAACTTGAGAACAATGTTAGTTTGAGGCAGATGAAGGCCGGCTGACTTACACGGGGCTGAAGCCCTTGGACTGTAACCAGGTCTTCACGTCCTCTGGGGTGGACTCATAGGTAATGTTGATGGCAGGCACATTCTGCCGGGGCACATGGAACTTCTTCTGTGCTGTACTGCGCCCGATGGTCAGTCTGTGGATGAGCTCGTCCTGCACTTCTTCCATCTGGGACTTCCTTCCTGGACACAGAAGCGGAAGAGGCGATTTTCCCAGTGCTGGAGACCCAATGCCCCCCGGGGGACTACAGTCTAGTTCACCTCCCATCTTTCCTCACTTTCACTCTAGGCGGGTATGAATTCCATGATCAATTATTCAAACCATTTCCGAGTTCTGCTCCTCTCTATTGTCCTCACTTGGAAGAGCCCCGTTCTGGTTCCATCTAACTTTCTGCATGCTCTTTGCCTGTGTCCCGAGCAGGAAAACCAGCAATGAAGGAGCTCGGGTGAGATCGTGACCCCGACAGGACTCTCAGCACCGAAGGATCTCGTGAGATGCAGGACTGGGAGCGTCGTCGGGGCTGGAACTGCTCTCTGCCAAGCATTCTACGTTTCAGGCTAGTCACTCTCAACTGGGGCAAATCTGACTTCAGCCCAGAAAAAGCAGTAGCTTAAGGGTTGACCCTTAAGCTGAGAAGTCCTGCTCTCTGCCATTTCACTGTCCACTGTCCAGGCCAGTTTAACAGCACTTCCCTTCTCTGCAGAGTTCCAACACCTATTCCCGAAATCTCACCCTCAGTTAATAAAACAACTAGACACTTTCCCAAATTCTTAATGAATTAACATTAGGAAATAAGCTTTTATTACCTCCCCCCACACTTCGTTTCCTCCTCCCTCCCCTCCTTCCTACTCCATTCCAGATTAGCTACTTCCAGACTCTGAAGGTCAATCTCCCTCCCGGGCACAGACTCCCTATCCTGTGCTCACACCAGACTCCCTACCCTGTGCTCCTCAAAGGGAAAGTGACCCCCATTTATCCCTTGCTAGTTCCCTCTTTCGGGGAACTGCTTCCTTAGCACGCAAACATGCTATTAGTTTGTGATTCCTTCTTTCACCTTTGAGCCCATTTCCCCGGCCTCGGCCCTGCCAGCTCCTGTCCGTGTCTCTGCTCTCCCTTTGGCACAGGAGACACGCTGTACATGGCTAAGTCTCGTCCCTCCAGTTCTTTCATTACGGCAATTCAGCTTTTGATGCTGTCACTTGCCCCTTGTTCGGACTAAACTCTAGGCTAATTCCCAGTCACTGTCTCTTCTAAGCTGTTGGCAGCATCTGAAGAGGACGATTTCCTCCCAGAAACACTCCTTATGCCTCAGAACCTGGGCACTCTTCTGCTGGTTCTTCTGCCTCACTCTCCTCTTCTGAATATTCTCACCTCCCAAGCAAGAACCACTGAAAGCGCCCCGGCCCTCATCTCTGCCTGAGTACACGCCACCTAGCAGCACTGACACTGGTCTTGGGGGCTAACTGTCGACACCATTTAAAGGTTGTTTCTCCATCTAGTGTTGCAGACACCTGCCCAGAGCCTCGCATCTGGCCTGGAGTTGCCTCCCGCAGGCCACTTTGTAGATAGGAGGAGGACAGTTTGAATGTGGCAGTTCATCTGACCATGTATTCTATACTGACTGGTATAAATATCCTCTCATGCTGCCACACTCATCATGGGACTAGCTAGATCTTACAGGTATATTTGCCTGGCCATATTGGATCTCTAAGTAATTAGACCAGAGAGAAATGCTGTTTGCCTCCGAGCAAAGCAAGCATGGCTCCCTGATAAGTCAAAGGTTATATACAAAACAACCATGAAGTAAAGATGAGACTCTTATGAAGGCTTGGGGAAATATACAACTAGCTGTAGAATATTCTTTGGTACAGATGCATGCCTTTGTATTCTGAGATAGTTTATTTCAGAAGCCCCTCTTCCACTCTACCCTGCAGAGGCACTTCCAAGGCAGATCTTGGCTCCACAACATAAACATCTCAAAGGGCCTAGGTAAGGTCCTGGGAGAAATTACCTGAGGGGATTTGACCCTGACTGCTCTCTGTGTTGCAGGGATATAAAAACTATAGCCTGCTTTCTTTCGGCCCCCCTTTTTTGGTGCTCTTTCGTGCCTTTTCACTGTCTCCTCTCTGTGGGGCCTTAACACGTGGTGGCAGCCATCTTGGCCTACACATAGCTGGGGCCCAGTCAGAAAACCTAAATTCTGGGTTTTCCTATTGCTGATTTGTATGCCAGAACCTGTGTTAAGTAAAGCATTTTGGATTCTCGCGTCTTTCTCAGTTGGCTGGTTGCCGATCCCCTGGGGCAGAAGGAAATCCCTGACCCTGCTCCTGGATTTTGTGTGGGGTGCGCCAGCATTTCCCTGCAGTCTAGAATCCCTTAGAACTCTACATGCCAACTATCTACTTGGTGAACTAATTTACGTCGATTACCTATCTCAAATACAGAGTTTCAAACCTAAGGATCTTCTTCCGCAAGGATTTTGTTTTGTTTTAGCCAGGGGCCACACCTGACTGTGCACGGGCAGTGCCGGGGCCACACGTGGTGTCAGGACTTGAACCCTGTCACTGCCACAGTAACATGCAAGGCAAGGCCTTAACTCGGTACTACCACTGCAGCCACGATGTGCGTGCAGGCCAGACTCCCCGTTCTCTCCATATGGTTCTCTGCAATACCCCAGGGAGACTTGATTCCTGTTTTCTGGATCTGACGCAGCAGCACATCCTGTGAGTCTCCTCTCAATCAAAATAAACCCAAACCCATGCGCTTTCGCTCTGGTTTGTGCTACCAGCTTCGCCTGAGCTCCCAGTACTTTCATGATTTCCCTGTTCAACTCTCTACCTTCTTCCTCTGCGTCCCAGTTAAGATGCAACATAACCTTCCCCCTTACCCAACCAACACATGCCACCGACCCCTGACTCTATGTCTGGACCTCTCGCAGCTTACAGTGGCTTTCTTGGTGACCTTCACCTGGAAGAACCCGAACTGCAATTCTTTCCCAATACCCACATGGTTCACATTCTCTGACTTTAAATTTCTCCCATCTATATTCAACCCCTTTCCCAGAATCACGCATCAGATTCACACAGATGCCTGCCAAACCACTCCCCTATTCTCTTTTGTTTTTAGACCCTACCTGGTGGTGCTCAAAGACTACTTGACAGTATCAGAAAAACTAAAGTTATGAACTTATTCACGTATAAATGGAGAGAGATGGAGAGTATCGTGCTCAGTGAAGTAAGTCAGGAGGGAGAGGGACAGACAAAATGATTGCACTCGTCATGGGATCCAAAAAGACACAGTATGAGACTAATACCGAGGACAGTGGGAACACGGGCCAGGAGGAATGGTTCATGGTCGGAAGCTGGCCATAAGTGTGGTGGACGGGGAATCTAGGACAGAGAAGGGGCCACTATGCCAAAGAGAGTCAGAAACGGTCACTCGGGATAGCAACTGAGTGTTGAAAGTAAACTTTCAGTACCTGTACTGCAAACCATCACAAGAGAGAGAGCAAGAGAGAGAGAGAGAGAGAGAGAGAGAGAGAGAGAGAGAGAGAGAGAGAGAGAGAGAGAGAAGAGAGAGAGAGAGAGAGAGAGAGAAGGTATCTGCCACTGAGGTAGGCTGTGGTGGAAAATGTACACTGGTGAAGGGATGAGTGATGGAACACTGTATGAGCAAGAACAACTTTGAAACTGTATCTCATGGTGATTTGTTGATTTATTGATTTTTTTTTCTTTTTGGGTCACACCTAGCAATGCTCAGGGGTTATTCCTGGCTCTACACTCCTGAATTACTCCTGGCAGTGCTCAGGGGACCATATGGGATGCCAGGGATTGAACCCAGGTCGACGGTGTGCAAGGCAAATGCCCTCCCTGCTGGACTATCGCCGGCCCCTCTCATGGTGATTTAATAAAAGAACAATGAACAAAAAAGACTACCTGGTAGTGCATGGTAGGCATACGCACAGCCCACTGGGCTCTCTACAGCCCCCGGCACTTCCCATTTTCTAATACTTCTACACCTTTTTCATCTCCTTTTCATTAAAAGCATATGGCCAAGGAGAAAACAGATGGATGCCTGTTTCATTTGTGCTACCTGGAAGAGTGCAAAGACTCAATAATGTGGACTAGATAAATGGATGAGAGGTTTTGAAAAGCATCAGAACACAAATGCCTAAAATGGCAATATAAGGAAATGAATTCCAAAGAGAAGTCAAAAAACTTACTGTTAATCAGTAGTAGAATTTAGGTAGAGCTAGATTTTTTTGGGGGCATGGGAGGTGGGGGGGCAAACTTTGATGAATTTACTTTAATTAAATAACTACTGTCTCTCTGCCTAATCCATTTACACTTATGAGAAAGATGTCTACAGACATGAACATGCCTTGGTGAGAAAAACAGTGAGGACATAAGGGATAAACACAGGAAGAATGTGCCTGAATACTTTAGCTAGATACATATAGTTACATTATTCATATGCCAGCCTCAGGACTGTGTCCCAATAAAGAAACTGATATAGAATCCACTTAACTAATGAACTTGGCAAGTGACAATGATCTGGTCACTAAGAGAACCTTAGGTAAACACTATTCTAAGACCTTTTGTTTTTTCCAAGGAAAAATGTTTCAGAAAGTGTTTTGTTCCACTGGGAAACAAGTGAAAGCGTGAAAAAGTCAGAATGTTGTTTCAGTAATTATTTTTTTAACGCCTCCAGGACTCAGGAAACCTGTTAGACCTGAGAAAGTGCCAAGAACAAACTGGGAGAAAGAGAGAAAGGAGATGGGAAGGCTGGAGTGGGCAGGGCGCAGTGGACGGCTACCTTTAACGCCACTGCCTGCAGGGGCGCTGGCCTGTGCTTTAACTCACCTTCATTGTGCTGTCCAGCACAAGACCATCTGTCTAAGGGATGAAAATAGAGAGAAAAGACAATGCCACAGTCTCGGGAACTATCAGGGCACTAGACTTGGCCACTGCGTGGCCATCTCTAGTCCACATTACAGCCTTCTCCCAAGAGAGCAAAATGCTTTTTGAATCTGCTCCTGCTCTGGGTTGTTCCCATTTACAATGCTCTAGGCACACAGCAGACCAACTGAAAGATTAAACTGAAATAAAAGGACTCCCGTTTCAAAGGAAATGGGAGAAATGCAAAATAACTAAAGCAAGGGACTCACCAAAAGTGATAAGAGGGGACCCTCTTTGAGTCCGGGGACAAGGCCATTTGAATAGCTCTTACGTGGCTCCCAGCTGCTAATTTGAATAGGCAACACCAGCCCACAGAGCACAGGCTTCTTGCCACTGGTTACATTTCAACGGCAAGTTCACCGACTTTTCCTTGTTCCTGACTATCTGGTAATATTTTATGAGTATTTGCTTCACGGTTCCTTTTATTTTACCTTTGTCAGTCTAGGTAGTAAGCAGAGAAGAGGCACAAAAGCCACAGTCTAGAGAACCCTGGCCAGCAACACATAAACATTTCTATCCGGTTCGAGAAAGCTGTGAAGAAGCAGTCCTACCATTCATTCAGAAACGCGCTTCCTAAAAAATACTCAAGAAAAAAATTGACCCAGAAAATATTAGTTATATAAAAAGAAATACATTTAATGTCAAACTATACTCGGAATAGCTTTAAAAATAATTTTTTTATAAGTGGCTACAAAATGTTATGATTTTAAGGAAGCAAATATATGTGTTAACTTTGAGGGAGGCCGGACAGGTCGAACGGAAGAAGCCCTGAGCACCACTGGGAATAGCCCCAAACAAAAACAAACAAACACAGACTCTGGGGATGTTCTATGCTATATATCAAATTTGCTCCTTTCCTGAGGAAAATAGACATTGAAAAGGATGAGTCACAATTATCAGGAGAGTTTTCTATCTCTGAAGCATTTTAATGTGCCTCTTTCCCATTAGATTATTCTTAGCTTTTGAGACTGGGACAAGGAACAAACTGTCCCAACCCACAGGCTGTTAAAGGGGACTGGATGCCCTGAACTCTGATCCTAGGCCTGGAAACAAAGTGCCACCGTGTCAGTGATAACTAGCGGATGTATCCGAAGAGGAGAATATGACAAACTCCTGGTGAGAACGAAGAAAGAACAGCCACATCTAAGAGGAAAATGTTCCTCAGAGAGATCAATAAAAACAGTTGCAGGATTTTCTCATCTCAAAACTATGTCCTCAGGGTCACTGAAAAAAAAAGTTATCCTTAAAAAATATGCACAAAACTAAAAATTATGGTAGCGTATAACTGAAGTAAACATTTATATACACGCAGAATTTTTGTTTTTTGGAATAGAGTCAATTACTTTTCCAACATTCGTTCTCCCGTTAGTTTCTAGTAAGGTCACAATATGGTTGAGAATGTGAAGAAAGTGATTTAAAAGTCTAGACCATGGGGAAGAAAGAAATGTATGAAAGGACTTACACTTACAGCATTTTACCATGGTCCGGAACAAATACACAGTAACTGTTTTTGGTGCGCCCCCCCCTTCTTCATTTATCAGAATGGTCACAGAGCTGCGCCTTTGATTTGCGGAGCTGAGAAAAAGCAGTAGTAGAAAAATATTCAGTAAGTTTCTTGTGTGTTTTTGTTTTTTCAGGGATTGCTTCAGGCTCTATGCTTGGGGGAATTATTCCTGGCCAGCTTGGCAGGTCTTTTGGAATGCCAGGGTTGGAACTTGGGTCAGCTGTGTGCAAGGCAAGTGGTTTACCTGTGGTACTATCACTCTAGCCCTTGATAATAAGGTTTTGAACTTGAGAACCAATCACCTATTCTCAGCCCTAAAGTTCCTAGTTAGATACAGGGTATCAGAGATGAGATATGCTAAGAAGGTAAATTTGGGATCACTGCCTTTTCCACAATCTTCTTCCAAAGAACTACTGGACACAGAAATAGATGGATCATCTACAATAAAAATGTGTTTATAAGGGGAAAAGAACCAGAACCGAGGCCCAAGAAACATCCACGCTCAGAGAGCCGAGATGCGGGAGAGAAAACACGGAAGATTCTGAAGGATGGAAAACAAGGAAGAAATCATTGCCATGAAGCTCCATGTAAATACAAAGGACGCTAATATGTTCCATCACATTTACAAAGACCCAAACCACTTCTGAGAAACATCTGACTCAACAGAGCTGCCAACGCAGAGGAAATCAGGCTTTTGCCTCCCTGAGAAACTCACGGTCCACCGGAAGCTGCTTGTGTCTCTGACTGTCCCGCACAACACTGCTGCCACTGTCGCTGGAGCTGCTGTTCTGCCGGGTGACGTTTGCTGGGACCTTTGACACAGGCACTGGTGCTGGAGTTGACGGTGGCAGGGGACAGGCACAGGAGCTGGTGTTGGGGAGGTGACGGGGCAGCCGGAGTGTCAGCTGGTCGGGGACCGTACTCCATTCTTTGTTTCTATCAGAGACAATATTCGAAATGAAAAAAAAAAGCATAAGCCAGGGAGAGGAAAATGAATTACACTTTGACAAGACTGGTTGTTTGCTTGTGAACTTAGTTTCAAAACTTACACTCTGTATGTGTGTGTGTGTGTGTGTGTGTGTGTGTGTGCGCACACACACGTGCACATACCTCTCCAACACTAAATGGTAAACTCATTACAAACTATCTTTTAGGAGCTGCAGAGATAGTACTGCAGGTAGGGTGTTTGACTTGCACATGGCTGAACTGGGATTCGATTCCCGTATCCCATACAGTCCCCAAGCGTAGCCAGGAGTAATTCCTGATGTGTAGAGCTTGGGTAACCCCTGAGCATCACTGGGTGTGCCCTCAGACAAACAAAAAAGAAAATAAGAAAAACCCATAACAATTGAAAGAACCAAACCCCCTTCTAAGCATTCTCTGTGGGCTGGAGAGAGCTCAGAGCTGCACCTGCTTGGCCACAGGCAACGATCCCCATTACCGGAAGCCCCTCACGCCCACCCCAGCACTGTCAGGAGCAGTTGCTGCAGAGCATAAAGCTAGGAATAGTCTCCAAGCACTGTGAGGGACAGCCCCCAAACAAACCACAACAGCAAAAGAATTCTTATTTAAGAAACAAGATCGAAGTTAAGGGTTCACCAGCATATGCCAACAGTGAAAAGCATATACACAAGATCAGTGTAGGTCAAAATTCGGATTATTTTCTAATTTCCATTAATTACTATTTTGGGGGTGCGGTGGGCCCAGACTTGCTGGTGCTCGAGGCTTACTCCTACCCTCCGTGCTCGGGGATGACTCCTGGCAGCAATATGGAGACCATATGCTGTGCTGGGGACCCAACTGGGGTCGGCCGTGTGCAAGCCAAGTACCTGACCTCCTAAACTCTCTCTGGTCCCAACTAATAAGGATTTTTAATTCCACTGTAAGTTGATCAATAACAAAATACTGTTCTTTAATTTAAATGGTATGCTACAATAATTCTGCCGTTTCCATATTATTTTTTACTAATGGCAGTGTTTCAGCAGATAAAAGGATTTATGCCTTAAACAATTAAAAATGCTGCTGCAATACAGCAATAAATCCTTCTGCTATCATATTATGCTAGCATATTAAAATTAGAAAATTTTCTTGCTAAAATTGGAGAGCTGTGGGGTGGATAATTGTTGGGTGACATGCCCTACTGTGCCTTAGGCTCTGGCTACACTTAGCTTATGTGAAGAGCTACTCCCTGCCTTTAGGGAATCTCTGGAGCAGACACAGTGGGAGCTTGGGTAGAATTGGATTGATTTCATAATTTTATACGGCATATTTTTTACCATGAACCTGCTTGTCCCAGTTCAATACTCTTCCTACTCTCACGGGTCCCCACAAGGGACATACATCCCTAGTTCAAAGAGACATGCCAGTGCACCTCCGGGCAAACTGATGTCTCCGATTCTAAAGGAAATGCCAAAGTGAATTATTCTGATGGATTTTGGACCTTAGTGGGATCTAGAATCTGGAATCAGCTGGCTGGCTATATATTCATGGTAAGAAGTATTAAAGCCATTCTCTACAAATTATATTCTGAACTGCTTTCTAGTTCAGAGATACAGTCCCTCCTCACTCTACTAGGGAGATTTTATCTCAGGGAGTCAGCTCTGTGAAGTCAAATTGTGAAGTCAAAGGGCTCACCTAAAGATTTGCATTTCAACAGGGTCATTTACCTGGCTTATCTCTAGATAACCCAGTCCAAAATGGGCTGGGGTGGGAAGTTCCTGGAGGGCTTCTCTCTATAAAATAAGGTAGGAGAAACGGCTTTTTGGCCATTTTGGCTCCTCTGCTCTCCGCCTCTTCTCTCAGCCTCTCCATTCTCTTCCCTGTTAGCCTTAGCACGTGGTAGTGGCCATCTTGGCCTAAGATTCTAAACCTACACATGGCCGAGGCCCAGCTAGGAACCTAAAGTCCAGGGTTTTCCTGTTACTGGATTGTATACCAGAACCCGTGAGAGTAAAGCCTTTTAAAACTCTGCTGGACTCCTGAGTTTTCATCTGCTCTCCACCAGCTTCGGAGATAGAAGGGAACTTGTTGTCCGATATCTTTGGGGGCCCCTAGTGGCTCCCGACAGATTACAGTAAGAGAAATTATATAACCTTTAAATATTTATGATTGCCATTCACAGGTATACTAGGAAAAAGGTCATGAAAGTTTTTGTTTTTATCAAATACATAATTTTAATACTTTAAAATTATGACTGTCAGGCTAATGTAAGGCAGTAGCTGTACATTTTGACTGTTAAACTACATAATGGTTATGAAAAATCTAAACTACACGATAGTTCAGGAAAATGCTAAAGAAACAATTGTAACAAATAGATAACCTATTTGTAATAAGTTCCAAATTCTCAAAGGTGTGTGTGTGTGTGTGTGTGTGTGTGTGTGTGTGTGTGTGTGTATGGCGGGGATTAGATACCAAAAATTGACTGAAAATTTGCATAAGGTTTGGACCTTACATGGCACTGACACAATTAAAATTATTCTGAAAGCAAACAGGGGGCCTTTTGGTAATTTGATCCTTTGGTTAGAAAAGTATTTTTAATTTCTACACTGGCCCAAATAAGGCAATCACTGACGTTAAAAGCAGTCCCCAAATTTCCACAGAGATCAAAAATATAAAAACTCACACCACACCACACCACACCACACAGACCGCTTTCTAGTGGAAGTCTTCACTCCAAAACCAACACGCCAACCATTCCCCATCATGGCCTCCACAGCCAGGAGTAGCCCCTGTGGAAACCCGGGAGGGGGCGACAGAGGCGTGGTGCTGTCCTGCTCTCTCCTGCCTCTCACCCGCCATGGTGGGGAGACGGTGTTTCTAATGCTGCTGGCTAGTAAAGAAAGAGAGGTGGGTGGGAGAGAGGGGAGAGGCAGAGGAAGCGAGGGCAGAGGGTTGGGACATGCCAGGCTGGTCATAACTTCCCATGAAGTCAGATGGAAGGGGAGGGAGGAGGCTGAGCCCTCAGCATCAACACTAATGCATGAAATAATGGAGTTTATTTCTTTTTACCATTATCATTATTCCCTGTCTGTCTCACTGTCTTCCCGTTCATCATCGATTTGCTGGAGCGGGCCCCAGTAACATCTCCATATGTCCTGTCTCATGCTAGCAGAGCCCAAGGGCATCTGCTTGCTCCAGGAACATAAAGAGCCTCAATCCATTCGGAATGAGGTCTATAATTGTTACTGGTATTTGGCAAATCAAATACAACACAGGTAGCTTGCCAGGCTCTACCATGCAGGTACATACTCTTGTAGTCATCTCTAACTCCAGCATTTATTGATGAACTGAGCCAGGCTGTGACAGGCTGGTCTGCTGGGTGGAGTTCTGATGAGAGAGAAGTCCGGATGTGGAAAATGGAGGCCCTCATGGAGTGGGGGGTCGTCTGGCTTGTTGCAAGGCTCTACTGCGGTGGCGGGCCAGGACTAGAACCTGCCATCCCTCCTGGGCGCCTTGTGAGCAGCTGGGCACAGGGAGAGCAAGTAGCAGCTCTGCCCCATGTCTGTGAGTCTCTCATTATAATTCCCACAAAACTAAATTCCTATATTTGGGCCAATAAAACATCGACAGCAATCACAATATAGCAAACATCACGGTGCAGTATTTAGCACACACCAGTGTCGCCTGCTCAATGTCTATGCACGTTGGGAACCTCAACAAGAAGGTCTTTACATATACTTTCGTAAAGGTTAGGGAACTCTCCCATTAGGATTCAAAAGTCAAAGTTTACGGTTTTTAAAACTTAAAACAAAGAAATGTCATCAGCTCTGCATTCCATGACAGAATTCACGCTTTTGCTTTCATAAAAACTGGAACAGTTAGTATTTTGGTATCCATCAAATCTCACTGTGAGAAACTGAACACAGTGTGTACAACTGTGCAATTATGCTGGGACCTGGGATCATCAAATCTTTTGTGTCCAGCTCCATTCATCTGTTACTGCTATAAATGCAACTTTATCAGAATAACCTAATAGAACAACATAGGTCTGATTAAAATAGAGAGTAACCATATGAAAAGTTTAAGAATCATGTCACTTGATCACTTGATCACTTGAATCCCGTTATTCATCGATTTGCTTGAGCGGGCGCCAGTAACATTTTCATTGGACCCTATCACGTGCCAATGTAGCCCAATCACATCTGGTTGATTCAGGAATATGAAGAGCCTCAAACCGTTCCTTCAGGGTCTTGACAAGGAAGTCTGACCATCTTGTAGGTGGGTAGCCACGTGATCTTTTGACATCCCGTGGGATCCAGTCGGTAACGGCTCTAGTCCAGCGGTTGTCTCCAAATCGCATTACATGTCCAGCCCATCTGATTTTTTGAAGCCTTGGCAAAGCGAGACAGCGTCCCTGATTCTGGAATAGCGACGGAGGTCAGAACTCCAGATTCCTTCTCTCACTTGAGTGAGGCGTGATATTCCAAGCACGCCTTTCGATTCCTCTCTGGGAGATCAGACTAGAATTCTCATCCTGCTTTCATAGGGCCCAGGTCTCTGAGGCGTATGTTAATGCAGGGAGAAAGGTGAGTCAAAGAGATATGCCCGGAGCCGGCGGTTCTTTGTCCTTTTAGCTATTTCTTTAGATTCAGCTGTAGACCTACCTTTCCACATTCTTGGTCGAAGTCAGCCAGCATTTGTGCCGTTTGTTTAATGTTTGGTATTATTAGGACAATGTCATTAGCGAAGCGGAGGTGGTGTAGTTGCCAACCATCTATCTTCACTCCCATTCCTTCCCATTCTCATTGTCGCATGATGTTCTTGAGGGTGGCGCTGAACAGTTTTGGTGAAATGGTATCACCCTGTCGAACCCCTCTTTTGACATCAATGATCACTTCCCTTGTAGAATGGTGAGATCCTGGTGGTGAATCCGTAATACAGCTCGCGAAGGATCTTGATGTATTGGGTTTGAACACCCTGCTTGGCTAGGGCTTCGATGACTGCTTCAGTCTCCACAGAATCAAAGGCTTTCTGTAAATCAATGAACGTGAGACAGAGCGTCATCTTGTACTCCTACAAACCTCAATGAGCTTGGTTACTGTGTGGATATGGTCGATTGTACTGAATCCTTTCCGGAAGCCAGCTTGCTCGCATGGTTGTCCTTTATCTAATGTTCTGCCAATCCTGTTCAGGATGACTCGTGTAAACAGCTTATAGATGATGGACAACAGGCAGATGGGGCGATAGTTGCCGATATCGTGAATGTCTCCCTTCTTGAACAGTAGAACTGTCCTGCTGGTTTTCCATTGGGAGGGTACCTTGCATTTGGACAGGTAGCGTGTGAAGAGCCGAGCTAGTGTATTGATGAGTACCAACGGCAGATTCTTCAGGTGTTCGGGTCTGACTGTGTCTGGGCCTGGTGCTGTTCAGTTCTTTACTGACGAAATGGCATGTTGGATTTCAGAAGGCAGTACATTGGGAATGACATATCCATCCTGTGGAATTTGGTATGTGGGCAGGTGGATGTGGCTATCAAAGAGATCTGAGTAGAAGTCATGGATAATCTTCTCCATTGCCTTTCTGGAAGATGTGATAGATCCATCAGGGCGTCGGAGGGCAGTCATCTTGGTCTTATAGTTGGTGAAGGACAGGCGGGCTTTGCGAATGCTTTTCCCAGCTTCTGCTGCATCTTCCATATTTCTGCTCTTCTGTCTTTGAGGTCTTCTTTTATCACTTCTCTGCACCACTTTGCAAGCTTGGACGTTAGCATTTGGTCGCCTGAGGCTCACGCCTTGCCACGTTGGCTAATTAGCTCGAGAGTTTCTGAAGACAGGTATCCTTTTGTGTCTTTCTTTCTCTTGGCATTCTTCGCACAATCATGGAGGTGCTAAACCAGTCGGTTGTATTCTTCATAGATGTCGTCCAATGATGGTATCTTCCCATGTTGCTGCAATGGTTCCAAAGAGTTCCCAGTTGGTGGTCGTTCTCGGAGTTCTCTTCTTAAACTTTGCAACCTTTTCTCCCCGTTGCGTGAAGTAGAACTTTACATGAAGGAGACAGTGGTCTGATCCTGTTTGGAATTTGGGGACGACAGCAACATGGGTCAGACAAAACCATTGATTGAAGATGAAGTGGTCTATTTCATTGTGGAACTGTCCACCAGGAGATTCCCATGTCTAACGTTTCACTTCAGCCTTCTGGAACTGTGAGTTCCCATGAATGATCTTGGTGGACATGATGAACTCAGATAGTCTCTCACCCTGTTCGTTCCATTCTAGGCCATGGGGTCCCGATGTGGAGTTCTTTAGCCGATCTTCTCGGTCCTATCTTGGAATTAAAATCACCGACTATGATCTTGTAGAAGGTGTGATCTTGTAGAAGTTCCATGTAGAATTTCTCAATTTCATCTTCCTAGTATGTGGATGTTGGTGCGTAGACAATGAAGATAGAAAGAATCATGTCACAAATTTTATTTACTTGCATTGTCTGCTCTTCCTGCCTCAAATTCCCAGCCTCCGGAGGGAAAGCAGGGGACAGCGCCTTCCTTGAACCATTCCAATCTGCTCTGAAATGGCAGCCAACCTTCTCTGCACAAACCAACTCACAATACTTCGGGTAGAGGAAGCAGAATCAGTTCTACTGACTCCTGAACTGTATTCTCTAGGCCCCTCCTTACCCTTTCTAACCCCACCCCGCTGATACCTATGTGTGGTGCCTCCATTGGTATTGTCTGCCTCTTGGTTGTCTGGACAGTTTAGAGAGCACTGCACCCAGCTGCCTCTGCTGGTGAACAATCTGATTATCATGTACATCTTGATGAACCAAGAATGTGGAAGCTCGAATTAAGAAAGAAAAAAAATAACTGAACTACCTCTTCTTGGTTTGCCTGAGACTTTCTTTGTATGCACAATGGAAACCCATGTTCCCAGGAGCCCCAGAAGTCATCAAGGTGTACAACAACCTCTGTTCTGTACCTATCACTTCCTCACTTTTGCTTCCACTTCCCACACACATATGTGGGAAACATATATAATTTTTCTTTTCGTTTTGGGGCCACACCCAGTGATACTCAAGGGTTACTCCTGGCTCACCACTTTGGTGGTGCTCGGGGATCAAACCCTCGTCAGCGACATGCAAGGTGAGCACTTTACCTGCTGTACTATCTCTTCAGTCCCAGCCCACGGTATATTTAAAGTTCTAGTTAAAACTATAGGATAGTGATAGTGATATAGTTAAAACTCTCTTTCTCTCTTCTACTGGAAGAGGTTAGAATGAATAGACTTCAGGCAAATTTGCTTCACATAAGAATGAGTCACTTTTGTTTGGTCACTAACGCTGTGTAGAAATTCCCGGGGACCAAAGAAAGTTAATTAGAGATAAGCTCCTGATTCATGCCAGATGGGAAATTATACAAGTAAACCTAACAAGACCATTAAAATGGAATTGTTCTTAAAAATTAAACCTACACATTTTCCTCTGAATTTGTTCTCTTTAGAATTCTATGGTGAGGACAAGCACAGCTGGAACATTTAGATGGTGTTAACTCCAAAGACTGAATCAAAAAATTGCATTACAAACAAATGCCACAAGGGAGCAAATGCAGGTTACCTCTGACAGCTCGCCAAGTAATTGCTATTAGGAAATGGAGGAAATCACATCAAATGAGAATATTAACACAGGAGATGGAACTAAAATATATATTATCAATTATAATTCACATCAAGCATCAGAAAACATGAGCACATTTGTTTCTGACAGTAAAATTACCTGCCCAGAAATCAACCCGTGAAGGAGCATATAAGTCTAAAAAATTTCCATTTCTCTATAATCCAATCGTGGAAAACTATTATGTAGAATCAACTAAAGTAAAAAAAAAAAGAAGAGTACAGAGTATTTCCATAACTGTGTATCTGAGCTAAAGGTTCATCTTACTTTGATAAGTTTATGAAGAATACAAACAGCACATTAAACTTGTAACATTCCTTATAAGTTGATTTTACAGAAAGAAATATATGTCATGGTGTGTTTTAGTGATCTTTAGCTTTTAACTTGTACACAATTTAAACAAGCCTAAAACTGACAATTTTGCACATGTGTAGTAGATTGGGCAGTAATAAGGGAGTGAGAGCAAGAGACAGAGAGAGAGGGGTGGGGAGAGAGAGGAGAGAGAGAGAGATCAAGCAAGCAAGTACTGTTCAAATCATCACAGGCAATATTTGGGAAATGTAAACATATGAAGCAAAGGGAAAGTAATTCTCCTTGTCTCCACCTTATGCCTCTGATACTGTGGTTCCTATGGGGGGGCACTTTCAGTTTCTTCAGATCAAGAACAATGGGGAAGGGGTGGGGATGGGGGATTGCTAGGTTATGTTCGTTTGAAAAGGAAGCAGCAGGCCAAATATGTTTGGAAACCTCGGCTCTACTCAATAAAAAAGATTGCTGGGGTTTGGAAGTTTATTTAAGAAAAAGAAACTGGCCATGTGTTATTCCTTTACTAGGTTTCCTTATCAAATGGCCAAAGGCCAAAGCAACAGAACATAGAACAGGGCTACGGAGCTGAGCTTACCATGAGCCGAGGCAGAGCGGGGAGCAGTCAGGCAGAGGGTGTGGTGCTGAAGGCTGCACTCATGAAACCCTATCATTACACATTATAAATCACAGTGCCGCAAATGAGAAAGTTTAAGTACATAGAAGAGAAAAGGCACTTTAGAGAAGTGAATGGTTTCGGGAGCGGTCCTGCAATGAGGTGAAGGGGATGAGTCTGTCCGGCAGAACATGAACATCTGGGCCGGGCGTGAGGACGAGAACACAGGTACCGTGGGCTGAAAGGGAGCAGCCCGAGCTCCCGGTCACCTGCAGGAAGTAGCTCCACTTTTAATGTAGAATAGGAAAACAGGGAAGTAGAAAAGAACAAAATGTTTTATCTAGATTGGATCATGGAGGTCATGAAACCACCACTTCCACGTCACAACAGAAGAGCCAGAACACAGCAGGAGAGGCTCTGAGGCCACTCAGCTGTTAGTGGTGGAAACGGGATTAGCGTCCTTGTCTGCCAACAAGGCTGGGGGTTTAGCTGCTCCGGGAACTGAACTCCAGCCTGCAGACACATGAAGAATCTGCTCAGCCCCAGAGCTACATTTCCGGCCCAGTCCAGGAGACTCTTTTTCCCAGAGCGTCTCAACATCTCTTGCAAAGAAATAGAGAAGAGAGAATAATGTCTGCTAAGTTTCTAAGATGTTACTGACCAGATAGTCATAACTACATACATGTTGTAGGGTTACACACTCTAGTCATAACATACACATGCACTTAATAATAATAAACAAGACATCTTTAATTAAAGCCCCTTAAAAAGACTCAAAATAATTATAGGGGAAAGGTAGTTGGCTTTTGCTCCTGACATAGATATAGTCTGAGAATCATTACGGGCAAAATTCTGGAAGGCAAACAGTCACAAGGATAAAGGTCTAGGGATAAAATCAAAAGAAATACCAGAAATTTCAGGACACAAGTGGGTGTGGGGGAGGCCCGCCGTGGGTGGCCTGTGTAGAGCCAGCGAGAGGAGAATGGTCCAGGACACTGCCTCTGCCTCCGTTCCCATCACCCTCGGGGCATTCTTCACCTTTCCCCAGTGGTCACAACCACTTTTAGAATGCTCCATATCTTTTGTGAATTCTTCATTACCTCCCTCCCTTTTATTTTAAAACTCTGCTGAGGCCCTGAGGGAAACACATTAGGTGGAAATGACTGTCCTTACAAAACCGTTAAAAAAAAGTCACTGCAAAAGTCACTCGGAAAGGGAGGTAATTACAGTCTGGACACTCAGGACAAGAGTGGCTTCAGCACCTCCAGGGAGGGTGTCAGGTCCCCCCTCAATGCCCTCAGAGACTCCCCCAGGAACTGCCACCCCTCACTCTACCATTCCTCCTTTACTAGAAACACGGCAGGAAGCGAACATCCCGATGAGCACCGGGAACACACAGATGCTTCTTGGAGACGGCTGCACTGAGCCCCTTATTCCCACCAGCAACAATTTTCTTTTTTTCTTTTACTTTTTCTTTTTTTTTCTTTCTTTTTTTTCTGGGGGGTCACACCCGGCAATGCTCAGGAGTTTCCCCTGGCTCTGCACTCAGGAATTACTCCTGGCGGTGCTTGGGAGACCATATGGGATGCCGGGGATCAAACCGGGCCGGCACAGGCCAGCTGCAAACACCCTACCCGCTGCACTATCGCTCCGGCCCCTCTTTTTCTTTTTGACTTTTTGAGTCACAGCCTGCGATGCTCAGGGGTTACACCTGGCTCTGCACTCAGGAATTATTCCTAGTGGTACTCAAGGGACCATATGAGATGTCAGGGATGGAATCCGGGTTGGCAGTGTGAGGCAAATGCCCTCCCCCTGTACTATCGCTCCAATCCCATTTAGGATACTAACTACTATGTTCTAAAATGAGTTAGCTCTTGGGCTATTTTCTTAAACAAACAGAATAAAAAAAAAGAATTGGTAAATTCATGAAAGGACACACAGGCAAAAAGGCAAAAATCCAGTTCCCAGAATGGTGGTAGGGACCAGAATAACCTTAGTCATGGCCGTGAACATCGCACCGTCAACAGTATGTGCGGACCCAGTGAGGCGACCACCTGTGCTAAGCTCTGTTCATTCTACAGTGCTGGACATCAGGGCCGGGGCCTCAGGCTGGATCAAGGCAGCCGTGCAGCTGAGGACAGGTTACAACATGGTCCCTGTGTTTCCTCAGAGTAAAAAGCGCCTCTGCTCTACTTAACAAACAGTGCCTCGTCCTGGGATGGTTGTGGGAGTCAATTGCTGAGTGTGTGTGAAGCATTTCAGCAATGCCCGGTGAGAGCACGGGCTTCCCTGGAACATGTCATCGTGGCTATGTGCCAGAGTGAGGAGGGAAGAGGAGGCGGCTGCCCAAGCTGCTATGAACCAGTGCAGAAAGAGGGCTTCAACTGTCTTTGGGCAAAGCTTCTTTCAATGTGTCCTAAACTCTGAAATCACTGGGTGGAAGTGGCAGCGGGAAACTGTTTGGCCATTTGGGAGAAGAAAGGGGTCACAGCTCCCCATTCTCCAGCACAGAGGGAGGATCAAAGCATGGCAGATGGCTTGGGGATTTTATGCAGGGCAGACGGTTTTTATAGAGGATCTACTCTTTTTTATCTTTCTTTTCATCCTGTACTGTCTATTGGCACTCAAATATTTGTGGAGTAAATGAATGAAGAAGATGAGTAAGAGAACTGCTTTTGATGTTTATGGTCCAGTGGAGTTTTTACTAGGTGCCCAGACCACTGGACTGTACATCCGATGGGAGCTTCCTGATTGTTCCAATGAAATAAGCTATGGGGTTTTCTTTAGATACTTTACCAATAACACTGGTAAAGAAATGATGGATATTAATCTCCAAGATTTTTTTTTACAACTTCATCTAGTTGTTTTGTGTGTGTGTGTGTGTGTGAGAGAGAGAGAGAGAGAGAGAGAGAGAGAGAGTGAGAGAGAGGAGAGTAGGGAGTGAGAGAGAGTGAGTGAGCAATACTTTTAAGAAGAGAGATCCTTTTTAGGATAGTGTTGATACATAGACCTTTGAGCCAAACCTGCTACTAAAATTTTATAGGATTTGGAGGGTATTTTTTGGAGGGGCAGGGGGCTCAGGACCAAATTTTCATGAGGTGTTGGAAACAGATTATTTTGCTACTTTTATAAACAGGTCTCCTCAATTGAAAAACATTAACTGTAATACCCAGAAACTAATTGAAACTATTAAATTAAAAGACGGTGTTAAAAAGTTGTGACCAAAACCTCCAAACATGAACAATGTTGTAATTGTATAATAATTAAAAAAAAGAATCAGCAAATTCCTATTAAATTCTGCTTGTAAAAGTAGCCATACAAATTCCTGAAATTTGTGAGCAATTAAAACCTTAGGGTCTTCCAAAGTTGACAAAGACGTAAGACAAGGTCTATGAAAAGAGGAAAAGCTAGTCTCACCCTGAGCTACGTGCATGCTCTCTCCCATTCTGACGTGTATACTATCAGCTCTGTCTCTTTCTCTTTTTATATTTCTCTAAATAAAACATTATCGTCACTACAAAAGGAATACCTTTATACCTTTATAATTTTCAAAGATATTCTCTACACTGATAGAGAGTAAACTAGTTTTGGCTCCGTTTTAGACAGAAGCAACCCTGACACAGAAAAATAAACTGATGGCTCAAGTCAAGGATCAAAAGTGAAGAAAAAGATAGAGGTTCAGTTCCTTTGGGAAATCTTCTGTAGGGGAAAATATTTAGACCTGCCATTTTTGGCAAAGTCTAAATATTACTTCTCTTATTCATCTTACTCTACAGGAATTCGTTCTTTCCTAGTACTCATGCACAAATTAAAACAAATATGCATGATTTTGTTTTTGTTTTAGTTTCTTCAATCATTCCTTCACAAGGCCATACCCTACAGTTCTCTGGGCTGATTTCTGGCTCTCTGCTCAGTGATCACTACTGACAGGCTTGGGAGACCATACGTGGTGCTGGGAGATCAGGCCCAGGTCAGCCCTCGCAAGGCAAGTGCTTGGCCTGCTGTACTCTCTCTCAGTCCAACACCTGTTTACAATATCTGAAGTTGTTCATATACAGCAATTAGGAGCATCCTCTGCTGGGCAGTGTGTCACAAAGCTTATGTTTTCAGATGTTGAAAACAGACCACGAAGCACAAAGGGGAAGTATCTAAAACAGATACAGGCACAACACTTCACACAGACTTTACCCTCTATAACACATTCAGCCAGAGAAAAGAAGATGAAGAATTGGCATTTATAAACCAGACAGAAGCTGACATTATATGTATATATAAATGAAGCAAACTCAGAATACAGAAAGAACTCGGTAGGGGGGTGAGGGATAACAGAAAAAATTCACTTCAAACAGCCACAGGAAATCAAGCAGACATACCTTGAATAATTCAAACTCCTTCTTTGGCATCAACAGCTAATTACAAACAACGAACACAAAATAAGTACAAAATGCATATGCGCATCAGGCCCGCCAAACCCCGCACAGCAAACAGACGTCTACAGCCATCATTTTAATTCTTTATGTTACACTGTACTTGGTTCAGATTCTCTAAACTCAGTCCCGGGGCGTGTGCAGGATCTGTACTGTGCTTCACTGCAATGAGAAGACGGAAGCACTTAAATGAATGGTCTTGGCAGAAGGAAAATAAATAACCACGATGCCACATCTGGACAGTGGAATTTTACCAAGCCTACACTTGTGACGAAAAGCTATTGTTTTGCTGCATATTATTTGGGTTTCCTCCAAAACGTGACACTATCCTGGAGTCAGATGCTCTCCATTCTGAAACCTTCAAGGGCCCTTTCTGGAGCAGGGAAAGAAGCCGTGACCAAGCCTGTCCATGCGAGAGGCCACTCATTCTCTCTGTCGCAGATCTGACTCTAGAGACCCAGACAAAAGGTCAAATGCCAAATTCACAGTAAGTGAATCCATACATTAGGGAGGATGAGAGAGAAGCAGAGTCATGGAAATACAATATAAGAAGAATTATTCAATGATCAAGGAGAGTGTCTTACCTGTCTAACCTAGCGTATATACATATTAGTCTTAAAACTCAATAAAGGTACACAATATTAAGAATTCCGGGGAATAGAGAGATAGCTCAACGGACCGAGCACAGGCTTCGCATTCAGGAAGCCCAAATCCGAGCACCAGATTTGGAGGGTCTGATAAACACAATGGAAATGTCCCCAAGCACTGAGCAGGGAGGACCCCCAAATACCACCAGGTGTGGCCTCCCAGAACAAACCAATGTGAACAAATACTTGTGATAGTGTAAGATGATAATAGTACAAGTTTGGTTAGTGGCACAGCACGTAAAAAGAACAAGGGTAGGACTGGAGAAATAACATAGCAGGTGGGGATCTTGTCTTGCACATGGCTAATCCAGTTTGATCCCTTGCATCCCATATAGTCCCCAAGCACCGCCAGGAGTAGTGATCCTGAGTGCAGAGCCAGGAGCATTGCCAGGAATGGCTAAAAAATTAAAAAAAAAATGGAAGAACAAGGGCTCTTCTGGGGGAGAAGTGCTGGGCTCTCCAGACACAGCCCCAGAGCTGTCCTCCACCCAGAAAAGCCACTGTTTAAGAGGGTTAGGGGTCAAAGTGAAGAGGCAGAAATACTTCCTCCAAACCTCAGAAACAGTGTTGGGTGTGGAGAACAGTCACTAATGAACATTTTGAGCAATATTCTGAAGAAGCAAATCAGAAAACACATACATAATTCTTCCCTATGTTTCTCTCCATTTCCCAAGGACCTTAGAAAAGATCTGCACAAATTGTACAGATCTTAAGTCTCAAAAAGATTAATACATAAAAGACATTTAAATCCTACTTTACAAAATGGACATGAAAATCGTTAAAAGTTAGAGCTGGATAGCTGGGGCCAGAGTGATAGCACAGTGAGCATGACGCTTGCCTAGCATGCTGGAACCTGGGATCAATCCCTGGCATTGGGTTATGATCCCCTGAGCCCTTCTGGAAGTGATCCCTGAGCACTGCTGGCTGTGGTCCCCAAACAAAAAAAAAAACAAAACAGAGAGTTAGTACTGGCCAGACCATGAGAACTACCTGTATGGTGTGTGTGTAAGGAGGGTCAGCACGCCCTGGACCCGCTTCTGGAGCTCTCACGATATCCAGAATGTTGTTTGGCACAAATCCAGAGTCTCCACTTGCGTTGCGCACTTTCCACCACTGCTTCCTATCGTCAAGGATCTGTCATGAGACGCACAAATGAAGGCATCATTTCTCTACCAGTCTATGACAGAAGTTCCATTCTTTTTCCTAGCAGAAGAGACTTTTTAATGCTAACAAAATGACTTAAAAACAATACAATGGGGCCAGAGTGATAGCACAGCGGGTAGGGCGTTTGCCTTGCGCGCGCCGACCTGGGTTCAATCCCTGACATTCCATATGGTCCCCGAGCACCGCCAGGAGTAATTCCTGAGCAAAGAGCCAGGAGTAACCCCTGAGCATTGCCGGGTGTGACCCAAAAAAGCAAAAAAAACAAAAAACAAAAAAACAAAACAAAAAACAAAACAAAACAAAACAAAACAAAACAAAACAAAACAAAACAAAAAACCACACACACACACAACACAATGCCAGTAGAATAATTCTGAGGAGGTATACTAAGAATTACAATAGCTAGTATGGAACAGGAATGAGGCCACTGCCATGAGTCTACTCAAGGCACAAACTAACTCCCAGGAATACTCATTTGCATTATCTGAAGTACTCAGAGAAGTGAGCTCCCATTCTTGGTTTGGCCTGCTCTATCTTGGCCCTGGACAGGTAAAGTCTGGGGAGCCATTTTTTCCTCCTCCCACAGAAACAGCTGTGAGTCTTCCACACTAGATAGTAAAGAATAAGAGATTCATGTTAGGGCCTAAAGAGATGCGGGGAGTCATTCAAGCTAGACTTTTCTCAGGACCAGAAACCTTCGCAGTGAGCACAGGTACTAGCATAGAAAGAAAAAAGTGTTTTCTCTTACAAAAATATTATGATGTTGCTACCTATGAATTGACAATAGGCCTTGGAAAAAAGGAAAGGCACAGAGTAAGCCTAAAGGCCAACCTTCCCTTCCCCACGGAGCGGCACACAAGGGATAAAGCAGCCCTTCCGACACAGCATAGGCATGGACAGTTTGCTGAGTGCTTGGGAAAACAAAAGAATGCTGAAAGACAATTTCTTGACTTGGCACTTCTTTGAGGAAGGTGTGAAGAAGCAAGCACAGTCATTCCACTTTATTCAGGTCAATAAGGTGAAATTCTGTGTCACCTCTAAAATATCATCCTTCTGAACAGAGAGTTCACTGTGATTCCTTGCTGTGAACTCATACTTGGATTTGGCATACTTCTTGGGTAGCTCATAACTTCTGAAAAAGAAAGAAAAAAAGTTGATCACTCTGCTAGCTCTTACTCAAAGGTAAAACAAAACATTAAAGCAAGCCAATTCCTATTAGAAGATATCTCGACAAATTATTTAGAGAGCATTTGGGTTTTATTATACAGTATCAGAACTAACAGAATCATTGGGTTCCCACTATGAAAATGAGCAAGCTAGGGGGGTAGAGGAGTGGGAAGAGCGTGAAGACCAGCCCAGACATGTCACAGGGACAGAGGCAGAAGGTCTGGGGAGACTTCTGAGGTGATGAGGTGCAGCAACGTTGTACACCAATACCATAAACCTTCACATGACTATAACCTTGTTGCCCCAACTAGAGTAAAAATTTACAAACAGCTTTAAAATAAGGATCCATCGATGGTTGCACAATCTATGGCTAAAACAAATGAGTACTAACTGAAAAAATGAGTCTTATTTTTTAAAATAAAACTTTCCTTTAATAAAGGAAATACTTATTCTAGCTGATAAGTAACCATTAATAGATTTAACAACTTAAGTTTTAAATGATTTATATAAAACAATACATATTGCTGTCTCAAGCATATACTAATAGTTTCTCCACTCTGATAGGATAATGGTGACGGGCTCACTGGATTCCCTAATACTCTCCTTCACTTACCACACCAATCCCTTCCTCACAAGTCTCTACAAGAGGAACAGCTTCTTGGTCTCCTTTGCCTACTAAGTGGCCATGTGTGCCCTTTTGTTAATCTGCTACCTTTTAGACACTCCAGGAGACGAGGTAAAAGAACAATGACAAAAAGATAATTTCGGGGATAAGTTATTGGCTACTTTTATTATAGTTTTTGAATTTTAATTAATTAATTAATTAATTAATCAGGGATTGAACCTGAATCTTCGTCCCTTTGAGGCATGTGTTCTTCTATCAAGCTAGCTCCCATCCAGGAGGGCCTCCATTTTCCACATCCAGACTTTCCCCTCATCAGAACTCCACCCAGCAGACCAGCCTATCACAGCCGGGCTCACGCGCCGCAAGCTGGTCATCAATAAATGCTGGATTTAGAGATGAGTATGCTACCTGCACGGCAGAGCCTGGCAAGCTACCCGTGTTGTATTTGATATGCCAAATACCAGTAACAATTATAGACCTCATTCCTATGACCCGATGGAATGGTTTGAGGCTCTTTATGTTCCTGGAGCAAGCAGGTGCCCTTGGGCTCTACTTGCATGAGACAGGACATATGGAGATGTTACTGGTGCCTGCTCGAGCCAATTGATGATGAACGGGAAGACAGTGATACAGTGATTTATTTATTTGCCTTTTGGGTCACACCCGGCAATGTTCAGGGGTTACTCCTGGATCCTCACTAAGGAATTACTCCTGGCGGTGCTCGGGGACCATATGGGATGCCGGGGATAGAACCAGGTCAGCTGCGTGCAAGGCAACGCCCTACCAGCTCTGCTATCGCTCCAGCCTCTTACTATATTTTCAAAGGACAAAGCAATTTTGGCAAAATAACCATTATAATATTTAAAGTCAAATTTACACTGGGCCCCATGAATGTTATCTCTAGTTGATTAGTTGATATTCATGGTTTTAAGATTCCATGGGGTTTGTAAGAAACCAGAGAGCAAAACATTTGTTCTTCACAAGTGAGAAGAGGCCACGTGTGCCCTGTTGAGTCATTTTTGTTTTTTGGTTTTGTTCTTGCATATTCCTTTCGCCCGTGACCTGGCAAATTATCACCGCTAATGAGAGAGTGAAGTGTATAGTAACAAAGGCCCACGGCTGTCGGCACTGTGCTCTGAAGCAGTGAACCGAAAGGCCAACTCCTCCCTCTGCCTGTCTCAGCAATACACAGTTAGCAAGGAGAGGGCGTGGATCTGAGCCCCTCTCTAGAACATCAACTGTGGCAGCCTGAGTATAGCACAGCAGGGAGGGCATTTGCCCTGCACGCCACCGACCTGGGTTCAATCCCCAGCATCCCGTATGGTCCCTTGAGTTCCCCCAGGAGTGATTCTTGACTGCAGAGACAGGAATAACCCTTAAGCATCACCGGGTGTGACCCCAATAGCCAAAATAAGTAAATAAAATAAATGAAACATCAGTTGCTTTCCAACACATTAAACTATGACCCGCATAGGGGTATGTGGTTTACCTACTGACAGGGCAGTTTCACGGGACAGCAAGGATACTTCACAGGGTACCTCCTGCACTTATTTCAATGTTTTCTATCTAAAGGAAAGTTTGCTCTGTTGGAGGAAATAAATTGTTTCTTTCTAAACTAAGAGAAATGGGGCCGGAGAACCAGTACTGAGATGAAGGCGCCTGCGTGTGGCTGACCTTGCCGGGTATCTGGCACCCTATGTGTCCATGGACAGCCCTGGTGGCTGCTGGGCATTGCCGAGCCATCCAGGGACCACGTGGCACTGCAGGGCCCAAGCACAGCATCCTGTCCTGAGCCTCCAGGCTGGCTGGCCGGGCATCACAAGAAGGGGTGGCCTTAGCAACACTTGGAAGACCCCAACCCCCACCTCCTGAACACAATAGAAGTAAAAACACCAAACACATCATTCGGAACCAATTAGAAAAGAGTTCCCAAACAATTGTTTCCTTCCTCTTAAGTTATTTCTTCATTAATTCATGGATTTTTGTCAGAGCATCTTTGTATGAACAAAGGGGTAAGCAGTCCAAAGGCATTTGCTCTAAGTTAGCATTACAGACTAGAGGCCCAGACAGCTTTTGTTCACCAAAGCCAGTTCTCTCAGGGAACGGTGAAACCTGATCAAACAATTAATAGATGGAAAGTCTCAAGCTGCAGCCGGAGTGTTTAAAGCTGCAGCCAGCAAACAATGCAAACACTGGTGCCTTTATTTGCACGAAATCAGAGCCAGCTATAGACAGCCCATGAAAGTTACCTGTCTACATGGCGATTAGGGGTTGGCTTAAAAGCAACAGCAGCATCTCCTTGGTCCAGGGGACCCTCTGGGGTAAACGTTATTGAAGGCGTACCCATCAGCTGGAGAGAGCTCTGAAGCAGCGGGGTGCTGGAAGACAGAGGTGAGGAAATGAGCAAATCAAAAACACGATCGGCTGCGGTCCAAAAGAATTCCCCATATAATGACCAATTTACAGGTAATTGAGCATTATGACAATAAATGAATGGAAATGGGCATGATGTTTTTCTTTGATAAAAGTTCTACTTATAATAAGAAAACTAAATAGTGCAAAAGCAGAATTTAAGTTCTGAAAAATAACTGGGTTATTCTTTCCTCAAGGATTTCAGCAAGGGAACTTCAGGAATGAGTCAGTCTATAAGAGGTTGTGTAAAGTAAGGATGGGTTAAAAACAAAAGCAGGGCGCTGGCGCGGCAGCAGCACAGATAGGGCATTTGCCTTACAGCTGGCCTACCCGTTTGGTACCCAGCATCCAGTATGGTTCCTGAGTACCACCAGAACTAATTCCTGAGAGCAGAGTTGGGTGCAGTCTCCCCACCAAACAAAAAAAATAAAATAAAAACAACACCAAAAAAAAAAAAAAAACCCTTAACTTTGGCCATTTCTGTGTAAGAAATCACTACTACACACAGCGGAAACACCATCCGCACTTTTATGTTCATAGCAGCACTATTCACAATAGCCAGAACCTGGAAACAACCAGTATGCCCAAGAACTGATGACTGGATAAAGAAGCTGTGGTACATCTACACAATGGAATACTATGCAGCTGTTAAGAAAAATGAAGTTATAAAATTTGCCTATAAATGGATGGACATGGAAAGGATCATGTTGAGTGAAATTAGTCAGAAGGAAAGAGAGAGATATAGAATGACTGCATTTATTTGCATGACATAAATATATCAGATGGTCTTACCAAAAGTGGAAATTACCGCAAACTTGTGGGAGTCAGAGGTTAGGTAAGACAGAGAAGGAAACATGTGTGAATAAATGTTGAAAGGGCTAATACCAACCTAGAACTGAGCATTAAATACAGGCAAAAAAATGCACATGATGGCCTCTAAGTGTATGTAGTGCAACCCACAATGTGTAAGAGAAGGAAAAGAGAGAGAGGGAGAGAGAAAAGAGATAAAGAACCTGCCATTTAGGCAGGCTATGGGTCGGGGGAGGGAATTGGAGACATTGGTGGAAAGAAATGGGCACTGGTGGAGGGCGGGTGCTGGAACACTATGTGACCAAAACCTCTAAACATGAACAACGTTGTAATTGTATATCTCACAGTGGTATAATAAAATATTTAATAAAAAAAAGGAATCACTACTTATACCACAGAATTCCACCCAGCAGACCAGCCTATCACAGCCTGGCTCGCACGGCAGCAAGGTTCATCAATAAATCTGGATTTAGAAATGACTACAAGAGTATGCCACCTGCACGGCAGAGCCTGGCAAGCTACCCGTGTCATATTTGATATGCCAAATACCAGTAACAATTTTTGACCTCATTCCCATGACCTGATGGAATGGTTTGAGGCTCTTTATGTTCCTGGAGCAAGCAGATGCCCTTGGGCTACACTAGCATGAGACAGGACATATGGAGATGTTCCTGGTGCCCGCTTGAGCCAATCAATGATGAACAGGAAGACAGTGATACAGTGATACTTATACCCTAGCAAAGTAAATATCCTCATATGAACACCACCTGATAAAGTCAATGTTTGAAATTATACAGTCCTCTAAGTTGTCTTGTTTTAAATATGCAGACATTGTTTTTCATTTGTTAATAACTCAGATTTATCAGTTATTGTTCATGGAAACACAGAAAGACACAATGATCTTGAAGCCTAGTAGTTCAGGGAAGGTGATGCTGGAGTCACTTCTTTTGGTCCTGACAGATACTGTCCAAAGGTTCTCTGAGGTCTCTGTTCCTCTGAGCACCAGCTTGAAAAGCAATACAGGAAAACAAAGACAGAAACCGCAAAACTGACCTAAAGACTGTGAACGGCTTCCTTATGTAAAATAAAGTATGGGGGGGTGCCCAACAGGTCCTAAACATGGGGTTCTTTGGCTTTTTCAACTGTATGAATTCACTTGCCGGCAGAGCCTGGCAAGCTACTGTGTTGTATTTGATATGCAAAAAACAGTAACAATTATGGACCTCATTCCCATGACCTGAAGTAATGGTTTGAGGCTCTTCGTGTTCCTGGAGCAGGCAGATGCCCTTGGGCTACACTAGCACGGACAGGACGTATGGAGATGTTACTGGTGCCCAATTGAGTAAATTGATGAACAACGGGAAGACAAGTGATACACGTGATGAACTCACAGGGCCAAACTATTTGAACCGGGAATAGTTTAGAAGAGTGCTGGGTGCATTCTACAGTCATTAATTAAATGGAAAACGCCTGCAGGAGCAGGCCAGATGTGTTCCAAAGTGGGACGGTATCTCCAGCAGAGCTGTGCTTACATCAAAATACACAGCCTGTTGACCTTGTCCGAAATACATACCAGGATATGCAACTAACCACACAAAAATGAGCAAGTTTTGTCGTTTGACTAAGTCAGCCTCCAAATAAACACATCCACGGACACTGAAGCTCCCATCCCAGGTGGGAGAGCCTTGACTGAGAGAGAGGTTTGGTGCACGGTGGTGGAGACACTGGTACTGGGGAGAACCGGGACCAGAGGATATGGGGAGGGGACAACGCCCTTGGGATGACGGGGGAGCGATTCTGGCACTCCGGTGGGAGGTAAAGCAGTAACACAAGTATAAAACAATAATACTATCATTAAACATTTCTTTAAAGATATGATGTGTAAGAACAAAAACGCTCCTCCAACAAGGGCACTGCTCCTGGGCCAGGGAGACACTGAGCTAGAGCACAGGCTTTGTGAGCGGGGGTCCAGGGCCATGCCCGCGCAGCATGGTCTCTTCACAACACAACTACATCGTTGAAATCTGCTAAGAGAAACAAACTGAAATTCTCTTAACCCTCCGGCAAAGAAACTTAAGATGCCGTTAAATGAGGGCCAGAGAGAGAGTACAGAGGGTGCTTGCCCTGCACATGGTTTTGACCCCAGGCACCACATAATGATCCCCGAACCCCACCACAAATGATTCTTGAGCACAGAGCCAGGAGTAATTCCTGAGCACGGCTATGTATGCTGACCTCCTCAAAAAGCCAACCAAAAGTTAAATGAGGTGATGCATGTACGCACGTTAACATAGTCAATTAGATGAGGGATCCTTTTGCAATATTTACACACATAAAGTCACAAGGCACTTTTAAATACCTTACTTTCTTATTTGCTATTTATTAATTTAACATTTCCCTAGGACAGAGGCTATTTTCATTTATAGACATTGTAAAGAACATCACAAGAAACTCCCAATCTACCACATCTTCATGTGGTTCTGATCAGAACAATATGAAATTGAGAGTGAGAGAACTCCCGAGGAAGAAGGGACTGTGACAGATGACTAACTGCAGACCACACAAGCTTGCCTCAGGCAGCTGCCGGGTCACAGGAAGTGAAGATGCTGGGGCCTGTCGTCATTTTTGCTGCCCACCTCACAGTCAAGATTTCTCAGATTACCATTAGAACCTACATCATCGGGTCCTGTTCTGAGTGTGTTTATTATAGTAATGATAAAGTATAATACAAATTTCCCTTCCGGGGATGACTGCAGTTCTTATGCATTTTTATATCATCAGTAACTGGCCTCTTTTGCAACAAAATCTTAAGATATAAAATCCTCTAGAACTGCTACCAGGTACTTCACATTCATTTTTTTAAAGGTTTTTGGGCCACACTTAGCGAAACTCCTGGGTTATTCCAGGCAAGCTCAGGGTACATATGGAATACCAGACTCAAACCTAGGTAGGCTGCATGCAAGGCAATCACCTACCTGCTGAACTATCTTTCCAGCCCCCATTTTTATTTTTAAAAACCTTTGAGAAACTATTTAAGCCAATACAGAAAATAGCTTACAACAGACAAATGATAACTCATTGCAAAAGATTCCCAGTAATTATTTTTTAAGTCACTTACTCAGAGAGCAACAAACTTTGGGATTGGTAACCCAGATTACTCTTTTTAAATACACAAACTCATAAAGAAGTCACCAAAGTAGATTTCTAAGATATACATTATAAAGCAGATACAATTTTATTTGATATCTGAAGACTATAAGCTAGAAATTTCTGTGATCTGAAAATAAATGTAACTATAGCAACAGCAAGAGTATAATAATTTCATATTTGATTAAATTTCCTCTCTTTAAAAACTGTCCTCTACAAAGAAAGAGAATCCAGCAATAAGGTCTGAACTACATAACACAGAATCTGATATAGTCGGGTCAATGTCCAGACTTCTAAGGTCATTTTTGTTATGACTCATTTAATGGGAAGGACAGCTATGGACTCCACCTTGTGTAGAGAATTATCCTTGTATAAAGAACGGAAAAAAATTTACACTAGAAAACATTTTTTTCAAAGCAGTAGGTACACTTTATTTTTGAAGTTTCAGAATTTAATCAATTTTCAATAGTACTACAGTGATTGCTGAAGGGCACAATTTTAAGACTCTCACTTGTGTCAACAAGTGATTTGTTAACCTACGCCTTTATACAAGACTGGTCACACCATGATACCCAGAGAAGTGAGAATTCTGCATGACTTCAGGGAGTCATTTTCTGGTCTTCAGAGTATGATCTCCCTCATCTAATTCCTCAGGTTCTCATCATCCTACCGAGTCACATTCAGCTTTAAGCAATGTTCAATTTTCTTTTCTGAGAGAACAAAAAAAATCAGAGAGAGGAACTCTGAAGGACTCTGAAGAGCTAACGTGCCCAACTTCTCATCCCTTCATCTGCTACCCAAACAGGAAAAGCTGCTCTAACACTTTACCAAGTATTTAAAAGAAATGGTACAAAAAAAAAAATGAAAGAGACTCACCTGAGCTCCTCAAGGTAAAATCATGTTCTAAGTGATCACTTGAGCCGACAACAGGTCTAAAGAAGTTTTGGCCTTCTAGCCAGGCTGATAAAAATATCTCTGGGTTTAGATCACTTGATCACTTGAATCCCGTTATTCATCGATTTGCTCGAGCGGGTGCCAGTAACATTTCCATTGGACCCTATTACGTGCCAATGTAGCCCAATGACATCTGGTTGATTCGGGAATATGAAGAGCCTCAAACCATTCCTTCACGGTCTTTACAAGGAAGTCTGACCATCTTGTAGGTGGACGGCCACGTGATCTTTTGACATCCCGTGGGATCCAGTCGGTAATGGCTCTAGTCCAGCGGTTGTCTCCAAATCACATTACATGTCCAGCCCATCTGATGTTCGATGCCTTGGCAAACGAGACAGCGTCCCTGATTCTGGAATAGCGACGGAGGTCAGAACTCTGGATTCCTTCTCTCACTTGAGTGAGGCATGATATTCCAAGCATAGCTCTTTCGATTTCTCTCTGGGAGACCGAATAGCATTCTCATCCTGCTTTCATAGGGCCCAGGTCTCTGAGGCGTATGTTAATACAGGGAGAATGGTGGAGTCAAAGAGATGTGCCCGGAGAAGGAGGTTCTTTGTCCTTTTAGCTATTTCTTCGATGCCTTTGAAGGCATTCCATGCTGCTCTCTTCCTCCTGCGCAGCTCAGGTTTTAGGTCGTTCATCATGTTGATTTCTCGACCTAGGTACACATAATTGCTGCATTCAGAGATGTTTGTACCATTGAGAGTAAATGGGGCCTCTGGAACTAATTCATTCTTCATGAACATAGTTTTCTTTAGATTCAGCTGTAGACCTATCTTTCCACATTCTCGGTCCAAGTCAGCCAGCATTTGTGCTGCTTGGCTAATGTTTGGTGTTATTAGAACGATGTCATCAGCGAAGCGGAGGTGGTGTAGTTGCCGACCATCTATCTTCACTCCCATTCCTTCCCATTCTAATTGTCTCATGATGTTCTCGAGGGTGGCGCTGAAGAGTTTTGGTGAAATGGTATCACCCTGTCAAACCCCTCTTTTCACATTAATGATCACTTCTTTGTAGAATGGTGAGATCCTGGGGCCGGAGCGATAGCCCAGCGGGTAGGGCGTTTGCCTTGCATGCGCCGGCCTGTGCCGCCCGGGTTTGAATCCTGGCATCCCATATGGTCCCGCAGCACCGCCAGGAGTAATTCCTGAGTGCAGAGCCAGGAAAAACCCCTGAGCATCGCTGGGTGTGACCCAAAAAGCAAAAAAAAAAAAAAGAATGGTGAGATCCTGGTGGTGAATCCATAATACAGCTCACGAAGGATCTTGATGTATTGGGTTTGAACACCCTGCTTGGCTAGGGCTTCGGTGACTGCTTCAGTCTCCACAGAATCAAAGGCTTTCTGTAAATCAATGAACGTGAGACAGAGAGGCATCCTGTACTCCCTACAAACCTCGATGAGCTTGGTTACTGTGTGGATATGGTCGATTGTGCTGAATCCTTTCCGGAAGCCTGCTTGCTCGCATGGTTGTCCTTCTTCTAGTGTTCTGCTAATCCTGTTCAGGATGACTCGTGTAAACAGCTTGTAGATGACAGACAACAGGCAGATGGGGCGATAGTTGCCGATGTCGTGAATGTCTCCCTTCTTGAACAGTAGAACTATCCTGCTGATTTTCCATTGGGAGGGCACCTTGCATTCGGACAGGTAGAGTCTGAAGAGCCGAGCTAGTGTATTGATGAGTACTGACGGCAGATTCTTCAGGTGTTCGGGTCTGACTTTGTCTGGGCCTGGTGCTGTTCCCTTCTTTACCGAGGAGATGGCATGTTGGATTTCAGAAGGGAGAACGTTGGGAATGACATATCCATCCCATGGGTTCTGGGTTTAGAACTAGGCCAAAATAATGGCATGGGGAAGGGGCAGGTAAGTGGGAGTGGAGGAAAAAAAAAGAAAACTATAGACCAATCTCCCTGATGAACACAGATGCTAAGATCTTCAATACTAGCAAGCAGAATCCAAAGACACATCAAAAAGATCATACATCATGACTAAGTAGGTTCGTCCCGGAATGCAAGGATGGTTCAACATTCCAAGTCAAACAATGTAATATATCACATCAATATGAGCAGTTTAATGGACAGGTTTATAAGACCTGAGTCAAGGAACTGTCTGGAAAATCTGATAATGTCAGAGGCCAAGCAGCCATAGGGCAGTTCCTGGATTTGGAGAGAAACTCTGTACTCCAAAGGTCAGCATGGGCAGGGCTCAGAGAGTACCAGGTGCGGCAGAGGTGAGGCTGCCAGCAGTGAGATGTGCTGTGTCTGGGAAAGGGGAAGAGCAGCTGTCACAGGGACAAAGAGGTGAGAGACAAGGTAATTCAGGCAGATTTACTGTATGCCCCGCCAATGGTGACATTAAAACACTACCTCTGTGGATAGTCTTTTTGCTTCATGTTTGCGCTGCTGTTCTGCCACATTTGCCATAGATTCCGTCAGATGATAAAGATCCTGCTCCACTGGTGCTCCCATGAAGTTCAGCATGGGGGGCTCCCAACCATTGCGGAGCGTGGGACATAGGGTGGGATAAACTGCTCTTTTGGCCACTCTGCTCTGTAGAAGGGCGGTAGATAAACCAAATTAAGAAAGGCATCCAAACTCAATGATGGGCAAACAAGAAACAAAATAACACACAAGCATGTTAATATTAGTATTCAACAACTGAATGGAAAGGAAGATTAAATTCTTCCTCTTATGTTTTGCTTTTCAGTTAGTTCCAGTTTTTGTTTGTTTATGGGGCCACACCCAGCTCTGCTAGGACTTACTCCTGGCCACTCTGGTGGAATTTGGGGTCCATATGGGGTACCTGGGATCAAACCTGGATTGGCCAAGTGCAAGGCAAGTACCCAAATGTGTCATCACTCTGGCCCCTTACTTCATTTTTAAACACAGCTATAGGTTTTTAAAAATCTGAGAAAGGAATGCAAAGCCAAAGAGACCGATTGTATAGAGTTAAACTTCTCTAGCATCTAACTAGATTCAGACTCTTAGCTTCTCCTTTACTCCCTTTTCCTCATGTGAAACCTCTTGCCATTATGCATATCTCTGTATGTTCCCAAAGAGGCATGCACGGCACACTGGGTTATGACTTCTTGAACTACTGAGTTCCCTAAAATGAAACATCATAAACTGAATGTTTTGGCAAGGTTCTAATCTGTAAAACCAAGGTTAGATAAATCTCTATGCATGATCACTGCCCGTTCATTATTTAATGACTCTGAGCAAGACTTTTCTATAAACCCTAATCACCCCTGAACTGTAAAAATAGCTAGAGAATTATAGCTTCATCTCTGCTATTCTATATTGCTTTATCTTTCATAGTGTAATTTAATTCTTCGTGCTATATTTTGACCATGATGAAATGAGTCATCATATTAAGATCATTATATACCTTGTGACCCTTTACCTTCACATGTTTTTAAATCAGCATATTAATTTCCTAATACTCTTACCAACCAGGATTTGAATCCCCTCATCTCAAGGTAGAATGCCAAAGAAATGTTGAAGTCTGAATATTTTTTACTATAAGATCTAATATATTTAGTGATTTTCATGAGAAAAGTATTGAGAGCCCACCTAGACTCATCTGAAAATCATTACCTACAGAAACCTAACAGACTTAACAATATTTAATAAATTTTTTGTATTAGTATATATAATTGGCATGTAAATAATAAATTTAAATAATGTTTTCAATATAAAAACAATAGTGCTTTTAAAGAAATTTCTGTTGGGTAAAACAACATATTAGCCATTTCTTAACCCAAGCAGTTGCCAAAGTTTAAAATTTAAGTGGGAATACTTTATATAAGAGAAAAATATGAATTGGTCCAATAACTTTAGGCTGGCACATTTAAATACATTAGGAAGACAAGCTCCTAAGTAATCGTGCTAAATGATTTATTCTCAGTAAAATATAAAAACGACCGGAGAAATGCAAAAAAAGCAAAAAAATACTATTCATATATTATGAAATGAGAAATTGTTCTACAGCTTTGCCTTCATTTTGTTTACGAGTTAGTCCTGACATTTATCATGCTTTAAGTTGCATACTTTTATTTTTTTCCACCAGACATGTAGCTTTTAAAGTATTTATGCTTTTCAATGAACACCCAGTCCTTCATATTCAGAATTATTCGATCTGTTTATCTGTAATTAACAAAGAACAGAGCCTACGTTCAGTAAGGGATCAATGCTAAAGTGATGTGCGCTTACCTGACTTTTATCCATGTGTCGCCCAGTGACATCCACAGCTGCCTTTCGTCAGCATTGACCGTGTAATTTAAGAAATCAATTGTGTCTTTAGTCAGGAGGGGCTGAGGACGGAACTAGCTAGGTCGGGTCCCCCTGTGGCCTGTACCACCTACAATGACAATAAATCATTTTGGAGCAACAAGACGATGATTTATTTCTATATATCTCAAAATATAGAGACAAAAACTCACACCCCAAACAAGCACCGTTTTATCAATTCAATCAAATTTCTATGCCTGATGCACAACAGAATGAAAAACTGCTTATTCAGTCCACTATCGTCCAATAATCTACAGTGAGAAGTTCAAAGCTTTACAGCTTTCAGGCTTCTGCATACTAGCTACATATGACTGAACTTTCCCTGAAAAAAATCCGAATATTTATCCAACCAATTATAATCAGACAGTTTGACTCGGCCCCAGGTGGAGCAGCCCATGGTGTTCCGGAGGGCAGTGAATGGCTCAGCTAGCCCCTGGCCGAGACCAACACAGCTCCATGGGTTTACACACGTGCAGGGAGGGCACCTGGCCAGACTTGGAGCAGGGATTTGGGCTCCTCCTCCCATTCCTCCACCTCCATGTTGGTGAGTGTGGCTGCGGGCTCCCAGCCTCCACAGCCAGCAACACCAGATGAGAGACATGCCACACCCACAGCTGCACTGGGGCGCGGCCGCAGACTTAGACAATAATCGAGGTTAGGACCAGCTCCTTCCCAGGATCTTTCACATTTATACACTGTAATGACCATTCTAGTTGCAACAAACTGGGGAGGCTGATGGGGAATGAAGAATTATAATGTCACACTAGAACTCACTATTGAATATACACAAAGAGACATCATAAACCATTAATATTAGTAGGGCAAGTCACAAAATGTAAGAGAAGAGAGAGAGAGAAATACAGAGGCAGAGACAGAGAGAAAAAAGAGAAGAAAAGGTGCCTGCTATAGGGGCAGGCGCAGTTTGGGTGGGAGTATTTTGACATTGGTGGTGGGAATGGGGGCACTGGTGGAGGCGGGTGCTGGAACACTGTAAGGCAGAGACCCAATTATGAACATCCTTGTAATTGTATATATCATGGTGGTATAATAAAAATTAAGGGAAAAAATCCAGGCAATTTAACTACACTGTTTTTTATTTATTTAAGAAAAATAGAAAAAAATTATGTTTCTCTACTGGAAAATCTATTATGTCAAATAGAAAAAATTATGACCCTAGAAGTGAATTATTAGAGAGAGAGAAGGCTCACGTTAAGTCTATGGCTATGCCTATACATATGTGCAAAAATAAAAGGAGCTATAGAGAAAGGTGAGAGCAGAATAAGAATTGGTACTCTGGGGCCAGAGCAATAGCCCAGCAGGTAGGGCGTTTGCCTTGCACGCGGCCGGCCTCGATCCCCAGCATCCCATATGGTCCCCCAAGCACCGCTAGGAGTAATTCCTGAGCAAAGAGCCAGGAGTAACCCGTAACCCCTGAGCATCGCGGTGTGACCCAAAAAGAAAAAAAAAAAGAATTGGTACCCTGATCTATGGTAGTTTCCCCAGCATTTAACACTAGGGACCTGTTGTAATTTAAAACGGATCATTTAATAAGCAGCAAAAAAAAAAAAAAAAAAACCAAGTGCAACTCTCTGATAAACAAAATGAAGACAGGCAGGTGCCTGAAAATGGCCCTAAACTCCCTTCTTAGAGGGTATTCCTCGATAAAGAATGGTGCTGATCGCAATGAGCAGAAACCGAAGCCCTTTTAAAAATATCTCACCTTGGAGATTCGGCACAAGAAAGCGAAATTTCTGTGCTGTGGCTTTACTGCCCTGCCGGGTGCAGCCGCCCCATTCACCAGAAGGCCCTTGACTGCACTCAGGTACCAGATCTTCTGGGAAGCTTTTCTGAACCTGGTTGTGTAACCATGTCCGCAAAACAATTGAGTTGCCCTAGTTACTGATTTATAGTTTCGAAGGTTTCATGGCACCATACTGGCTGAAGACTCGTGTGACTTTGGATCAAGATTCCCCCCACTCTGAACAGCGGGGAGCGACCATGCTTAACTGAAGAGCGGCTGACTCTCAGAACAAAACCTGCCTCTCTGCCAGCCACACTGAGGTTTATTTCGTTATTTCACACCCTACAAGTACTTTCAGTGAAAAAGTAGGGTTGACTAAGAGGGAAAAGCAAGCGAGTGAAGCACAGAGAAGAGAATCATGCGCTCCTTGGTTGGGGAGAGCGAGCAGGAAGGCAGGGGGAGAAAGGTAAGGAAAAGCGCAGGGCCACCGCTGCCTCGAGAATACGAGTAGGCCCGTGTAGGCCTGAGTGCTGTGGTTACACAGAGCCACATGCAGATTTTAAAGTGCAAGACGAAACTCTGTCTTGCTGGTAGTAAACTACCAGCAAACCGTCCTTCCCATCTCTTGTGTCCAAGGGACAATATCTGGGGCCCAGAACATGGAGGAGAGACAGCAGCAGTTGGCCGTGTCAAGTCCATTTGGGCTCTGCAAAGGCTGAGGAATGAATGTGAGGCGATGACAGAGCTGCTTCCTACAATGCTCCCTGATACTCAAGCAAGACATTATCAAGGATGTTGAGAAGAAAAACAACATGAATTTTGTTAAAGAGCCAGGGCCAGTTTCTTTGTTCTCGCCTGGCCTTGCTGGTGTGTTGAGCATAGCATATAAAACGAGAATTCCTCAAAAGAGACAAGTACAAATTTGATACACTTTATCTAGCAACACCATGTGGAAGTGCTTATAAATTGTTAATTTAGTTTTAGGTTTTCATCTTCTAAGCTTTTAAAAATTTTCAGTGTGGGGGAACCCCCCAAAAAGGGTTTCATGGAGATTCGGGGATGTTGGAGTCCCTCCCAGCAATGCTCAGCCAAGCAGCGGCAGAGTGCAATACTCCGGCCCAGTGATGTACGCTGCTGGGCCCAGTGGTGTTCAAAGGCCCCCAGGGTTTGTTTCAGCCAGCAGTGCCTGGGAGTGCTGGCAATCAACCAGGCATGTGCCCCGACCTCTGAGCCATCTCCCCAGCTTCTTAATCTCTTCGTTTCCAATTCTGACATTCACTGATGATGTTACTTCTCTACATTTGTAAAGCAAAATTCATCTCCTCTTCAGGACTTATCTAAATACTCTTGGAGAAAAAGGATGAGATTTATCTCATTTTCCTTTCTGTCATTTGGACTTGCGCTCTCTCTCTCTCTCTCTCTCTCTCTCTCTCTCTCTCTCTCGTGCGTGCGTGCGTGCCCCATTTTTTTCTGATCTTCCATGAGCAAGGCTGAATTTGATCCATTTTTGATGAGAAAACTTGATGAGTAACGAGTAGTCTTATAATAATCAAAGTTGGTGAAATTGATCTGCTTCCTATCATTCCCATCCCCCTCATGAGAGAAGCAAAGTGTCCCGAGAGCAATCACACTCCCACAATGGCGCCTCTACTGTCTTCCCTACAGCTCTCATTTGCTTTGCTCACAGGGTCAGCTATTCACACCCATGTCATGGTTCTGCCTTATTGTCTGATACAGAAACTCTGTGCTGCTGGAAATATTTTACAGAACGCAATTCTGCCTGTTTTCCAGTCCTCCCTCTCTTGTCCTCGCCACGAAAAAGGGAATGGCCAGAAAGGGACTGACCCATCAGATTTCACAAAAGGGTGACTTGTAGCCCAGTCTTCTTGGTGTCTGTGTCTCTGGTAAACCACTGTCCCGTAGGCTTTCTGCTGTCATGCCTTTCCCCATCCCAGCACCTTTCTTCATGTTCTCGTAAGCATTTTTCTAGCAAATTCTCTCAGCAGTCTTGCAGGGCAAGACGATTGTACACAATGTCAACTTGGAAAAAATCAGAAGCATACTACTTGCAAATAAGAGAAATAAGAATATGGAGGAAAGGATATTACTGCTGACAATTTCATTAACTATATAAGGACAGGGCACACCTGGACACTGAAAATCTAGATAATGAAGTTGTGTTTCTTGGATTATGGCCTATGGCACAGTGGTGTAACTTTTGCTGGATAACTCATAGAAGCGTGCAGTTCCTTCATAAACAGAACTGTAGCCAATGTGCCATTGGGTTAGTGTTACAGCCATATTTATGCAAAAACAAAGAGGTTGGGACGAGTTTTCTAGGGAAAATGGTGTGGTGCACATATGCCAGGTAGAGACGTCCATGGTCATCTTCCAACTTCTAGAAGGCCAAGCCCCTGTCCCCATTTCAGTCAACACCCTCTCAGTAGGATGGATACCGCACTCCCCTGGTCGGATTATGGCCCACGAGGAAGCCCAGGCCAAATGGATAATGGTGGAATTAATTAAACCTCCTGTTCCCCTAGATGCTGTTTTCCTTTTGGGGGACTGTTAACAGGACCGAGAGGTAACTCAAGGCCCACGACTGAGCTGACTGGGTGCTCCAGTTTTCCTCGTGAAAGCCTCTCTTCGTGTGCTTTCCAGAACACCACAAGCCTCTCCTTTCCCTTCTCCTTACTTCTGATTCTTCTCAATATTCTATGCTGGTTGCTCACATTCACCTAACAATGCTCAGGACCCAGCTCATTCTTGCTCTTCTTCATTTTATAGCTTTAAATACCTCCTACATGCAGAGGAACCTCAAATTTTATTTCTAGACCTGGTTTCTTTGTTTTGAACCGCAGATTCACATCAACTACCAATTCAAATTTTTTTCACCTGGAGATAACTCAGTTTTGACAGGTCAAAGACTGAATTCCTGACCTTCTCCCAAAACACATTTTATCCCATCTTTCCCATCTCAGTTAAAGAGTCTAAACTTTCAGACTTAGGCACAAAATTGTAAACATTAGCTCTCATACAGCACATCTAATCTCTCAACCAACTGTGCTTCAGGTCTTAGCCAGAACCGGACTCCTTACCACCTCCAGCACCTTCTTATCCAAGCACGACAATATCCTTAATAGGTTAGAACTACCCAGACTCTTTCTCCTCTTCGTTCCAAATACCAAAACACTATAGCCAAAGAAATCATTTTCTGCTGAAAATTCCCCAGTGATGTCAAAAGTGGCACAATCACCTATATCTGATAAGCTATGTTCTCCTTTTTGATAACCTCACCTTGTAATTTCTCCTTCATTCTATTCAAGTCAAAACAAACTTATATATTTTATATATTCTTTACAAATATATGTAATATATGTGTATATATACATGTATATGTATATATACATATATGCATATATGCATGTATATGTGTATATATACATATATATGCATATGAAACATACATGCATGCATGCACGCACACATGCATGCATACATACATACATACATACATACATACATACATACATACATACATGCTCTCTCTTTGCATGTTACCATCTCAGAGCATTTGTTTTAGCAGTCTGCAGCAGTCCGAATTCAATTCCTTACCAATCGACAATTCATTCTCCATTTCATTTGCTTACATACACCTTTTAGTGAGTTATAGCATTAACTACACCCATTCAAATGGTAATACTCCACAGTGAGTGTACATATACCTAGAAGACTCACTATGCTTAATCCTCAGTGAAGTTTCCCATCTAGCCTTTAATTTTTAACAACCTGCATTATTTACGTATTTACTTAGGTTATTAACTGCCTCTTGGCCTCTACAATATAAATCTAAGCTGGTGAAATTTTTTGTCAGTTTTATTACCAATGAACCACTAAAAATGCCAAGCACATAACAGGCTTTCAATTAATATTCATTAAATACCTAAATGAGTAAGTGACTAAGACAGCTTAAGAGATAAGAGCACAATTCAATGAAGGTATTTTTGTTGCTACTGGGTTTTTAGGGGTATTTTTGGGGGCCACATTTGGTAGTGCTCAGGGTTTACAATGAGGTTATTCTAAGGTTATTCAACAGTTAAATTTCCTATTTTCAAGATGGCAGAAAATTTTTACCTATAACAAGGTAACAAAAAAATTTATTTTTATAATTCAGATAGACACTGAAGTGGCTATTTTTCCCACTGATAAAATCTTACCATATTTAATGGAGTGAATAAAAAATGAACCAAATCTGCTGCACTTGGGTTCTGGATATGAGATTTCAATTTGGCCTGTAACATGAAGAAGATGCAGAAACACATTAGTACAATATGACTGAACAAAAAGACATTAAAAGACATCCAACACGTACTCAGAGGCGTATTATGGTTTTACTCTTAGTATACTGACTACTAAGGCTGAATCTAATTCAACAATTAAGTTTGTAAACTAGGAGTTGGGGCAGAGCTGTTCCTTGCTCTCCCTGTGCACAGCCATTCATGAGGCAGTCGGAGGCATGGCGGGTTCTAGCCCTGGCCCACCACCTCGGCAGAGCCTCATAAGCCAGACCACCCCCCTCACTCCACGGGCGCTGCCATTTTCCACATTCGGACTTCCCTCTCATCAGAACTCCACCCAGCCGACCAGCCCATCACAGCCCGGATCATCGACACCCACCCTGCAGCAGTTTTTTCCTCAATCCGGCCCAGGTATGCTGGTCCAGAGACTCTCAGACATGGAGCAGAGCTGTTCCTTGCTCTCCCTGTGCCCAGCTGTTCATGAGGCAGTCGGGAGGCATGGCGGGTTCTAGCCCTGGCCCACCACCTCGGCAGAGCCTCACAACAAGCCAGACGCCCCCCCCCTCCACGGGTGCCGCCATTTTCCACATTTGGACTTCCCTCTCGTCAGAACTCCACCCAGCAGACCAGCCCATCATAGCCCGGCTCGTGCGGCGCGTGGTTAATCAATAAATGCTTTATTTGTAGGTGTTTAAAAGAGTTTGCCTCCTGCTCAGCAAGCCTGGCAAGCTTCTCGTGTTTGTATTTGATATGCCAAATTCCAGTAACAATTATATTAGGTCATTCCCATGACCTAATATAAGGTTTGAGGCTCTTTATGTTCCTGTAGCAAGCCGATGCCCCTGGCTCTACTGGCATGAGACAGGGCATATGGAGATATTACTGGTGCCTGCTCTAGCAAATAGATGATCAACGGGAAGATCGTGATCATGATCGTGAAACTGAGTTACCTTTTAAAAAGTAAGTCCCTTAGATATATGTTTCACAATCTGGACTAATAAAGAGAAAATCAAAATGCATCCAAAAATACTTATAAGAACACTTCTTTTATTTAGGAAGATCTTGTTTATATTTTAACTCTTTTCATTTTTTCTTTTCATTTATATATATATGTATAGATATACACACATACATGTATATGCAGATATATGTATATATATATATATATACATCTATACTTACACACACACAATTTCACTTACCAGAAGGTTAAATCCATGCTTAAACTTTTGAAAGCAGTCAAAAAATTCATCAGAAGGTGGAGGTTTTGCCCTCAGTGTTAAGACTCCCTCTAGGGAAACAAATGGGAAGAGGAGTAGATAAAAGCAAAGTTTCCAGAAATTTCTTAACTGAACAAAGCCATCTTGATGTGTGTAAAGTCGATGAGCCGCTTAGAACACATGCTACTGAGTTGCTTTGCCGTATCTTAAAGCCTGACAGCAACAAACACAGATGAGCTGTAATCCTGTACCTTTATGTCTCATCAATTACTCATTAAATTCTGTATCTGTTTATGTCGTCTTTCCTGTCACCATAAAGACCTAAAAAAATAAGTCATAAACCCTGCCATTAAGAATCTTAAAATCTTTTTCAATTTTTTTTGTTTGTTTAGGGGCCACACTGACGTTTGGGACTTACCCTGTCTGAGCTCAGGGATCACTAATGGCATGCTCAGGGGACCATATGGGGTGCCAGGTATCAAACCCAGAGCGTGCAAAACAAATGTCCCTCACGTTGTACTATCGCTGTGGCCCCCTTAAAATCTTAAGAATTTACATGACCTTATGAATCATGACAGAGCTATATCAACTCCGTGCCATGGCAGTAACACGTGGATGAAAAGGGAAATGGGTAACTGAAAGAAGTTTCACGGGGAAAGTAGATTTTAAGATGGGGTCTGAAGAGTTTGATTGGGGCAGTCTTGTAAGAGAAGCCATTGTTTCAGAACAGCACAAGCCAACATCCAGAAGGACTTAGCATGCACATGCACCAACAAACTCAAGGGCGGAGAATGGAAGAATGGGTGAAGTTGGCTGTGGATGACCTTGACTGCCAGGGTAGGGAGTGGACGTCACTGCACAGGACAGGAATGAGCATGGTTTACAGCAGAGACAGAAGTGACGGCCTTGTAACTTTGCAGCTGTCTTGACAATGAGGGATGCTTAGACGGCCGGGTCAAAAGCGGCACGGTCCAAAGCAGACGCTACTTACGAAAATAAAAAGGGGAAATCTAGATGTAAGAAATACTTGAAAAGATAAACCACTGTTGGCCATAAGCTAGAGAATGAATTCATAGAAGAATATATGGCTCGGAATTTGGGTGACCAAAAGGACAGGGATACTTTTCACAGAAAACACAGGAGGACTAGGGGCTTGAGCATTAGGAAGCAAAACTACTTCATCTCAGATCACATGGGGCGAGAGACAGGCAGGTCTAAATCTACAGGGCATGTGCTTATTGCAGAGTCATGGGCAAGAGGCTGACCTGGACGCCATGTGCAGGGAAAAAGATAATTATTTACTGCTCCTTTTGTTGTTCCAAACTACACCATTTTGTTTCAATATTATGATTTTATATGTTTTAAAAAGAATGGGCACCCCTGGGATGAACCCAGAGCCATGGCAGAGCATGGCAAGCTACCATGGTGTATTTAATATGCCAAAAACAGTAACAATAATGGGCCTCATTCCCAGCGAATGGAGATGTTACTGGCGCCCGCTCAGGCAAATCAATGAACAACGGGAAGACAAGTGACAAGTGACAAAAACAGTTAAAATATTGAAGCTCAGTATTTGTTTCTTTTTTGTTTTGGTCCACATCCAGAGGTCCTCAGAGTTTACTCCAGCTAGCTTGGCACCAGAAAACGGGCACTGGTACCCCAAGAGTAGAGACTGTGGGTGCAGTCCCTGAGAACTGAAACTGATACCGTTACTGTTGTGAGTAGTCTTCAGAAAATTAGGAAAACACAGTTTGCCCCCCCAAAAAATCAAGACAAAAGCAACAGTGTATGGACAGAACTGGACACTTAGTAGTAAACTTAATATAGTGTAGATACAGATTATCTCTAATGATGCATACCTGAAACTTGTAATACTATAATGCGGTGTTATTTCAATTAAGAATATATACATAAAGCAACTACTGTTTAGAAAACTGTTGGGAAATAAAACAAGTTCATATAATAGGCATTAAATAAATATTCATTTTCTATAAAAAAAAAGTGAAATTCAACATACCTCCTGGTCCTTTCTTTTTCCCTTTTTTAATTTTCTTCCTCCTAGAAAGCTCAGAAAATGCTTCTGCTGCTTTTTGGAGTTTTGTGATAAAAAATTCAATGTCATCCAAAATGTGGTTTAATATTTGCTAGAACAAGAAATTATAGAATAACGTATAAAGCAAACAAAATATTTTTTGCTTTGGCTCTATGCTGCTAGTTAGAAAAGGAAAAATGAGAAAGTTAAAAAACAAAGAAAATAAATGCTTCTCATAACCAAATTTTATGTTAATCAGCAACTTTAAGAAGAACTAAACTAAGTTTAACTTAAAGTCTCACACTCACATTTTTCTTTAACTTAATGCTTTAGCTCTACCTTCAATGCCACCAAGAAGCATGAACAGCATCTAATCGGATTATTATTCTCAATTATGCTTATTTCCCCAGGTTCTCCCAGAAGGGAAATGTTCTAAGAATTATTTTATTTATTGTTAGGTGCCACACTCGGTTGTGCTCAGGGATAGTCCTGGAGGTGCTCATGACCGCATGGGGCTCCCTGCATTAAACCCAGGTCAGCGGCATGTACGGCAAGAGCCTTACCTACTGGCATATCAACTCCATTCTGATGATTTCATACATTGCCATCTTCATTGATTTTGTCTCTACTAAATGTGAAACTTGATTTTTTTTCAAATTAAGGATTACAAATTAAAATCAAAATTTTTACTAGGCCCAGGGAGATAGCGCAAAGGGCAGATGGCAGCCCTCAGCTCCCAACAATGCACATTTGATCATCGCCAGGTATGGTTCAAACACCAAAATTAAAGATAATTTAAGTATATCAACAATATGATACAAAAATTAAATTTCAAACTCCAAATTCACCTACATATTTGTTTCCAAGTAATAAGTTACTTGTGGCCATGCAGTTCATCAATAAATGCTGAATTTAGAGATGACTACAAGAGTATGCTACCCGCACGGCAGAGCCTGGCAAGCTACCGTGTCGTGTTTGATATGCCAAATACCAGTAACAATTATAGACCTCATTCCCATGACCTGATGGAATGGTTTGAGACTCTTTATGTTACTGGAGCAAGCAGGTGCCCTTGGGCTCTACTTGCATGAGACAGGTCATATGGAGATGTTACTGGTGCCCGCTCGAGCCAATCGATGATGAACGGGAAGACAGTGATACAGTGAATAAGTTGGAAACATTTGTAAGATACCAAAGGTAGTAATATTCAGAATATTATTAATTTGCAATTCAGCATCACAGAGATACAAAAAATGTAGCCTTATCCTTAAAAAATTAAAATTTAAATATTTATCTGTTAAAATTGCCACGACTTAATTCTTTAGGCAACATAGGAGTTTTTCAGGGCTATGGAGGTAGCTCCACGTGCGAGGCCCTGAGCGGAATTCTTGGTTCTACAGAGCCTCCCTAGCACCCCAGTGGGAACCCCGGTGGCTGCCAGCACCTCAGACCAAAGAACTACTCAACAGGGTCCGAGCACTGACTAGCCCAGCCTGCACATTGCATCTGCGCCACTGGGAGTGCCCCCAGGCCCCATCGGAAGCCCTGCAGCCCAAAGAGTATTTTTTATAAAGTTGGAAGGACAGATCCAGAAAGGTATTTGAGTCATTCCAGAACTATGAAAAAGTCTGATAATTTAGTCTGAACTCCTTTGAAAATGATCATTTGTGCTAGTTCTTCTAACCCAGCCCAGCTCTAGGGAGGATTTGCATACAGGCAAAACAGCAAAGAAAAAGCTACTCACAGACTAGGACCTCCTTTGACAATTATGTACCGCAAAATTTCTTTATGCAAAGCAAGGTCTTTTCCCTGTGTCTTATTTTTTCTCTTTAAAACAAGATGAAAAAGGCAACGGGCTAATATGAAATGGGACTTACCACATCTCTGTCAATCCGGGCAGCCACCATCTCGGGAGTTTCTTCCTGCTCAGGATACTGCCTCGACTTCTCAACTGAAGGGAAAACAATTGTAAGTCTTCTTACCAGTTGCTTCAGGGACATGAAAATATTTAATGTGAAAACTGCACAGAAAAGACTGTGGCTGAAGAGAGAGCTTCAACAGGCCACATCAAACTGGGGCTCACCAGAACACGCATCTGTGTCCCCACTGCCGTAGGGCTCCGTCTGGGAAGAGCTGAACTACCGGTGGCCCCACCCCTTGCCGACCACACTCACACCCAGCCTCACCCCGCAGATGGTGAATTATTCATGACTGCACCTCTTCCTTGTCTCAATGGCCTTTGGACCAACCCTAACTTAATTTCTATTCAAGAAAAAGACACAAACCAGCATTTCAATACCAGCTTCTTAAAAAAGCAGCCAGTGATGAAATCTAATGCAACCCAGCTTCTTACTTTTACATATTCCAACACTGTGAGGACCATACACCTTTGGAGGTTCTGACAGCAAAGAGCTTCTTAAAATTCTACTTGTAATTAAGCTTGAAGCCCACAACACTGGCTCATTAATTTTAAGCCATATGTTTAAGCGTAGAAATGCCTCCCGGATTCACAAATGAAAGAATAAATGCCCTAAGAGCGTTTAAGATAAGTTAGCTCACTTGGCAGTACGTTAATCATGAGGTCATTATAATGAAATCCTTCCCAGCGTAAGGCAGTTAACTCCAGCACTGAGCACAGAGAGTGCTGGAAACACCTCCTAGTAGATGACATAAAAGAAAACTGACTGGGTGGAGAAGAAGCAACCGATTACCACGAAGGGGAACACAACTCCTGATAAACCACCGGAACTCAGGATGTCCAACACCGAGAACCACAATAACACTGAAAATCCGAGGCGGTTACTCCGCTGCACTCTTGAATTTGACCCATGCATTGGACTCCTTGCCCCCAAAAAGAAAGATGAAATCACTGAGTCTTATGTCACTTAATTAGTGGCTGCTAAGTGCTTTATGATAAGTAAAATTTATATGTAAGAAATCTTGTCAATTAGTTGCTGTTTTATACATGGCTCACTGCTGTCTTGGTTAAAATATTCAGAAAACTATCCACTGAAAAACTGTACCATTACAAACTGTAGGCAGGTGCCTAAATCCCTTTGAAGGAGGAGGGGAGGCGGAGGTGCTGGCAGGGGTCAGTGTTACCTCCGGGGACCCCACTGCCACCGTGCCGCCGTGAGCACATCTGCACAGCTCTAGAGTTCAAAGGACCTGCCCAGTCCAAGTCGGTCAGAGCTATCAGAGCGGAGGAGACTCCTGGGGTGGGGATGCTTTATATGAGCTAGCCCGCGACCAGACACTCAAGCGCTCTTTAACCTGGTGGCAATCAGAAGTCCTGAATCATGAATTTAATATCATTTCAACAGATGAATTGAAACAGACAAGAGCATTTTGGACAAAATTCAATGAGAGCTCAGAAATTCCTAGAGATAAGATGTTCCTCTTGTGTATAGTACATTAAGTCGTACACATGTTTTTACAAGTTTATTCAGAATAAAGTTGAGGAACATAAGTGTTGGATGCTTCCTCAACTTGAAGGATGGCAACTTTGATCTCTCAAAATAAAAATCATATCCTCTCACCAAACTGAAACAACAACAAGCAAGTCCTAAGCTCATGAAGAGGTGAACACTATTCACAATAACCAGAAACTGGAAACACCGTGAGTGCCTAAAACAAAAGACTGGATAAATACACCATACACCTCTACAATAGACCACCTTGAAGCCACCAGGAAAAAATTAAATAATAAAATTTTCTTCTAAATGGGTGGACATGGAGAGTACCATGGTGAGTGAAATGAGTCAGGAAGAGGGACAGACATAGGCCGATTGCACTCATGTGTGGGGTAGGAGATAATACCCACGGACAGTAGAAACAAGGACCAGGAGGAATAGTCCATGGTTGGAAGCCTGACACCAGTTGGGGGTGGGGTGGGAGCACTTGGAATAAAGAAGGGACCACAATGACAATGATAGTTGGAAATGATCACTCCGGACAAGAAACCAATATAAGGCTGATGATATGCTCATAGGTCCTATTTGAAAAGTCCACTGGATGGACAGTACTCACGCCTGGTCCACTGCCCTGTTTCTCTGGGAGCTGTTCTATGGAGCCACAGCTAATTTGGCTAGGAGTGGAAGGTGGTAAAATACCAATGGGAAGGACTGGAATTCCGATATAAGATCGCAGATATAAAGTCCAATAGTTTCCTGTACAGTGTATATATTATTTATTTCTGCCATTCTGACTACAATCAAAGAATTTAACACATCTTAATTAAATGGCTGAAACTCTCCATTAATAATCTTAACAATGGCTTCACTTCCCTTCATTTACTGACAATTTACGATTTAATTTTTTTCTCATAAAGGTGTTGTAAAGTCATTACCTTTTTACTGAGTTGTTCTATGCAAACTAGGCTGTGTTGTTGCTTTCATTTACTGAACTTAGTGGGCTTTCCAACAAGCCCACAATTTCCTCAATTTTCCAACAAGGTTGTTCGTGTTAATTTGTTACAGACATTCAATAGTCAACTCCAATCCCACCACCCTTGCAACTTCCCACCTCCATTATTTCCAACATTCCCAACCACCCTATGCCTGCCACTAGAACAGACCCTAAATAATTTATTTTATATTGCTGTTATAATTTGTTAAAAGTAATCAAGAAATGTCTTAGAAGAAAGTTAATGAAGATTGTTCAATCTCTCTCTTCCCCTCAGGGTGTTACAGGTGTGGCTGCTGTGCCTAGCTTTGTCAATAGGTGGCAGACAGGACACAGGACTGTCAACACCCAAGACCCTGCCCCCGGGGCCATGGATAATTGATGGTCTGACATAGAAAAAGACTGGGCCCCCTGGGATCAACCCAGAACCACAGCAGAGCCTGGCAAGCTACACGTGGTGTATTCAATATGCCTAAACAGTAACAATAATGGACCTCATTCCCAACGAATGGAGACGTTACTGGCGCCCACTCGAGCAAATCGATGAACAACGGGAGTAAAAGTGACAAACTAACCTAGGGCTTCAGCTCTACAATCAGCATTGGATTTGGAAGGTAAGAACTAGGTCACAACCCAGAGGTATGGGTCCATCTATAGAAATACTCACAGTCCCCTCAGATGCCCACGCAGACCAGGCTGCCACCCGGCTTCTGACATCCACTTGTGTAACGGTCCCGGGGGCAGCGGGCGGGAGCTCTTGGTGGAGGTGGAATGCCAGGGTCAGCTTTTGAAATCATCCTGAAACAGATGAAGAAAGTGGAATGTTCACCTCCTCTGACAAGGACACGCAAGTTCTCTCAATGTGTGCATTCAGTCTTCAACCCAAAGAACAATCTGTCTCTCCAAGGGAGGCGGGGTAAATGTCTGCCTTTGCAAGAGTGACGCCAAGAGTCCAATTCCACGGGCTGCCCACATGCACCGAGCAGGATTTTGTCTGTGCTGCTGCCTGGGACCCCAGCACTACAGGGGTGTGATCTTCCCTGCAAACAAGTCCACGTCGACTGTGCAACCCCAGCAAGCACCATGAGCAGATGGTGCTGAGTACCATAAGGAAGAGCAACTTGTGGTGGGAGGGTAAGCAGGCCCAACCGGGAAAGCTATGTGATCCCAAACCTTTCAAGAAAAACAAAACACCACCACTCCAAATACACATGCGCATATGTACACACAAGTTAGTTCAATGGCCTTAATCCCATTCACATGTTTACCTCAGGGCCTCTGGCCTCCTCTTCTGTTTTCCTCCTTTACTGTCACTGACGGCGCCTCGATATCGCCACTGATCAGGTTTGCCTGCGGAAAGACACGTTACTTGGGAGGTCACAGATTCCTTTGGGACTGGACAAGTAGATGAACACAGAAAAGGGGGACCACGTTTCCAAACGAATCGGAAACTTCTTTTGGCAGCTGGGGGCAGTGTGCAGGAGCTGTGCTGTGCCCAGTCAAGCTAATCTCTGGCCCCAGAATCTGTGAGGTGTGAGGTGTGGGATATCAAAGTGACCTGAATTTTGGAGGGTGGGTGATACCCAAGATGCTGAGTGCTTACTCCTCCCTCAGAGCTCAAGGAACCATAGGTTGTGCCAGGGATCAAATCAGGCCAGGCATGTACAAGGCAAATGCCTTAACCGCAAAGTATTGTATTATTTCTTTTTCTTGAAATATGCTTTTAAAACATGACTCTTGCCAGTTTTTGATGGTGAACTCCGAAATGACAAGATTTGAAAACCTGAAGTAGCTGAAATGATTATTCCATTCAAAGTTCTTTAGTTTAACAATAAAGTGTCCACACACAAAGACAAAGAGAAAGAGAATTTGCATGTGCTGAGAGTATAACCGCGTGCTGAAAATATGAGTGCCTGATAAGAAATCAGTTAGGGAAAAGCACAGTCACGACGAGAGGGAAGGCTTCCTCCCTCCTCCTCCTCCTCCTCCTCCTCCTCGGGGCTGTGCACACCCACGAACCCACGGACACAAGCCCTTCAGCTGTAGCAGAGGGCGGCTACTCCACTCCAGGGCAAACTTGCCACGATTCTGGGACGAACCCTAACTCTACGGTGCACCCTTTCCAGTAACCACCTTACTTAGTCACATCAAATAAAACTGAACTTCCTTCCCACAATATGCTGCCCGTACTTTCCTACGAAGAACACTCGTTCTGTGTCTTGAGAACCAGGGTAACAGCAGCAAGTAAGTTCATTTTAGTTTGGTTTTGAAGCCTGAAATGAGAGAACTTAGAGCCTGACATGACTGTAAAACTCTTGCTGGGATGTGCTCATCTACTTGTGGGAGAGCTTCTTCTCTCTCTAATTGTTGTATGGGTTTCTCGAAGATACACATGCTATGAGCACAGATCACCATAAATTTTACAGGTGAGAGGAAGGTCATCTCACCTGCTCTTTAATAATCAATGAAACGAAGGGCGATGTGTATGACCCATAGGCTGGTAAAGTCTCCCCGCGCCTAACTCTACTAGAACGTGCCAGCTCAGCACATGACAAAACCCCTGTCAGAAACTTGGTGCCACAGGGAACATTAAAACTGAGGCTTCAGGAAACCCTTACCGAACGGCTATCTTATTTCTAAGAAGAATTTTACTAGAATTGGGCAGGCCACGTTGTCAAGTTCCAAACTCAAAACTGATGTTGCAGTATGATCTATGTAAGAGATGCCATTTCCTGTTTCACTGCACTTTATTTTCAACGGGGCAAGGAATAGAAAACTTTTCAAAGTTGAACAAGGTGGCAATGAGAAAACACATATGAGTGTCACGGTGTGTTAGCTTTCATTTCAGATAAAAGGTAGCCAGTGAATCAGTTGTAGACCCATTGGTATCACCACTATTATCACAAAAAGCAAAAGAAAAGTTATCCTCAAAATGGAAATTCAAAAACTACTCAGCAAGATCACACGTTGTTTCTAGGAGGGTGTAGTGGACTGAGGAAAATACTAGATTTGAAAGTTTTAGCTTAGTCTTCTGTTTAAACATGGTTGAATTACAGTTTTCAGAGCAAAATATTCACTTTGATACTTCCATTTTAAAAGAACTAATTTTTCAAAAACATTAATATATTTTATGATTTTTTGTTAGTTTTTTTTTGGTGGGTCACACCCAGTGGCTTACTCCTGGCTCTATGTTCAGGGCTCACTCCTGGTAAGGCATAAGAGAATTTTGAAGTGCAGGGACTGAACCCAGGTCAGTTTTGTGCAAGGCAAGGATCTATCCAATATGCTGTATCTCTAGCACTCACTATACCCCATGACTTTCAGAAGGCACTGTGTGGAAATCTAAAGAGCTTCACGCCTACAAATTACTTAAACGCCACAATCTTTCCCAGTTAGACTTTTAGAAAGTCAACAATGATATAAATAGAAATAAGAAAATTATAAGATACGGTTAATCTAAGTTCATTTATTATAGGTTAAAGTCAAGGGCATACAGATAGTATCAAGTTATATTTTAGATAATTACCCCAGAATTTATTTAAGATAAAAACTATCTATATTTGTGTATAGATAGTTTTTATACACTATCTATAGTTGTGTATAGACAGGTATTATAACAAATACACATCTATATTTTGTATTTTTTTTTTGGGTCACACCCGGCGATGCTCAGGGGTTTCTCCTGGCTTTGCACTCAGGAATTACTCCTGGCAGTACTGGGGTACCATATGGGATGCCAGGGATCGAACCCGGCCAGCACAGGCCGGCTGCATGCAAGGCAACGCCCTACCCGCTGGGCTATCACTCCAGCCCCATATTTTGTATTTTTTATAATACACAATCTCAGTGACAGATCCTTGCTATGGCAATGAATCATTCAACAACACAAACTGATTTTCCTTTTCAAGAAATCAACTCATCCAATAAAGATATTTAAAGTTTAAGATAACACCTAATGTCCATAAAGAATGGGAAATTATAATCATTTGAAAATTATAGTGTTCTTTGAAAATAAATCTTTAGGATATAGCCTGTTATTACTGGCTACTATGTTCAACTATTTTCACATATTGTTGGGGATTATAAATCTTGAATAATTATTCCACTAACATAATTACTGAACTTTAAATCTATATAAAAACGTCTAAATGATTCACTGTAATAACCCAGGTCATGTGACAAGTGAAGAATAAAATAGGAAAGCATCATTACTTATTATTCACAAAGCATGGTTTTGAAGAATCAATTTTTAATTACTAGGGGCCAGAGCGATAGCACAGTGGGGAGGGCTTTTGCCTTGCATGCAAAAACCGGGTAGACCCCGGTTCGATTCCGGCATCCCATATGGTCCCCAAGCACCACCAGGAGTAATTCCTGAGCAAAGAGGCAGGAGTAACCCCTTAGCATTGCAGGGTGTGACCCAAAAAGAAAAAAAAAATTAATTACTAGGCAAATGAACTACTCAATAAGAATATATTATCTACGGTTTTAATTATTAGGAATTATATAATGTTTTATACTCTGTGATCTAGTCTCTACTAGACTTGGAAACGTCCAGGAAGACATCAAGGGATTTTTTTTTACAAACATCTAATAAATTAAAAATCTGGTACTTAAGAGCCAATGACTGAGGTAGCTGATTCAGAGCTACTGGGCCTCTGTTAAAAGGAAATTCAGATCCACTCTTTGTTTTTACCTTAATTTCATCACACTGGAAAAGATGAAGGTCTGGTTTGCTCTGAGTTGCCTCTTTGCACACCAGAGCAAGAATGGAATCAAAGTTACAAGACTGCATCACGGACTGGCAGTGCTGAATTGTGCTTAAAGGAAAATTCTCCAGTTCATTCTATAAAGAAAAACAACATTGGCTTTATTTTATTGCATATATCAAACCTACTCTACAAATAACTAGAGGCATATACACATCTTTTAAATGTACAAATAACAATAACATGCCAGCGGTAGAGAAATAAGACCAGAACAATAGAAGCTGGGAGAAAGGACAACAAAAATGGAAATACAAGCAGAGGGAATAGATACAGCTTAATATGTGAAATACTGGACTCGTATTCATGATTTCTTCACATTGTGCAATAAAGAGGATTTTTTTTCTCTACCCAGCTGTGCTCAGGGATCACTCCTAACAGGGCTTCTGGGACCATATGAGGTGCCAGGGATCCAACCCTGGATCACCTGCATGCAAAGCAAATGCCTGACCCTTCGTCCTATCATTTCAGCCTGAGAGAATGTCATTAAGAGCATTAAAGAAGTAAAGTAAGATCATCTTACATGGTATTCATTCCTTTGGTTATTTTATTTAGCATCCTAACAATGAAAAGTCATATTTTTACCTTTAATAAAAGGTAGAAATCATGTGTGTATTTTTTCAGTGACTCTCTCAGATAAAAAAAATTACTTATAGAGTTCAGCCAAAAACGCCAAACAGCAAAATCAGGAAAATCTCACTAAAACATTATTCAAAATGATTAAGATATTTCGTAGTATAACAGTAAATATACTTCAATCTATAAAGTGTTATGCAAATAAAATACTGACAGATTATAATTATTTATAAAATATTTAATTTTCTGTTCCATATCTAATGAAGTAAGAGAAGGTGCTTTCCTGGCCTTACACCAATAGTGAGTATTGCCATGACACAATAATGGGAATTTTTTTGTTTGTTTGTTTTTTTGGTCACACCCGGCAATGCTCAGGGGTTTCTCCTGGCTCTGCACTCAGGAATTACTCCTGGCGGTGCTCAGGGGACCATTTGGGACACCGGGAATTGAACCTGGGCTGGCATGGGCCGGCCGCGTGCAAGGCAAACCCCCTACCCGCTGGGCTATCGCTCCGACCCGTTTTTTTTTTAAAATGGGAAACTTTGTGCTTTATCCAACATCCTCTATAACTGGAACATTAGAAACAACTTTCATTACTAGGCAGCACATATGCATATATACCATACTGTCAATCTATTCTAAGTACAGATTCCTCGGGGTCCAACACGGCACCGAGATGCACGTGCCATGAATACAATGTGGTTGCTAAGTCAGATTAGAGAAACACACTTTCTATCTTTGTAGAAGTAAAATGAACCACGTCCCCTCTCTACAATTACTTGAAACCATGATGGGACTTGTGCTCGGTTGTTCTTTGCCTATCGTGTACCAAAAACAGAAGGGAAAAAGGTCAATTTTACACTGATTTCTGTTAGAATACACTAATGACTATGTTTGTTTATTTTTTCCAAGCAGCTTCAATGCTTATTAAATTCTGACACTTAGAAAAGTTCTCCTTTAGAAAAGTTCACTGAACTTTTCAACTTGCCTGCTAGTGATTACTTAAAGAAAAGAACCTCCTTTTACACAGTTATACATAGGCGTTTCCAATTTAATTCTAAAACCACATTGTAGATATATAAATAAAATAATCTGGATTCCCCATTCTAACTTATTGGTACCCAATACCTTTTTTTTGTACTGTTGGCAATTAAGACTTGAGCTCTTGAGCTAATTTATATGCTTAATAAAAAGTGTTATATTTGGTAGACAAGTTTCATCTTAAATGGTTGCTAATGCACAACCATCCAGTTTTGTGAATGACTCCCTACCTAGATAAACATTAAAAATGACAGCCTAACCATCTTCAAGAGCTCTACAACTCTAACTCACAGACACGCTGGTCAAAGATGTGTCTACAATAGTATGCTTGTGAGTATTTATCATGAATTATATATTGGCAAACTTTTTTTTTTTTTTTTTTTGCTTTTTGGGTCACACCTGGAGACATTCAGGGGTTACTTCCTGGCTCTTTGCTCAGGAATTACTCCTCGCGGTGCTAGGGGACCATATGGGATGCTGGGGATCGAACCGGGTCAGCCGTGTGCAAGGCAAATGCCCTACCCACTGTGCTATCGCTTTGGCCCCAGCAAACTAAACTTTTTCAGGTTGAAGACAAGCTGCATTGTCTTAGTTTGGTTAAGGTCTGAGTTTTAAATAATAAAATTTTTTATCTTGACTTTTTTCATTGCTATTTTGATAATATTTTCAAATGGGCCAAAGAATGTTAAGCTCAAACTAGCTTTCAATGAATTTGTTTTCCTGTGTGATAAGTGGCTTCCAATCTTTTTTTTTTTTTTTTTTGTTATTACGGTATTTTCTATATGGAAAAGTCTCATGAAACAAAATTATTTCTACTTATTATAAGAAAAAGAAAGGACCCTCTTGCGGGGCGGGAAAGATTAACAAAGAGAACACAAACTTCTTCACCTCATTTCACTCATTAACTGGGTTATGGTGTAGCCTAGTGTGTCATAAAGGCCAACACCCGATGATGCCTCATTTTAGCATTAAGTAGTTTTTCCTACACTCATCATTTGTGATTTAAAAAATTGGTATGTCCCATCATTTCTACCTTGAAACAGTAATTTTTCATGCATTATATAGCTACAGTATAACTCTAGATATCTTCTAAGTCATTGACAAACATTTTATTTGGTCACTTTCACAATTTCCAAGCAATGTAACAACACACACACCAGGCAAATGTAATAGTAAAGGGAGGGACTTACCTTTGATTCTAAATCAATCAGGCTCACAGATCTGTCATCTACCTGAAGAATCATATCTTGAGTCCACACTTTGCCCTTAGCATCAAGCAATTTCAGCTTCCTTATTCCATCATCGACAGTTATCATAGCATCTTTCCGATCCAGAACAAATGTCGTCAAATGCTTATGGTTGGCAGAAAGGAAAAATATTTATAATGAATATAATTTAACAGACACATGTTTTCAAAAGAAAGCAAAGTTCATCAAGATCAGGCAGCAAAGAGGCGAGGGCAGACGGGTGTGCTGACGCCTAAGGAGATGGAACTGATGTCAAGTCAGCAGGCTACTGTTCACCAGAAAACTGGTTTGAACAATAAATGTTTAATACTGAGGCATGTTTAATGGTGTAGGTGTGACATGAAACAGGCTGTAAAGGGCTTAGCTCCCCCTTCACTTGACTGTGTTGTTAGCGACGTAAGTGCTGAACTACTGCAGGGACCCACAGGGAGCCTAAGGAGTACACAAGAATGACGGTCAGGCCCAGCTCGGCAACTGCCCAACTATTCCCTCACCGCAACTGCTTGGAAACAAAATGTTTTACATTTATTATTTTCTTCCAGGGCAGCACCCAGCAGTGCCGGTGGGGTGGGTGCAGGGTCCTCTGGGACAAACTATTCAGGTCGGGGGTGTGGTGGAGAGGCCCAGGGAGGCAGCACAACGTGTCCCCACATCGCCACACTCTGCAGTGCTCTGGAGCTCTTTCGGGTCGGGTACAGAACTCAGGGCTTTAATCCATCACCGGGTCCCACACTGCTTAGCTTAAACTATGCAAACGTCGGGTATGTAGAAAACCGAAAATAAGAGCAATTTAAAACCTGATTTCCCTACTTTAGTATTTTCTATAATAAGCAAATACCACTCAACAGATTCCCAATAAAAGAAAATGTCTGGGAAAGATCAAAAAAAAATATATTGCTTAAACAGAACTAGTAATGACTTTCAATGGAAATTAAATCATTCACTGATATTTTTGTGAAAGACAATTTCAAACAGATTCCACAGTATGAAAGTCAAAGCTTTTGTCCTGTTTTTCACTTAAGTATGTATAGCAAATAGTGAAAGATGAGTGGTTATCACGTTAACTTATTGTCTTGAAAACAGATCTAACTACATAATTTTATATGTAATGTCTGGAGTTTTACAAAACTCAGAAAGATCAACAGTCTGTAACTTAGGAACAAAATGAAAGTCATGATTTTTACTACCGACTTGAATTGAATGAAGTTTAGAAAGATGTGAGTAGGAGGGATCTGTGCTCGAGAGAGAACACCCGCCTGAAAGAGCAAGCAAGCAAGGGGAGGCAGGAAACCAGCACGCGAGACACGAGACATAAACTTAAGGGACAGAGTTAAAGAACGTCTCCCCTAAATTTTGGCAACACCAGCGCATCTTACCTCCACGCGGTACTGGGATATATCTGACACACTGCTGATACTGTCCCTCGCGTAGTTCTTCCTTTGTTCTGAAAGAGAACATTTGAAAGCCATTACTTACTCGTAACAGAGCGTCTCCTACAGGACCTTTTGTCCATCTTTGAAGCCAGCCTATTTCATGTATAAATACTGTGGCTGATGAGCCCTTTATATGGTACTTCTGAAACCTTCTATCATTCCAACTGAAAAGGTCACCACCAGAAAACTTAAATAACATGAAGAACAATTTGATCCAATATAAATTTTCAGAATTCTGGTTATCAAGAATATTAATTTTTAAAGAAAAGAAGCTGCTTCACCAAAAGCTTTTATTAATCAGGAGCCTACAAGTTAGTCAAAGGGAAAAAACAAACCACACACACACACACACACACACACACACACATACACAAACACACACAAGCTGGCTTGTCCACTTCAGCTGTTAAAGAATGTAAGAGCTCACAGTCAGACACTACATTATTAAAACAGAGGATACAAAGGGTAGCTCACAACATCCAACTTCAGAGAATGTTGAAGAAGATTAAAAACAAGATTCAATCATAGTAGTCACCACTGAACCTTAATAATTTTCACACAACTATAGATCACACAAATGCAATACTGAGAACTGAAGAACATACACTGTTAGGGAAAAAATGGGAAAGTTAGGTCAAAAGTTAACACACCAAACTACTACAAAAAATAAGCCTTTTTAATAAAATGCTGCAAAATCAAAATAAAATATGTCATTGAGGCAATATTTTATAGATTTGTTACTCTTTTTTAGCAAGCCACTTGTTTATAACTTTAATGTTGCCCCATTCTTCTAACACAGAATGCTACAATAGAAACTGCACTGGGTGTGCCTCGCGCAGGCCACTGCTCTACGAGCTAAACTCTAGCTCGAGCCCCTAGAAAGCTAATTTTAAAAGTAATCGCCTCCTGGGGCCGGAGCGATAGCCCAGCGGGTAGGTCATTTGCCTTGCACGCGGTCGGCCTGTGCAGGCCCAGGTTCGATTTCTGGCATCCCATATGGTCCCCTGAGCACCGCCAGGAGTAATTCCTGAGTGCAGAGCCAGGAGAAACCCCTGAGCATTGCTGGGAGTGACCCAAAAAAGCATAAAAAAAAGTAATCGCTACTGCACTGAAATCTACCCATCCACCATCCCTTCTTTCCCTCCTTTCATTTTCTTTTTTCTTCCTCCTTTCCTTCCTTCCCTTACTTTCTCTTTCTCCTTCCCTCTACCTTCCTTTCTCTCTCACAACACCCTTTAGCTTTTCTTCAAATCATCTTTTTTCCAAATATAAACAAGCTCCTTTTGGTGACTCTAGAAATGTTTAGATCTTTGTTCAATAGCAAAAGCTAAGTGTAAGCCAAGATAAGGAAGAAAATATAGATAATTTTCTGTATATAAAGATAAAGGCTCAGAATATGAACACCTAGAATTCCTTCAAACCTTGATAAATTTTTGTTTTGTTATACCTATGAAAGCAACTATTTCATTAATATTTACTTTAAAACACATATGCCTTATATTGCTGATGTTACTCAAATATATTCTATTTTTGCTTTTGCAGCATTTAAATAATATAAACAAACACCACAAAATTTAGTATGTGCTACCTTTCTTTTTTTGTTTGGATGATGACCTGAAGAAGTATGATCCGTCTGGTCCTAGCAAAATGTGATCAAAAAACAATCATCTGCTTTTAGCTCAAATTTTCAACATAAACCTTCATTTACATAACTGTTTCCTAAGTATTTAAAGTCAACAACTGTACATACCTATACATCTATATATCTATATATACATATATATTAAATAGTTCTGGGTTCATCAGTGCAAGAAATTAACCAGTAAGTCACTCTTAGGAAAACACTTAACTTTTGAGATAGAATCCAGGTAAAAAGACACTTTTATAAAGTATCACTGTTTCCGAATCTCTGCTGGTCATGGTCTCATAAGCTCTCCGGGGCAGCTCAAAGTGAGCATCTGCTTCCTGCACGCTCCCGATGCACCACAAAAGACAGTGGCAATAGGTAGAAGGGAACCAGCAGTGGCCTGGCAACCCCCAGAAGCAAGTGTGCTCAACTCTTCTTTCAGATAACTGATTAGCAATGAGGGTAAGGTCAGATCACTGTGTGTTCTGTGATTTTTAGGAAGTCATAAAAATTTGATCCTGAAGTTTCTAATGGGCCTCTATAGCCCACAGAAATATCACTTGTCACTTGTCTTCCCGTTGCTCATCGATTTGCTCGAGCGGGGACCAATAACATCTCCATATGTCCTGTCACATGCTAGTATAGCCCAAGGGCAACTGCTCGCTCCAGGAACAAGAAGAGCCTCAAACCATTCCTTCAGGTCATGGGAATGAGGTCTATAATTGTTACTGGTTTTTGGCATATCAAATACGACACGGGTGGTTGCCAGGTTCTGCCATGCAGGTGGATACTCTTGTAGTAGCCTCTCATCTCGTGCATGTATTGATGAAACAGAGAAAGATCAGCTTTTCTGCTGGGTGGATCTCTGACGAGCTGTGGAGTCCAGATGTTGAAACTGGCGGCCCTCATGGTGTTCTTCTAGCTTATTGTGAGGCTCTGCTGGGATGGTGGGCCAGGGCTAGAACCCGCCTTCCCTCCTGGGAGCCTCATGATCAGCCGGGCACAGGGTAGCAGCTCTACCCCGTGTCTCTCACAGAAATATACTTTACAGATATACAGAAACACTGATTATTTGACAGTCAATAATTGCATGTCAAATAATCAACCCAATTTCAATTCCTCGCACCATATATGGTTCCCTGAGTGCCACCAGGAATGATCCCGGAGCACAGAGCCAGGAGTAAGCCTCAAATTCAGCCAGATTATACTTTCCGTAAGCCTGGCAAGAAGCCAGAGCAAACCACACATCATGCAGTTAGTCATTCTCAACATCCAGACTCCATAGTTCCTCAGAGCTCCATCCCAGAGAAAACCTGATCTTCCCCTTTAAGTTTCATCAGTAAATGCTCGGGTTGAGATCCTTCTACTGAGACTATACCACCTACACGGTAAAGCCTGGCAAGCTACCATGTTTTATTTACTTTTTATGCCAAAGACTAGTAACTATTATGGACCTCAGTTCCATAACCTGAAGAATGGTTTGGCTCCTCCTGTCCCTATAGCAAGTAGATGCCCTTGGGTTGCACTTGCTTGTGACAGGACTAATGGAGATGTTACTAGTGCCCACTCGAGCAAATCGATGAACAATGGGAAGACAGTGACAGTGATACTTTCCATGCCCAATTCTCCCCCACCCCCTCCCGACCAAATAAAATATTCCTAAGCTAGTTTCTCACTAATGTTACACAATAAATAAGAGATAATTTGTTGCTGAAAGTTAGCTTCTAGAGATCCTAAAGTGAATAAATGTCATGAAATGGATTATAAATAAATTAGCAGTTCCTGTGATTTAAACTGGCAAAAGAAAGGTTAAGATTAACATTTTAATGGAAAAACTTGGGGAAAGGACCCCAAAGATCATCAGAGGACATTTCTCCTTATGAAAATCACAGTCTGAAGCACAACTATCAATATTAATAATTATGCTCCTATAATGAAGAAAAATCTCACCAAAACCTTTGAAATAGTAAAGAAAAAATCTAAATAAATCCTCAAGATAAAGCTTCTAATTATATTTACCATTTTACAAACAAGTTTTCAACTTTGCCTGCATTTATGAATTTTCTTTCTTTTTTCTTTTTGGGTCACACCCAGCAATGCTCAGGGGTTACTCCTGGCTCTATACTCAGGAATTACTCCTGATGGGCCATATGGGATGCTGGGGATCAAATCCAGGTCTGGCTGCATGCAAGGCAAACGCCCTACCTGCTGGACGATCGCTCTGGCCCTGTGAATATTTTTTTAAAAAAGACTCCCTGAGTTCAAGTGTAAATATTCTCAGGGTACTACACCACAGGACTCTATAGAGCATGCCCAGTAAATTCTAATATGTATCACGTGTATCACTTGTCTTCCCACTGATTATCGATTTGCCTCGAGTGGGTACCAGTAACATCTCCATACGTCCTGGCACATGCTAGTGTAGCCCAAGGGCATCTGCTCGCTCCAGGAACATATAGAGCTTCAAACCATTCTATCAGGTCATGGGAATGAGGACTATAATTGTTACTGGTATTTGGCATGTCAAATACAACACGGATAGCTTGCCAGGCTCTGCTCTAATATGTAATCAAGGTGAAAACCCACTGCACAGCATTTGTATGGATATTAAAGTCATCTACTATGCATTATTTCTTTAATGAAAGCACACATAATCTTTTCTCTTTCCAAGTTAAGAATGTAAATTATAGTTAAATGATATTTTGAGCACATCTAGTAGAAGAGTTTTAGTTTATAGTAATATAACCTATTCAAGTCCCAACTGAACAGGCTGTCTCATATAATGAGCTATGAATGAACTCTACTTGATGGTACAACTACTGATTACTTTAAATTACTCTCCCTAATAGGCTCAATTTCATGGACCAGGAAAAATATCCGAAAGACATGGAATTAGATCAATTCAATAGCCAAGAATAAAAATTCTTTATGAAACAGTTTAGAATTATTGGGAGGCATTCATTTTCAGATCCGTAGGTCTTTGAGTGATGAAAATATATCAAAGAAGGTTCAATATTTGGAGTAAGCATAACAAGGTGGTGGTGGGTGAGGTGGTGGGAAGGGGATTGTTTGATAGTGGAAGGTAAGTCAATGTTTGGGCACATAAGAGTAATCATTATAGCTTCCCCTCTTTCCCTAAGTTTTGGTGTAAACCGAAAATTGCTCTAAAAATTACAATTTTAGTTAAGGACTTTGTATTTCATTTTGTATTCAATTACTAGGTTGAAAACTGTAAACATATGTAGGTTTCAGTACCTAAACTTAATCCTGTTATCTGTATCATATATGTGAATTAACAAGATTTGAAATATCTTCTGAAAATCAAGGATTTATTTTCTCTTTGAAAATATGTGTGTCGATAGCTAGAATCTGGAAACAACCTAGGTGCCGGAGAACAGAGAGGACTGGCTAAAGAAATTGTGGTACATCTACACAATGGAATACTATGCAGCTGTCAGAAAAGATGAAATTATGAAATTTACCTGCAAATGGATGGACTGAAGACTATCAGGCTGAGTGAAATTAGGCAGAAGGAAAAGGACAGATATAGAATGACTGCATTCATTAATGGGATATAAATATATACCAGTGTTTTATGAAGTGTGGGAAATGGTAATGTCAGACTAGAACTCACCATTGAATATACACAGAGACTTAAATGATAAACTCTAAATATCTGCAGGGCTAGCCACAATATGTAAAAGAAGAGGGAGAGAGATGCAGAGACAGAAAGAGAAAGAGAGGAAATGGAGGTACCTGCTATTGAGGCAGCCTGTGAGTGGGCGGGAGGGGGTGTGGGTACATTGGTGGTGGGAATGAGGCACTGGTGGAGGGATGGGTGCTGGAATACTGTATTATCACTATCACTATCATCCCGTTAATCATCTATTTGCTAGAGCGGGCACCAGTAATATCTCCATATGTCCTGTCTCATGCCAGCAGAACCCAAAGGCATCTGCTTGCTCCAGGAACATAAAGAGCCTCAAACCATTATATTAGGTCACGGGAATGACCTAATATGAATGTTACTGGTATTTGGCATATCAAATACTACACGAGCAGCATGCCAGGCTTGCCATGTGGGTGGCATACTGTTGCAGTCACCTCTAAATAAAGCATTTATTGATGAACCGCGCGGCTGCTAACGGCCGCCCGAGCCTGGCTGTGATAGTCTGGTCTGCTGTGTGGAGTTGTAATGAGAGGGAAGTCCGGATGTGGAAAATGGCGGGCCCCATGGAATAAGGGGGCGGGGAGGTCGTCTGGCTTGTTGTGAGGCTCTGCTGGGGTGGCAGGCCAGGGCTAAAAACCGCTATGCCTCCCGGGCTCCTCATGAGCGGCTGGGCCCAGGGAGAGCAAGTAGCAGCTCTGCCCCCATGTCTGAGAGTCTCTGGTTCAGCATACCTGGGCCGGATTGAAAAAAAACTACTGCAGGGTGGGTGTCGATGATCTGGGCTGTGATGGTCTGGTCTGCTGGGTGGAGTTGTGATGAGAGGGAAGTCCGGATGTGGAAAACGGCGGGCCCCATGGAGTAGGGGGTGTTGTCTGGCTTGTTGTGAGGCTCTGCTGGGGTGGCAGGCCAGGGCTAGAACCCGCCATGCCTCCCGGGCTCCTCATGAGCGGCTGGGCCCAGGGAGAGCAAGTAGCAGCTCTGTCCCATGTCTGAGAGTCTGAATACTGCATTACCAAAACCAATTATAAACCACCTTTGTAATTGTATGTCTCATGATGGTATAATAAAAAATTTTTAAAAAAGAGAAAATACGTGTCTTAGAAAGTAAGGATCTGTTAAGTGAAAAGTGGTAAAGAAATATAAAGAGCTAATGCTAAGCATTTCTTGCAAAGAGAACAGGATCTTCAGCTCATATTGCTTTACCATGCAGAAACTTTGAACCACAGCAAAGGAAAAGCCCTTCCTATTGTTGTCTGTGCATAGTTTCCACAGAGAAGCAGGTAAGTAATCAGTGAGTAACAATTACAGACTCTCGTGATCTGGAACAGGGTCTCTATCTTTTGACCTTGTTTCCTTCCTGTCATCCTCCTGTCCTACTGGCTGAGTCCCACTCTGCTCCATGGACCCATTTACAAAGGGTGACTCCTTCGGTATAGCCTCAGGGTCACGTGACCCTGGCTGTGAAATGCTGATCTAGGCAACTATAGATGATTGACAAATCAGTATCTGAACCAAAAGCCTGTTTAAAAAAAAAATCATAGCAGGTCATTTTTGCAAACTATATTACTTAAAATTTAATTTTAACAGCATGTTCAACAAATCATTAAAATAGCTTAATCCATGACAAAAATGGAGTTTTTAAAATTTTCAGCAAAACTGGAAAACTGCCAAACTGTCTTTGGCTCCCCCAAACTCTGGCAATACTCCATTAAACTGAAGCTTGACTTCTCCATCGTCCGATTTCCTGATAATACATATTATCATGGCAATTTACTTCTTTAAAACTGAAAAAAAAAATTTTTCTCTCTACCAAAAGATTTCAATTGTTTTTATCAACTTTCTTTTTTTTAACTTTTGCTAGCAGTTAGTTTTATTTTATTATTTTTTTTTAATATTTTATTATACCACCGTGAGATATACAATTACAAAGATGTTCATGTTTGGGTTTCGGGGTCATACAGTGTTCCAGCACCCATCCCTCCACCAATGCCCACTTGCCACCACCAATGCCCGCAATTCTCTCCCCCTCCCCTAGCCTGCCTCTATGGTAGGTTCTTTATCTATTCTCTCTCTCTCTCTCTCTCTTCCTTCTCTTACACATTGTGTATTGCAAATGTATACATTTAGAGGTTATCATGTGTATCTTTTTGCCTATATTCAATGCTCAGTTCTAGGCTGGCATTATTATTTTTAACAATTATTAGCACACTGTTCCCTTCTCTGTCTTACCTAACCTCTGACTCCCACACATTTGTGGTAGATTCCACCTACTGACAAGAACTCCTGATCCATGTTTTGCTTGAATCTTAGATATTGGTATCATAATATATATGTATATATATTTATATCATGTAAATAAATGCAGTCATTATATATCTATCTATATTTCAATTGCTTTCATCAACTTTTAATGAAAGTTCATAATGAGCACTGAGAAAAGACAATGGGTTCTAAATGTCCTGAGACACTTGAAAAAAAAAAAGCTTTAGCTCCAATTATAACAAGTGAACTGACTGTCTTAACATTTTCAAACCAGTTTAAAACCAAGCTGAGGTCAGGAGAGAGAAGAAAAATAGAGGGGCACAAAGATAAATACATGGGAAGATACCTTTTATTTATTTTTTTAAATTTTTTTATTTTTAAATTACAAAGATATACAATTAAAAAGTTCATATTTGGGTTTTGGTCAAATAGTGTTGCAGCACCCATCCCGCCACCAGTGCCCATCTCCCACCACCAACGTCCCCGGTTCCCTCCCTCCTCCCCCAGCCCTGCTCCATGGCAGGTTCTTGATTTCTTTCCATTTCGGAAGATACCTTTTTAAAGTGCTATATTGTAGCAATTGTAAGTAAGGCATTACAGATTGTCACAGTTATATTTGAATGCAAAGTCATAATCTTTCTTTCTATGATTACTGAAATCAGATAAGTTTCTTTAGGACTGCTGGATTTTTTTCCTTTTTTGTTCTATCAGACAGGACATTACCAAAATCTTGGAACATACAGAAAAGAATATGAGTCTCCAAATCAGGAAATAACAATGTACATTTTAATTTCAAATTCTAGATGAAAGTCTGCAAATGATATTTTGAAATTTTAGAATCTTAGAAGTTGGTTTTACTTATTTTTAGGAGTGCCTGGAGCAATAATACATCAGGTAAGGCATTTGCCTTGCATGTGGCTGACCTAGGTTTGATCCCTGGAATCCCATATGGTCCTCCATATGGGACTACCATGAGTGATTGATTTTTTTTTAATTGAATCACAGTGAGATATAGTTACGGAGTTGTTCATGATTGGGTTTCAGTCATCAATGTTCCATCACCCATCCCTTCACCAGTATCCATTTCCCACCGTCAGTGTCCCCAGTTTCCCTCCTCCCTTACCCTCTCCCTCTCCCGTCTACCTCTATGGCAGACATTCTTCTCTCTCTTTCTCTCACTCTCTCCCTCCCACCTCCTTTAGTGCCTTGTGGTTTGCAATATAGGTACTTAAGTTTATCAGGCCCATCCCTTTTCCTTGACTACAAGAGCATGCTACCTGCACGGCAGAGCCTGGCAAGCTACCAGTGTCGTATTTGATATGCCAAATACCAGTAACAGTTATAGACCTCATTCCCATGACCTGATGGAATGGTTTGAGGCTCTTTCTGTTCCTGGAGCAAAGCAGATGCCCTTGGGCTCTACTTGCATGAGACAGGTCATATGGAGATGTTACTGGTGCCCACTCGAGCAAATCAATGATGAACGGGAAGACAGTGATACAGTAATATTTATAAATTCTGCTAGGAGAATGTAAGAGATAGTAAAAATGCAGAAAAATGTAAAGTCAATTACAGAACTGATGGTACAGTTGATAGACTATATTGGATCCTTACTAGGGACTCTTTAAGAAGAATCTCTGAGAAGATAAAAACACACACATACTTTTTTACATATTAATATCATGATACAAAGTTTGCAATGAGCTTAAGATATGGAGATTAACTGTTCATCATATTTATCCAACTTTACTTTTGCCTCTCAACAACACAAATCTCAAACACTGGTAATAACAATATGCTATTAATTGGCAATCCTAAGAAATTTAAGATTTTCGAGACAAGACTGATTTTGAACAGCTGACATGGTAAATTGTCATAATTAAAATTCAGCAATCTTGCATTTAAGGAAGTTTCTTTTCAGGGAAGCTCAGTTATTCAGAAAACTAAAAGAAATTCACACTTAAATGAGACTCTTCTGTGTGGTAGGTAGAGCTGTCGCAATGTCTGCATAGGGATCCGGGTACATTTTAACATACAGGCTCAACAGAGACTTGACTCCCTAGTCAGAGCTGTTTTCTATCTAGTTCTCAGCCCACACAAATCTGAATCAATATGAAAAGCCAGAGGTGTGCATGCTAAAAACAGAGCAAAATGACAGGCTTGGGGCCCAGACCTATAACACACACACACACAAACACACACACACAAACACACACACACAAACACACACACAAAGCAGCCTCAGATGTTCCAAAGGGAAGAAATTTGGAGGGGGTTGGTATAAAGGCAAGAAATGCAGACTCTGAGCCCATCAGAGTGTATGAGCCACCTGCACAGTCTCAGGACTGCGCATGTCCCTTAACCAATGACAGGGCCACAGCTGGTAGTGGGAGTGTATGACACATCACACATGTATTTTCCTAAACATGACTCTAAGGGAGACTCTCAGACATGGGGCAGAGCTGCTACGTGCTCTCCCTGGGCCCAGCCGCTCATGAGGCACCTGGGAGGCATGGCGGATTCTAGCACTGGCATGCCACCCCAGCAGAGCCTCACAACAAGCCAGACAACACCCCCTACTCCATGGGGCCCGCCATTTTCCACATCCGGACTTCCCTCTTGTCACAACTCCACCCAGCAGACCAGACTATCACAGCCCAGATCATCGACACCCACCCTGCAGCATTTTTTTTTTTTCAACCTGGCCCAGGTATGCTGAACCAGAGACTCTCAGACATGGGGCAGAGCTGCTACGTGCTCTCCCTGTGCACAGCCGCTCATGAGGCACCCGGGAGGCATGGCGGGTTCTAGCCCTGGCCTGCCACCCCAGCAGAGCCTCATAATAAGCCAGACGACCCCCTACTCCATGGGGGCCACCATTTTCCACATCCGGACTTCCCTCTCATCACAACTCCACCCAGCACACCAGACTATCACAGCCCGGCTTGCACGGCCACCAGCGGCCATGCGGTTCATCTATAATTGCTTTATTTAGAGGTGACTACAAGAGTATGCCACCCGCACGGCAAACCTGGCAAGCTGCTCATGTTGTATTTGATATGCCAAATACCAGTAACATTTATATTAGGTCATTCCCATGACCTAATATAATGGTTTGAGGCTCTTTATGTTCCTGGAGCAAGCGGATGCCTTTGGGTTCTGCTAGCATGAGACAGGACATATGGAGATATTACTGGTGCCCGCTCTAGCAAATAGATGATGAACGGGAAGATAGTGATAGATAGTGATAGTGACTCTAAGGGGCCAGCTGGTCAAAGGGGGCAGCACAGAACTACCATGTCAATCTCTGGTCTGGCTCCCAGAACCCCACTGGGTGCGACCCTAATCACTCACCCAGCACTGCGCTGCAGGACCTTATGAAAATAAATACAAGAACCTACATTTGAGAGCTTCCGACCACACTGGCAAACAGGTGTGATGGAAGACACACATATAAAATGTGTAGTTCCTGACGCTGGTAGCCAAGTGAGATGTCACTGTTACAAGTGAAAAACAAAGAAATTTGTATTTTCCTAAGCAGTATCATGTTGTCCACGACCTTACTAGTGCAGTCTCTCACATACTGCTCTGGAACTTTCTTGCATAATTCTGAAGCAAAGACTAAACAGGATAATTAAAACAGCAGCATACTTTAACTATCTTCCTTGAGTAAATTAAATGAACACATGCCTACGAGAAGCAGATTTATATCACAATGATGTAGCTCACAACAGAGCTACAGGATTTATTTCAGAAATTGCTAGTGATGCCTGGAACATAAACTTAAAAATATATGAAGTTAAACAAAAAGATCTATGAAGATTTCTTCTTGAGGCTGACAAAGCACCACCATGATTAAAGGTACAACATGATCTGACTATAGAAATCTAAATATTGATTCTGAGGGTCTTCAGTGATCTGGGGACCATGGACAAAAAAGCAACTTTCCATCCCGCTTCCATGATAAGGCAATTATTTCTATTTTCTCAGAGTAATGGAACACGTTATTATCATCTCTACTCTAGAGGTAGGACACAGGAGCCATTAGGCTAAAGCATTTACTAAAAATGGCCACACCCCGGTGAAGAGTAGTGGCTGAGCCATAGAACACGGGGGCCTCCAGATCCCACCTCGCCCCTCCCTACACAGTACTGAGCTTTCCATGTGACACGTGATGCTGCTGGAGCTGAACAGTGTTGTCACAAGAAAGATAAATAGCATGCAACTCCCGACACAGTGTGTAGCCGTGTGTGAAAGCCACGGTCGGGAATGCAAAACTATGCCACGGCAATAAACAGTGTCTGTCTGTCGAAAAGCTCATGCACCACTCAGGAAGGTAAATTAACTCCTGAAAGATGTATCTGACTAGTTTAGTCATGGTGAAGGAAATTTTAAAGATGATGGATAAATGTTAAACAATATCATATTACAGAATTTTTCTCTCCAGCTTACTAATTGGTGCTGCTGCTGCTACTACTAGCACTACTTCTTCTGGTTTAGACTCATCTGCACTATTTCCAGGCCGGGAGGCTCAAGTTCTACTAGAACCTGATTACTGCAAAGGCTGGCTCAATCGAGAACATATTTCTCCATTTCCCTTTCCCATGAGCTGTCATTCATTTCCACGGGATTTGTGTGCAATGTGAAGGGCAGATACCCTGTGTTCTCATACAAAGAACGGAGAGATACAGGAATGTGATACAGGAACGAATGAAACTTTTCCGAATTCAAGAACATTAAGTCCTCCTACTTCTAAGCCAAGGGTATATGCCAAGTCTTCCTTCTTCCTTTTAAGTGTTTCTTGCTTTTTCCTTCTTCCAGCTTTCTCTTTAGACACTGTTTTCCCAATATGCTATTGGTTTCATTGATCATATTACACAAAATTAAGAGCAAGGCTTGCTTATAATAGGCATTTTTTAATTTTTTTTTAAATCTTATAGGCTTTTACTATAACATGTAAGATAGGCAGATTATTAACCTGCTGATTTGATGTCAGTGTTCTTCCCCATTTTTCTTGTTATATCTAAACTCTATTTCTTTATTTCTTTATTTAATTGAATCACTGTAGGAGAGACCATTACAAAGCTATTCAAGATTGGGTTTTATGAAAGTTTTAGTTATGTGATGAGAACTCATTTCCGCTCGAAAAGAAACCTCAACTACCTCATATATAAAAGAGACAATGCTAAAAATTTGCTGCTAAAAGCTCTATTTTCAGGCTTCAGATCTATTTTATGAAGCTGCACTTGATAAAAGCGCACCCTGAAACGTACAGGTGAGTCAGGGGAGTTCTGTCTTTCACTCATCTTCCGTCCCGAGCTCGCTGGAGACAGCAGTTTAGATCTGTAGTGCTGTGCGCTTCTCAATCCTTTGCCTCGACAAATCTCAGAACCATTTAAATGTCTCATTTACCTTTATGACTCGGACCTCCTATTCTCACCCACATACCAGATCCCATTCAAAGCTTCTCTACAGTGACCCAAATGGACAAGACCTATTACTTCCCTGATTAAAACAGTTCCATGGCTGATGGTCCCGCCAACCATCTCGGTCATCCCACTATGTAAGATTGTTCTTGACATATTCCATGACTATTTCTGCAATTTTATTTCCCACTGACTATCCTGCCTGGTGCCTTCCAGTTAGCACAAGACAGTATGTGGATCACTTATTCGCTACATTCAATTAAATTTCTACAGCGTGCCAGTGACACACAAGCAAAATTGCTGAGCTTAGAAAATCCAGGAGTAAACAAGGCAAGAAGCGCCCCGCCTTTACAGTTCAGGTTAAAAGTTTTAAAAGGTTTCATAGGCCAATTTGGCAGCTCAGTGGCAGAGCACATGCTTCACATGTGTGAGACCCAGGGCTCAATCCCTAGCACCACAAAATAAATACAAATAAAAGGGCTCACACTACTGCTCACAGCACCCAGCCCCTAGTGACTGGAAACCTTCCTTCCCTTTCAGAGTTCAGCTTGGGAGTGCCATCCTCTGTGAAACTCCTCCTGCTGGCCCTATAGCCCAGGGAAAACTGCTCACTCACCTGCACTCAGACATTAATATAGTGTGTACTTAACTCTTTTTGACAATACATTTGCTAACAACCCCAACAAAAATGGTGCTCAAGCAACAGCCGTCTCTTACTCATCTTAGATGAAACAAAAGGACATGAAAACACAGAGATTATAAGGACCCTGGTCTACAACACAGCAGCACTTAATAACTGTCTTGAAATAAAAAAAATTGAAAACATGTTCTGCAAAATTTTCTTTTTCAATTTTTTCAGTTTGTTCTCTAGTGCAAGACCCTTACTGTCAGGAACCAAACAACACCAACTATATTCTGAGCACACAAACATTATAGATAACTTATTTGTCAAATACACTCTGTATTTGACAGATTTATAATTGACGAATTATAAATTGATAATCAATTATAATTTATTATAAATTATAATTATCAATTACAATTGATTATAAATTATCAATTATAATTGATAATTGGATTTATAATTGATAACCACTAGGCCATGGTAGACTGTCATAAGAAAATTGGAACTGACACCAATCAGATTCACAAGCCATAAAAAAGGATGTGTGTGAGAGTGCATATATGTGTGCGTAAGATGACACCTACATAACAAATGCATAATTTAAACCTAAAGCTTAGCAGTTGTATATGGAGACAGAAATATATAAAAATGATAAAACCTTAGAAAGATTTGCTTGTATTGCTAAATCATGGCGTCTAAATTATAGTTTTAATTAGGAATACTAAATAAAAGTATTCCTAATTTTTTAAACTGATTCCTATAGTAGATCATAATATTGTTAACTATAGCAAATGTACAGTATTTTATGATTTCCAAGAACTGTCCTAAGCATGTGCTAATTTATATAACTCTTATATAGACCCATTATATTGCTAAGTAAAATTGAGGAACAGTTAAAAGGTAGAGAGAGATGTTTGTCTAAAGGGGCCAGAGAGACAGTGCAGTAGGTAAGGCATTTTCCTTGCACCCGGCTGACCTGGGTTCATCATCAAAACCCCTCAGCACTGCTGATGTGACCCAGAAAACAACGAAAAAGAAATCATCCTAAGAAAACCCAGCCATTAAATGAAAGAGTTGTAGAACTCAAGAAACCTAGTTCCCAGAGACTTTGTTTATGTTTGTTCATTATAACTTGGTTTGGGGGCTATACTTGGAGGTACGTGCTCAGGGCTTACTCCTGGCTTTGAGCTCACAGGTCACTCTTGGCAGGGCTTGGCATTCTCGGGTGCTGGGGATTGTCAAGCAAGGCAAGCACCCTGTCTGCTGTCCTATCTTTCTCATCCCAGCACCTGTCTGAAACCATAATGCCATTCTGAGTTTTTATTGTTGAGCTATAACAAAAGGCCACAGAGATCCGACAAAAATACATGCCTTCCTATACATACATGCTGTATTTCAGGAATCTTCAACCTTTTTCATGTGGTGATTTCAATTTTATAACTCATTTCTATTTGTTTTGGGGACCACCCCTGATGGTGCTCAGGATTTACTCCTGGCTCTGCACTCAGGGAGTACTCTGGCAGGGCTCAGGGGACCATAGGTAGTGCCCAGGATTGAACCTGGGCTGTCCACATACAAGAGCAGCACCTACTACTGTACAACTGCTCACTTCCCTGTAATTAAACGTTTGAAAGATTATTTACACATGAGACAATCGAGAAGGCCCTGGAAGTTAGAGAGGACTGACTGCCACCAAGCACTCTTTCTGCACTGCTGAGTCTATAAGCACTCTCCGTCACACTGTCTCTACCCTGGGTTCAGAAACTATATGAAAGAAGTCCTTTGAAGTGTCAGCCACCACTGAAAATGACCTTCACAAGAAACCGCCCTCAGAAACCCTCATCAGGACTGAAGTCAGGTACCATGTCTGAAGGAAATACCGTGGTGCATTTCAGCTTTGGCTCGAAAATGCATGGGAGCAAGTAAATGTGGCAGCTTTAATAAAATACTTAAAAGAAAATCCTTATGTGTTACTACTTCATGATTAAGTACCAAAGGAAGGTACATGTTTAAGGAATGACTCAGAATGCAGTTTATAAGAAGTGGTTAGAATCAGAATTATGCTCCAGGAAATCAACAAACATACCATAAAGGGCCTTTGCACTTGTTTTTGAACTCTGGTCTCTGTCCATCTGGGAAAAGATAGGTGATGATCCGTGGCCACTGCAATAAAAAAAAAATGGTCACTGTGCTAGTTTAAAGTCCGACAAAAAGCAATAAAAATTCAAAAATTACCCATAAAAACTCAGTATACCACACTCATCATGCATTTTTATATATTGAATTTTAAACAACTGTGTTTGGCAAAACAAGCCAGAACACGTTTTTTGTGAGCAGCCAAGAAACAACATAAGCCACACTGCCCGAGTTCCCTCTCAGAAGCCAAGTCAGAAACAGCGTCAAGAATAAATTATCACTAGAATAAATTATCTTCTGTTGGGTGCCCATGACCGACATCAGTGATTACTCAACTACTTCTTACTACAATAAACATGAAATGGTGACATGTGAGTGCGACAAAGAAATTATTTACAGATAGCTTAAATTATATACTGTTACATTATAGCTGGAGTCATTAAAGTCATTCCAGTTTTTTACATTAAAAAATGAATCCTTTAAACATAAAAACAGTTGAAGCTGTTTTTTAACAGCTTTAATTTGAAATATAATTTTAAAACATAAAAACATAACATTTTTATCTTTAAAACATAATTTAAAATTCAAAAACACAAAATTTTTATCTTTAAAACATAATTTAAAATTTAAAAACATAAAATTTAGAACACAAACACATTTAAAACATAAAAACAGTTGCAGCTACCAAATTAAATACAAGCAATCAAACTTACTTAATTTGAGACGGGTATATTCCAAAACCAGTAGGATGATTAGGAATATGACCATTCATTGTGGCATTCACTCCTGTGTTCTGAAAAATGAAACATAAATAGATTGAAGCAATAAAAAGGAACCAGATACTTCACACCTCAGTTTGAAAAGTTACTCATGCAACAAGTATATGTCCCCTTCCAAGAAGGAGGCTAGAAATACAAAAATAAGGGTCCCCACCCTCAAGAACTCAGGCAGTAGCAGTACATATGGACAAATGCGCAAAGACCCATTGGCATTAACAGCAGTACGCTGAATCAGTCAACTTCAGTGAGTGAAAGAAAAAACTAAAACACCGTTCTGAATTTCTGTAAAAAATCATGACTAGTCTTTTGAAATGTTAAGTTTATTTCTTTACAAAAGCAATATAGACTCATTAAATGGTTAAACACTTGAAAAAAAGATTTATTTAAAAGTACAAAAGGGGAAAACATAATCCGAGCCCAGATACTCATAAAAGAACACGTTAGTTGCTGACAATTTTCTACCAGCCTTTTTTCCTGCTGCATATTATTTCCTTTCTCCCTTCTTTCCCTTTCTATTCTTTCTTCTACCCTTCTAAGCACAATGGACGAAACCCTCTATATATACTTTAAGCTGTTTGCTGGGTTTATTTACAATACTGCTATTATTTTTTCATGAGAAAACAAGTTTAAAAACTAATACCAGAATTTCACATGGTATAATAAAATAATTAAAAAAAATACATATGGGTTAAAAAATGGCAGATATTTTACTTCAAGAATCATTTTTAATCTATGTCATAAATTGAACATATTTCCTTAAAATAAGATGAGTAAGCATTAGATTTCCTAATGGTCAATGCCCACATCCACTTGTCTTTCTTCTCTCTCTGCTACCCCTGACCTATTTCTGGTCACTCGTAGGGACGAAGTCTTCCTTTGGTTCTGCAGCACTATTCAGGAGTTTGTCTTATTTTTCTGATTTTGCCTCTTTCTACACATAATTCTCTGCCTTTGTAACAACTAAAGAGGTAATTATGATATGTACCAGCTTACACAGTAGACAAAGGGGAAGGAGAGAGAGATTAACAAGTACTGAGTGACAGCAAGGGGCCAGGACCTATCTAGATATGAGCTCTCCAAGGTGAAGAGAGGGGGCATAAACCATCAGTCCAGCCTTTATGAATACAGAGTTTAAAAGACCCACTATAACAGAGGAAACAGAGTTACTCAGGGAGGTATATAACAAGGAAACAACTCAAATTGGAAGTCATCCTTCAGAAGCCCAGCATCACGGGCAAGGGAGACCCTGGATCCAAGCACTGAACAGGCTGGCCAGCTGGCCAAGTATCTTGACTTGACCCGCTGAGTTTTGAAGGCACCCCCAGACGAACTCCCAATATGTAGGGTTCTATATTCCAGCACGTGATCAATTAAACCTAAGAGGTTCAGAAAAAGGCTTTGACAAGTGCCGTGATTTGAGGAAGGTCTGATACCTGACCTAGTTCTTTAAAATGTTAAGATTTATAAAGGTCTTCAAAACTCTTAAGCTAAACTGAAACTCCCAATATTTGAGTCCATATTTGTACACAGTAGGTAAAATAAACTCTAAATTAAGAAGCAAAATATATTCATAACATATTCATAATATATTTTATCTAGCACAAAAATAGTCAGAGCTAAATACTGCATGTATATTCAATTATTTGCATTGCTTATTCCCAATTGTTACAGATTCCCTTCTACTCATTCTTTGCTATAATTAGTGGTCAACTGATTCTCAAGGGAAATATTAATTCCTGATGTGTACTTCTCACTGATTTCAATGATAGAAATATTTCACTATGACCCATTTCAAACTATTAATGCCTCAACAGCAAATTACAAAATTCCTAAATAGTTCACAATTGGCTTTCAAAAGATACCCTAGTATCTTTCGATAGAATATATCATGGTTACACTCTATATTGTAAAATTGATAATGAGTATCCCTATGTCTCTGCATTCCTTGGAAAACCGGTACTAAGAGGCATTTACAGTTAGAGGACACAGGATCTCTGAGACTTCTTTAGAGCACTAGCTAGCCCAGGGAAATCTGTCTCAATTTTCTCATCAGTTAAATAGATATGTCTTTCTACCTACCAATGCTGGGAAAGACCAATTAAGAGAGACGTGCAGGCTTCTTTCAAAGTTATTTTTATGGCTTTTTATGGTATTGTTTTTGCAAAGAAATATACTTTCATGTTAAGTGAAGCATTCAGAGAGAAAAGAACAAATACGGGATGTTCTCACTTATTTGTGATACACAGAGAAACAAGACAGGGAATGAAGGTATCAAATAATGACAAACTTGTGCTGTACTAGAGAAATGGGAATGCCACAGGAAGGCCTGGGCAGTGAGGTGGAGCATGAGGACGCAACCGGTCACAATATGGGTTAGAATAAGGTCAGGGTTTGGGCATTTCGGTGGTGGAGAGCTGAGGCAACTGTACATCAAAACCTTAAAAAAGTCAGCACTGATGGAAGCATTTGACCCAAACAATGATAAGTACATTTTTGAAAAATGAGTTTGTTAAGGAGGTCGGGTTGGGAATTGGAGGAAACCTTGGGTAAAGGGACTCTGTCACAGGTGTGGAACATGGAACGTCTAGAAGTCTATTAGCAGTCTTGTAATTCATGGCACATACAGAAAAAATAATTTGAAAGTACTCTATCAAAACAGTGAGTTAATTCAGTAAATAAAGTAACCCCTGGAGCTTGAGCTAATTTTGATCTAGTTTGTGTTTAAGCCGACAGCAACTGGTCTGAATGAAAAGTGATAGCCATATTATCTCATCTTTTTCATGTTCAATTCTTCACGACAGTCAACTAAGTGCACGGTTTACGTGTTGGGTTGTTGTTTTCGGATCTGTCAGAATAATACAGCATTAGAAGAGGGACTAGAAGGAAGTAATTTGCTGAAGTGAATTCTTTTTTTGTTGTTACACCCGGCAATGCTCAGGGGTAATTCCTGGCTCTTTCGAATGGGATGCTAGGGATCGAACCTGGGTCAGCCACATGCAAGTCAAACGCCCTACCCGCTGGACTATCCGGCCCCTGAAGTGAATTTTAAATATAGAAAGTTTCACATTTGGCAATCATAGCTTCGCTTGTCACCGATGCTTATGCAGCAATATGGAGATTTTGAAATATTTATAAAAAGAAAACACAGGGCATATCATGTAAATGAAATAATTATAAATGTTTGCTTTCCTTTAGACTTTTAAAAGCCCATCCAATGTATCCCTACATAGATCCACTGAAATCACTCAGAAGAACTACAAACTACTACTGAAAGATCAGTCATTTTTAGTAACTGTTAACAGCAACAGCTAATTTTACAGATTAATACCAGTGAATTATAAGAGAAATGATAAATTCCTGGTTTAATTTAAGCACATCAAAACCATAAAGTGCTATTCTCAAAGTGTCTACTATAGTACCTAATATGGGTTACTATGGGGAAATGTCAGTTTTTAAAAGGACAAGTTATTATTGACCTATGTGGTATTAATTATTATGCAAGTTTTCTGTCCGATTGCATAGTTAATCTGCAAATCAACTTCTGAATGAAGAACCAATTTCCATCTCATTTCTTTTCTTATACAAGAAGAAATTGAGCTAGAGAGGAGGTATCAATTTTGCGTTAATCTATATATTAAAACTTTTGAAAACCATGCGGGCAAGCTGGCTTCCAAAAGGATTCAGCACAATCGACCATATCCACATGGTAACCAAGCTCATTGAAGTTTGTAGGGAGTTCAAGATGCCACTCTGTCTCATGTTCATTGATTTACAGAAAGCCTTTGATTCTGTGGAGACCGAAGTGGTCATTGAAACCCTAGCCAAGCAGGGCGTTCAAACCCAATACATCAAAATCCTTTGTGAGCTGTATTACGGATTCACCATTCTAAAAGGAAGTGATCATCCATGTCAAAAGAGGGGTTCGGCAGGGTGATACCATTTCACCAAAACTCTTCAGCACCACCCTCGAGAACATCATGCGACAATTAGAATGGGAAGGAATGGGAGTGAAGATAGATGGTCGCACAACACCACCTCCACTTCACTGATGATATCATTCTAATAATACCAAACATTAGCCAAACTGCACAAATGCTGGCTGACTTCAACCGAGAATGTGGAAAGATAGGTCTACAGCTGAATCTCAACAAAACCATGTTCATGAAAAATGAACTAGTTCCAGAGGCCCCATTCACTCTCAATGGAATAAACATCTCTGAATGCAGCAGTTATGTGTACCTAGGTCGAGAAGTCAACATGATGAACAACCTAAAACCTGAGCTGCGCAGGAGGAAAAGAGTGGCATGGAATGCCTTCAAAAGCATCGAAGAAATAGCTAAAAGGACAAAGAACCTCCAGCTCTGGGCATATCTCTTCGACTCCACTGTTCTCCCTGCATTAACATACACCTCAGAGACCTGGGCCCTACGAAAGCAGGATGAGAATGCTATTCTGCTCTCCCAGAGAGGAATCGAAAGAGCTATGCTTGGAATATCACGCCTCACTCAAGTGAGAGAAGGAATCCGGAGTTCTGACCTCCATTGCTATTCCAGAATTGGGGATGCTGTCTCGTTTGCCAAGGCATCGGAAATCAGATGGGCTGGGCATGTAATGTGATTTGGAGACGAACCTCTAGACTAGAGCCATTACCAACTAGATCCCATGGGATGTCAAAAGATCACATGGCCACCCACCTACAAGATGGTCAGACTTCTTCGTCAAGACCCTGAACAAACAGTTTGAGGCTCTTCGTATTCCTGAAATAACCAGATGCCATTGGCCTACACTGGCACGTGATAGGGTCAAATGGAAACATTACTGGTGCCCGCTGGAGCAAATCGATGAATAACAGGATGTCAAGTGATCAAGTGAAAACCATCATGTGGTGTCTTGAGAGCTTAACATTATGACTAGTTTCTTACATGAGACAGAACCACAGGCAGAGAAAAAAAAAGATGAAAAATATTTCAGTAAGATACACTTCAGAGGACATTTTGAAAGCTGTTTTCCATCTTTATGCAATCTTTGTGATAGCTTTCTATTCTATTTTGCAGGTGAGATAACAGCATCTAATAAGTTAAATCATTTTCCTAGGTGGCAATACAAGAAAACATATTTAGAACCAGAATTTGAATTCCACCTTTTCTGACATAGTCAATTTCACATTCAAGAAACGACACTACTAGTGAAAACCATTGTATAGTTTCCCAGCTTTCAGTTCTTTTTCACTCTGCTTCAACCATAATCTTTCACTTTGTCAAAAATAGTAAATAATCTGCTTTTCTTCAAGTACAAAAATGATCTTACTGATCATTTTAGAGGAGCAAGGATTAGGGAAAGGAGCACTAATTTATCAACAGAGCCACTAATCAGTAATGTTTTGTTTGTTTCTTTCATTTTGGGGCCAGGTCCAGCTCTGCTCAGGTCAGGCTCCTGGCTATATGCTTGGGGGCTGATCACTCCTGGTGATGCTCAGGGGACCATATGCCTATTGAACTGGGACCAACCACATGCCAGCCAAGTGTCTTATCTGTTGTACTATCTCCTTGACCCTCATATTACAGTTTATGTTGGAAGGTATCAGGTAAATCTGGGTTTCTCCCCCTCCCCATTTAATATGTATGAGCAAATTGATGAATAACGGGATTCAAGTGATCAAGTGATCAAGTGAAAAGAAAAGCAAATAATCCAGACCAATTTATGCATGGGATATGCTATTTACATTGGCAGAAAACTCTCAAAAATCCTGCTTTTATATCTAGAAACTGTCTCAACTAAGAAAAAACCCAAGAAACTAATATAAGTGCATGTAGGTAAATATTTGATCAGTGAAAGCTGCTATTCCTTGGGGCCAGAGAAAAGTGCAGTGGTTAAGGTGGTTGTGTTGCACATGGTCAAATCCAGATCAATCCCTGGTACTACCTATGGTCCACTGAGCCCTGCCAGGGGTGGCTGATCCCTAAACACAGAGCCAGAAGCAAGCCCTGAACACAGCTGGGCATGGCCCAAAAACAAAAAATTTGATATTGTGGAAAAGGGAATGAAGTTCAGTGAGGGAAAAAAAGCACCATAATTGCTATGACCAGGCACCTCTTCGCCGACCCTGCAAGCCCACTGAACCACACAACCGTGGTGAGGAACAGTCACAGAAGACTCCAATACATTATGAGATTTCCTTTGTACATGGACTTTGAATACACAATCTTGAATAAAACCTTTTATTAGAATTGGTATCTCCCTGACAGTACTATTTCCATTATTTATTAACAGTGGGCTTACAGACAGACTTATGTAATGGCTGAGATAAGAAATGACACTTAGCAAGGCACATACTTTATAGTGGAAGCTTCGATTCAAAAGTATCCTGTCATACGACTCAGCAGCTAAAGCCAAGGTCCTCCCTCACTGCCTGCATCATCCTTAGATGGTCGTTCACACCATAACATGCAGCTGAGTTCTGAAACTAATCAAATTCTGGGGTTTTATTTTTTTTCTCAATATACTTCCATGTTTTAAAATTATTTTAGATTTAAGGAAATTTGTGAAGGTACCTGAATATCCCAAGCCCACTTCATAGAGTTATCAGTATGGTATACTGGCCACAATTAATAGAGTGATACTAATAGCTGCATATCTTCCTGTCTCATTAGGTTCCTCTGATTATAATCGCTTCTCAGATATGCTTGGTTTTTCATGACTATCTTCATTTCCTAGTGCAGCCATAAGACATGATCACAAACTGAGTGGCTTAAATAACAGACACCTATTCTTTCAATCTGAGAGAGAAAGTCCGAAATCAAGAGTGTTCACCACAGCTGAGTTCTCTGAAGACTGTGAGAGAGAAATACTTCCTTGCCTCCTCCAGTTTATGACTTTCAAGTAGTCTTTGGTTTCTCTTGGGTTACAAATCTACTACTGCTCTGGCTCTGTTTCCATAAGATCCTTTACGCTCAGTAGGTGTCTATGCCCAAATATCTTATGAAGATATCATCTACTGGATTAAGGACTACCCCAATCTGATATGAGAGAGAGAATAAAACTACAAAGTCAATCTTCAATTAAACACTTTTCCAAAGAACACTTTAAAGCAAGTAGAGACAAGCATTCAATGTGTTTATGTAATTACTCCCAAGGGTTAAAACCCACTGATATTCTACAGATCTTAGGGACAAAGTCTCCAAATTAAACTCCACCACAGTATTAAGTTAGTCATTAAATAGTGCAAAACACAAGGGACTGAGGAAATCCGGACCTTCTATGACATTTTTATGGACAAGCATCTTTTTCTCTAGTATGACTCCCTGCTGTATCACCTTGGTATAATGTCACATATCTTAGAAGGCAATTGAATAAAGGGTCCTCCTGTCTGTAGGAACCCAGCTTAATGGGAAGTCATAAAACACTATGTGTAACAAAACTGAAACTCTCACATTCTAATTTTATTATGGTGCATTAAATGGTCACTATAAGAGCTGGACCAGCAGGAATTCCCATCAGCCATGAAGGAGAGTCCCTTTCTCCCCATGTCATGCCAGTCTCTTCCTCCCCATGTCATGCCAGTTGTTCTTGTTCTTTGTGACGTGTGCCAGTCTCTGTGGTGTGAGATGATATCTCATTGTTGTTTTCATTTGCATCTCCCTGATGATTAGTGATGGAGTGATGTAGACCATTTTTATGTGCCTTTTTTATGTGAATTTTTTTAAGGAACTTCCTTTTCATTTCTTCTCCCCATTTTTTTTGATGGACTGGAGGTGTTTTTCGTGTGAAATTCTACCAGTGCCTTATATATCTTGGATATAACCCCTTATCTGATGGGTATTGACAAAACACTATAAATCTAGCTTCCATATGACCCAGCAATACCACTTTGGGAACAGAGCCCAGGGGTGCAAAAACATACAGCAGAAACACCATCTTTACTTGTGTGTTCATTGGAGCACTGTTCACAACAGCCAGAATCTGTAAACAACCCAAGTGCCCAAGAACAAGACAACTGATTAAAAAAACTATGGTACACAATGGAATATACAGCTGCTAGGGAAAAAATGAAACCATGAAGTTCACTTATAAATGAATGGACATGGAGAGTATCTTGCTGAGTGAACTGAAAGAAAGGGACAGACACAAAACGTCTGCACTCATTTGTAGCATATAAGAAACATAATATGAGACTAACACCCACAGACAGCAGAAACAAGAGTCCAGAGGAATGGTCCACAGTTGGAAGCCTGCTTCAAGTGCTGGGGGAGAGGGCAGATGGGATAGAGAAGAGACCACTAGGACAATGATGGTTGGAAGGGATCGCTCTGGATGGGGGGCCATGTGCTGGAAGTGGGTAAAGGGCCAAACACAATGGCCTCTCAGTATCTGTGCTGCAAACCATAATGTGCAGGGCGGGGTGGGGGGTGGAAGGAGAAGGAGAGGGAGAGATTAAAGAAAAGTAGAATAGTGCCCGCCAGAGACAGGCTGGTGGGTGAGTGGTGGAGGGAACCTGGGGACATCGGTGATGGGAAATGTGAACTGCGGATGAATGGGTTTTGGAACACTGTACGACTGAAATCTGATCATCAAAGCTTTTAACTTTGGGTGATCCATTTTATAAAATAAATACACAAATGCTCACTAAAAGTAGCAAATCGTAAAAGCACACTTGTACAGGGAGAGGCAACACTTTAATATTTAACTACTCCTCAGTCACATGATTGCCTTCCTCTACGTTGCCTAGACGTAAGGAGTCTGCCTCACAGTGTACCAAACAGGGACGGGGTTTAGTTCTTCAAATCCAGCTCTTCCCCGGGCTCACAGGATAGGTTAGCATAAGTTAAACTATATTTTTAGAAACAGGTACAACCTACCAAGTGAGATGTGTCACCGTTAAGGAACTAGTCCATAAAGTTATAGGAACTCATTCCTAATGAATGCATTTATAAAAATACAAATATACATCCCTAACCCTTTACATCTAAAGATGCTTAACTGTTAAACTCTAAGAAGGGACTTTTGGTAAAATAATGCAATTCTATTCCAATGAAGGTCAAATACAACTTTCTATATATGCGTATAATATATCCCATCACCCTCAAGCTGCTTTTCAGATTGTTTATAAAGACATGCTACTACTCAGTTTAATCTCATCCTTCCCATCTTTCATACTATTCAGAGGTGAGAGATAAGAGGACAGAAAGGTACTCCAGCTTACCAATCATTATTCACTGTGCAAATCTGTTCCCTTCTCAAAAAACACGGTTTTATAGTTCAAATGCCACTGGGAGAGTTACAGGAGGGCAGGCCTTCGCTAATCGAACATCTGGTCTACTGCTTGGGTATCGCTGTAGCAAGCTCACTGTGTATAACGTCATAAGACAGGGACGGTGGGACTAGACAGATAAGAAAAAGGCCACTCATCATTCTTACCCGTCCCTTTTCCTGTTATTCTGTACCACTCAACATTTTGTCGACAAAGATAAAAATCCATTATTTCAAATAACATTTGAAATAATAATTTCAAATATTATTCTTTACTTATCGCCAAATGATAGACACAGTTGTAATATGTGCTTAGATAGTCATGAAACAATGTATACTCAAAATGGGGAGAAAAATCCCAATATTTATAGATTGCTGAATAGAAAAATAATGGAGAGTTGGTAGGTAACCCTACTAGGAAACGAAATATCTAGGACCTCATCCACTCACAGAAGACCAAGATTAAAATACCTTTCTTGAATATGGGGTTTAGGGAAGGATGGATAAGGAAAGACAGACTTGGGAAAACAGAATATACTCAATGTGAGGAGAGCATGACGGTCTATGAACCTAAGTCTGGACGTGGGGGGTCTAGAGAATAATATCTCACTCAAAGAGGGTGTTGATCAAAGAATGCAAAACAGATCTCAGAAATGTACAGGGAACAGGGGTCAGCAGCAGAAGGACCATTTGTAGCACAATGTGGCAAGGAGAAAGGCAGCGAGCAAGGAAGTGCAGGCTGCTGGGAGGGGACCACGAGTCCCTGACAGCCTTCCTTCCTTCTGCGGTATTTCTTGAGCTGAGCAAGCCAGAAGACTAAAAAAAGAGCAAAGAAAAGCAGCCGTGTGATACACTTAGGAAACCACAAGCAATCACAGATGCTTGTGAAAGTATAAGCACTGACAAATGGAGTGACAGCTGCAAAGAGTAAGTGAGAGGAATCACTTCCGGTTCCAAGAGGCCCAGGGAAGTTACACTGTTGGCTATTCACCTGCCTGGGGGTTGAGTGAGCAAGCAGGGGGCTGAGACATGGATATAGGAGACATGGATATAGGAGACATGGATATAGGAGACATGGATATAGGAGATATGGATATAGGAGATATGGATATCTCCACGGCCAAGGTCAGCAGGGAAGCTCCCTTCACCTTTCTCTTGTATCCTTATTTCCTAGGCCCTCTGCTTAATTCTTAACTGAAGGGAAAGCATATACGTCAGGAACTTCCTGTGAAAAAGCATCAGAAAGATCATCTCTGAAACTTGACATCACTGAAAATGTGCTTACTCCGTCCGCAGGAACAATACCAAGAGTTTGTTATGATTTCTAACTCTATGTTAGAAAGCATTTTTTCACCAGACATCAGAGTCTGCTCTGTCTCCAGTGTTACCGCTGGGAAACCAGGTGCCCGTCAGCCTCTCGGTCAGTTTTCGCTTTCTTTCGGGATCTGTCAACGTTTGAGATCTTTATTTTACCCTGATGTTCTGAAATATCATAAATCAATGTAGGGTTTTTTAAATTATTGTTCTTAAATCATACAGAATTTTCTTTATTTCTTCGCTAAGTATCTTCACATTTACTTCTACTGCTCACAATATGCCATCAAGGCCATATTCTAGTTTTCTCTCCTTTCCTTTTTTTTATTTTCCATTTCCTGCATTTTTATTTGGTTTTCTGAATGTTTTCCTCAGCTTTATCCCCAAATTTTCATTTTTAATGTCTCCTATAAATGATTAATTTTCAGAAACACATATTTGTGCCCAGAGTATCTCTTTTTCTTATAGCAAAAACGCTCCTTTTACTTTCTCTCTGCAGTCTATTCTCTGATCTTTCTGAAACTGATAACATTTAACACTTTCCCCTTGTCTTCCTGTCAATTTCCTTCTTTCCTTGACACACGGAAGCCCAGCCCAAGCCCCAGCCCTGGGGTCTGCTGACTCCCACCTGTGTCTCGAGCCTACTCAAGCCCTTCAGTTCTGCCAGGTATTACCCAACCCCAGCGCCCTTTCCAACTGACATTAAACCTGTCAGTTTTTGCTAGGTGGGGCCTGATTCCTGGAAAAATTGCCTAAAGAGCATGCTGGAGACCCCCTACCATCAGAATCCTCATCTTTTGAAAAAAAACTGGTCTGATTCTTTGAAGAAGAATCTTCCAGGTTTGGGGCCAGAGCAATAGCACAGCGGGAAGGGTGTTTGCCTTACACGTGGCCGACCCGGTTCGATCCCCAGCATCCCATGTGGTCCCCAAGCACTGCCAGGAGTAATTCCTGAGTGAAAAGCCAGGAGTAACCCCTGAGCGTCGCTGAGTGTGACCCAAAAAGAAAAAAAAATGTATCTTCCAATTTTCTACCTGGAGAACCAGATCCCCGTTAGCAATGAATTTCCAAGGGGAGTGAAGAAGTGGGTTGAGGTGTCCCGGTGATTAGTCTGATTAGTCGTTCATGTTATCTGCCTATCTGGCCTTTCGTATGGCCCAGTAAAGAATTCTCCAGTTTACCTTCTCTGCAGAGGAAAACTTGCAGGCTTGCTGGAATGTGGAGAGGCAGCTGGATCTAAGTTCACTCTAAACACAGTCCCATCTAAGCTTTCTATTTTCAGCCTCACCCTAATCGTTCAGTCTTTCTAAGATCCAGGGGTGAAAATCAGGTTGCTTCTCAATGTCTCTCCTTCAGCTTAGGTTTCAGTTTTGTGGACATGAGGGTCAGTTACAACCATTCATGACTTTTTCAGAATCCCTCACAGTGCTCCTGAATTTTTTAAAGCCCGTTACTATCATACCTTTGTTGAAGGAGTAAATTTCATGTATTGCTTAGTTTGCTTTTTTTTTTCTGTAATGTATTTTCATTGTCTAAACATTGACAATTATTTGTTAATAAAAAACCCAGGCAAAAAACTTCAAGTCACCTCTATTATGAACTTGGGAGGTTAAGGTAGACTAAGAAACATGAGTACAAGTTTATAGTAAAAATAAAGCACTAAGGTGGCCAGAGAGAAAGTGGCACAGAAAATAAAGAGATTTCTTTAAGTAAAGTCAGCTGATATTTTGGTAGTGTATGCTTAACTACCGGTTGTTATTGTAACAACAAAGGCTGTTTTCAAATCCCAGAAAAGAAACAGCATTATAAAGTATAAAACTAAGGTAATATCCAGGAAACCAGATACTACTGTTAATTTTTTAAAAGCCTTAGGTATTTTTTCTAAAAATTAATTCAGAGTTTTAAATGCACAATAGTCAGCTGCCTAAATGATATGTAAATATCACCTACTAATTTATTCACTTTAACTATTCAATCTTTTCTCAAAGAGTAGCTCATTTAAATGAGTTGGGTTGGGGGGTATAATTCTTTGAGAGCTAACAAAAACAAGTCACAGATACCTGGACATTAATACGAACATTTCAAGTTGCCTATAAAAGTAGTGTGAAACTTTCTTGAGAGGTTACTTTCACAGTCATAAAATTTAAAGGAAGAAATTAAGTCTCAAGGGAAAACTTTTAATTAAGGCTATTAAATTTCACATCTAAAAGAAAATGTAAGCTTTGATTACAGATAATACTAGCTTTGAAAAATGTCTCCCAAATTGTAACAGTGAAAGTTTGCAAAAATAGCTGTATAATTTCTCATAACACTGAGATCACCCAGAACTAGGATAATATTAGGCATATCTCCCCATAGTTGTAAACACAATAACATTCATTTATTAACAAGCATTTTGGTAAGTTAGCCAGCATAACACCAGCATAACAACCTCAAGTATATTATTTTAATTCTTATATGAGGATATTGCCTCTTATATTATCACCCCATTCTAATGAGGGATCAGATATTGATGAAAGTTACAAGTAAAGGCAATTCAGTAATAAAACCTAGTTAGCTTGTAATGTGTCTCTCAGTAGTAAAACCTACAGTGAATTTGTCACATGTCTAAGACTTGTCAAGTAATGCTTTTAGGGCACTCCTGTATGATACTGCAAGATAAAGCCAGCATTTTGAGTTTGATAGGAAAGAAAATCAACACTAATAAAAATGAAAGTGAACTTTTAATATGATTATTCCAAGACTCACTCAAAAATATTAATGGCCCCTATCAATACCAGTATTCACTTCTTCACCCACTCAACATTTGTCCTACATAAACATTATCTAACCATCAGGGTTTCATTGACTAAAGGCATTATGAAAATGTATTATGTAAACACGTTCAAGTGTAGTAGCTAAGCAAAATACTACTTATTTATTTTAAAAATAGCTGAAGTGTGGCTAGACCAAACAAGAAGCTAAAAGTTTTAAATCATTCCATTTAAATTAGCTCACATTTAAGTGTAAATAGCCACCTATGGCTCTTAGTAACCATGCAGACAAAATATCTTCAGATGTAGAACAATTTACCAGTTAACAGAATAGACAGAGCCCCTGCCTTCGTGACCCTGACCATCAAGGTGCGGGCAGCATGGAAGAGCAAACTGGTAACTGATAAACATAGTATTACAACTCCGTTAATTGCCTAAAAGAGAGAGAGGGCCTAAGATATAAAATCAGCCAGAATTAAATCTAGTCATCGACTTTCCAAAAGTACAAGGCTGAGAGACTCATCCTGAAAATTCCTTTCTGAATTTTCTGGTTTGGAACCCAGGATAAATGCCAAAAGCTCAGGTACCCGGGTCCCTGTGACTGGAATCCCCAGGACTTCTCAAGAGTTGAGATTGTGACCTCCACCCCACTTCCCTGTACTTCCAGAAAGCCCTAGCAATCACACCCACAAACTTCCACTGCCACGTAAGCTCACCTACTGACCTTGTTTCAAAGACTCATAAATAAATCTCCAAAGAGATCAACTAGCGGCAAAAATTCAGACCCCCCATTCCCAGCTGAGACATCTGGACACACTGGAGAAGGGTGAGTCAGAGCCCAAAAGAAAGCCTGGCAGCTGCTCACTCCCATACCCAAAGTCACCGCCATCCTCGGGTCAGACTCCATCACCTCGACCTGAACCTCCAGAGAAATTAACCTGAAGTTGCTGTTTGTGTTGTTGTTTCTGGGACTCAGGATGGGCTACCTCCCCCCACCTCCCTGTACTTCTGGAAGCCCCAGCAGTCATGCCTGCAGCAAGCTGCTACCTGGTTAAAAACTTAACTCCAGTGTACGGCACAGTTAAATATTCTGGATTTCCTGGAGCGCACAGCCACATTCACAACTGCATGATATCTCCAAACTCCACAAACTAACAATGCAGTAGCAGAACAGCAGATTGGATGGGATGTGATACAGAAGCCTACCAATCTCAACTAACAAAAACTTTAACACGGAAGGCTGAACTTGTACGAACATCTTAGTAATTCCTCAGACAAGGTGCCCATGGTGAGATAACAGCAATTTTCACTAATTTTCTTCCAATGAAATATTTTTGATCATTCTGTTAGCAATTTAATACAAACGATACAAAAATAAATCTATTGCAAGCAATATAAAACAAGTAATATTGCTAATATGGTGGCAGGCTTGAGGAGTTGGGAAAATTGGAGATAATGATAGAGGGAAGGTTATAGTGATGGTGGGATTGGTGCCAGAATATTGGAATGTCTGTAACAAATCATCACAAAAACTCTATAAATCACAATGTTTAAATAAGAGTATAGGTGGAAACAACTCAGGGTAAGTAGGAGCTGCAGAGCTAGTACAGCAGATATGTGTTTGCCTTGCACACAGACAACCCAGGTTCGAGTCCATGTGGTCCACTGAGCACTGCCAAGAGTGATTCCTGAGTGTAGAGCCAGGAGTAATCCATGAGCATTGCCAGTGTGACCCCTGAAACTACATAAACAAATAAAAATATCAAGATTCGGGTAATTAATTAACCATAAACAAAATAATAAAACTTTTTCATTGAAACCATTGAAAGTGGTTCCAATGGTACAGGACTAGTATATAGAAAGCCCTCTGTGCAAAGGAATTTATACAAATAATTCTGAACAAGATCATTCCTTATTTTTAAAAAATCATTTTTGAGGTAATAGTCTGAGTTTAAACAACATACAAAAGAATAGGGTAAAACAAGCACAAACTATAAATGAGTAAAATGAGTAAAATGCCATCTATGATATCTTCAAGTTTAAAAGAGTCTTGACATGAAGAATCAGAAAGCGAAAGAAAAAGAACTGAACCACCATTTCTGATGGGCAGAAATAGAATTTTAGTTTTCTACTAGCAACATGTCCACATTGGGGCCTGTGTCAAGTTATAAACCAAAAAATAATTTTTTAAAAATTTTTGGCCAGGAAATTACATTCCTGGACTTCAGCACCTGGAATTGAAATTGAGCAAAACAACTCTCACTGGTGAATTAATAAAGGAAAGGTGTTTAGATCAGTCAGGAAAGGGAGAACCACCAAAAATCTTTACAACTCTGGCTCATATGAGATGGCTTTTGAATCCAAACAAATTCATCTCAACTTAAAAGAAATAAAGAACCTGCCATAGAGGCAGGCTAGGGGAGAGGGAGGAAATCGGGGACATTGGTGGTGGGAAATGGGCACTGGTGGAGGGATGGGTGCTGGAAGACTGTATGACTGAAACCCAAATATAAACATCTTATGAACATCCTTGTAATTGTGTATCTCATGGTGGTATAATAAAATATTAAAAAATTTCATCTCAACTTCCAAAATCAAAATCCATGTCATATGAGCCAGAGTTGTGAAGCTGAATTTGTCTGGAGGCTCTTCGAGGTCAGAAGGAAGAGGCCACTTGAAGAGAAAATTACTGCAGGTGTGGCTATGCCGTATTTGCATGCATTTCTGTTCCCATAGTCCATCTCCCAGCAACTGAGAAAGCGGCTAACGCTGAGGTTGGGGCACCGCAAGCAGTACTGTCTAAAATGCATGGCTTGTGAAAAAAAAAGTTTATTTTAGCATTACAAAATATCCCTCCAAGTTAATGCCAGTTCTTTACTAAATAAGCCGGGTCCCGATTATTCACCAGAATCAATCTCCCCGTAACAAGCCAGGGGACGGGAAAGCAGTGCCCTGGGAGAAGTAACCCGGAGCGAAGCACTATCATGGCAGCCGTTGCTGCAGAGCCGCTCCAGAGCACAGGCAGGTTTCCACCGCACCATGTGTCAGGCACAGTTATAATTGCTTCACATGTATTTAGCTGTTTTTAATTGTAGCAACAACCCCATGAGACAGAAACCATTACTGTCTCACTATATAGATGAGTTAAGCTAAAGGAGTTTGATCACATGCTCAGTATCCAAGGGCTACTAAGTAGCAGATACAGAATAAAATCGACAATATTGCCAGCAAGGAAAGTAATGGATAGAGCTTTTATTTTCACCCTAAATCACAAAGCATATAAACAGAATTAAATGGACTCTGTATATTGCCAATAACTTATAACTACTTATTACAAAGTGGCTTGCAATGAAGAAAGAAAATGAACTGAATTCTGAGTTTTAAGAGGTAAAGGCAGGAAATAATCTATTAAAATAATACAAAGAGGCTATTTTCCCTTTAACTCTTCTGAGAAATATAGTCTCTCAGGAATATCAACAATCAACATAAGAATGCATGTTTTTTTTTTGGGTCACTCCCAGCGATGTTCAGAGGTTACTCCTGGCTCTGCACTCAGGAATTACTCCTAGCAGTACTCGGGGGACTATATGGGATGCCCAGCATCGAACCAAACGCCCTACCCACTGTACTAACGCTCGGGCCCAAACTGTGTTGTTTTCTAGCATAATCTTACTTGATTTTATTGATAGGAAATCTGATAGGGACCAAAAAAAAAGCCTTTCAAGTCATTAAGCTAAATGTCAGATCAGCTTAAAAAACTCTGTACAACAACACTTGATCTGCTTGCTTCCACAGTCTACTTAAATCTGCCCCAAGTTCCGCGTCCCCGTCCAGAGGGCACAGTCTGGGGCCGGAGCGATAGCCCAGCGGGTAGGGCGTTTGCCTTGCACGCGCCAGCTCATGCCGGCCCACGTTTGATCCCTGGCATCCCATATGGTCCCCGAGCACCGCCAGGAGTAATTCCTGAGTGCAGAGCCAGGAGAAACCCCTGAGCATTGCCGGGTATAACCCCCCAAAAAAAAACAAAAGCAGAGGGCACAGTCTTCCTCTGAGCGTGAATCTCTCACGACCTGGCCGCTGTCTACACGTAAAGTGCTTCTCACCATCTTGCCTTCCTGGCACCTTCCCGCTCCCTCCTCCTGCCTTGCTCTCTAGACATCTTGTTTCCCTCCCTCACCTCTCACCTCGTGTGAGCCCTAACACGTCCCACACCACTGACTCAAGACTTGCAGGACATGCCATGAGAAGCCCCCGAGACCCGCGAGAAAAACCCAGAACACCCGACAGTTGCTGCTATTCCTTGCCTTTGCCAACAGTATTCCTTACTCGGTGCCCTTGGATATGTCATTGAAACTCGTGGGCTCCCAATTAGTGCCGATGAAGCTGGAAACTTGGCCATTTCCAAGAGTTCTCTGAGTCTCAGAGTTCAGTGCATCGGCTCGGCAACAAAGGACCGCTCATTATATCAGTGACCCGCTTCCTGTTACATAAATTTGTGGGTACAGACCACCCAGCAGAAACAAAAAGCAGAGGAGAAAAGCATCCTATTTTCCCTCTTGTGGAGGGTGGGGAAATTACATAAGCAATTGAGGACCAGCTGTACATGACTCTCATCCACGCCAAGTCGGCTTGCAAAGAAAGCATGTGACAAGAGGAACTTTGTCCTTTGTTGGAAAAGAGAAAAAAAAAACTCTGCTTCTCCTCCCTGGGAACAGATAGCTCAGAGCAGCATGCTCAAACCAGTAAGTGCACGATGAATTTACAAGGATGTTTATCAGCCCCATGCCGAATCTCAACTGCTGGCACCTTGGAAAGGCCAGTTATGCCACGAGTCACACGGCTGCTCCCCGCCACGCAGGAAATAGGACTGAAAGAGGGGCACAGTCCCGTAGTGACTGGAGAGGCCGGAGCAGAAGAATCAGAGACTCCATCTAGTGAACCCGATGCAACAGGAGAAAAGAGCAGTTATTAGTCCACTAACGCGGGAGGACAGACTCCCAGCGCAGTCTTGACTGCCCGCGGATAACCGCTAACATAGACTGTCCCCTCCAAACAAGCTGACTTAATGACAGTAGCTAAATCCTCAGAAGCCAAGACCGTGGGACTACAGCTCCCCAAGATGAGGGTAAATGTGATCAGAATGCAAAATCCTAGCATCCAAAGAGCACTTTCCAGTTCTCCCCAAATACTGCCTCAGAGAAAGGAAAATGTGTTGGGGTGCTGTTTACAGGGATGCTGGGAACAGTAAAAACTTGCTGAGTCTATTCTTCAGTGCTTCCCGTAGTCTGCAGTCAGTAACAAGAACATCTATGAAGACAGAGAGCTCTGAATGGGAGTCCAGACTCTGCAATCACCCTGTAAACTTGGACAAATCTAATCTGTTTATGCAACTGGAAAATGAGAGCAAGATTAGATGATTATGTGCAAAGGTGGACCACAATCATTTACAGCATCAGCTGCTTTGTCTCCTTACTTGGGGAGCAACAGAAAGATGTTTTCTTTAAATTCCAGCTCTAAAAATTAAATTCACTGAGTAAAAATTAAATTCACTGATGTATTTTCAGTCAGTCAAATATAACTCAAGAGAAATACAGAGTAATCAAAGTGAAGAATATTACCACTGGTATACCCACACATACAATAGGAAATTCTTGATTTTTTCATTCAAGGCCCAGCACAACTGAACCCTAAATAATTTCTACCATCTTCCGTATTCTCTCTAGCACTCCCACCTATGAATCTTTACCGCCCAATCTCTAGTCTAAATCTATTACACACTAATGATAGACTTCTGTTACTACCCTAAATAGTCCCCATACTAATTTATACCTCCCTTCTAGAAGATTTCTCAAATCTTCTCTTTCTACCCCATATTATAATCTTCCATGACCAATTCTATATTAATATCTAGCCAACTGACCATTATTTATTATGGTTAATCGTTTTTAATGTAGAAAAAAAACACTGGTTTGGTCCTTTGCATCTCTCTCAGTTTTGGTGATTAACTAGAAACCTTTGGCAAATGAATTCTTGCACTTAAGTTGTGCTGGGAGGTTTGTACACATATATGATAAAATGATTTCAGAGTCAGGGATATAACTCAAAGTGGGTGGAGTGCATGCTCTGCATGTACAAGGCCCTGAATCCTGTCCTTGGTACCACACGGCCCCAGACACTGTTAGTGTGTCTCTGGTAGCCCCAAAGTGCCAACAGACCCGAGCAGTACCTCACTGTAGTCCCTACCATTGAACTTCTAGGTCTAAAAAGATGTACATCTACACAGTGGAATACTATGCAGCTGTTAGGAAAAATGAAGTTATAAAATTTGCCTATAAATGGATGGACATGGAGAAGATTATGTTGAGCAAAATTAGCCAGGAGAGAGACAGATACAGAATGACTGCATTTATTTGCATAACATAAATATATATGCACATATTATGATACCAATATCCAAAGTCAAGTGAAACATATATCAGGAGGTCTTGTCAAAGGTGGAAATTATCACAAACGTGTGGGATTCAGAGGCTAGGTAAGACAGAAAAATGGAACAGTGTGCTAACAATTGTCGAGGGTACTAATGCCAACTTAGAACTGAGCATTAAATAGAGGCAAAAGGATACATATGACAACCCTTTAATGTATGTTCTGTAATCCATAGTCTGGAGGGGAAGGAAAAGAGAAAGAGAGAGAAAGGGAAAGAAATAAAGAACCTGCCATGGAGGAGGGATGGGGGAGGGGGAGGGAACCGGGGACGTAGGTGGTGGGAGATGGGCACTGGTGGTGGGATGGGTGCTGGAACACTGTATGACCAAAACCCAAATATGAACTTTTTAATAGTATATCTTTGTAATTGTAAAAATAAAAAAATTTAAAAAAAATAAATAAAAGCAAACCAAAAAAAAAAACCCCAATAAACTAGATTCAATGAAAAAAATAAAGAAAATAAGACAAAAAGCCAAAAAAAAAAATAAATAAAAATTTAAAAAAAAAGATGTAGGAGTGAGCCCTAAACTTCCCACCCCAAAAAATCACAAATCTAAATGGATATATGATTACCAATACAAACCTAACAACTACACAACTGACACTTTGGTACAAATGCTTCCTACCTGAAGCAAAATTACTTTGAAAATTAGAAATGGATTAGAAGATCAGAATTTGAAATTTTAAAGAAAGAATTTGCTCAAGTTCCACAGTCATAATGAGCTAAAACTCTCAGTGCTGAGGGAGCAGAATGCCAAGGAAGGTTACTGCTGTTATGTATGTATCAATATGTGTGGTTAAGTATCAATGATGATTTTCACATCTGACCCAAAAAGCAGAACTTTTGGTAAAAGTAAACCTATTTATATCAAGAAGGCTCAGAACTGACTCAGAGGAAAAAGTATTATCCTCTGACTCACCAAGACCACTTCCTGAAACACCCAATGTTTTTCTTGGAAGGAAGTATTATATACAAGTGCCATTTTCTAACACTGATTAGAAATTGAAGTCTCAAACAAAATGAACAAAAGACATTTATTTTCCAAAGTCAACCAGCTTTCCAAAAGAGGTCATTCATAAATATAATATAAACTGGTCATTAAAGAGATGACTTTAAATGCAGTCAACTACAAATAACCCCAGGTGCATCCTATTGAATAAACCATTGACATGCACACATAGCCCTCTTTTAGACCATAATCCCAAAAATGACAAAGCACTTAATGATCAAAATTAACTAACGCCTTTGGCTTCAAAACAGTCACTTTCATTTCAAGGTAATTCTTTTCTCCTTTCAGAATCATTGGTGAGGTAAACAATGATGATTTATGAACAATAAATGCCCGGCATTTTATGTGCAAGTATTATTAAATGCTCTTGGGATGCACAACTAACAATCACAAGTTATGTAGCTACTATTATTTCCTTTATTCTAAGCTGCGTGAACGGAGACACAGAACAGTGTGTCTCACTGTTTTAGTACCTTGTCTAATACCACAGTTAATACTGGTAATATCTCAAACCTAGGCAGGTCAATGTGAAAAACCAATTCTCGGTTTCTATCCTAAATGTGTGTGTCTAGTTTCTAATTCCCACCCCATCATGTGCTGCTAAAATTCAAGCACCATATACATAAGCACATGGGTATACACACATAATTACACACTGACATATAAGGTTAAGTACTATACAGTTACATAACCCATAATGACATTCATGTGTCCTTCTTACACATTAGTCTATAAATTCAAACATGACTGTGATATAAATGGAATTTGAGAACCAATAATACCAAGTCTTAAAACAAGAAGAACAATTACTCGGATAAGCTTTGAAACATTCCACTGTCCAGATGCATTTATGTCAATCTCACTTGTTTTTTAGTTCTAAATCATTGGAAACATCTCACAGAACTATAAAAACACCAAATAATACTGCCCTGCACACAGCCTCTGGGGAAGAAAAATACACATAACATTTCCTTCTTCAAAATAACAAGCAATTAAACTGAATCTTGCTGTTCGTTTCCTCTTGAGTAATCTACAGTGGAAGAAGTTCCAACATCTGACTTTCACACTGTTTTGCTTTCGGTAGAAAGACCATCCTGTAATACACGTCAAGTCAGTTAGTAAGACTTTACTCCTCTCTATAATTGATTCATAGGCACTCTTTATATACTAAATGACTGCATAGTTTGAATCTAAACACTTGAAAAAGAAAATTCTGAGTTATCTAATGAGGTGGAATAAGTATTTGAAAAAGAATCATGGCACCCTGAGCTTCAGATTATTAAGGAATAGTACAAGAAGGCCCATTTATGCCTCTCAGAGGTTAAAAGTCCTCAGAGTTGCAGCCAAGGAAATATAATTCCCAGTGCTGACACCACTCAGAGGTGCTGATGGTTCAGAGAGGTGCTCATGGGAGTCTGCTGGTTCAGTGTGACCTCAGAACCAAGAACATGGTCAAGTGACACAGTGAATGAAATTCTCCCACTGAAATTAACTCTTTCTTTGGAATTGAGCATTTTCACCTTTAGAAATTACTTTTAATCCAGCAACACTTTGGGAGGCAACATTATCTTATTAGCATTTCCATATGAGCTATTAGACATCGTGAGGGGACCGTAGAGCACATAAAAGAAAATCTGGACAACCTTTTTGGAAAAAAGCCAATAGAGAGATGGACAATCCCACTTCCGAGTTTTGATCAGGTAACTATGGCGGCATGTGGGAGGGAAGGCAGGATAGAGTAGAAAGCCAGGTTAACTAATTCAGAGATTCTGTGCAGTTCATTCCCAGATGTATTCTGAAAGAAAAAAAAAACCCAAGACTCTACCGTTTCCCTTAATTTCTTAAACTCCTGAGATCGCCAAACAGAAACAGAAAGATAATTCTGAAGATGGATGGTACTAATGGTTTCATCCCAGTGTGAATATACTTGGTATCACTGAACACTTGAAAATGATTAAAATGGCAAACTTTAATGGCGTGTTTTAACAGAAAAACAACCGAGGAATGATAAACTCTCAAATGTCTTCATAAGGCCATCAGGGAAGGTTGCCTGGTCTGTCGTGGGAGAGTCGGACTCTGCGGTAGCGGCCTCTGAGAGAGGCACAGAGACATGAAAATATCTGGCAAACACACACTGGAACCATCCTTAAAGTCTTGTCTACATGCACAGACAGGTAAGGATGCACTAAGTTTTATTTGCACCAAAATATCATATACTTCAATTTGTTAAAGATCAAGAGATAAAACCCTAATTAACAAAATAAATAAATTGAACTGTTATAAAAAGGAAAAAAGAAAAAGCACTGGTTTAAATTTTCGCCATTTTAAATTTGGAGTCCAGCTCTAATAAACCTCCGAACTGCCTGAAAATAATTTCTTACAGATCCTTCATTTTATCGTTTGTAAAATTGAATAAGGGGTCCACTCTTTCTAGTATATCCAGGAGATAAAGTAAGAGAATGGGTACATAAAGTTACTTCTAAAACATAAAATTATTTGAAACAGAGATGCTCACTAGTAAATCATTCAGCTCATGAAATGAGAGTATTATTTTACATTTTTCTGCAATTTTATTTGTGAATTTACACAATCCAATATCCAAATTTTGAAATATCCACTGAACAAAATAGATCAGTATTCATAAGAAGGTAAACATAGTTTTACATACATGTATATATGTTGAATTATGATATTTATTAAAAGGACTTCCAAGGTCCTTTGGGGCAGAGCTGTTCCTTGTTCTCCCTGTGCACAGCCATTCATGAGGCAGTCGGGAGGCATGGCGGGTTCTAGCCCTGGCCCACCACCTCGGCAGAGCCTCACAACAAGCCAGACCACCACCCCCCCTCACTCCACGGGTGCCGCCATTTTCCACATTTGGACTTCCCTCTCGTCAGAACTCCACCCAGCAGACCAGCCCATTATAGCCCGGCTCGCACAGCAGCTTGCTGCCGCCCGGTTCATCAATAAATGCTTTATTTGGAGGTGTTTAAAAGAGTTTACCTCCTGCTCAGCAAGCCTGGCAAGCTTCTTGTGTTGTATTTGATATGCCAAATTCCAGTAATACTATATTAGGTCATTCCCATGACCTAATATAATGGTTTGAGGCTCTTTATGTTCCTGTAGCAAGCCGATGCCCCTGGCTCTACTGGCATGAGACAGGACATATGGAGATATTACTGGTGCCCGCTCTAGCAAATAGATGATCAACGGGAAGATCGTGATCGTGATTTCCAAGGTCAAACTTTGCAATGAAAGAAGTTTATTCTGATTTTATAGTCAGTCTACTAAGTTACATCAAATATCACTAGCAACTAATATTAAAAATTAATGTTAAGGGGCTGGAACAATAGCCCAGCAGGTAGAACGTTTGCCTTGTATGCGGCCAGCCTGTGCCGGCCTGAGTTCGATCCCGGCATCCCATATGGTCCCCTGAGCACCGCCAGGAGTAATTCCTGAGTGCAGAGCCAGGAGAAACCCCTGAGCATTGCCGGGTGTGACCACAAAAAAAAAAATTGATGTTAAAAAGGACTGTTCAGCCCCAAAAGACAAGGGCCAGAGGAATTACAGCATGTAAGGTGCTTGTCTTGCAGGACCCAACCTGGGTTCAATCCCCCACGTCCACCACAGTCCCTCAAACACCACCAGGAATGTTCCCTCTGCACAGTCAAGAGTAAGCCTTGAGGGCCGGAGCGATAACCCAGCGGGTAGGGCATTTGCCTTGCACGCGGCTGGCCTGTGCCGGCCTGGGTTTGATCCCCAGCATCCCATATGATCCCCGAGCACAGCCAGGAGTAATTCCTGAGTGCAGAGCCAGGAGAAACCCCTGAGCATCGCCGGTGTGACCCAAAAAAAAAAAAAAAAAAAAAGAGTAAGCCTTGAGCTTACTAAGGGTGTGGTCCACCATGTAGATCACTAAACACCACCTCAAAAGGGCAAAGAAACGTATCTATAATTTTAGACTTCCTATTAACTTTGTGTGGGTTTGTTGGGGGAGGGGCTGTCTGTTTGTTTGGGGACAAAGCCAGCGGTACCCAGGGATCACTCCTGGTAGTGCTCCGGGGACCACATGAGAGGTCAGGGACTGAATCTAGGCTACCCCGGTGCAAGGCAAGCACCCTGCCCACTAGACCACCTCTCTAGCAAACCAACTGCTCGTCACAGCAACGAGATCTCCTATTCCTGGAAAGGGCTGAGTAGCACTATCTTGTCAGTAACCGTAACACTTAAGGACTTGTTTAAACGAAACAAAGGAGAGCTTTCCATGGTCAGTGCTACCAGTCCCCTCCCAACACACCTGCTGAATTCCTTATATTATCTCAGCCTGGGAGGAGTCACCTTACTCAGTGATAAGAACAAAACTGACACCTATAGGTCACGTTCCTCATCAATAAGCAACATTACTCTTTTTATTCCTTTTTCTTCTAATTTTTTTTGTTTGTGGACCACATCCAGACAGCAATGGTTCTAGGTGCAAGAGACCATACTTGATGCCGGAATTTGAACCTGGGTTGACCCCATACAAGCCAAGAGCCCTACTATTGCTCCAGACCCTATCTCTCCAGTAATGCTTAGAAAAGCATTACTTTTCTAAGAAAAGAACGATGCCCTCCACTAGAAAATTCACCCTAAATCACATTAAATCTCTGGATCTGATACTACTAAAGTTCACACTTACATAAAATACACAAAGTTATCATTATTAAATTTGCTTTCAGCCAGCTATGCATGTGCTATCTTTCCCACTTATCAGCTAATTCTTAACTCAAGGAGCAACGTTAAAGAACAACCCTGGGTATGTTTTCTTTCCTTCTGTCTCTAACTGCTATTTGTCTTCCAACCTAAACTTATCCTCTTGCCTTCATTGTTGTAAACCTCGATTCACCTATACTTTGTGATGTACATCTTATAAAATTATTCCCTCCATGGCGTCTACAACTTTCGCAGGCTTGGGAAATTTATATCCCTATCTTTCTTCCCTGTCTACTTTCTGAATTCATTACTGTACACCAACAACTAAGGGCAAATCTCCAGTTTTGTTTTTTTTTAAAATAAGGAAGCTCCTCACATAGGAGGTGCTTGGGATGTTAACTCTGCGATCAGAGCTCTCAGCCTATGACGACCCGGAATCGCCTCCCGTGGGCTGCCTCTTTCCATAGACGTGACCATGTTCACATCATCGGATGGACTCAGTAGGACAGTCATTACACCACCTTTAATGAATTGCACTACTTTCCCTGTCCAGATCAGATTCAAAACACTTGATGGTCCTTTGCTGAGCAGCTGGGCTGTATGTGGTCCACAAAGCAACCTGGGATTCTAATCAACCTGTGTGTCATTGAATGTGACCAGGGTGGTGTCAGAAAGGGCAGTAACCATCTTGCAACTCAGATACTCACCGGGCAATGTCCATTCGATAATTCTTGCTTTGTTGGGCTCACCTGGCATAGGAAGGGATTCTGTGCAGAAAGGTGAGCTCCGGTGATAAACCATTCCCCTCCTGCTCTCAGCAGTTAGGTCAGGCAACATGCTCTCCTGGTTTTCCTTGGATTACGCCAAGCTCTATATCCACAAGGCCTAACACACGTTGTCTGGAAGCATTATCCTCTCAGAGAGTCTCTGCCTGCCCAACTCCTGAGTCTCATCTTAACTGTCTCCTCCCCAAGGAATCTGTTTCATGCCATCTTGAAACTGTATTAAAGCTTTATAAACAGACATGCAACAAGATGCGCTTAATATATGCCTCTTAAAAAGTAAACTGCTGTCTGATACACTTTTCAATGAAACTGAATTTTCTATTTTGTACTTTATATTGAAAATATTTTAAGATTCATCCTTCATTTTGATGACTATGAAGTCTTTAATGTGCAACTTGGAATTTTCCATTGTTATATTTTCTTTATATAGCTACAGCAAATATATCCAGAGGTCATTCACATGCAAATTTTGAATAAAAGTATTCAATGTTATGACTAATATTTTATGTGAACAACTTCAGTGTTTCATTTTGAATACTAGTCAAAGGGACTAAAATGTCCATCTCTAATATCAATAAGATATTTCGTTGCTGCTTGGCTTAGGGGTATATCCAATGGTGTTCAGGCTTACTCTGTACAGGGATCACTCCTCGTGGGGCTTAGGGGCCATATTCGGTGCCAGAACCAAAGCACGGTCAGCTGTTTACACAGCGGGCACCTCACTCCTTATGCTATCTCTCCAGTTCTATAAAATTATTATTTTTGGCTTTGGAGTCACACCCAGCAGTACTCAAGATTTTTTGCTGAGAAATTTTCTTCAGCACTTTCATATGCGCAGACTCAAACATAAATCCCACTTCCTATTAATATGGCGTTTTAGACTCACTAACCCTCTATGACCCTAATTCCTTCATTTGTAAAATAAGTATATAATATCTTTCAAGGGAATAAGAAATAAATCTAAATCACATAGACCCCATAAAAAAAGAGAGTAAAGAAATATCAATTTTTTCACACGTGCATGGTGCAGGAGAGAGAGGTAGCCGCAGAAGCAGCCCTCTGTGCAACAGAACACCCGCTCCTGTGACCTACCCTGACTTCCGAAAAGACAAGGCCAGTCTGCTTTGGCTCCCTGGCCAACCCTTCAGGTCAGGGCGACAAACTTTTCATCATCGTGGAAGTTCTAATGTCTGAGGTTTCTGGAGTACCTTTGACGCTCTTCATTTTTGCTTTTCTGAAAACCTACTGAAAATGCCAAATAACGGCTCTTGGCTTCATGAGCAAAACCGCCCCCTGGCCACAGTTTGCTGCCCCGACCTGGAGTCCCAAGCACTCATCAATTCCACTCTGCCTCACTATTAGCTGTATAATTGGCTCTTCAGCTTAACAAACACTGATTAAGCTCTGGCCCCGGGAAGTAAACAGCTAGCTCAAGTAAAAGGAACACATGTCCTGTGAAGAAACGAGCCTCAGCAGGCCCACGGGAGGGTCCCAGTGTCACCCTTCCACCCTTCATCTGGTGTGTCCCAAACCAGCCGCTGATCCAGAGTCACGGCAGAACCGATTTATATGCGTGGCTTCAGACAGGTCTTCAAACAATCCTGTTGAACTGCGCCTTCCGAGGGCTCTTCTAATAGTCCTCTATTAAACTGGTGCTAGCTGAAGCTCCTTTCTGAGAATCAAGATCATTCATAGTGAAACAACCCTGGCCACTGTGTGCCCCTTTTCTTCCTTCAGCACTTACATCCTCTGGGGTTATGAAAGAAGCAGACTAGGCTAAGGCTTGCAGTCAGGAGGACACAATGATCTCTCTGGGATTAGCCACCTTGACGCATTCTTTTGGATTTGACTGAAGCAAGACTGAGACTCACAAACACCTTTGTGGTAAGGATCCTGGCACCCTGGCTGGCCACATCTGGTCATGGACCCTGCACATGGGAGCTTCTCCTTGACCAAGAGTGACCTATACTTACTTTTCACTTTATCATACTAAAAGTGTACCCATGATGATTTCCCCCATTTTTGGTACATGTGTGTTAGGTTCCACAGTGGCACATGAATCTCTCTTCCCAACACAAATATGGATGATCTTTCTTGGGAAAAGGCCAGAACATGCTACCAGTCCAACTTCACTGGACACCACTGCTCTTTCTGAAGCTTTACTACTGCCTGTGCTGGCTTTCCAACCATTTCCAGTAAGTGGATAACAGATTCGATTATTCTTGCGAGCTGGGGCAAAGACACTTAGAGATTCCGGCTGCATAATCTCCATTATCACTACTCACCTTTCAATGCTGATGCTGCGTATTAACTCCCAACAAAATCTTTCTTTATTCCTAATTCAGCTTACTTCCTGATCAGTTATTTTTTCTCCATTACTATGTATAAGGCCCAGGGAGGGAAAAAACAGAAAACAAAAATATCCCCTCTAAGTTAGATTTCAGAATTAGTTTCTGCTACTTCCTGCCTCTGAGTATCTGTGTATGTCTTAGCCTGATTATCAATTTCTAGATCAGAGGGGTTAAAATAACCAGTGAGGGGCCAGAGCGATAGTACAGCAGGGAGGATGTTTGCCTTGGACACAGTTCGAGCCCCAGCATCCCAGATCGTCTCCTAAGCACTGTCAGGAGCAATTCCTCAGTGCAGAGTCAGGAGTTAACCCCTGAACATTGCCAGGTGTGACCCAAAAAGCCAATAGATAGATAGACAGATAGAGAGAGAGAGAGAGAGAGAGAGAGATAGATAGCCAATGATGCTGATTAGTTACATATAAAAGAACAAAACTGGAAGTTATTAATATGTATCTGCAATATATACTACTATTCTACAATGATAAAAGATTCAGAAGTCATATATGATTCGGGCACTAACATTATCATTTATATTTACGAAGTTTATAACACTGGGCAAGTAAACTAACCCCTCTAAGCCACATTCTCCTCATGTATAAAGACAATAATGCCAACTCTATAAATTTTTAATCATATTTACATAATACAGATGAAGAAGATAACACAGTGCCTAGCTCATAGCACATTTTTTGTTAAAAAACAAAACTTAAACATAATTATTATTATTTACGGATAAACTACATGTTTATCCAAGAGGCCACAGGCTCCTCTGTTTACTTCTCGCCCTCACTTGCTCAGTGATCTCCCCACTCAGGTCAACTTATGTCAGGTCAATTCTCCAGGTAAGTTTACGCCCTTTCCAGAGCGACGAACATGCAGCCACCACAACCAACAAATCCAGATAAGAGGCAGACCAGACCCACAACTGCACTGGTGTGCGGCTGCTCTGCGCCACACAACAGACTTAGATAATAATCATGTTTAGCACCAGGTCCTTCCCAGGATCTTGCACATATATACACTGTAATGGTCATTGTAGGTGTAACACACTGGGGTGGCTAATGGGGAATGGGGAATGGTAATGTCAGACTAAAACTCATCATTGAATGTGCACTTAGAAACTTACATGATAAACCATAAATATCTGTATGGCAAGCCACAATGTGTAGGAAGAGAGAGAGAAATACAGAGACAGAGAGAGAGAGACAGGGAGAAAGAAAAGATGCCTGCTATAGAGGCAGGCTGGGGGGTGGGTTGGAGGGAGCATGGGGACATTGGTTATGGGAATGGGGCAATGGTGGAGGGATGGGTGCTGGAACATTGCATGGCGGAGATCCAATTATGAACATCTTTGTAATTGTATATCTCATGGTGGTATAATAAATTTTTTTTAAAGTTTACACCCTTTCAGCAACACTAAAGAAATTGGATTTTTGCTTTTTCATTTTGCTGCTGTGTTACTCCTTATAGAAGCCACTCAATATCTTTCACTGTTGGAAAAGGGAGGAGGAGGAAATGAAGGAAAAATAACAAGGGAACCAAAAGTTCACACTCCATATTTTATCATTAGAAAGTTGTATTGCAATGTGACATATGCATTCTGAAAAATCACGATGTATGCACAATTATAGAATAAAACCACAGGGGTTACAGGGAAATGGGTTAGAAGTTCATTACTCAAAACTCTATGTGTGACACCTGAAATAGAAAAGAATGGCTGATCTTTATGCTATTTTTTTTACATTTTACATATGCAATGGTTAAGAAATAAATTAAAACTGTGACAAAGATGGAGGCCCGAGATATGGGTCAGTGGAAAAGCACATGGCTCCATATATGCGCCCTGGATTCAGTCCCCACACCTAAAAAACACAAACAAGCAAACCAAAAAACTATAATAAAACACTGCACGTCACCTTGGGGGAGAACCCCTGATATTTGCATTTAGAAGTGACTGCCCAAAGGTTCAAAGCACAGTTTGTCTAGGTGACTGTCATTTTCTACATTCACCTATTTCTCACACCGAACTCACACACAGCAGAGGAGAAATTTACGTTAAATTCAAACTGTGTACTAATATCAAATCAGGTAGGAATAATTTTTTTTTATTTTCAAAGTATTACGGCGAAATTGACATTTATTCCTAAACACAGGATAACTGTCCTCTGACTCAGAACTAGTCACTATGTACAAGGTCTGCTGCTCTTCAATTTCCTTTCAGCCCAAAGTCTCCCAGGAAAGATCTATTCTTTCCTTGTCAGATTGTGCCACATGATCAAAAAACACATTTAGCTGCATCAGTGATTGCGACGTCAGCTTTCCTAGCTAGGAATCACCGGGATTAGTCAGTCCGTCATGCCATACTTGATTATATCTCTGATCCTTTCCCCAGTCCCCAGATGTCCATTCCAACAAGCAGCAAAATATCTGGAGGCCAATAACTGACAGTCATGACATTCCATTTATTTGTCTGGGGCCACACCCAGCAGTGCTCATGGCTTTTTCTGGCTCTGTGCTCAGGGACCATTCCTGGCAAACTCGGAGGACCATATGGTGTGCCAGTGGTTGAACCTGGGTTGGCCACACGTGAAGGCAAATCCCCTACCCACTGTACTATTTCTCTGGTCCCCATGACATTCTATTTATTTCATCACAAAATGTTCACTATATCTACTGAACACAAGACAATTAGATCCAAACATCGAAAGTGATCAAGGCTAGATTCAGAATATCACCAGAAGTCTATCAATTTTCTATAGAAGTATAAAATAGTATATAACACATCTAAAAACAACTGCGATGGTACATGAAACAACTGAATAAAAGAACAATAAAATAAGAGATTACTTTTCATTGAAGTCTTTGAAAAAGAAAAATAGGAGTTTAGTGGTGTGATTCATAGACTTTAAGGAGGGAGAGAATTTCTAATTGTGGTAAGAGTAAAGAAAAGAATGGGATATGGGCAACACAAAAAAATAAAGACCTATAAGTCTGGACTATAAAGATGACCATGAATAATGTTAAATACCAGACTATTAATTATATACTCGGGAATGAGAACGCCGCTGGCAATTTTTAAGCAGAAGAGTGCAACATCAATTATGAATGGGCCAAAGAGAGCCCAATAGGTTGTCCCAAATCCTGACTGAATAAGTTAAGAGACTCCATTCAGTGTCCTTGGAAGGCCCGGCCCGAGCAGCAGGAAGACTTCCCTCGGCTACAATTCCAGGCTTTGTGTTCAGGATTGATATTCACAGCTCTACCTAAACGCAAACTGTGTCAGTTACTTTGGCAAATAAATTAGTGAAATAAAAGCTATCTTCAAAATAAGTGAAAACCAAAAAAATGGTGAAAAAAGAATACAAGAATACACCTCAGATGTTTAGAGCTTTCATATAGGATCATATAATTAGGAAGGTTAAATGGAGTGCATCTAAATATCTGACAGGATGTAGCTTTAATACTTAAGAAAATGATGAATATCAAGTTTTCTGAAAGCAAAATAGAAAAATAAAAATCTTTGTAGACAACTATTCATGATACCCAAGACAAATAAATGTATTTAGCTCAGGTTTCACTTTATAAGTATAAATTTTACAAGTTGCTTTAATGTTGTTTATATTGGAAAAAGAAAGTACCACATATGTTTTTAGTCAAATACCACAAGTTTTTCTAAGAATCTGCACACAGATAACGTTTTGTTTTGTTTTGTTTTGTTTTGTTTTGTTTTGTTTTGTTTTGTTTTGTTTTGTTTTGTTTTGTTTTGTGCTCAGGGACTGCTCCAGGCTCTGCACTCAGGGATCATTCCCTGGCACGCGGTCAAGAGACTAGAAGTGGTGTCGGGGACTGAACCTGAGCTGGCACATGCAAAACAAGTGCCCTAAAAGGCCCGGCCCTCTATATTATCTCTCCAACCCCAAAAAATTCTGAAATGAAATTTGTAATAATTTTTGTAAAGCTGAAAAATCTATGTTTACATGTCCAACAAAACCATATACAGAAACATTCTCTAAAATACCAAAGAGGGCAGAGTTGTAGTACAGCGAAGAGGGCATTTGCCTTGCAGGCAGTCAACCTGAGTTGGATCCCCAGCATCCCATATGGTCCCCAGAGCACCACCAGGAGTAATTTCTGAGTTAAGAGCCAGAAGGAACCCCTGAGCATTGTAGGGTGTGACCCAAAAAGCAAATCATCATCATCATCATCATCATCATCATCATCATCATCATCATCATCACTGTATCACTGTCTTCCCATTATTCATCGATTTGTTGGAGCAGGCACCAGTAACATTTCCCTATGTCCTGTCGCAAGCAAGTGTAGCCCAAGGGCATCTGCTCTCTCCAGGGACAGGAAGAGCCTCAAACCATTCTTCAGGTCATGGGAATGAGGTCCATAATTGTTACTGGTTTTGGTATATCAAATAAAACACAGGTAGCTTGCCAGGCTCTTAATAATAATAAATTAAAAATAAATTAAAAATCAAAGAATTTCTTAAATTAGCACTATATTCAGGGTATGTTGTTTTAAAAAATATAATTTCCCATATAATCTACACAAAATATTATATAACCCTAATAACTATTTTTAAAACTCTGAGATAAAATGAGCTGATTTCATGTCCTTGATACTGTATTTTTGTTGTTAGTGTGGTGGAGAGGCCCCTCCCAGCAAGGGGCCTGAGGACACTCCTAGGGATATTCAGCCAATTGGGCCTGCGGGTTCCATGCCAGGGCCTGGCCAAGTCGTGCTGTTCAACACCAGCTGTGCTGGGGTCAGCAGTGTCACATGCAGCTGCGCTGGGCACGAGGACTGGCAGTGCTGACAATCCAACATGGGTCCTTGAGCATGGCCAGGCATGTGCTGCGCTCGGAGCTCGCCCCCGGTCCCAGTATACCCACCTCGCCAAAAGACTGACACATTATCTCACTGAAAAGGTGTTATGAAAACGCTACACAACTTCAGGACTATTTTCACAGGAAATTAATCCAAACAACGCTGCCCAGTTGTCACAGTCATCTCTTATATGTGATTTACTTAACCTGAAGAAACTATTTCCAAATATTTTTACTTAAAGAAAGCAGAAACCTCAGTGAAAACACTCTAAGTAAATTAGGTTTAAGGACATCTACCCTAAGTTCAGAATAAGTGGATCAAAGGGCAAAATTCTTCACATGCTGTTCTCAGAACATATGTGAGATTTACCCTCAATGTGATTTCAGTATTTACCTTGGAATTTGCCCTGTAAAGCTGACCAAAGCTTTGCAGCAAGGTTGGAGCCAGAGCAATGGTAGAGTGGGTAGGGCATTTGCTTTTGCCTGCACCTGACGTGGGTTCTGTCCTCAGCACCCCATATGTTCCCCTGAGCACCTCCTGGAGAGATTTCTGAGTCCAGTGTGGAGATAGGCCATAACACTGCTTGGAATGGCCCCCCCAAAAAAATTGAAAAAAGAAATGGAAAGGGCTATCAATATCAAAGATCCTCACCTATTTATGCTGCAAAAAGTTGCATAAGATCCTGCAATGAACAGTTAAACTGTCAGCTGACAGTGTTCCTTATGTAGCTTCATGTTATTCATATTTAATAAATAACAGACACATCAAAAGAAAAAAATCAACAGAAGCAAGAATGTATTTCAAAAGAATCACACCAGTCATAACCACAGCACCTGAATTCAAGAGTGCTTTTGCTTTTTCAGGGCTAGTAACATAACCATTTATTCTCCAGTACATTGTGAAGCAATATTAGCACTTATTGATTTTGAGTAGAATAAATCTTGACTTTACAGTTAACTACCAGTAACAGAATACCAAGAACCTCCTCCTGAATAGAATTAAATGTAGCAAGAAAAATGTTAAGAGCTACAAAGATCTCCATTTTATATTTAAAGCATAATTTTAAAATTGAGCTTTTTGAAAGAGTTGCTCTACAAAAACTTCCATTAATTGACTGTTTAAACATTTACAAGTTCCATTAATATAGATGGGCTTTAAAAAAAAACTTCAAATACACATACTCACTATATTTTAGGTCCCAAGAAAAATGTTTACACAGAAATTTGGCAGTGTTAAGTCTGGATTCAAAGCCAATAACAACTGAGAAGACTAAACTTGGTCGATAATTACATTTTCATAGTACAACTAACATTACATAAACAATCTAAAGTAGCTAGTATTTAGAAAATAATCACAATATTTTGCATATTAGATTAATTTAAATTTAATTTTAATGTATGAAGCCCTGGGTTCAATCCCAAGAAACTCCTCCAAAAATGTAATTTTAAGAAACATGATAGATTATGTCTAAGCTTTTTACCCTTTTTGCTGTAACTCAGGAGGAAAAAGCATTCTCTTCAGCACTCTGACAGAGAAGAAAGGTTTCTAAATTCCAATCCAATACGCAGAGTCCAGGACACAAAGAGGCAAAATCCTGTGACATCCATTTCACCAAGTTCAGAACCCACTTGGGAAACCAAATGGAAACTGAAAATACTGTCAAAGGACTTTCTGGGAGAAAAGGTATTACTATATATTTCAGGATCTATAAAGGTTCTCTGTAATAACTTTGCCTTTGAGCCTTCTTTAGCAAAGAAAATAATTAATAGCTCCAGCTTACCTAGCCACACAATCCCAGCATGTCGCTCTCCCAGATCTTCCAGGGAATAAGGAGAGGACATTCCTCACTCTCTCTGTGGGAGCCGAATGACCTTTGGCTCATCAGCAGAAAGGGAGGGACTTGCTCAGTTTCTCGGGCCTCCTCAGTTTCGGCATTGTAACAGACTGAACAAAGTCTCTCCTCTGGTTTCTCTAGGGCGTCCACTAAGACTTCCTCTTGGGAAGTAAGTAAACAGCCACTACCACTCGCGCAAAAAAGCAAGCTGTGACTGGCATCAGCAATAAGGACCAACACTGGCGAAGAAAGTACTCTCTGACCTTGACTAAGCCCTGACAAAAACATCCCATTATTAGTCCCATTTAAAAGAGGGGGAACCTGACGAACAGAGGTAATCAGTAACTTAGAATTCTGGGTGCAGAATATGGCGAACTGAAGGGCCGGAGGGATAGCACAGTGGGTAGGGTGTTTGCCTTGCATGCAGATGACCAAGGTTCAATCCTGGGCATCCCATTTGGTCCCCAAGCACTGCCAGGAGTAATTCCTGAGCCAAGAGCCAAGAACAACCCTTTGAGCATTTCCAGGTGTGACCCAAAAAAAAAAAAAAAAAAAGAATATGGTCAACTGAAATACACATAGAAAAGATGAAAGAAAAGAGTCTGACAAAATGAGAAAATGAAATACGTAGGTCTGTCTTGCGAAGAAATCCACTGGTTCTAAACCAAAGTGAAAATGGATGGTCAAAATGGTGAACACAGCAGCAGATATTGCCACCTGGGGCTGCCAAGAGCATCCCTGGGAATTCAGGGAGGAGATGCCCCCCTCAGGAAAAGTTGTGAGAAGGAACGGCTCTCTTGGGGAGCACAGCTAAGTAAAATTTCTGTTCCACATTTCTTTAATACCAGATCCAGACAGGTGAGAGTGTGTGGCAGCCTTGATTCCAAGGCAAATATATAGGGTATAAAGTGGTCCCGTGGCTCTTCTGTGAAACTGCAGTAGCCTATGAAGGCTGCACCCCCTATTTAAAACTGAGACGTCATTGGATCGCTGCTGATGATCCATGAGCAAAGTCAGAAGCAATACTATAACCAGAAATTAAAACCCTCAGAAACAACAGCTTGGAAATGAAAATCTTACTTGAAGAGAAATCTAAGGAAATAAAATTGAACATTGGACAAGTGATATCCCTAGAGCATCTGGGAGAAAACAAACATGAAACCACTTTAAAGAAACTCCATGAGCAAGGTTATCGGGAACAGTTCTACATTAGTAAAAACAAAATAAAACTAAACATTATCAACAACAAACCTCCACTGAAGATAAGTTTATAATTTGGAAATAAAATAAGTGAGAAAATTTGGATATTGGTAATATAAAAAAATTATGTGAGAAAATTTAGATATTGGTAGTATTATAACAAATCGATGAAGACAACCCCAAACTTATAAACGTTAAAGAGATGGATAAAGAAACTAGCATTATTATAAGTATGGGGAACTGAATAAGACAAGTAGATTTTACCAAAACCAAAAAAAGAATTTATCAGCATAGGTACAGTCATTTATCTGCATAGCACACCCAGATTACTGAACTTGTTTCCTTAACTTTTAACGAAAGCTTCCATCACTATGGGGAGGGACCAAGAGATAGCCAGTGAAGAGCAAGCTTGCCTTGTATAGGGCCAACCCGGTTTAATCTCTGGCATCATATAAGGTCCCCAAGTTCTGCCAAAAGTAATGCCTGAGCACAGAACCAGGAGTAAACTCTGAGGACCATCAAGCGTAGGTCAAAAACATAACAAAACAACTGCCATGGAGGAGGGCTGGGGGAAGGGGGGAACCGGGGACGTTGGTGGTGGGAGATGGGCACTGGTGGCGGGATGGGTGCTGCTACACTGTATGACCAAAACCCAAATATGAACTTTTTAATTGTATATCTTTGTAATTGTAAAAATAAAAAAAAATTTAAAAAAAAATAAAAAAAATAAAAAGAGAAAAAAAGAAAAAAATAGAGGTAGCTCAGAACCTGAGAGCTAGGACAGTAGGTAGGGAACTTGCTTTTCAAGTGGCAAACCTGGGTTCAATCCCCAACATCCCATAGTGCCCTAAGCCCTGCCTGGGGGGATCCCTGAACACAGACCAGGAGTAAGCTGTGAGCACCACTGGGTATGGCAGAAAACTAACATGTCATTCTATGTCTCTTTCCTTCTGACTAAGCAAAACACCTGAATAATCAAGTAGACAAAAAATTCCTCCTGGAGAGAGAGGGAGAGGAGAGGAGATAAAGAACCTGCCATTTAGGCAGGATGTGGGAGGGGGAGGGAATTGGGGACATGGGTGGTGGCTGAGGGGCACTGGTGGAGGGCGGGGTGCTGGAACACTGTGTGACCGAAACCCCCCAAGCGTGAACAACGTTGTAATTGTATATCTCACGGTGGTATAATAAAATGTTTAAAAAAAAATAAAATAAAGGATTTAAAGACCTGTTAGAAAAGCAATTACCAATGCCATAATATCTGCCAGGGCTAATTTCCCAACTTTTCTTTTCTCCCATCTCGCAAGCTCCCAACCATTTTCCCCTAGGAATGCTTATTTCTGAAATTCTGACCGTGTGCCAGGCCATTCCGAAGCACCTCTCCCACCGTGCAGATGGGAGTCGGGGCAGGGAAAAGGCTCAAGTGCAAACGCGGATACCTCTCAGTTTGACCCACAGAACAGCAGGCCCGCGTCCCCCAAGAACCAAGCAGCTGAGCCCTGGGCACGACATCGGCTGGAGGACACACTGTAGCTGAGCACAGACAGTGCGGACGGCACCAACAAGTCAGGCCCTCCGGCAGGTGGAGCATCACCACGGGGCTTGGGTCCCCTTCAAAAATGGGGAAAACAGATGGGAGTGGCAACTTGAGCGCCCCCATTACCGCCTTTAGAGAACTGAAAGAGTGTGTCCCTCAGCCGCTGAGTAGGGCCAGCCGGAGCCTCCATGATCAGCTCTCTGAAGAATGGCCATGGCTCTACAGCCTGACGGAAAAGCAAGTGCTCCCGCCTCAGCCAGCCAATGGTCAGCGCAAGACCGGGCCTCCCCACAGCTGAGGACCAGGTGAAGGGGCTTCCAACCTTGAGAGCAGCCCTCGGCCCAGCTCTACGCCAAGACCCCCGCAGCCTGACTACACCGAGACCGCCCCAGCCTGACTTACCCTGGCCCGCACTGGTGGTTTCCCTTCTCCCACGGAGGCTGATTCCAAGGACACTTTTTTTTTTTTTTTTACAATTACAAAGATATACAATTAAAAAGTTCATGTTTGGGTTTTGGTCATACAGTGTTCCAGCACCCATCCCTCCACCAGTGCCCATCTCCCACCACCAACGTCCCCCAGTTCCCTCCCCCTCCCCCAGCCCTCCTCCATGGCAGGTTCTTTATTTCTTTCCCTTTCTCTCTCTTTCTCTTTCCTTCCCCTCCAGACTATGGATTACAGAACATACATTAAAGGGTTGTCATGTGTATCCTTTTGCAAGGACACTTTCTAATAAACTTCCTGCACACGAATTCCCCTCTCCGAGTCTGTGTCCTGGGAAACCCGCCATGAGACAGAAGGGCATCAGAGGCCAGATATGGGGCAGTGCTAACAAGAGAGTGAAAGAAATAATAAAGCTTTGACTCCGTGGGGAGAACCGTAGAAAGCGCTCAGCGAATCTCCCCGGTGAGATGAGCGGGAAGAATGTGATCGCCCAACGCAAGCCCAACACTGTGACTTATTGCGGAACTTGAGAGCCCAAAAAGACCTTCGAGAATATCACAATTTTCCAACTCCTGTTATTCTTAAAATAATAGCTCTGAGGTCCAAGGGTCTGTGAAATGCCCAAAACATTGTTAGGAAATAGAATTATTTATTCTTCTAAAAGAGTCACTTCTCCAATAATAACTTAATTGGTACCAATATCCTCCTGCTGAATCTTAATAAACTCTTTAGTTCTGAATCATTCCGAGAGTTTTTAATGATAGTTTTCAGTAAAGGCTAACCTGGTACATGCTGACTAATCCTTGTTCAGAATACTCATAAAAGCGACACTGACTAAAACCATCATCATTCCTAAGCACGCTCATAGGTTCGGGATGTGCACTGGTTCCCTTACACATCCTAGGCAGGGCGTTTACCAGATGTTGCAACAAGATACTTCCATGTTTGGAATATGACTGCACAATTTAAAGGAAGTTGGAAACTGCACATACGCACATGCACCTGCCCACATGCAACATCTCCTGGTAATATGGCCCTACATTACACACTTCGCCCACAGACAAAGAGGCACAGGTAGAAAGACTACAGAAACCCTATCAGCTAAGGTCACGGAAGTCAAAGGATATGAGGGCACTTACATAAACTGTGAGGACAGTCGAGCAGAATGGAGCAACAGCGTCGCTATCCACTCATCTTGGACATATAAGCAGAATCTTACTCTCAGTTCCTGCATAATTCAACCTCACTTCCTCAGTGCCCCAACTCCACTCCTCCCAAAGACTCACTTTCTGCTTTGTCTTCACCAACCCAACCCTTCTCCTTCTTTACTTCGATGGAAGTTAAGACAGCAGAATGCCATTAATTTGGTAAAATTATAAATAAGTATCTAAGACAAACTCTGAACTATGTCTTGTTAAATCCCAACTAAATGAAAATTTATTCCCCTGGCAAAATTCAGCTGGGCAGATGAACACCTAAATGCTTAAACCATTTAGAGAAGGAATAGGAGATACAATCAAATTCATCCTTTGGAGAGAACAAGTGTAGCTACTGATGGGGCCCACAAGAGTAAAAGAGGCAGGCGAATAAGGGGGAAGCCCTAAACTCGTTACGCAGACCAGGCAAGCACCCTCCCCATGGTACTATCTCTCTGGTTCAGATTACAGTTTTATAAATGTCGTTTTCAACCTAGGAATCACTGAACCACGCCAATAAGTCATGATCTTATTTGGCAATTTCAATCAAGAAGCCAACAACAGATTGTGGTGAGGAATTTCAGCACTTTGGTGGTGGAAGTTGGGAGACAATCTACTTTTGAGGAGGTGAGAAAAAAAAAATCACTCCTGAAAAATAAAAAGAGGAAAACAGAGAACAAAACTGGATAACCTGAAGGAAAACAGACTGCTCTTGTCTATTCATGAATGAAATTGAAAATAGATTATTGAGGGTCGGAGTGATAGTACAGCGAGTAGGGTGCTTGCCTTCCACAGTTACTCATATTCAACCCCTCACCCTATACAGCCCCCAAGTCCACCAGGAGTAACTCCTGAGTGCAGAATCAGATGTAACCCGAGTACCAAAAAGCAAGCAAACCAAACTGTAGAGTGTAAAACTTGAGCAGTAGGAGATCCACACAACGTCAGCCAGTAAAGAACTCAGTGAGTAATTTGAGCATATAACTTAACCTTTCTAAGCCTCATTTTTTGTAACAAGATAAGTAAGACAACGTTCTAAAATCAAAATCAGATTCCCTTATGTTTTCTTACTTCAAATCTAAAGAAAAAATTTACTTGCTTTGATTTTGGGTCTCTTTACCCTTTTAACATAAAATGATGAATTATAGACCTCATTCCCATGATCTGATGGAATGGTTTGAGGCTCTTTATGTTCCTGGAGCAAGCAGGTGCCCTTGGGCTCTACTTGCATGAGACAGGACATATGGAGGTTACTGTGCCCGCTCGAGCAAATCGATGATGAACGGGAAGACAGTGATTCAGAGTGATAACTTTTCATAAAAAAGAAAACTACTAAGGAGACAGAAAACTTAGTTAAAAATGAGGGGGAAGTCAGTAGTTGCTATGAGGATGCATATAAATTCACGCCATAACACTTTTTATAAAACCACACTTTTTATTTAGCCTCTAGTTTCTAGGAAAAATTCTCTATTTAAACCTAGACTCAGGGCTGGCACAGTGGGCAGCACGGTGGGCAAAGTGACAGGCTGGGGTTTGATTCCCAGCATCCTATACAGTCTGTTGAGCACCAACCAGGAGTAATTCCTGAGTACAAGCCAGCAGTAACCCGAGTATTCCCAGATGTGACCCAAAAAACAACAAAACCCAAAGCAAAACAAAAATATAGACTGCTGAAACATAACAAGTACAAAGAATTTCTGAGTGACAGGAAAAGAAAAGTTCTTGGCATATAGCACCACCAGGTCACACCTCTTTAAAATTCACTTAGTGCTTCTGCATGTCACCTAACTGTTGGCACTCTGGGTAATTTATTGATGAAAACAGATTTTAAAAAACTGACAGCATTTATGTTATATCTAAAACACCATTTATAAACCTAGAATGGGATCTCCCCAAAGCAGTCCTTACCACAAAATGCTAGACTCAAACACAAGTCATCAGACTATGGTAGCATATTCCAATCACGAGTGCTCTGGGATTCCTGAGTATCATCCGGAGAGAGATGTTATTTAATATGAAAGCACCAACCTTCTGAGATTAAGCCTGCCAGCAAATGACCAGATTTGATAAAGACTAGGGACAACTTCTACCTATAATCATGTGCTAGAGCACTGGGAAGGAAGAAAGGAAGGAGGGAAGGGAAGAGGCAGGTCAGGAACTAGAGGAAGTGCATTGTGAACGCTGGGGTGCTCTATCTGATCAGTTATTTGAAAGGCCAATGCTTGATTCCAAAGTATGACCTCTGGAACGATCCCAAAGACTAATCATATGTACATTTTAATGAGCTAAAATGGAGTTGGCAGCCTGGAAAAATTAACCAGGAAATATCATAATAAACAGAATAAAATGCCTGTTTGCAGAATAGCCATTTGGAAAAAGCTGTATACAGAGCTATTAAAATGATAATGCCCGTGTCAGCTTTTAAAAATAAAATCTGGAGTGAAATTTTCACATCGAATAATCCTTGAAGTTTGTATGCTACGAATAAACAGAAGAGGCTTAGGTAGACAAGACTAAAAGCACACAAAGGCATGTGATGTACAGGAAAGTCATTTCAGCAACACTTTGACCTGATCTCAAGCTGAATGCCAGCCAGACTGACATTAAACTACCAGAAAACAAAGCAGTTTACCAAGTGACTTAATTCCTTTAATTATCACCTGGCTACCATTTGCCTAGACAGCAGAACTTAGCAAGAGCCTCTGGTTGAGAAGCATTCACACAATGGTTGGGTGAATCCCTCTCAAACTATTTTTGGTTTTTTGGTAGAAATCTGGGCTCTCCAAAGCAATTCTTGATCTTCTTAGAGTACAGCTTCAAAAACTGGCAACAATGTCTAATACTTGATCATCTAATCCCTTATCTTTCTGACATGGGGCTATAAAAAGATTAGGTCAACCTTAGTTTTTGGGTTTTTGGGCCCCGCTAAGCAATGTTTCAGGGGTAACTCCTGGCTCTGGACTCAGGAATTACTCCTGGCAGTGCTCAAGGGACCATGTGGGATAGTGGGGATCAAACTGGGTCAGCTGTGTGCAAGGCAACCTACCTTACCCACTATACTTTCTCTTTAGCCCCTAGAACAACCTTGTAATGAATGAGATGGTATACGGTGGTTAAAAGAGCCACGGATATAATGCCAGACTAGAATTGAGCACTGAATGTAACGTATGGCAAGCCACAACATGGAATAGAAGAGAGAGAGGGGAGAAAGAGAGAAAAAAAGAGAGAGAGAAGAGGAGGAAAAGTATCTGCTATAAGGCTGGGGACGGTGGGGGAATGTGGGGACACTGGTGGTGGAAAATGTGCACAGGTGGAGGGAGGGGTACTGGAACACTGTATGACTGAAACCCAATCATGAACATCTTTGTAATTGTATACCTCACAGTGGTATAATAAAATAAAATTTAAAAAGAGCCATGATATTTAAAACCATGATACCCACCAACCTCACCAGGACAATTACATGATCTTAATCAAATCATTTATATTGGCAATAGAATATAACTGCTAAGAGTTGGGTTCATAAGCAAGATAAGTTCAAGCAACAGTCTTTTTACAGCAGTAACACTTTAGCCAAATTACTAAGTCTGGTTGCTTGCATATGAAATGAAAATTTTAGTATATACTAAAAGTTATATATATGAAGTATTTTATAGGGAGCAAATGAGATAATGCATATAAAGTACATAGCGGAGCACCTGATTAACTGTAAGTAATAAATGATGGCTTTAAAACACCACCATTCCTGAGTTTTAATTACTTTTTAAGATATTTGCCTTGGAAACTAAAATGGTGTGCCTTAGAATAATTTCCTGTTTGATTCTGTGTTTAAATCAGGCAGATTGCTAACAACAACAACAAAAAAAAAACCCACAAGTTCTTAATATTAAAAGAGCTAAGTTTCCTCCAACCTTTTATATTTGTCTTTTAAACAGGTTTTATTTTTAACTTTGGTTAAATAGATGATTACAAATTATTTCAAAATTATCTATAACCTTACTGATTTGTAAGTCTAAACCTTTTTATTTTAAGCAAAACCCCCAAATCAAATTCTAAATATTTTCTTTACCTCAAATTAATGTAGAGGTTTCCTAGAAGGGCCCTAAAAAATTTTCACCCTGTGAAAAGAGATTTTAAAATATGTGAGCTGATCTGGTGTGTTAAATAAGAAGGGCAGCACTGTCAAATAGCGGCAAACTCTAATCAGTTATGTTATACACTACATGTGGATAGATCATATTAGCTATTTTGCCACTCTAGAAATTGTATTAATTTAATAGATATTTGTCAGTACTCTGTACAGTTATTACTAAAAACTGTTGTAAGTCAGAGTTGTAACTAAATGTCTTTATCTTACCCTTAGGCTTTTTGCCCTATAATAGGACACAACTGTAGGCACTGGCCATGCTCCCGAGGTGTGAGGTGCATAGCATCAGATGTGACCAAACCTTATAAACTGTAATTGGCTTAAGTGAGAGACGGATTATAAAGATCCCCTCTCAAAAACCATTCCGGGATCCTGCCTACAAGGCATAAGAAAGGCTGTTTCTAGGCAGACCCCAAAATCTTGCCATATTTTGCAGGATCTCAAGAAAAGTGAAATTTACTAAAGTCCGTAAGAACTTTTAGGAAGTTACTGGTTTGAGGTCTCAACCAAGCAGGGTTAAGTTCGAACCCACTACTTCCCAACATAGGCTATGCCAAGAGATTCTCTTTCTTTCATTCTCTCTTTTCTCTGCACAGAGGGCGGCAGCCAAAATCTGCTTGGGAACCTGAGTTCTAATCTGACGCTCATTAGTCCAAGTTCCTCCACAGCACTTGTATGGTCCATTACTATTCTTGTATGGTCCATTACTACACTGTAGTGCTGTAAATAATTAGGCTAAGTTTAATGACAGTGGACTCACTCCTCAAACACATCAGCTGTGCTTATATTGTAGTTGGCGGAAATAGGAGAAAGACAGACAAAACTTGTTGCCATGGAAATAAATGTCCAGTACATCCAGTGGGGATTAAATTCCAGTCCCATCCATGGCTCTTAAGGTTCTCTTATCTACCTGTACAAAAGTATAGACCCTGAATTCTCTGAACCTCCTCCAGTATTTGGGCACAATTCTCCAAATTAACATTTCTCCTTTTCCCTTTCTGACCTGAAACATTAAGCATGAAAACCGCCTCCTTCCCAAAGCCCTGCACCTGGAGACTGAACAGCAAGAAACTCCCACGAGCGCTCGTGTGTATACAACCTGCATCCCTGGTGCTGACGGAGTCTCAGGAAAGTCGCAGAACACCCGGCAACATCACTGAGCCCTTCAACCCTTGGTCCCTTTGAAAATGCTCAGAGTCCAACACCTACAAATACTGTCCTCCCACGGCCCTCCAGAAGAGGAGACAGAGTTTACAGCATTTTTAATCAACAGTAACCTGTTTTATCCTGTGTTTCCACAGAAATGTTCAAGAGTGAGAAACCGATGCACTGAGTTACGGGCAAATCTACTGTTTCTAGACTTGTCAGAGTGGGTGAGGTAAGATTTTGACAGGGGGATGAATAAGAGGATCAGGACAGGACACACACACACACACACACACACACACACACACATATACAGACAGACAGACACACACACACACACATCCCAGTGTGGTACTTGTCATATCAAATATTCTAAGATGAAGGAATTTGAGAAAAGATCAGAAATGGGCTGGGCCCCTCTGATCTGATCCCCAGCCCCTTGCCCCGGAAACAGATTCCAAAACTCTCAGGTGAGAGATTCCTTCATGCCCGGAGAGGAGCATCTTTATCCCTAAGGACAGAGAAACAGCCTGCTGTAGCCCCTCCCGACTTTTCCTTCTTGACCTTCACTCTCCTCACCTAGCAGTGCAGTACTTAGGATTGTCCACTCACTCCCGGGTGGCAGTCAGCTCAATGGGCTACACAAGGTTTACATGCAGGAAATTTGATCCATGGCACTCCATAGTCCCTTGAGCAATGCCAGGAGTAACAAGGGGTAAACCCTGAGCACTGAACCAGAAGCAGCCCCTGAGACAACTGGGTCAGGCAAAAACTAAACACAAAAACAGACTATAAAAGCGACTGTCTGCACCTTCTCAAGTGGAGTGAGTAGCATAAGAATACTGAGGTCTGTCTTCAACGTGGAGGCTCCCCCTCGTCACAGAACACTTGAATTGAACAGGAACGCAGCCCGTTGCTCAATCTTTTCAGATTATTTAGCATCTCGTCACATAACACTTGATTCAAATGGGAACGCAGCCCCTGCTACTCAATCTTTTCAGATTATTTAGCAGATCCAGCCAGGAGAAGCAAAGTGGGTGAGAGAAATGCTTTGCCTCCCCTTCACTCCACAGATGTCATTCTCTCACACTCACACTCACACACACACAAACACACAAACCTCATTCATTTGTTTTAAAAATCTATCCAATTTGACAGAGAAAAAAAATTTTCACTTCTCTTCCTAACACTGATAGATTTTTTCTTTAAAGCCATTTCCCTTTAACATTATAAAGTATTCTTGCTGCACTTTCATCCTTTTTCTCCTGTATCAATAGAACTACTGTTAACTATCAGCATAAATTTTATTGTGCATATATAGGCTACAAATATAAAAATTTAAACTTATTCTATGTCTAAGCTTATACTCTCAGAAAGAAACAAATGTAGTTCAACAGCAGGCAGTGTCCCATGTTAAAACCTCAAAGGTTTGTCTTTGATGCATGTGGCAATTGATCCTACCTAAATGTGTGTTTGTTTACAGCTCGGGAGGCACCCACTGCTGTGGGCTACTCCTGGCTATATGCTCAGAGTTATTCTGGGTAGTGCTCAGGGGACCATATGTGGTATAAGGTATTGAATCAGGATCAGTCAAATGCACGGCAAAAAAGAATTAACCTCAGTTCTCTCTCTCCAGCCCCCTAATTATTTTTCACCCAAAGACAAAGTGCCTTATTGACCAACTTCCAAGAAAGTCCTTCTATATTATGCCTTGCTTTCCTGTAGCCAAAACAGTATGTCTGAATTTTTTACTGTGAGCCTGGAATTCTGTTTAAGATGACCGAATAGATTGACTATACTAGTGCTGATGCCTCCCTCCACAGGAAGGATGTCTACTGACATTCTTTATTTCTTATCAACTCCATTATTGTAGCAATGACATAAAAATTCTGTGGCTTAACAGGAAATCAGAATAGCAACCAATCAGTCAATCCCTCATGAACTCTGAGAACTTGAGACGAAAGATAATCTTTATCTCAGACTACAAGAATACATTTTGCACAGTGTACTGCTACCCAAAGTTTCCATTAATTCACTTTCAACAGGAGCCAGGGGTTGGTACAGGGGTTGGACCTTGGTTTGATACCCCAGTTGGAACCACAGGGCCCAAAGATCACCAGAGTCTCAGGCCTAAGTTAGATGAGAATTTCCAGAAAGGGTCCCAGAACCTTCTGAGCACTGTTTGGGATCTCCCTCACCCCCAATGACTCCAACGTTAGGAAAGATTACTTTTCAGAGAGAACATAGTCACTTTTCTGGTTATGAGTACACTGCATCAAACATATTATGTTTAAAAACAATTATTACTTCAAATCAGCTGTAATTCTATTTTGAAATCTCATTGCCACAGTAGAATTAGTATGTATTAGTCACATGGATTTTAAGTACTTTTTATAGGACTCTTTCAGAAATATGTAAACAGACAAATGGCTCCCTACACAAATTCTTTTTGGAACGGCTCCATTTTTTGGGGAGTCACACCGGCAATGCTCAAGAGTTTCTCCTGGCACTGCACTCAGGAATCACTCCTGGCGGTGCTCGGGAACCATATGGGATGCCGGGATCGAACCCGGGCCTGCAGGGGCCAGCCCCTGCAAGGCAAATGCCCTACCCGCTGGACTATCACTCTGGCCCGGAATGGCTCCATTTTTTTTTTAAATTTTTTTATTATGCCACCGTGAAACATACAATTACAAAGGTGTTCATAATTGGTTCTTGGTAATACAGTATTCCAGCACCCATCCCTCCACCAGTGCCCCATTTCCACCACCAATGTACCCCCTCCCTCCCACCCCCAGGCCGCCTTAATAGCAGGTACCCCAGTTTCCTCTCTTTCTCTCTCTATCTCTCTCTCTGTCTCTGCATCTCTCTCCCTCTTATTTTACACATTGTGGCTAGCCCTGCAGATATTTAGAGTTTATCACTTAAGTCTCTTTGTGTATATTCAGTGGTGAGTTTTAATCTGAACGGCTCCATTTTAAGGGATTTGTTTATAGACATTTTGGGATCTGCCGTAATATAATTGCTTTATTTTTGAAGTCTATCTTCAAAGCTCACCCCAAAATATTGAAAGAACATGTAATAATTAAAAACAATGTTCTGAGTTCCATTTTTTGTCATCTGGATTTAACAGTGAAATAAAATTTAACATCTAGAAAAGATAGCCTATTCCCCGGGTGTCCTGTTTGGGAACATTACAACTAATCCCCTTCATTTACTTCACAGTCAAAATACTATTTCATATATCATGGGGAGGTGCATCTATTAGACCAGCATTTCTCAACCTGCTTTGAACTATGGTCGCCTTTCAACCTGTTTCCTTCTTGTGGGCTCCTCGTCCAATCGGGTGCCCACCTTGCTCATGTCCTCCACTTATCGGATTTTTACCTACGGTCCCTTGGAACGCCCTGGGATCCACAAAAGACCACATGATCCTACAATGAAAAACACTGTATTAGATCACAAACCCATGGATCCACACCAATAATTTTATTTTCTGAGAACTCTGAAACCCAGTTTCTACCCACTGAGTACGAGACTATTACAGCAGCAGCACATTTTTTTTAGAGTTATAAACATTTATTTTCAGAGATGTAGTGTAGCAGTATATACAATTTTGAAATTAAAAATGAAACTAAGGTTATGCAAATAAGGCTTATATTAAATAATAAACAACAGATAGAGGAAAGAAACAACAGAGGAATGCTTTCAGCAAGAAAGTCATAAATTTGATTTGCATCTCCCTGAGAATTAGTGATGAAGAACATTTTTATATGCCTTTTGGCCATTTGAATTTCTTCTTTGAGGAAGTTTGTTCATTTCTTTCCACCATTTTTTGATGGGGTTGGCTGTATTTTTCTTGTAAAGTTCTACTAATGCTTTATATATCTTGGATATTAACCTCTTATCAGATGAGAGTATTAGGTGAATATTCTTTCCCAATCCATGGACTATCTTAGTATCTTGATCACCATTTCTTTTGAGGTGCAGAAGCGCTCTTAGTTTCACATAGTCCCATTTGTTTATCTTTGCTTCCACCTGCTTTGTCAGTGGCATTTCATCTTTTTTTAAAAGTTTTTATTATATCACCAAGAGATACATTAACAAAACTTTTATGATTGGGTTTCAATTATACAATGTTGCATCATCCATCCCGCCACCAGTGCACATTTCCCACCACCAATCCAATGTCCCCTGTTTCCCTCTCCTCCCTCTACCTGCCTCTATGGCAGGCACTTCTCTCTCGCTTTCTCTCTCTCTCTCTCTCTCTCTCTCTCTCTCTCTCTCTCTCTCCCCACAATATCTATTGTGGGAGGTATTTCAAGCCTTCTACAGGTGAGGCTTGCAATACAAACGCTAAGCGGATATCATGCATGTCCCTTTTCTACTTTAAGTACTCATTTCTAGCTCAGCATTACCATTTCCATTGTTGGTAGACTGATCCATTCCCTATACTTGGGTTAATTTCCAACCCTTGACATGCCATCCTGTGTTCGATTTGCCTAGCTTTGGGTATTAGTGCAGCAGCACATTTAATCCCTCACTCTGCACTGCCTGCAACGACTCACAAGCCCCAAGAAGAGTAGGCATGTGTGCAAATGCACACATTATACAAACAGTACTTGTACATTATTCTTTTTGTTATTTTTTATTATACTACCGTGAGATCTACAATTACAAAGACGTTCATAATTGGGTCTCAGTCATACATTGTTCCTGCACCCATCCCTTCACCAGTGCCCCATTCCCACCACCAATGACCCCACGTTCCCTCTCTCCCAGCTCTATAGCAGGCATTTTTAAAGTCCCTCCCTTTCTCTCTCTGTCTTTCTCTCTCTCTCTCTCTCTCTCTCTTTCATTTTTTAAAGATTTTTATTATACCATGTGAGATATAGAGTTACAAGGATGTTTAAAATTGGGTCTCTACAACACAGTGTTCCAGAACCCATCCCTCCACCAGTGCCAATTCACACCACCCAATTCCTAAACACGCCCACCCAAACCCTGCCTGCCCCTATTGCAGGCACATTTAACTTTTCTATCTCTTTGTCTATGTCCCAGTATTTCTCAATTTCTCTTCTATTACATATTGTGGCTTGTCCTACGGATACTAATAATGTATGATGTCTCTATCTGATTATTTAATAGTGAGTTCTAGTGTGACATCCTAATTCCTCTATCCCCATAACCTCTCCAGTTTGATGCAAATAGATTAGTCATCGGAAGTCTTGTACATTATTCTTGATTTTTAGGCTATATTGCCTTATCAAAAGTCATACAATGTGGTCACACCAGTGACCCAAGTCATTTGGTGATCCCTTGGCTACTTGGTATCTTTAGTCCTGTAGCAATCTCACTGAAACAGTGGCAAGTCAGTACCAAAGAGAAAGTGAGGAAATGAGAATAAGGAAAAACTGAGAAGAGAAATAAATGAATATTTAAAAAAATCTAAGAGTTTCATCAATAAATATTCATTATTTACAAGATATGTGTTTAGCTTTTTGTTTTTGTTTTTTTTGGGTCACACCCGGCAATGCTCAGGGGTTTCTCCTGGCTCTGCAGTCAGGAATTACTCCTGGCAGTGCTCGGGGACCATATGGGATGCCGGGATTGAACCCGGGCCGGCATGGGCCGGCCGCGTGCAAGGCAAACACCCTACCCGCTGGACTATCACTCCGGCCCCAGTGTTCAGCATTTTTTAAAATGTCTCTTACATAAGCATTCGGATTGGTTCATGAATTATAATACATTATAATAAATTATATAATTATAATAAATTATCACACATATGGACAGCTACACTAAAGCGTACAAGAATCACATATATGCATAAACACTGAGCACAGCATAAATCTAATAAAATCATACTTATGTACAAATAAAAATGGAAGTATTTTAATGGAAGTGGGGAGCTTTTATTTGGTATGGCCACCTCAGCTTTTTTTCTTTTTAAAAATTAAAATTTAATTAATTTTATGTATTTTTTATTGAATCACTGTGCAATAGACCATGACAAAGTTGTTCATGATTGAGTTTCAGTCATACAGTGTTCCAACACCATCCCTCCACCAGTGCACATTTCCCAACATCAGTGTCCCCCCATTTCCCTCCCATCCACCCCACCCTGCCTCTATGGCGCAGGTACCCCCTCTCTCTCTCTCTTTCTCTCTCTCTCTCTCTCTCTCTCTCTCTCTCTCTCTCTCTCTCTCTCTCTCTCTCTCTCCCCTACCCCCACTTTTTGGCACATTGTGGTTTGCAGTAAAGATACTGAAGAGTATCATGTATATTCCTTTAGCCACTTTCAATACTCAGTTCTAGTCTAGCATTACTATTTCTAGCTATTATTGTCAAACTGAACTGGTCCCTTCTCTATCTTACCTACTATGACCAGCTAGTCTTAAAAACTAAACAGATGAATGTTTCAGGAAGCAAATTACCCTTACTCTTCCAGTAAGTTTAAAAAATTTTTCTGAGGAACTAACATCTAAAGAATATTTCAGAGAAATTAAAGAGCAAGATAAAGCAAGAGGGATCAGGTGTTATACAAATTCTCTTTCAGATAAAAGACATGTTGAAGAACAAAGACGACAAGTAGAAAAACAGCAAGACACAAGAGAGATAATTACTGTCATGAACAGAGTGATGGAATTTGAGGACAGAGCTAAGAATTTTTTACTCATCTGTGGGATATAAAATCCACCCCTGTGGATGACACTGAACCACTAACAAAAACATTCCACGCAGACCTGGAGATAGCTCAACTAGCCGGGCATCTGTGTTGCATACAGGAGTCCCAGGTTCAGTCCACAGCACTGCATGGTTCCCTGGCACCGCCTGCGCACTGCCAAGCGTAACTCCTGAGCACAGAACCAGGAGTGGCCCACAAGTACAGTAGACCACTAAAATCAAACAAAACAATCATGTGAACGAGGCAGGCCCAGCTTCAATATGCACCAAAGTCTAAGCACAAAAACTATGACAAAAAGTTCTATGATGACAAATGTCAGGTACATTGTTTTTAAAAGCCAAGGCATGGGAGAGTTAGCAGCGAGGGTAAGGCATGTGTTTTGCATGTGGCACACCCCACTTTGATCCCTAGCACCAAATATAGTCCCTAAAGCACAGCCAGGAATGGCCCAAAATATACCACTTCCCACAAATTAGGCCAGAGGGTAGTGCCAGGTTTTGTTTAGAAAGATAGCAAAGATCTAAAGGAAATACAACTGCACTCAAAATGCTTTCTATGGAAACTTCATGATATAGTGGGCACTCCTGAAAATACTAATATATTCATTATCAACAGGTTAGTTATCCTTCTGCCTCAGAAAGACTGAAAGATTGACTTATGTCTACTGTGCGGTGTGCACTAAATTAGGCATAAATAAAATCATCTAGCCATCATGAAAGCAGACATGACTACCATAATTTTATAAACAATGTAGAAGAGAAGATGCAAAATATGAGGAAAATCTCTTCAAACTAATTAAATGGAAAACCCACTCTGACTACTCAGGGAGTTAGTGAAAATGTCATAACTGAACGAATCCCAACTTTGTTGCCTGTGACCCCACAGACTTAAATTATTAAACAGATAGGAATGACTAATTCCTATCTGTTCCTAATATATTTTCCTTAGGAGACTGAAATTTATCAGTTCATCAATACACTACTTAGAAAATCTTATTTGTTTAGTATGAGTTGCACAAAAATAGTTACAGTTGTACTATTTAAATTTTTTCAACTGCCTCTTCTTCTGCGGCTCTGGTTGTTTTCCTAGAATTAATATCTAAACACCCAGGATTTCACTCAGCTGGAATTTCTCTAGGAGCATGGAACCCAATTAGGAAGCTTTCATTAGCTCCAGTTTGTCCATATAGTACAGCACATTTCCACACCCCTCAATCCACTATCCTAAATTGTTTCCTTCCTGTTCTGACCTTTGCATTTTTGTGTTGCAGTTTAAATCTAGCTGAAACACCTTACCATTTTCTTTGATGTTTGTAGATACCTGCAGGTTTTACTCTAAGACCATAAGCCCACTGCTTTGATAAAGCAAAGTAATTAAAAGAAAACAAAAGAAAAAAATTGTGAAGCATTTTCGAAGTGTTGACAAGTCGAAAGCAAGAACCGAGAAGTCTAGTTTCTTTATCAGGATGCCTTTGTCAATTTTCTTCTTCCTCACAAAGTTTCACATGCTAATAGTTTCACATGCTAATAAGCTGCTTTTTCAAGGCAGAAATTTAACTGCTGCCCAAAATGTGGGCAATTGGTAGTAAGACAATACAGGTGACTTACCCCTCACTCTATGTGCCACCACAAATAATGAAAAAAATTACAGCTGTAAAATAAGATAGTAATTCTCCACAGTTCAGATTATAATAGAAAGGTTTAAAGCTATGTGAAATAAATAAGCTCCTGCTAGTGAGCACTGAACGCAAAACAATCGATAGATTAAAAGCATGGATGTAGTTAATTCTACCAAATAACTAGTTTCACATGCTAGCAACCTGATTTTTTCAAGGCAGAAATTTAACTGCTGCCCGAAATGTGGGCAATTGGTAGTAAGACAATACAGGTGACTTAAACCAAAAGAATAATGCCAACCATAAAACTAAGCAACTCTTCATCACCATGGTAGTGACTCCTCAAAGAGACACAGAAACCAATACACAGATTCCAGTTTCAAACCTGGGAGTGATTTGGGAATGTATATACATAATTCACACAGTGTTCTCTGCCAAACTAATAACAGAAGAAGAGACAAGGCCTGAAAAAATTACAGTAATGCCTCTTTTCAAATTTATTCCTGATACATGGAAAGGTAGCCTGTTCCTCATAACCAAGAACCAAAAAGAATGTTTAAAAACATGGCAACAATAATCAGGATCACCGGCCTAGCTCTGACTCATTGAAAGAAATTCAAAGGTCAGGCATGAGTTCTCACACCAACATAGCTAACTGAATAGAGCTTTTACGTGAGAATTCAATCCAATATGTATGCTTTACGGCTTGCTCTGATTATATAAGAACAATCTATATAGATTTTATTTTATTTTTTTTTTCTGGCCCTCCTGTTTATTTTTTAAAGTATTTTATTATATCACCATGAGATACACAATCACAAAGATACACAATTAAAAAGCTCATACCTGGGTTTTGGTCATACAGTGTTCCAGCACCCATCCCTCCACCAGAGCCCATCTCCCACCACCAACTACCCAGTTCCCTCCCTCCTCCCCAGCCCGCCTCCATGGGAGGTTCTCCATTTCTTTCCCTTTTCTCTCTCTCTCTCTTCCTTCCTTCCCTCCAGACTATGGACTACAGAACATACATTAAAGGGTTGTCATGCGTATTCTTTTGCCTGTATTTAATGCTCAGTTCTAGGTTGGCACTAGTACCCTCGACAATTGTCAGCACACTGTTCCATTCTCTGTCCTACCCAGCCTCTGACTCCCACACGTTTGCGACAATTTCCACCCTTGACAAGACCTCCTGATACAAGGTCATGTTTCACTTGACCTTGGATATTGGCATCACAATATGCACATATATATCTATGCCATGCAAATATATGCAGTCATTCTGTACCTGTCTCTCTCCTTCTGGCTAATTTCACTCAACATAATCTTCTCCATGTCCATCCATTTATAGGCAAATTTTATAACTTCATTTTTCCTAACAGCTGCATAGTATTCCATTGTGTAGATGTACCAAAGCTTCTTTATCCAGTCATCGATTCTCGGGCACTCTGGTTGTTTCCAGATTCTGGCTATTGTGAATAATGCTGCTATGAACATAAAAGTAGGGATGGTGTTTCTGCTGCGTATTTTTGGCTTCCCAGAGTAGATTCCCAGGAGTGGTATGGCTGGGTCAAATGGGAGTTCAATTTCTAGTCTTTGGAGGAATGTCCACATTGTTTTCCAGAAAGGCTGTACCAGCCGGCATTCCCACCAACAATGGATGAGTGTCCCCTTTTCCCCACATCCACGCCAGCACTTGTTGTTCTTGCTCTTTTGAATATGTGCCAGTCTCTGTGGTGTAAAATGATATCTCATTGTTGTTTTGATTTGCATCTCTCTGATGATTAGTGATGATGAGCATTTTTTCATATGTTTTTTGGCCATTCGAATTTCTTCCTTGTTGAAGTTTCTGTGCATTTCTTCTCCCCATTTTTTGATGGGGTTGTTTGTTTTCTTCTTGTAAAGTTCTACCAGTGCCTGATATATCCTGGATATTAACCCCTTATCAGATGGGTATTGGGTGAATATTCTTTCCCATTCTGTGGACTGTCCTTTGTATCTTGGACACTGTTTCTTTTTGAGGTGCAGAAGCTTTTTAGTTTCATGTAGTCCCATATGTTTATCTTTTCTTCTAGTTGCTTTGTTAGTGATGTTTCACCTTTGAAGATGCCTTTAGCTTCAATGTCGTGGAGGGTTTTCCCTATATTTTCTTCAATGCACTTTATGGATTCAAGTCTGATATTGAGATCTTTAATCCATTTTGATCTGATTTTTGTGCATGGTGTTAGACACAGGTCCAAATTCATTTTTTTACATGTCGCTGCCCAGTTTTCCCAACACCACTTGTTGAAGAGGCTTTCCTTACTCCATTTTGGACTCTTTGCACCTTTATCAAAGATTAAATGATCATGTGTTTGAGGTTGGGTGTCAGGATACTCAATTCTATTCCATAGGTCCACAGGTCTGTTTTTATTCCAATACCAGGCTGTTTTAATTACTACTGCCTTGTAGTACAGTTTGAAGTTGGGAAAGAGTGATGCCTCCCATCTTCTTTTTCCCGAGGATTGCTTTAGCTACCCTTGGGGGTTTATTGTTCCATACAAATTTCAGGAGTGTTTGGTCAATTTCTTTGAAGAATGTCATGGGTATCCTTATAGGGACTGCATTGAATCTGTACAGAGCTCTAGGGAGTATTACCATTTTGACAATGTTGATTCTCCCCATCCATGAGCAGGGAATATGTTTCCATTTCCTTATGTCCTCTTTTATCTCTTGGAGCAGTGTCTTGTAGTTTTCTTTGTACAGGTCCTTTACACACTTGGGTAAGTTGATTCCTAGGTATTTGATTTTCTGTGGCACAATTGTGAATGGAATCGTTTCCTGAATATGCCCTTTCTTCTCTTTCGTTATTTGTATATAGGAAAGCCACCAACTTTTGGGTGTTGATTTTGTATCCTGCCACTCTACTATATGCGTCTATTGTTTCTAGGAGTTTTTTGGTAGAGAGTTTAGGGTTCTCTAGGTATAATATCATGTCATCTGCGAATAATGATAGCTTGACTTCTTCCTTGCCTATCTGGATGCCCTTGATGTCCTTTTCTTCTCTGATTGCTATGGCAAGTACTTCCAGTACTATATTGAATAAAAGAGGTGAGAGTGGGCAACCTTGTCTTGTCCCTGATCTCGGGGGGAAGGCTTTCAATTTTTCCCCATTGAGAATGATGCTCGCTGTGGGCTTTTGGTAGATGGCTGTAACTATCTTGAGGAAAGTCCCTTCAATTCCCATTTTCTGGAGGGTTTTAATCATGAAAGGGTGCTGGATCTTGTCAAATGCTTTCTCTGCATCTATTGATAGGATCATATGGTTTTTATTTTTTCTCTTATTGATATGATGGATTATGTTGATTGACTTGCGAATGTTGAACCATCCTTGCATTCCCGGGATGAATCCTACTTGGTCATGATGTATAATCTTCTTGATGAGTCTTTGGATTCTGTTTGCTAGTATTTTGTTGAAGATCTTAGCATCCGTGTTCATCAGGGATATTGGTCTGTAGTTTTCTTTCTTTGTGTTGTCTCTCCCTGCTTTGGGTATCAGGATGATATGTGCCTCGTAGAAGCTGTTTGGGAGTGTTTCTGTTTCTTCTATTTCCTGGAAGAGCTTGAAAAGGACTGGCAGTAGGTCCTCCTTAAAGGTTTGGTAGAGTTCACTAGTGAATCCGTCTGGACCTGGGCTTTTGTGTTTGAGCAGACTTTTAATTACTGTTTCAATTTCCTCGATGGTGATAGGCTTATTCAGGTATTGCAGGTCTTCTTGTTTCAGCCATGGGAGGTTATAGGACTTCAGGAATTTATCCATTTCTTCTAGATTCTCGTGTTTCACGGCATACAGGCTCTCAAAGTAGTCTCTGATGATCTTTTGGATTTCTGTGGTTTCTGTTGTGATGTCACCATTTTTATTTCTGATTCTGTTTATTTGGGTTCTCTCTTTCCCTGTCCTTACAAGTCTTGCCAATGGTTTGTCAATCTTGTTTATTTTTTCAAAGAACCAGCTCTTGGTTTCATTAATCTTTTGGATTGTTTTTTTTTGGTTTCCAACTCATTGATTTCCTCTCTAAGTTTTATTATTTCCTTTTTTCTGCCTGGGTTGGGCTCCTTTTGTTGGTCTTTTTCTAATGTCTTCAGCTCTGTAGTCAGGTTATTTATGTGGGCCCTTTCTTGTTTCCTGATGAATGCTTGCAGAGCTATAAACTTCCCTCTAAACACGGCTTTTGCCGTGTCCCACAAGTTCTTATAGTTGGTGTCTTCATTTTCATTTGTTTCCAGAAATCTTTGGATTTCCTGTTTGATTTCTTCTATGACCCATTGGTTGTTCAGGAGTGAGCTGTTCAGTTTCCAGGTGTTTGGTTTGACTCCCTGTTTCTGTGTACGGTTAACTTCCATTTTCAGTGCATCATGGTCTGAAAAGATAGTTGACACAATTTCTATCTTTTTTATTTTATTGAGGTATGCTTTGTGGCTCAGCATGTGGTCTATCTTGGAGAATGTTCCATGTGCACTAGAGAAAAATATGTATTCAGCTTTTTTGGCATGAAAAGCCCTGTATATATCCACTAGCTCTCTTTCTTCCATTTCTTCCTTCAGGGCCAATATTTCCTTGGTGAGTTTCAGTCTTGTTGATCCTATCCATAGTTGATAGAGCAGTGTTGAAGTCTCCAACTATTATTGTGTTACTGTTAATGTCTTCTTTGAGGTCTCTTAGCAGTTGTTTTATGTATTTTGCTGGCCCCTCGTTGGGTGCATATATGTTTAGTAGTGTAATTTCTTCCTGGTGTACATACCCCTTAATAAGAAATGGCCTTCGTTCTCCCTTCTAACCTTTTTCAGCCTGAAGTCTATATTATCTGATACTAGTATGGCCACACCAGCCTTTTTGGAGGAGTTGTTTGCATGGAGAATGGTCTTCCAACCTTTGACTTTGAGTCTGTGTTTGTTCTGATTATTCAGATGTGTTTCTTGTAGACAGCAGAATGTTGGGTTCAATTTTTTAATCCATTTTGTCACTCTGTGTCTCTTAATTGGTGCATTTAGACCATTGACATTGAGAGAGATTATTGTCATCGGATTTTGTGCCATCTTTCTGTTTGTGCTTGTTGTGCTTTTGGGTTTGGTCTTATTACAGTAGACCCTTCAGTCCTTCTTTTAAAGTTGGTTTTGAGTCCATGAAGTTCCTGAGTTGTTGCTTATCCATGAAGTTGTGTATCTTTCCTTCATATCTGAATGTGAGTCTGGCCAGGTACAGAATTCTTGGTGAGGCCTGCAGTTCATTGAGCCTTTTCACAATATCCCACCATTGTTTTGGGGCTCAGAGTGTTTCATCAGAGATGTCTGCTGTAAATCTTAGGGATGTTCCTTTGTATGTGATTTCCTTCTTTGATCTTGCTGCTTTCAGTATTCTATCTCTATCTATAGTTTTTGTCATTCTAATTAAGATGTGTCTTGGAGTATTCTTGTTGGGGTTTCTTTTAGCTGGTATCCTACAGGCCTCCTGGATCTTGAGGCAAGCGTTCTTTAGTTCCGGGAACTTCTCAGCAATTACGGCTTTGACAGTTTCTTCTTCATCAGGGTTTTCTTCTTGCCCTTCTGGGACCCCAATGATCTGTATGTTGTTTCTTCTGGCTTCATCCCGATTATCTCTTGTTGGCTGTTCGGTAATTGTGAGTCACTTTTCCCATCTTCTGGTGTTGTGTAGAGAATCTTTGGAACTAGTCCTCGAAATCACTAATTCTTTCTTTAGTAGCTATTATTCTGCTATTTTGGCCTTCCACTGTGTTTTTTAATTTCATTTACCTCATTTTTAGTATCTGTCATTTCCATTTGCATTTTCCTCAATTCTTCTCTCTTGTCCTCTTGTATTTTATTGATTTTGCATTCCATTGCTTCTTTGAGTTCCTTATGCATCCTTAACAATTCTTTCCGAAATTCCTTATCAGAGAGGTTATACAACTCATCGGTATTGCTTGGCTCATCTGGACTAGTGACTTCACTCATTGAGCTTTATGGAATTTTGCGTTGCTTTACCATTATGACTATTGTAGGTTGCAAATGTGAGTTCTTGGGTGACTAGATAGTACAGTTAGTAGATGTCTCGGCTGTTTGCAGAGTTTGGATGGGTGGCAAGGAGTGTAGGAACAAAGGTTCACTGGTACCTCATGCAAGATAGATAGTAAGAGGAGGCCGGCGTCCATGCAGTTTTGAGTTTGGGGATGTGGGTGTAAGAGTCTGGCCTGTTCCCTGTGGCTCATTGGGTCCGCGGAGACACAAGGATCACACACACACACCGGTGAGGGAGGTTGCAGGCGTTCCGGGGAAGCGCAGGGCCCAAGGGGTCTGGGGGTGGGACCAAGGCCGTTTGCCTCAGTTCCTGTTGATGGAAGTTCTAGCTGTTCCCTGGGACTGATTGGGTCCATGGAGACACAAGGATCACACACAGACAGACAGACAGACACACACACACACACACACACACACTCCTGTTGGGGAGGTTGTAGGCGTTCCCCCTATTTAAGATTTTAAATAAGCAACTAAAAACAGCCAAGCCAGAGATAACATTTCCAGAAATATTTAAAGCATGATTTATTTTGATATCAAACTTAAGCAGCAAAATATTCAAGTATCAAAAATTGTACTTTAGGGCCAGAGGGACAGTACAGCAGGTAGAGTGCTTGCCTTTAAAAAAAAGTGGCAAACCTGTATTTGATCCCTGGCATCCCATATGGGCCCCCCCCTAAGCACTATCAGGAGTAATTCCTGAGTGCAGAGCCAGGAGTAAGTAGCCCCTGAGCCTCGCCATGTGTGGCCCAAAACAAAACAAAAATGTATTTTAAAAAACACAATGAAGAAAATAAAGTACTAAAATTTTTTAAACATTTCTTTCCTTAAAACAAATTCCCAGTTGTGTGTTTTGTGATTTCACCTTCCTTTATTTTCCCCATTTGGGCTATGTATCAGCAGTACTCAGGGGTGGCCAGAGCTGCACCCAAGGGTAACTGACAGAAAACGTGGTATGGGATCAAACCCAGAGTTTTCACATGCAAGACATTTGTTCTGCCATTTTTACCACATCCTTGGGCATTATTTTGTTTTCAATAATTAAGGTTAATTTTACTGAATACAGAATTCCAGGTTGGTGTTTTTCCATACATTCAATGCTTCACTCTATAATCTCACATGGTTGCTCACATGTGATTGCTCACATGGTTTCCAAAGGGAAGACAACTCCAAATCCTCCATAGGTAAGAAAGATGCGCTGGCAACCACTAGAAGGGAGAAAAGCACAGCCCTCCCATTCTACTGGATTCCAAACTGTATTAACCAATGCAAAGTCTGCACTGAGCTAAGGTACCTGGGGATCATCTCGAAGAGAAAGATGCACTATAACTAGACCTTCAGGTCTGCAGAGAGTGCGAAAACTAAAGAGCTTTAATAGCTAAGTATAAGTGGAAAGGGAAACTATAAATCACGTAATACTTTTCTACATTTAATTCTGTGGCACTGAGAACTGTAAATTTAACAATTAGGCACCCTATGAAAATAATAGTATTAGTTGGTCTCTGGTTGCCCTTACAAATATTTCACTTTCTGCTGTTTCTACAAAACTGTCCCCTAAAAACCACACTCTCAAATTAGAATCCAGTCCCATTTTTCCTTTTTTTCCATCTTAAAAAATAATTGTACCTCCTCTAATTTAAAAAAAAAATCAGAGATAAACTGAATGACCTACCTCATCCACATGTAAATAAGAAAATCTTCAACAGCACAAAGATCAATTAGATGTTAAACACTGCTTTAAAAATAGACATATAGTCAGCATCCATCTGACATTTAAAATATACCATTTACTCATTTCAGAAATACATTAAAGTAAAAAGGTTCATGCAAAAACAAAATCTCATCTTATAGTATCTTAAATACATTATCTTTATATGATATAAAAATAAATCCTTTTTGAATAGACTAATTAAAATGTTCTGGACAAAACCGTCCCTCCAAGCTTTTCCCTGGTTTAATCAAGCCCCCAAACAGAATTCTGTCATCTTGAAAATGTTTCTTTCATGTAAAGAATTTTGATTAGTTAAATTCAGAATAGAATACTTTAAAATAAGGTTCTTACCATTTTAAATATTTCACTCACAGAGGGCTTTTTTCACAGCATGTGAATTCATACCACAGCTTCAAAAAGCTAGAATACTGTCTGAATAAACACATTCTTTTTCTCTTATTCTTCTCTAAGAAGACTTCACTTCAGTTTCAGGGAAGAGTCAGTCATTTCAATCATTCCCAGACATACAGCAAGCAGCCACTCAATGTGTTATTCGGAAATGTCTGAAGCCTGTGCACATGCACATGGCAAATGAAAGATGGACTAAAGAGGGGCCACAGGATACCACCTGATTAATTGCGGTCCACTTTTGCTCTTCAAAAATGAGTTTTCATCCCCAGGATGTATCCTAGTTGGTCAAGGTATATGATCTTTTTGATGAGTTGCAGGGCTCTATTGCTAGAACTTTGTTGAGGATCTTTGCATCTGTGTTCATCAGGGGTCAGTCTATAATTCTCTTTTTGGGGGTTATCTGTCTGCTTTGGGTATCAGGGGTGATATTTTCCTCAAAGAAACTGTTTGGGACTGTTTGTATTTCTTCAATTACCTGGAAAAGCTTGAAAAGGATTGGTAGTTGGTTGGGAGACTTTCAAACACCATTTCAATTTCCTCGATAGTAACAGGTCTGTTCAAGCATCTCAAATCTTTTAGGTTCAGCCTTGCAAGGTTATAGGAAAACAGGAATTTATTCACGTTTCTCTTGTTTCATAGCATAAAGATTCTCAAAGCAATCTCTAATGATCTTTTGAGGTTTCTATTACAGATATTTAGGGCACTAGTAGAATTTTACAAGAAAAAAAATCATCCAATCCCATCAAAAAATGGGGAGTTGAAATGAATGGAAATTTCCTCAAAGAAGAAATTCAAATGACCAAAAGGCACTAAAAAAAATGCTTTCTATCACTAATCAGAAAAATGCAAATGAAAATGGCAAATAAAAAGGGTTTTGGCCCTGGCCTACCACCCCCAACTGAGCCTCAGAAGAAGCTAGAGGAATCCCTGTACCTTTATGGCAGCCAATTTCAATGTCTGAACACCACAGCTCGTCAGAACCCCACCCCAGAGAGAAACTGATCTCAAGCCCAGCTGGTCAGAGCCCCACCCTATACAGAAGCTGATTTAAGCCCAGGTATGCGGGTCTCAGTGGCTAAAGTCACCGGGCTTCCATGGAGATGAAGGTGGGGTCCCTTTCCCCTACCTGTCCCGTCTGGGAGGCCTGGTGGACCTGCCCACATACTGCAGCCAGCTCTCTCCATAGGGTGCAGCTGCTTTTTACTAGCAAACTTACTGACCATGTTGTAGAAATTCAGATGGTCAATACTACAATAGCCAGAATTCAAATGGTCAATACAATAGCCAGAATCTGGAAGCGATCAAGTACCTAAGAACAGACAACTGGATAAAGAAACTATGGTACATCTACACAGTGGGATACTATGTAAATACCAGGATAAATGAAGTCATGAAATTCACTTATAAATGGATGAACATGGGGAGAACCATGCCGAGTGAAATGAGTCAGAAAGAGAGGGGCAGAAAGAATGACTGCACTCATTTATGAGATATAAAAAAAAAAAAACACACAGTGTGACCAAATTCCCAAGGACAGTAGAAACAAGGGCAAGGAGGGTTAGTCCATGGTTAGAAGCCTGCCTCAAGTGCTATGGAAAGAAGGCAGTTGGGACAGAAAAGGGACCTCTATGATAATGATGGAAATGATCACTTTAGATAAGAACTGCACACTAAAAGTAAAGGAACAACGTGATGACCTCTCAGTATTTGTACAAACCATAATGCCCAAAAGAAGGGGAATGAGGGAGGAAGGGAGGGAGGGGGAGGGAGGGAGGGATGGAAGGACAGAGGGAGGGAGGAACAGAGGGAGGGAGAGGCAGAGGGAGGGAGGGACAGAGGGAGAGAGGGGCAGAGGGAGGGAGGGGCAGAGGGAGGGGGAGGGGCAGAGAGAGAGAGGTGCCTGCCATAGAAACAGGCTGTGTATTATTCCACTTAGTACATATGCCACACTTAGCTTATTCAGTCACCTGTTGAAGACTGCTATAAACATGGGGTATAAATATATTTTTTGAATTAAGGTTCTCACATGTTTCACTAGGGACTTTCTACATACAATCTTGCTTATTCCAAATAATTCTATTATCTACTACTAAAATACCACTTTTACAATCTCGGATTGTGAGACACAAGAAAACATGTATCTTAAATTTTCCAAGTATTGGTTGGTAAAGACTATGAACCCAGGACTTCCTGCTACATTCTACACTATCTCTAAATAAAAAGCTACTGGCCAAAGCCTCCTACAACAGTTTCTTTGGACTGGTCAATTATCTTTTAAAAAACCAGAGAAATAGCTCATCATTTACTAGGTATGAAATAACATTTCTTAAAGTTACAAAAGAGTGTGATTTGCAATTGTGTAAAAAGAACACAAATGTAATTGCTAGATGACTCAACCTAGCAATAAATTAAGAGGTTAGAGTGGCCTCAGGAGAATTAAAACTGTTGAGCCAGCTCCCATGATGAAAAGAAAGGTCATGAATCACTGGGGAAGGGCTGAACACAGCCCCCTCAGTCAATTAGCAGGGGACTGAATGATCAAGTTGTGTAAGAAAAATATAACATTTTCTTCCAGGCGGAAATACGAGATGATAACCTACTGCGACATTAGAAATAGGATGGCCAAGCCATCCTCTAGAGAGGACCCCCATGATGAAACCAAATCCACACCCATGTCAGGGAGGCGAAGGGGGCCATGTCACTCCCATCTGGCCCTGGTTTCTTTCCCAGAGATACAGATCAATAAAAAAAGTTCATGGAAAAGATATACTTCCTAGTCCCATTTAGTAATACTATGCTAGCACCTTTTAAAAGTTCAGGTGTAAGAGAACCAGAGATAACAGTACAAGGTTAAGACACTGCTCTTGAGTGCAGTCAACCCAAGTTCAAGCCTCAGTACCACATATTGCTCCCAACACCTGCTTAGAGTGACCCCTGAGCCAAGAGGGCCCCTGAGCACTCACAGTAATGTGTGGCACAGACTCTGCCCCACCCAACAGAAGAAGCCTAGGTATACATTTTGGAACAACAAGAATAAAGAAGATGTGAGAAAGCCTCAGCAGATGCTTGGTGAAGTCAAAAACAAGAGAAACAAAGGATATAAGGGGAAAACATGCTAGAACTAGAAGAAATAACCAATTTCAATTCACGGCTCTCTACCCAGGCATCTAGATGAACGGCTAAAACCTGAGAAGGGAAAAACCAGACAATATCTTTCTTCCACTGGAGAGACACCTATGGGGGTTAAAGTACCTGCCTTGGGGCGGAGCGATAGCCCAGCGGGTAGGGCGTTTGCCTTGCCGTGGCCGGCTTGTGCCCGGCCTGGGTTCGATTCCCGGCATCCCATATGGTCCCCGAGCACCGCCAGGAGTGATTCCGGAGTGCAGAGCCAGGAGTAGCCCCTGAGCATTGCTGGGTGTGACCCAAATAAGCAAAAAAAAAAAAAAAAAAAAAAGTACCTGCCTTGTGCATAGCTGACTCTGATTCCATCCCTGTTACCTCATATTGTTCCCCAGGCACAGCCAGGAGCAACCTCTGAGCTCGGGCATGAGTAACCCCTGAGTATTACTCAGCAAAGCAAATAAAAACTATTTTTCTTCAATAAGAATGTAAGAATCAGGTTAGATATGCAGTTCAAAGGACGAATGAGCTTGTTTTACATGTGGAAAGCTCAGGGTCACGTTGGCACCACTTAGTCCCTGAGCACCACCAACAGGTATGGTTCAAGAACCAAAACTTTTTATAAAAAATGACTTAGACCATATAAAATATCAAATATAAGAATACTGCAAATAATGCCAGGGCTATGTTCAGAGGCATACTGTGCTGGCTCACATGTGAGTTCCTGGATTCTATCCCAGTACCCACACCCCATACAAACTTATTGAAAAAAACACATAAGTTTCACATGGAAAATACACTTTTAGTATTCTGTAGGTTAATAAATGTACGCTATTTCCTACTAATAAGGAAACAGGCTGTTCTAAAAATTCAAATGCCTTTAAGACCATCTAATTTGCTTAATTTTCATTTTGCTACTGCATATTCACATCTCCTTGTAGGCTTGTTAGTTTCTCCCCACAAACCATGTCTAAGAAGCCCATGCTCCTCTTCCACGGCATTGGGCTACAAGCATATTAAAGTACATACTCTGCAACTAATTGGTCATTCACTGTGACTGCTCAGAATATTTGTTTTTGTGCCACTTACTTTTCTTAATTCAACATGTTTATAGCCAGAATCTCGTAATCTCACAACACGATGAGCCAATACTCATCTTAGGAGCTTGTAAACTGACACAAAGAAGTTCCCACCAAGGGCACCCGCAGCCTCACACGCAGATCCACACCTTGCAGGGGAACCTCACCACAGCTCCACACGAGCAGATTTTGTGGGTAACTGAAAGAGTTCTGAGAATACCTGCAAATACGAGTTCCTAGAGAGCACTGTAAACAGAAGGGAGGCATGCAGAATGGAGATAAGTGTAGTGTTGGAATTACATATCTGGGACAACTATCATTAACAGTAAATCACAGACCCCTAAGCATTTTTTTAAATAACAGAAGAAAAGTAAGTAAATGAACTTTTTCTACACATGAACTCACCTCAAAAATGAAAGTAAGTTCTTATCCCCTTCAGTCCAATGACAGCAGGGTTAAGGCTGTCCTGCAAATGAAAAGAAACGAAAGTTAAACATTTATCTCTCTGAGGGCACTGCATACATACAATCTGTGCTATGATGTACACATCTATTCCCTTTTATTTATACTTCTTATTCTCCTTGCATGTAGATTCAAAACAGCATGTGTAGAAAAGATGAGGAAAGAGGTAATTCTCAAATATCAAGTACTGTGATGAACATAGTAACAGACTTTCTGATTTTATCCTAGAAGGAATACTGGAAAAAAGTGAAAAAAGTAAAATTCTAAGACTTCGACTGGGATTTCCAAGAGTCTAACTCTAAATGCCTTGTAAGTACTCTATTTAGTCTGTTTTTACCTATTCTATTTTTTTTTGCTTGTTTGTTTGTTTGTTTTTAAGGTCACACCTGGTGATGCCCAGGGCTTACTCCTGGCTCTGACCTCAGGAATCACTCCTGGAAGGACTCAGGAGACCATATAAAGTACCAGGGATTGTTGAACCCAGATCAGCTACATGCAAGGCAAGTACCCTGCCCACTAATATCTCTCCGGTCTCAGAGCCTGTTTTTAAACACAATATCATAATATCACAATACACATAATACCACAACATAATTCTGAGTTTTTATTGCTAGGCATTCTACCAATCATAAGTAAAAAAGGTGTATTGATTATTTCCTACATGAAATTGAGTTAGTGTGTTCTGTTCAAGTCCCATAACTCAACATAGTAATCAATCCATGTATATAAAACACAGACCCTTACTCAAAGGACATGCTATTAGATGACCTAGAAATATAGACGTTAAAATCCACTTAAAATTCACTATTCATTGCATGTTTATAGAATTCATATGTCATCTTTTTTTGGGGAGGCAGAGCACAGGGGGTTACTCTGGCAGTACTCAGGGGTTACTCCTGGCTCTGCACTCAGGAATCACTCCTGGCGGGCTAGGGGCAGGCGGGCCCTATAGGAATCTGGAAATCAATCTCAGGCATGTGCAAGATACACATGGTACCTGTTATACATTTCTCCAGCACGGTACCTGTTATACATTTCTCCAGTTCCTGCATCATTTATATTGAGAGGCAGTGAGAAAAAAAAATACCAATCATAAGACAGTGCCTAATTTGTACAGTTTTTTTTTTTGTTTTGTTTTGTTTTTTTTTTTTTTTGCTTTTTGGGTCACACCCAGCAATGCTCAGGGGCTACTCCTGACTCTGCATTCAGGAATTACTCCTGGCAGTGCTCGGGGGGACCATATGGGATGCCGGAGATCGAACCCGGGCCGGCATAGGCCGGCGCGTGCAAGGCAAACGCCTTACCCGCTGGGCAATCGCTCCCGCCCTGTACAGTTATATTTCAATATATATGGGACGATGTAAAAATTTCTCAGGCAAAAAGTACATGAGTGGAAAACATTTAATCCCTGATCCAAAAAGTAAATTTCTCAAATCATCACAAGTTGTCTCTTTTAAGAAGCTATTATCAGGGGCCAGAATGATCCATTTAATACATGGCTTTGAATCATCATCTACATATTCAATACAATCAATATATTTAATCTTTTATATGAACTACAAAAGTGTTGTATATTTCCTAGCATTGGTTCTACTAGATGTTTATTTAATACACAATAGTTAATATTAACATTATCAACATCCAGCCATTATCCTGCTATTACGATAATAATTATAATAGCTAGTGTAGACTTTTCTCCCAAATATCAATAACATTTCACAGAGATGAAATGATCATTTAGAAAACATATCTACTCTGATGAGCTAAGAAATACTTGCATACATTGAAGCTATGAGACACTTTGCATAACCAGTTGGGTAACAAGAATTTTCCTCTTAACTGGAAATACTTGAAATAGGAATTAGGCATGAAAAGAATACTATATATCCATACAGGGAAGGAAGAAGTCAAGCTCTCACTATTAAAAAAAAATACAATCATATTTAGAATACCCTAAAGACTCTACAAAAAAGTTCTGAGAAACAATAGATTTGTATAGTAAAGCAGAAGGCTACAAAATTAATATGCAACGTCCATGGCCTTCCTATATGCAAATAATGAAATAGAAGATCGAGAGATACTAAAAAAAATTCTATTCACAATTGTGCTTCAGAAAATCAAGAAAGTATTAATCAGCTTCACCAAAGTGGTGAAAGATCTATACAAAGAAAACTCCAAAACACTACTTCAAAAAATAACAGAGAACACCAGGAAATGAAAATACCGGACTGCTCATTAATTGGGAGGATTAGCATCATCAAAATGGCAATACTCCACACAGCATTATATAGAGTCAATGAAGTCCCTATAAGGATAAGGATATCCAAGACATTGTTCTTTTATTTCTATTAAAACTTAAGACTTCTGGGCCGGAGCCATAGCACAATGGGTAAGGTGTTTGCCTTGCACATGGCTGACCCGGGTTCGATACCCGGCATTCCATATGGTCCCTGAGCACTGCAAGATGTAATTCCTGGAGTGCAGAGCCAGGAGTAACCCCTAAGCGTCATCAGATGTGACCCAAAAAAGTAAAACTTAAGCTTCTATTTTTTTATGCTTAGTCTATTCCTGGGATGTTCATTTTTTTGTTGCTTCAGTTTCTTCTGTGGAACAGACACCCCAACAGCCACTGCCGCGGCTGCAGCCAGACCCCCACCACCTCATAACTGTGCTCTACAGAGAAGATAACCTGCTGAAAATTTTAGGTACACTGGGGGATTTTTAGCTGAAAATGCTGAACCTTCTCGGAGTCAAGATAGGCGACAGCCCCCACCTCCCCATACTTTTGTAAGCCCCAACAAACACACCCACATCCCACAGCCGCACCATATAGGCTCATCTATCAACCCAGTTCACCTTTCCCAACTTCAAGCTATACTACAAAGCAATCGTAATTAAAACAGCATAGTACTAGAATAAGACAGATCCCCTGATCAATGGAATAGGACTAAAATTCCAGAGACAGACCCTCAGGTATGTGGTCAAGTACTCTAAATAAAGGAGAGAAATTAAAGTGGAGCAAGAGACATCTCTTCGACACCTAGTAATGGGAAAACTGGTCAGTCACATACAAAAAACAAAGCTTTGCAAAGAAACTCAAAATCCCTGGAGGTCATTTTAGATGTTTTATAATGAGTTTTTTAATTAACATAATTTTCTTTGGGGAGTGCTTGCATGTTCCCTCTAATGAACTTTGGTATACACAGTTGCTCATGAAAATCCAAAGATTTCATACCATGGAATGAATCAACAGAAGGTAAAATCATGCTAAAAGAATTTGATAAGACTAGAAATATTGCCATGTAGAAAAATAAAACTGGAAAGCTGCAGAATCTTACTGCAGAAATCCTAAATTCCTATTAAGGAACAAAAGCTGAGCAGGACACAAATGCATATATGAATGAACTGAGAGAAAGTTTCTGAGGTACAAAAGGGACTAGAAGAGATGCGTCACACAGTTTGGACACACACTTTCATCAGAGACCATGGAGACAGTATAAACTAATGGCTGAGACCTATCTTTCCAAGTATCAAACAGTTTTTGCTAGTGCAGGCCTTGCATACAGGTGGCCTGGGTTCAATCCCCAGCACTGCAAGGTCTCCCAACACTTCTGGGAGAGTCTCCTGAGCTGTAAGTCGGGTATTGCTTATCAGATTTTGCTTATCAGATATAGCTGTCGTCAGATATTGACAAGGGTAATACTTGTCAACTTGAGTCTGTTTCCAGGTAGGTAAAACAGAAATACCTTCCTTGTAGTAGAATGGGGGAGAGGAGGGAGGGGGCTGGAGCTATAGCACAGTGGGTAGGGTGTTTGCCTTGCATGCTGCAGACCCGGGTTCAATCCCCAGCATCTCCTATGGTTCCCTAAGCACTGTCAGGAGTAATTCCTGAGTGCAGAGCCAGGAGTAAGTCCTGGGCAGAACTGGTGTGATCCAAAGAGAGAGACAGAGAGACAGAGATAGAGAAAAGCAGTTGATGTATCATGATGCCCCCAAAACCATTAAGTCCAGCACATCTATGTGAATTGGTAATAATGGAAAAGGGCAAAAATTCTTTTCTTGCAAACTGCCGTTTCAGAGACTTTGGACATAAAAGGGGCAGCAAAGAAAGTGAACATCAGCTTGGTGATTCTCAAGCAGAGCTGGGCTGCCGCCAAGAGAGAATCCACCCAGAAGAGGGGAAATGAAGACCCTCGTCACCAGGCAGGCTCCTCGTTCTTTTGCAGGCCACAGGGTGCCATGATCATAAGGGCCAGGATCTTCCTTGAGGGAAAATGCTTTCAAAGCTACACTTCTGAATTTGTGTTTCTGATGTGAGTCCAAGGGGACAAGGCCACCTGCACTAGTTCCCTGGGTCATGTACTCGCGGCCCTCCCGCCGGCCGGGAACGGGCTTACTCATCTTGAGCTGGAAGTCAGGTGGTTTCCATCTCAAACGGAGACACCAGCCCATGCAGCAAGTGACTCAGGGTTGTCCGACTCCCCTTGGCGATCTGTCACCTGCAGTCAGAGGACAGGGACACTGACTTTCCCATCCAGCTTAGGCGGGTCCCAACCCTGTATTTTACTCTGGGATCTACAACCTGCCTTGTTCTTCATTTTATCATATATGACCAAGGCGAGCACTGTTTATTTTTTTTCAAGAAACCACTCAGGGCACATTTTTTTAAAGTGTAAAAAGCCACAGGATCCTAGTAGTCATTCCTAACTCATATTGACCAAACCAGTTCTTCACAACACCACACTGAGGTCAGTAACATTAAGTCTTAGTGGCTAAGAAAAACTTTACCTCCAGTGAAGTTGAATGAATCCAGCAACAGCATTTGTAAAATATGAGCTGCTTTCCTCTAAATGTATGTATTGCAATCCACAAGATGTAAGAGAAGGAAGAGAGAGAGAATTAGATAGAGAGAGAGAGAGAGAGAAGAGAGCTAAAGAACCTGCCATAGAGGCAGGCTAAGGGAGAGGGAGGAATTGGGGACATTGGTGGTGGGAAATGGACACGTGGAGGGATGGGTGCTGGAACATTGTCTGACTGAAACCCAGATATGAACATCTTTGTAATTGTATATCTCACAGTGGTATAATAAGAATTTAAAAAAATAAAATGAAAATGATGAAAATAAAAAAATGAGTTGCTTTTATTATTTGAAATAGGCTTGAAATAGGTTTTAAGCCATGACCCTCTGTGACACCTTCGTCCTCTGCCCCATAACATACCCAATTCAATCGGTTATTAACAAATTAGCTGATTTTATTGCAGATGCCATGGCAGGTCAAAGGTACAGAAAGATGAATCACGAACAGCAGAGTGAATAAATGACAGCTAACTGAAGGGGAGGAGTTGGTTTCCCGGCAGTATCCCTTTTACCTCACGGGTTGGCGGAGGAGTTGGTTTCCGGCAGTATCCCTTTTACCTCACGGGTTGGCGGCAGACAGGTAAAATCCACAAGTTCCGCACTATTCCAAAAAGGTTTTTATTTCTCACCAATAATTAAACAAAGTTTACTAATACAATCCAAAGTCAGGGATCTCCAAATCAATAACTCCTGGCTGAACCTCCAACAATGTGGTCAGGTCAGGATCTCAAACTAAGAAGGATGCTTCTGACCATTTGTCCGGGTCAGATGCCTTCCACTAAAATGAATGACTATCTTCTTCCCAGAACCTTTTACCCTCCCCCACCCCCACCCCCTGCGCCAAAGGTCAGGAAGACAAAAAAACTTGTTCTGCATCATCAAAGATCAAAATAGCAGCTTCTAGCTGCAGAAGCCTGCTAGGCCACACCTTTGGTACAGCTCCATACATATGCTAATGCCAGGGCCCTAAGTCCCTGCTTCCCAGGGACTCTTATGAAAAGCATTTGTGGAGAGGGGGAAATACAGCTAAGAATAAAAGTATTTCAGGGTTTAATACTTGGGGAGATAACATTATAATTTTACACCATGAACTTCATGCAACCAGATGTATTTCTCCAAACATCCTCGAGGTCTGTTTCTCTGTTCCAGGGTAATTTTAGTGGGTTCTGCCCTCTCTTTTACTGAAAGGATCATGTTCATCTGCCACAGGTATGTTGCAGATGAACATGACCCCTCCCTTAATCTTTACAGAGCTGATTTCAAAGATGAGGAGTCTCTGATATAGCCAGGCTTTTCCTGGTATAATTCTAGTCTCACAATAAGGACCTGTGGGGGATAAGAGAAAAATGCCCAAATAGCTGGCATAGAAATCATGATAGGAAATTATAACGCTATTCCAAGAGTTATTAAAATCAAACTGCCTTTTCCAATCCTGCCCCCAATCTCTCATAGTGATTTGCACAAGAGGCCCTGATTAACATGAAGGGCTGCCCTCAGGGCAATGTGAATGGCTTTGAGCTGCAGAGGTCCAGAGTTAACAGGGCGTGTCCTCCAACAATTAATAGTGACAACAGCTAGTATCTGATAACCAGGCTATTTCATCATGTACAAGGCTCTTTTTCCACTACCTGACAAATTTAATTATTTAATTATTACACCAAACCCGTTAGGTAACAGTACAGTCTTATTTTAAGAGAATTTTGAGTGGCTGGAATGATAGTCCACTGGACCAGTGGGTAAGTTGCTTGTCTTGCACACAACCAACCTAGGTTCAATCCCCAAGCAACACCCCAGCAACAAGCTCTGACAAAGGTGATCCTGGAGCATAGAGCCAGGAATAAGCCCTACTGCTGCCAGGTGTAGACCCCCCACAAAAAAACAGAGAGAGACTACTGAAACATGGAAAAGATGAATAATTTTCAAATATAAAAATCTACTAATTAGTCAAACTTGGATACAAATCTAAGCAAATAATTGAAACACCAAATGATAAATGCAAGAAAACAGACTACAGGAAAATCTAGAACTAAATGTTTAAATTAACTGGTGGTAAATGGATGAAGCTAATAAAATACTTTAAAACAACTTTGATGCCAGAGAGAGTGTAGAGCAGGTAAGGTGCTTGCCTTGCATGCAGCTGACCTGGGTTTAATCCCCAACACTCCATATGGTCCCACAGCCCTCTAGAGGGTGATCCCTGGCACAGGGCCAGGAGAAAGCCCTGAACACCACTGAATGTGGCCCAAAACAAAATTTTCTTTTAAATAAATGAAGCAATAAGTATATTAAAAATAGTAAAAGAGAAGGCAAACAAAAATTCTGTACCATCTTTTTTAACTATATTTAAACATTGTGATTTACAAAGTACAAAATTATTCTCAATACAGTTGTTTGAAAGATTCATCATTCAACACCAGTCCCACCACCAGTGTCCCTTAGCAGTCACAATTATATTGACCATTACAGCCCATATGGGAATGGTACTGATAAAGTCATGGCATTTTTTCTGGGATATTATGTCTGCACTATCTTTAAACATCTCATGGACCACATAGACGTAGGTAGCTAAGGCACATGTTTAGCAGAAACATCAACAGCTGTTGTATCTGGTTTCACCTCTACAAAAGAAGCTTAAAAAATAGAAAAAAGATGACTTGTACTAATGTATTGCACAAATGAAACTATTTCACGTTACTCAACTGAACAATAACGATAACAATAAATGTGATCATATCATAAAGTATGACAAAGTCACTTGCACAGTGGTGAAACTAATAGTTTCATTTGATGAAAAAGAAGAATCATGCATTACACAAACTGACTGGTGTCTGTTAGAGGCAAGGCTGCCCACACCAGTTTGTTAACCAGATGTTTCATCCAGTGAAACATCTAACAGAAAAACTTATTTTTCTTAAAACAGGGAGATTTTCTAGAATCAAACGCTCATGATTCTCACTAAGAAAAGATAAGTCCTTTAACAAGGAAATGGAAACATATTCCCTGCTCATGGATGGGGAGAATCAACATTGTCAAAATGGTAATACTCCCTAGAGCTCTGTACAGATTCAATGCAATCCCTATAAGGATACCCATGACATTCTTCAAAGAAATTGACCAAACAATCCTGAAATTTGTATGGAACGATAAACCCCCAAGGATAGCTAAAGCAATCCTCGGGAAAAAGAAGATGGGAGGCATCACCTTACCCAACTTCAAACTGTACTACAAGGCAGTAGTAATTAAAACAGCATGGTATTGGAATAAAAACAGACCCGTGGACCTATGGAATAGAATTGAGTATCCTGACACCCAACCTCAAACACATGATCATTTAATCTTTGATAAAGGTGCAACGAGTCTAAAATGGAGTAAGGGAAAGCCTCTTCAATAAGTGGTGTTGGGAAAACTGGGCAGCGACATGTAAAAGAATGAATTTGGACCTGTGTCTAACACCATGCACAAAAATCAGATCAAAATGGATTAAAGATCTCAATATCAGACTTGAATCCATAAAGTACATTGAAGAACATATAGGAAAAACCCTCCACGACATTGAAGCTAAAGGCATCTTCAAAGGTGAAACATCACTAACAAAGCAACTAGAAGAAAAGATAAACATATGGGACTACCTGAGACTAAAAAAGCTTCTGCACCTCAAAAGAAACAGTGACTAAGATACAAAAGCAGTCCACAGAATGGGAAAGAATATTCACCCAATACCCATCTGATAAGGGGTTAATATCCAGGATATATCAGGCACTGGTAGAACTCTACAAGAAGAAAACAAACAACCCCATCAAAAAATGGGGAGAAGAAATGAACAGAAACTTCAGCAAGGAAGAAATTCGAATGGCAAAAAAACATATGAAAAAATGCTCATCATCACTAATCATCAGAGAGATGCAAATCAAAACAACAATGAGATACCACTTTACACCACAGAGACTGGCACATATTCAAAAGAACAAGAACAACAAGTGCTGGCGTGGGTGTGGGGAAAAGGGGACACTCATCCATTGTTGGTGGGAATGCCGGCTGGTACAGCCTTTCTGGAAAATAATATGGACTTTCCTCCAAAGACTAGAAATTGAACTCCCATTTGACCCAGCCATACCACTCCTGGGAATCTACTCTGGGAAGCCAAAAATACGCCAGCGGAAACACCATCCCTACTTTTATGTTCATAGCAGCATTATTCACAATAGCCAGAATCTGGAAGCAACCAGAGTGCCCGAAAATCGATGACTGGATAAAGAAGCTTTGGTTCATCTACACAATGGAATACTATGCAGCTGTTAGGAAAAATGAAGTTATAAAATTTGCCTATAAATGGATGGACATGGAGAAGATTATGTTGAGTGAAATTAGCCAGAAGGAGAGAGACAGATACAGAATGACTGCATTTATCTGCATAACATAAATATATAGGTACATAATATGATACCAATATCCAAGATCAAGTGAAACATATATCAGGAGGTCCTGTCAAAGGTGGAAATTATCACAAACGTGTGGGATTCAGAGGTTAGGTAAGACAGAAATGGAACAGTGTGCTAACAATTGTTGAGGGTACTAATACCAACCTAGAACTGAACATTAAATAGAGGCAAAAAGATACACATGACAACCCTTTAATGTATGTTCTGTAATCCATAGTCTGGAGGGGAAGGAAAAGAGAAAGAGAGAGAAATGGAAAGAAATCAAGAACCTGCCATGGAGCAGGGCTGGGGGAGGGGGGGGGAACCGGGGACGTTGGTGGTGGGAGATGGGCACTGGTGGCGGGATGGGTGCTGCAAACAATTCAGTATGATTTGTTGGCAAAGTGCTACACCGTTTCAATGAAACAATGTATGTTTTAACTGAACTAAAATAAATACATGTTTAATCACTAAAAAAAAAAAAAAGAAAAGAAAAGATAAGTCCTTTATTACATGCTAGTCTACTAGTCATCCTCATTATCTGTGAAGTATAACGTAAGAACACCAGGCCCATATCCTTACCTGCCTCATAAAACCCTTCCTGCTGCCCTAATTTATTCGATCAAAATTGAACAAGCTAACTTTCCAAATGTACTCATTTGTTTTCAAGGTGCTTTTTTCTACTCAAGACTCAGCATGCAACTCTAGTCATTATTGATTCTTGGTCTCTTTCATTCTATTTCACCCCATGCCTGAATTATCAAAATTAGCTTCATCACTCTTCTACTTCTAATAACTACCCCTTCTGTCCTTTTTTTTTCTTAGACTATGAACATGTATTGTTAAAAAGCATGACTTTTACCATGTTGTCTTCTCTTCCAGAACCAAAGAAAAACAACCTCAAAAGATCATAGAAGCAACAGTACCCAACAAACTATCAAGAAACCTGGGGTCCAGTCTCATTTCTTCTCCTTACTAATATGACTATCCCCTTTGGTTTCCTTAACTGGAAAACAAAAGTGCTGGTACAAAAGAGTTCTGCAATCCATTCCTTTGACACTACTCATACTTTTCTGGAACTCAAGGTCCTTTACTACTTGGACCAACATCAAACGCCAACAACTATTCCACATCACATAAGCTCTTCCTCCCCTTAACTCTTCCATACTCCTGAATTAAGAATCACTCCAGTGCTGGACTCACTACTCCCTTCTAAAAATGAACTGGCCTTTCTCCCTTTGTCCAAAACATACTCAAGTATAAGCATTTTAACTAGGGACTACACATTACCATCTTTGTCCATTTCCAATACTTGCAAATACTCTGTGCCATTATGTACTGTGTAAACAGCAAATGTAGTAAACTAATAGTAGATCCGCTTTTTTCTTCCCAGATTTTATTTATTTATTTATTTTCTTTCCAGATTCTCATTTGGTCCTGTCAACTTACCCTACAAAACTTGTGGCTGTGATGGAAGACCTAATGAGCTAATTTAATTTGGTTTCTTGTTTCAGTATTTCCCAAAGTGTAGGGTGACAGCGCCTACATGGTGGGGGCTGGACTATTTCAGCAGGGGCAGTAATATCAGAGCAATTGGTGGGCGTTTTCTATTTGCTCATATAAAGAAGGTAAGTTCCGAGCAATATTTTTTTTTGAGATAGCAGAACAGGCCAAATTAGTTTGGGAACCTGTAAGAAGCGTACTTATCAGTGCTTAACCGAAGTGGATAAAACACACATGTTGTTAATGTGATTATACAGAAGCAACAAATTCACTCCCTGCTTCCTGAAAGCATAACCAAGTTTGAACATATGACTTTATGAGCAACAAATTAGATCAGTAATACCAAGTTGGTAATTTTATTCATAAAATCATTTTGAGTTGATCTAAGAATTCCCAAATGTCATTTCCAACACTGCATTAATAAAAAACTAGCAATTAATTATATAAAACTCCGAAAGTGCCCCAAACAAATTCTCTCTTCCCTTATACTCATTCAGCTTACAGAAAGAAAAAAAATCAATGGCCCAAAGATATGAGCCAATTCTATAGAATCTGTACTAAACTGTTTTGATATAAAAGTTTAAAATAAAACAAACTCATTTAAGAAAGAAATGAGGGGCAGTGAGATAGTACAGCGGGTAAGGCACTTGCCTTGCATACAGTGGACTGACTAAATTTAATCCTCAGCATCCCATATTGGCCCCAAGCACTGCCAGGAATAGTTCCTGAGTGCAGAACCATAAATAACCCATCACCAAAAGTGGCCCAAAAACATAAATAATAATAATAACAACAACAATAACAACAACAACAACAATAATAATAAATCTAGCTGTCCATACATATTAAAAGCACACAAATTAAGCTACTGAAAGGTCTGTGTCAGGGCCAGGGAGATAGTATTGTGGGTAGAGTGCTAGTCTTGCACATGGCTAACTTGGGTTCAATTCCAGCACTCATTATTCCCTCTCCGCCTCCCCCAACAGAACCCTGTCAGGAGTGATCCCTGAGCACACAGCCAGGAATAAACCCTGAGTACTACAGGATGTGGCTCCAAAACCAGAATAAGTTAAAAAATAAAAGGTATGTAACAAACTCCACCACAGAACTCAAATTACAGTAAAGGTTTATAACATCTCCCCTCAGATACTTCATCAGCAGTGGGGATAACCAAAATGCCAGCCTTGTCCAGTAAGATCACTAAGGCTAAAATGATATCATATAGGCATGCTTTGAAAACTGCAATGTTTCACAAATGTAAATTAAGGTCTTATGTAAGCAACATCCATAAGTTAAATGCTCACATTTGCATTAGTTTAATATCAAATAAATTCACCTAGTGGGAAAACTAAGTTGACAGAAAAGCAAATGACTCTTAATAATATCAATTTTCTAAGACTGGGTTTTTATACCTCTTGCTTTTTCAAAGTAGGACACTTTACACAGACAATTTCAGGCACTTAAGTGTCTGAACACCTTTTCTTAAAGATCTCTGGGGAAAGCAATTCCACAGTTTTCCTAGTATTTTTTTCACTCTAGAACTGCACAACTCAAACAAGGTATAAACAATTTATCATTTTTTGCAACTGGTGCCAAACAAAATTAAATACACCAAGATAGTTTAAATAAAAAAAAACAGAATATGGCAGATTCTCTATTCTGCTGCGAGTTTCATAGCAGTGATAACATCCAAGGCATTCTAGGGTCTATACTTCTTCCTCTATCTTTCTTCCTTGAGAAACATGGGAAAATGTTTCAAGGCAAAAGGGAGAAATGCAGGTTAAGTTTCTCAGATTTTATGACAGAATATAACCCTGACACTTGCCAACCTGAAACATGAAAACACAGTCTCCTGTGTCCTTGTCAAGTATTAATGCCAAATTCCCAATAAAAGCAGACATTAAGACGACTAATACTAGACAGAATTTAGGGCTTATTTAACCAAATTTCTGAAAGCCATCTTATGTCTTTTGAAAATCGGGAATGTATCTGAACTACAATGTTCTCATTGTTGCCATAACATATTACTTGATTATTCAGGGGGATGCCTTAGTTTCTTACAGAAGCCAACGTGACAAACACTGAGCTTTGAGGTGATGTCATGTAAAGGTCCTCTAGTACATGAGTCATTTTCCTTAGAAAATTTCTTCAGATTTCCGAAAACACAAGTACCCAACAGAATATTTTCTTTTGTAGTTATTTTTAATTTAATAAGGGGGCAGGAGAGGGATTTGAGGCACTCCTGGCAATGCTCAGGAAACACTCCTGGTGGTGCTCCAAGGACCATATGATTTGCCAGGGACAGAACCGGGTCTACTGTGTTTAACACAAAAACTCTATCCACTGCAATATCAATCTGGCCCCTATTTTTTTAATTCTGGGTTCCAACACTACCTAACATCCCATTCAATCATTTTCAAATGAGTACCTTCCTGTAGCACTTAAACTGATGGCATTCATAGATGACAGCTTATTAAATTTCTTACTTGCTTTTCTCTTACCTCCAGTAGAAAGGTCAAAAGCAGAGACTACACGCTGTTCGCCATTGTTTCTAAAGTACTGGTATACAAAGGACCTCAACCATTTGCTAGAAGATTAGATGATAAACTATAATTTTATTTTTCTAGGATGTAGAATTAATTCATTCCCAAATAAACTCCTTTTTGAAAATAAAAATTTTAAATCCCTTTTACCTACTCCCCTCTTTCTGTACTACTAGCAAGACCTGACTTGCTATTCTTAGCAAGGAATTAAAGGTATTTAATGATGAAGGTAATCATAACAAAGAGAATATGCACGCTATAACACTGGGAGGTGAACAATTCCCATCAAAGTAATACGTAATACCTTGTTGATCATTAAAATCAAAGACAAGCATAGTAAGACTTTACCTTCACAGGGTAACTTTATGGGCGATTTTTCCTCTATAGTTCCTAACTTTCCCAAGTTAAGGATTTTTGACGTGATTTCAGACACTAGCAAGCCCAAAGGAATTCACTCCTCATGTAAACAAAATGAAGACTGATCATGGTAACTCATCTAAGGAAAACGAAGCTGTTACCAGAGGATATTCACATTTCAGGCACCTCAAGTCTCAAGTCTGGCCTCCTGCCTGCTTCGTCCAGGATTTCACATGATAACTTTCCTGTTTCCTCCTGCTGAGAACCACCACCTAGTGAATTGGACTCTATCTCTTGAAGCCCACTGTGTACTTGGATGCAGATAAGGAAAAGGCAGGGAGCCAAGAGTGACAGCGATCTCCACCTGGAGAGGACACACCTGTCACTATGGTGCTCAGTAAGCCTTTGTCAGGGCCCTGCCCTAATTCCAACCCAGCATCAGTTTCGAGTTGGCAGAAGCAATGGTTCTTGATAAGCACACTGGCTTATCTACGTACTAATCTGGTCCTTCCCAAAGTGGGTGATACCGCCCCCATGGGGCTGCTGGAACCATTCAAGTGTGTGTGTGTGTGTGTGTTTGGGGTGGTGGGGTAGAGGCAAAGCTGGGAGGTGATAAGATTAGTAAGATTCAGAGAAAGGCTATTCTAGAGCTAAATTTTTTTATATACATTCAAGAGTCCACAAAATCAACTTCAGCATTAGCACCTCAATTCTACTAACCCAAATCATTTATCCAGCAAAAATATGTGGACTATAGCAAAAAACAAAACCAAAGTGACCAAAGTCCTTAGAAGGTCACATAGAAGTGGCCCTCCGGTCACAGGAGGCAGTGTGTCCCCAGAACACTTATCCAACGCTTTCTAGATAGGTTTATGCTAGACAGTGCAGAGAGCTATAAGCAAAGCGACAAGATTTCATGCCTCTGCAAAATCTGCAGTTTTGGAAAAGAACGAATGAATGTTTCCTTTCCCTCCTAAATGCATGCATGTTCAAATTACTCTTCCTCTCTCTCTCCTCTGAGACTTCAAATACTTTCCCTTCTCCTTATTTAAGCATTTCACAATGCAAACAAGATAGAGACCTAGGAATGAGTCTGGGACACACAAAGCTAATACAGAATCAACCCAAGGGAGACTTGCTGAGAAGCTAATGAATCGAGGCATTTCAAAGTCTCCCACAAGCAGAATTGGCACTTCTGGACTGTGCTTAGCATTCAAGCAGAGGTACAATATTCCCAGCAATGAAAGCAAAGAAAATTATTTTGGCAAATCATTGTATCTGATGAGGTGTTAATATGCAAAACATGCAAGGAATTCATATGATTCAATAGGAAAACAAAGTCAGGGACTTAGAGTGATAGCACAGCAGGGAGGGCGTTTGCCTTGCATGTGGCCTACCCATGTTCAATCTGGCATCCCATATGGTACCCCAAGCACTGGCAGGAGTAATTCCTGAGTTCTGAGCCAGGAGTAACCCCTGAGCATCGCCGGGTATGACCAAAAAGAAAAAAGTCAGATTTTAATATGAGCAAAGAAGCTGTTTTTTTATGATAATATACAAATAGTCAACACCTTCATAAAAGATGCTCAGTACCAAAAGACTTCACCCTAAGATCGGGGACAAGACAAGGTTGCCCACTCTCACACTTCTATTCAACATAGTACTAGAAGTACTTGCCATAGCAATCAGAGAAGAAAAGAACATTAAAGGCATACAGATAGGCAAGGAAGTCAAGCTATGACTATTTGCAGATGACTGATATTATACCTAAAGAACCCTACACTCTCTACCAAAAAGCTCCTAGGAAGAATAGATACCAATAGTAGACTGGCAAGGTACAAAATCAATACCCAAAAATCAGTGACTTTCCTAAATACAAATAACAAAAGAGAAGAAAGGGATATTAAGAATACGATCCCATTCACAATTGTGCCACAGAAAATCAAATACTTAGGAATCAGCTTAACGAAGAGTATAAAGGACCTGTACAAAGAAAACTATAAAAACCCTGCTTCAAAAATAAAAGAGGACACAAAGAAATGGAAACACATTCCCTGCTCATGGATGGGAGAATCAACATTGTCAAAATGGTAATACTCCCTAGAGCTTTGTACAGATTCAATGCAGTCCTTATAAGGATACCCATGACATTCTTCAAAAGAAATTGAACAAACATTCCTGAAATTCGTATGGAATAATAAACCCCCACAGATAACTAAAGCAATCCTTGGGGGGAAAAAAGATGGGAAGCATCACTTTTCCCAACTTCAAACTGTACTACAAAGCAGTAGTAATTAAAACAGCATGGTAATGGAATAAAAACAGACCTGTGGACCTATAGAATAGAGCTGAGTATCCTGACACCCACCCTCAAACACATGATCAGTTAACCTTTGATAAAGGTGCAAAGAGTCCAAAATGGAGTAAGGAAAGTCTCTTCAACAAGTGGTGCTGGGAAAACTGGACAGCTACATGTAAAAATTGAATTTGGACCTTTGTCTAACACCATGCACAAAAATCAGATCAAAATGGACTAAAGATCTCAATATCAAATCTGAATCCATAAAGTAGTTGAAGAAAATATAGAAAAACCCTCCATGATATTGAATCTAAAGACATCTTTGAAAGTGAAACACCACTAACAAAGGAACTAGAAGTGAAGATAAATATATGGGACTACATGAAACTAAAGAGCTTCTGCACCTCAAAAGAAACTGACCAAGATACAAAGACAATCCACAGAATGGGAAAGAATATTCACCCAATACCCATCTGATAAGGGGTTAATATCCAGGATATATATAATATATAATAAATAATATATCTATCCTGGATATTAACCCCTAATCAGATGGGTATTGGGTGAATATTCCTGGGAATATACCCTGCAAAGTCAATATATATCCAGGCACTGGTAGAACTTTACAAGAAGAAACGGCCAACTCCATCAAAAAAATGAGGAGAAATGAACAGAAACTCAACAAAGAAGAAATTCAAATGGCCAAAAGACATATGAAAAAATGCTCATCATCACTAATCATCAGAGAGATGCAAATCAAAACAACAATGAGATATTATTTTACACCACAGAGACTGGTGTGGTCCAAAAGTGCAAGAACAACAAGTGCTGGCATGGATGTAGGGAAAAGGGGACTCTCATCCATTGTTGGTGGGAATGTCGACTGGTATAGCCTTTTTTGGAAAACAAGATGGACATTCCTCCAAAGACTAGAAATTGAGCTCCCATTTGACCCAGCCATACCACTCCTGGGAATATACCCTGTGAAGCCAAAAACACACAGAGGAAACACCATCTGCACTTTTATTTTCATAGCAGCACTATTCACAATAGCCAGAATCTGGAAACAACCAGTGTGCCCGAGAACTGATGACTGGATAAAGAAACTTTGGTTCATCTACACAATGGAATACTATGCAGCTGTTAGGAAAAATGAATTTATGAAATTTGCATATAAATGGATGGACATGGAGAACATCATGTTGAGTGAAATTAGTCAGAAGGGAAGAGACAGATATATAATTACTGCATTTATTTGCATGACATATATTATATATGTCATGCAATTATATATTATATATTATATATATAATATATAATACCAGTAACAATTATATATTATATAAATATGTATATATTCCATATGTATATAAATATGTATATATTAAATGTGTATATTATATATGTATATATGTATACATATTATAATAATATGTATATAAAATATACATATTTAATATATACATATTTATATAATATGTATATATATTATGATACCAAAATCCAAAGTCAGGCGAAATGTGGATCAGGAGGTCTTGTCAAAGGTGGAAATTACCACAAACGTGTGTGCGTCAGAGGTTAGGTAAGATAGAGAAGGGAACAATGTGCTAATAATTGTCAAAAGGGATAATTCCAACCTAGAACTGAACATTAAATACAGGCAAAAAGATACACATGATAACCTTGAAGTATATGTATTACAATCCACAGTATGTAAGAGAAGGAAGAGAGAAAGAGAGAGAAAGAGAATGAGAGAAAAGAGATAAAGAACCTGCCATCAAGGCAGGCTAGGGAGGGGGAGGGAATTGGGGACACTGGTGGTAGGAAATGGGCACTGGTGGAGGGATGGGTGCTGCAACACTGTATGACCGAAACCCCCAAACATGAACATCTTTGTAATTGTATATCTCATGGTGGTGTAATAAAATATTTTTAAAAGGGTATTAATTATATCTCTTACATTTCTTAGTCATTTTACACCTTAAAAATGACTTCTGCACTTTCTATTTCTTGCATAATCCTGTAAGACAAGGCTATCATTCCTTCTCTAACAGCATCAACAATATTAGCTGCATCATTTCATCTATTTCATGGTGCAAGAGGTATTTGTAACCATTACTTATTTATAGTAATGTATCTTACAGAAATACCAATTTCTGCTTTACCTGAATCTTTACATAATCAAGATTTGGCCTAAGAGATGGCACCAAGGTTGAGGCGCTTGCCTTGCATGCCGTTAACCCTGGCTGGAGCCTCAGTGCTGCATATGGTCACCCAAGCACTATTAGGACTGATTCCTAAAGCATGAGTAAGCCCTGAGCAACAGCGGGGGAGGAGGAGCAGAAGAAGGAAGGGAATAAGAAAGAGAAGGAGGAAGAGGATAGAGGAGGAGGAGGAATCAGGGCTCTTTTCCATAATGAACAAAATCTAGAATCAGGGGTTCCCATTTGCCAAAGTAATTGAACTTGGCTTAAAAAGAAACATTTATGTGTCTCAAAAACATCAATCAGATTTGAGGCTTTTTCTATTACTTTCAATATATTTTTAAGCAAATATCAAAGAATGAAATTATAACAATGCTTTCAATGAAACAATGATAAAATTGTGATGTATCATAATCACAGAAAACAAAACTAGAATTAATGCAAGCATCTGTACAGATGCAGAGATCAGCTCAGTGCAGTGACCAGATCTTTTCTTTCTCAGAACTCCTTGATATTCCTTCTTCATACACCCTCAACAACACCCCGAGACCAGAAAACAAATCAGAGCAACTGTAAATGCTATTGGCATTATTCAATAAGTCATTCTTAATAATACAGTGTATTTCAGGCATAAAAACTTAAAGTACCATCAAATGCAGTGAATTCTTTCCTACTTGAGGGAGACCTTGGTTGCCTTTTTTTTCTATTTCATGAACTTTTTTTTAAAGTGGCTAACAATGTCCATAAGAAGAGAGAAATAGAGAAGAAAATGCCTGCCATAGAGGCGGGGGTGGGGGGGCAGCTAGGGACATGGTGTTGGGAAATGTGCACTGGTGGAGGGACGGGTGCTAGAACATGCTAGAATACTGTATGACTGAAGCCAATCATGAACAGCTTTGTAATTGTCTATCACACAGTGATATAATAAAATTTGTTTTTAAAAATAAATAAAAAGTGGTTGAAAGGAACCATTTTTAATGCCAACCTCAGTGGAAGTGTTTCCAGGAAACAAAATAGCCATGAACTGTCTGCAGGCACTATACTGCGTCAGTCTCACTCAAACCTGCCCACTGCCCCGTGATGCTCTTTCACTACTTAAAACCAAGGTATTACATAGATTTCATTCTGGAATTATAATAAGCAACGAATGCTTTTGTATACCACAGCAATATGGTGTGATCACAACAAACCCACACAAAATCATCAAAGCCCTAAGAACCAGTGAGGACAATTGTTTCCACAGGCCAGCTCCTGCATGGAAGGGAAAGCTGGGTGCTTTATTCAGCTCCTGAGGGAGTTGGGGGGAAGGCCAAAGTGAGGTTCACCCACCAGGATGCCATCTGGCTTGGGACCAGGCAGAACAACAGAGCTTGGCAAAGGAGTCAACGCGCTGTGCCTCCAACCGGTCATTAGCTTTATCCCAATGGGCTCTGTTTGGGTACACAGTTTCACACCATTCTGCTGCATGAATCCTCTCCCCGAGCCAGCAGGATGAGGGAAGATTCAGTCACAATAGTTGTCAGCCTGACCTCAATTAAGATACTTGTCCCATTTGGGGGGAAAGGGTTTAAAAGACTCCTGTTCTATAAACTCCGAGAGTAAAGAGCCCAAACTAGAACTGGAGGCAATGGAAGGGAAGGCAGGAGCTGGCAGGGTCACGTGCTTAGCAAGAAAAGGGAAGGCAGGAGCGGCAATCCTGGACCTCGTCACACTACATCCTATGGATCTGAAACCCTGCGTGGGGATGCAGGGAGACGCTCAGAAGGATGAGTCACCCGCTCGCTCCCTCCCAGATGCCTGTTTTATTTAGTACCTCGGGTGAGGAGAGAGTAGTTGGCTAGACTGGGGAGGTAGTAAGTGAGGAACGTGCGTATCCATCTTTAGATGCTGAGCAAACGAGCAGCCGTGTATGCAAACAGAGAAGAGACAGCCACGTTCACTCTCACACCCTTTTCCATAACTACAAGCTGACGCCTTTCCTTCAACACCCAACCCCATGAGTTCCAAGCAAACTGCCTAGAAAATTTTGCTAAAATTGTGAATAAAAAATGTTTGAATGAAATCTCCTTTCCACCAAAAATATCTCAAGCAAGTAATATTCTGATTCGGGGTCTGGCTGAGCATGTGCCATTGGACAGTGACGTGACCAGACCAGGCAATCTTAAGGGAGGCCTGGCCACCTCTCTGCACCCAGCCCCCTACCCCATTTCTCCAAAGAGGGAGTATCTGCCTCCTCCAAGCCCTGGAAACCAAGGCCTTAGGAGCTCAGGGCCTCTGGCAACTTCTGAGCACCAGGCTACCCAACTATCCCTTCCAGGCCTGTGAGGACATGTGCTCAGAAGCTGCCCAGGCTTGTATAAGCTGCCCAGGTCTGTTGGCTACTGCCACGATGTCAGGCAAAAGCTATGCTAAGATGTACACACAGGACGTGGACGTCAGAGTGCTTTCAAAGTCTCTTAGCCAATGCCTTCTGCCTAAGATTTGGGAAAGTCACCCCTTCCACAATGACACTCTAAAATGCTCCTCTTGAGAGTCGGAGAGAAAGTACTTGGGGTAAGGCACTTGCCTTGTGTGTAGCCAAACCAGGACTGGTCCCCAGCACCACAAACAGGGTCCCCAGAGTCCTACCAGAAGCGATCCCTGAGCACAGAGCCAGAAGTAAGTTTTGAGCACCACTGGGTAAAGGACCAGCCCTACAAAAGTAACTACGAAAGATCATCTTGAGACAAGTTCCTGGGCTCATCCTTGACACCCACCAAGCACTCACCTGGAAAGTACCTTAAGTGGTCTTTCGTTCTGCACATTTTCCTCCCAGCAACTCCTAAGAGCAGTTTCTCTCCTGTGCACCCAAACCCACACAGTTCCACTTCAAACTCACCTCGCTGACCTACCAGTATTCACCCCGAGCTGCTCTCCCTGGCCCGCAGATACTCTACTCTGGACTCACTCCACTTCCTCTTAACAGGTTCCCAGCTCATCCTCCTGTGACCTGTAACACTTCCCCATCCTCCTCCCCACAGGCTAGAACTTTACACTCCCTCAGAACTCATTTAGATCTAGAATGGTCTTGAGAGAGAGAGAGAGAGAGAGAGAGAGAGAGAGAGAGAGAGAATTCTCTCCCATGTTTTCACTGGATTCTGAAGCAATTATCACCACATTTCCCGAACATCATTACACTTAACATGAGTTGCATTCCAGTTGACTGTTTTAAGTTGTTGATTGATCCCCCTAAATCTCTGCTGGCCTTACTCCAGTAACCAAAGGTACCTGGAACAAAATGTTACTAAAGAGTCTGAGAGCAAGCAGCTAGTGGTGAAACTATGGAGTACAAAGGATGTTCACTATCATGAGTCGGACAACATTAGCATAATCTAACAAAATGGTCAACTAGAAAAAGACAATGGCATATTGCCAGCAGATCCCCCATGGCACAGTAAGATAATTAAAGCAATAAATGGCAGAAATCAATCCTACTGACAGCTTACAAAAAGTTTTCGCCATGAAGAAATCACAGATTTGCAATAATTTTTTTGAAGTTTAATTTTTTTTCACTTTTCTTTCCATTATATATAAATGGTTAAATCATATAAATATATAAATATATATGGTTAAATCAGTCTTTTAAGACGTTTAATATTCTAACATCCACATGTTTGGTTTCAGTAAAGTCTGGTTATATTATATAAAAGGCACAGTAACTTTTTTCATATTATAGAATTACATAATTTAGAAATCTAGTAATGATTCTAGAGTTTTAAAGGGTGAGATTCATTCTTTCTTAGATTCTATGTTTTACTAAGAACTGTAGGTAGAATTGGGTACACCATTTTGATTATTCGGGGACAGTTGTCTATGCTGCTGTTTTGCTGGAATCATAGCCAGGGCCTCACATGCTCAAGGCAAATGCTCTACGACTGAGCCACATCCCAAGCGCCAAAACTTTATATGGAAGCTAGGAGATAAAAATCTAGGAAAATTATACTATCAAACCAAAGCAAACAGAAAAAAAGAAAGTGCTTCTATCCAGAACAAAAGTAACAACATAAAACCTATGGTTCCAGTTGGCTGAGAAAAAAAGCTATAGTCATTATATATTTTTAACCTTATAATTGATAACTATTCTACTCATAATCAAGTAACTGGGATTAATAAACCTTGCTCACCTGCATAGAACTTATTCAGTCCACAGCTATTTAGGCACTATGGTAGATGCTAATATGAAAAAATACAACAATATCTTTATAGTCTTCACTTAAAAACAATGACTTGGCTCAGTATTAGCTGTTTACTAAGACAACAAGTAATACAATTTGGGACATGACATATTTTTATATTATAATTTTTAAATAAAAATAAAATCACTTGTATCACTTGTCTTCCCATTATTCATCGATTTGCTTATGCAGGCACCAGTAACATCTCCCCATTCGTTGGAAATGAGGTTCATTATTGTTACTGTTTTGGGCATATCGAATACACTACGGGTAGCTTGCCAGGCTCTGCTGCGGCTCTGGGTTGATCCCAGGGGGCCCAGTCTTTTTCTATGTCAGACCATCAACCATTCAGGGCCCACAGGGCAGAGCCCTGGGTGTAGACAAGCCTGTCTCCTGTCTGCCACCTGCCAACGCAGCTGGGCACTGCAGCCACACCTGTGAGGGCAATCTGGCTGCGACATCTGTCACCCCATTGATCACCAGGATTGATTCAGCTGATCTGGCTGGCTAGGTGGGTGTCCGCTTCCTCCCTCACTACTCCATGTGTGTCCCTCCCAAAGCTGTGCGCTTGGTCAAAGAGAATGGCCTTCCCAGAATAGAGACTGACGGGTCTTCAGTCAGGGTATCCGAGTAGCTGCGCTCCCTGCTAGAACCTCCAAAAATAAAACACATTATTTAAATACTTCCCAAAACACAATTTAAAATCCTTAAAGTACAGAATTCATTGAACTTGAAAGATACAAGAACACAAAATCTGTTTTTCATTTTCATTTTCTTTTAATTCAGTATAAGAATATAATTCAGAAAGTATACCAATGACTAATCTTACAGAGACTAGATTATACAGTTACTATAAAACATCATTTTAATCTTTCAGTAAATGAAACCTACTGTTGAGTCATTTGGGAACACATTCAGTATCATCCAATCAATGCCTAAATTCTAGGCATATCAACTTCCATCCATACACACCAAGGCAGTAAAATCACATGTCACATACTTCTATATACTTATTTCAGGCCATATCTATCATGGAAACCTGTTACCATGTATTAAAATAAGTTACAAAATAAGACTAGGAGGCATGATTTCTAAGATTGTTTCCATATTTAAACTCAAAAAAAAGACATAGCATAAATTGTATATCTTTGTAATTGTAAAAATAAAAAAAAAATTAAAAAAAAAGAAATACAACATTAATATTGTCACCTTAAAAAATGTTAAGAAGAAACTTGGCAAAATTGAACTTTTGTCAGGCTACTTATTAAAGGGGGAGGGGAGGAATGGAGGGTAGTACTTAGGTTGGATGTCATGATGAATAGCACCTTAATCAAGAGAGATCAGAACCACAGTGACAGGGTCAGAAAGTTTAGCAGGTAAGGAAGGTAAGGAACTTGCTTTGCATGCAGTTGACAACAGTTCAATTCCCTGAGCACAGAGCCAGGAATAAGCTCTGAGTATCCTCCGCCCAAGGAAGGGCAAAACAACAAAAAAGCAAAAAAAAATAAGGGGGGATCAGTGAAGGTACAGGCTCCTAATGTCATTCAATAAGAAATGCACGCACCACTATTCCTTATGTGATTCAATAAGTGCTGATACAACTGTGAATACACACACCACGGTGTAGTTCTACCAAAAGTGGTCACCTTTTTGGTCTATTACTCGGTACTGGCTCCTCAAAAACTGTACAGTTTATAAAGGTACAGAACATAATGTTGGATCTCACCTTTGGATGCATTCAGGCGATACATGGCACAGCATGTCTCTACACCAATCTGTCTAGGTCTTGGCCAGAAGAGCATAATGAGAGGGCTTCTCCTTGCTCATCTGGTTATCAATGGACTTTTCTAATAAGTGCTTCAAAAATGTGCTGGTTGGGTCCACACATAAGCATCCCAACAAAAAAAATAATCAAGTGTGAAGTCATATAGCCAAGCCATCCCCCTCACTTCTAGCCCATCTGTCACAACCCTTGCCCACATCCCAGTGGCAGGGAATTAAGACCTCAGCTCTCTCTGGAAATGTGTCAGCCATCTTTTAAGAAAATGACAGGGAAGGATGGGCAAAATTGTTTTGTGCAAACTCACAGAAGAAACCATTTGTCCCAACTGGAATCTAATGACTCAGAAAAAAGACAAGTTCAGAATGTAAACTATTCAGCAGATGCCCTAAACTCTGCAGAAAACAGATCCTATAAAAGACAATAAGAGATGAAGCACATTCCCTTAGTACAAGAGAACTTGATGTGATAATGCAAGTTTCGCTTTCCAAGCCACAGGACACAAGCAACTACTGCGTATTTGAAATGGGCAACATGGAGGAAGTATATGTTTACTCTTACTCAACGTTAATCTCTTTACATTTAAATAGTCACCTGGAGCTAGTGATGACCAATACTAGATAGCACAAGTAAAGATCTGAGGATGCTTGTCCTGAGGACACAGGATAACCAAGCGCAATACAACTATCTAGATATATCCTAGCTCAAGCAACAACAAAAGCATCAAAGGCACTTGTACAAGGGGACAAATCTGACAGTGAACCAAATATGTACTAACGGAATTAAAGCATACACGAAGCTCATGATACTACTCATTCAATATTTATGGAGTTAAAAGATTTTTAAATAAAAGGTAGAAATTTATTTTCTGCACTACCTAATTATCTTCTTACATAAACTGTATTACCAGAAGTGGTTTGTAACCTATAACTTGAATTATTATTACATAACTCCTACTTTTTTTAATTGCATTTTACAGGAACCAATAGAAAGCTATGACACCTAAAAACTGTGCAAATAAACATTTTAAATAATTATTTAGGCTTGAATAGAAGAAACATCTATTAATTGGGAAGTAGAATTATCTCTTACCAAATAAAGCTACCTGCTTCAACAGAGAACAAAGAGACAGTATAATGAATGTTATTGTTTCATATTTACCAATTTAAAAAAGATAGTCACGTAACAAATTAAATCCTGAAAAACTGAAATCATTTTCTTAAATTTCAGGAGAAAGAGTAAAAGGGGATCACATGCTGTGGTGGTCAAGAGCACAGAGCATCACTGGAGAGAGGGTCTGACTGGAAGTGCTCAAGAGATCGTGAAGTAAGAACATGGAATCTGGCCTCTCACAGACAGTGTCTGTGGGGCACTGGAGCTCTCTTTGAAACTAACTCACCAGTCCAAAGGTAGTTTAAGAAAATATAATTATGATAAAATATAATGATAAATGGGGCATATATGTATACTAATGATATTAGACAGTGCTGACTGAGCTCAAACACCAAAATTTCCAAATAATAATTCCATGTTAAAGCTTTGTAACATGGAATCCAACCCTTGACAACTCTAAATGATTGCACATTGGGCTGAGTTCCAAACTCAAAGGAGAAACTGTTTGATCAAAGACTGTAGACAGAGCCTAACCAATGTCTAAGTCTCTCAATAATGGATCTTTGGGGCAAAGACTCAGGAAGAGAGTTGACATGCAAGGCCATGAACCACCCTGCTACCCAGTAACTGTGCTGGCTTCACAAAAAAGAAGCAGCCTCTGTTCCTTATTGGAAAGCACTCAAGGATTCTAAACTTGAAGCAGTGTTTGTAAAGAGATTGATGCTACTCTCGACCGGATGATGACCCTGGACAGGAAGCGCGTAGGACCACACCGAGCTGCGGTGTAGCTGCTCCTTTCTCCAGCTCAGCCTGGAGTGACATTTCATGCCACTCTTCCACTGAGGATTGCTGGGTTTCTGGTTTAGAATCCAGTCACAGACCCCAGACTGGTTAATTAATGCACACACACACCTACTCCGTGTCTCCTCCATTTATGCGTTGTCCCACAGATGATCACGTATACTAAATTGCCCAAGTGAAGTTCTTACAGCTGCAAAATGGAACTATGATGTTCATTTTTAATTCATCATAATATTCGGCACAGTACATGTATAAAGCTTAAGTGTAAAATTATTTTGAAGGAAAAGTTCAAAGTGGCTGGACAGGCAGAAAGGAAATAGGGAGCATGGCCAGCATCACTGACCTGGGATCAAGTCCCAGGACCACAAGCATCCCCCAAGCATCAGCAGGCACAGTGGTGCAGGTCCACGCACACCAGTGTGGCCCTAAGTGCCTCCAGCACCTCTGGGGGAGGAAAGGGGTCTGCCCACCCCCAGCCCCCACCAATCTGCTTAAGTGGATCAGGATCCAAGGAGAAGCAAGTCAAAGTATAGCCTGGTATCATCAGTAAGAGAAAGGCTCATAGCCCAAGGTTAAATTTTATCTCTTTCTCTCTCTCTTTATATATATATATATATAAAATCTACGAGGAACTGAGGAGATATTATGGTAAGGTTGCTTGCCTTGTACACAGTCAAACCAGTGATGTTGGGGATTGAACCCAGGTTCAATACCCAGCACTACATATGGTCCCCCAAGTAAGGAGTGATGTACGTAAGCAAAAATAAAATGAAATTTAAAAAAAAAAAAGTAAAGCTAGGTACCTGAGTCCAGCTGGATATGTAACCCTCAAAAAGAGGAGGGAAATCTATGATAAATCATAGAGGTTGCACGTTCAGTGCTTCATATAACTACCCCATTCCCCAAGACTAAATACATGTTTTAAATTGTGATGTCTTGTTCTCTAAACATGGCCATGATAATAAGGAAACTGCAGCAATTTGTCAATTACTTCCTGACTATCTGTCAAAATACCTATTCGTCAGTTTTAAGCTGTCTGGAAGTCTAATTTCCCCAAGAGGATATCCCAATGTAAAATTGTTTCAAGTAGAAAAAATATATATTAAAGAATTTGAGCTATCCTGCAGAAAATAAAAGCTAGCTACTTTTAGTTATTACTTTAAAAAAAAAAGATGACTACCCAATTAGAAGCTAATTTCAAGAAAAGACAAATATAATCTTAGAGCTTAGAATCATACTCTGCCACCGTAAGTCATAACTGACCTAAATTAAAACAAAAAATGTACAGAATGTATAGCAGAGTTGGAAGGGTCTTCAAGATACCCAATTTTGAGATTATTCTGGATTATGTAGTTAGTAACTATATAACCCTGGGGAAATGAAGGATGGTTGGAGTTGACAAATTTTTTGTTTGTTTTAGGGAAGCACCCAGTGGTATGCTGGTGGAGGACAGGTTTAGCTATTCTGGGAGTTTTGTTGTTTTGCCCACTCCCAGCTTAATCTATTTAAGCCAAGGTTCATTCTAATGAGACCTCTCTTCTATGTAAACACTGCTAGAGGGTGTGGCAGTTACAGAAGTCACCTTGACTGAATAACTTCTGACTTATACATCTACTAAGACTTCTATGTTTTCTAGATTGGGCACAGCTCCTCTTTATACCCACTGCACCCAGCGTGGGACAGTTAGAATTTACAAGGAGACTACCACCCAGGCTACATTGAGACTATAGGAAGACTATAGGATCATACTAGTTTGCTCTAAGCAGGCGAGTGTGACCCTTTCAGTACACGAGAACAAGATACTCAGAATCACCCTGGTGCAGATAATAATAAGAAGGACCTCATGGGTACCATCTAGATTACATGAAGCTCATGAAATTAAGATGTATTTCTTTATATCAGCCCCTCTCTCTCTCTCCAGTGTTTTACATAAGAGATAATCTCAGAAGAAGAGATTAGTCCTTGGTGTAACCTTTGTTTATACCTGCAATAGGGTGTGGCACTATACTCTGTTTAGAGTTCTTTGTTGACAGGACCCTCCCTGGATTACTTTGGTGTATATAAGGGGACTGACTTGAGGCCCCTTTGGCTTTCAGCCTTTTTCGCTGTGGCTTTTGGCTCCTTGGCCTTTTGCTTTTGGCTTTTGGCTTTTGGCTTTTTGCTCTTTGGCCTTTTGCTCCTTCTGGGTAGGGCTCATCTTGGGTGAGATCCTCTCTCTTTGGTGGAAGACTCAGGCTCTTTTGTATGGTCTAAGTTCGGACCAGAGCTAGAGTTTGTTCATTATATTGGAGTGCTGTGGAAGAGCTTTTGTACTATTAAAAGCCTTTTTGGAATTGCACCTGACTCATGAGTTTTCATCTGTTCCCCGGCGTCCTCGGAGGTAGAAGACAATTTCTGTCCTGACACTGTCGGGGACCCCAGCGGCCTTCCACGACAGTCTGCAGTGCTTATTCCTGGCTCTGTGTTGAGGGATCACTCCTGGCAGGACTCAGGGAAATCATATGATGTGCTGGGAATTGAATGCGCATCAACCATGTGCACAGGAAATCCCACAGGCTATACTATTACTCTGGCCGCCCAAAGATTGTGCCTTAATGGCATTTGGTGAGCCACAGAGATAGTAAACAGGTTAGGGACTTCCCTTGCATGCAGTGACTCCAGTTAGATCCCCACCATCATGGCACCAAGAGTAACCCCTGAACACTGAGCCAGGAGCCCCTCAACATCACTAGGCATAACCCACTGGCCCTCTCCCAAAATAATGCTTCGCTTCTTAATATCTTAAGTCGAACAATTTTCAGAAGTCAGCTCCTTAAAAGGGATAAAACTGATTTCTTCTATTAACAGAAGCAGTATACACAATCTCTTTCATCACAGAAGTAATTTGGCCATCAATACACAGCTGTACAGGAAAAAAAGGATGTTTTCTTTTTCCCAGACCTTAGTAGGTGTATCACAACATTAAGCAGGACTGACAGTTGCCTCATGAAGTCACTTTAACAATGATGCCAAGGAAAATATGATACAACAGTGAGGAAAGACTAAAGGAAAACTGGCCCTCTGTAAATTTCCTTGGTTCACACTCTTCTCAGAAGCAGAAAAAGAAAAAGCACTTTGAGGGATAAAACTCCATTTTAGACACACACTATTTTAGTCAGATTATACTTTTAACATTTCACAGATGAAATGTAAATCACCTAGCAGTTAAAGAATTAAAATTAGGCATGAGTGCTCTTGTTCATAATAACAATGGAAAAGAGTTCTTTGTAGACAAGGTTTTAAACTGAAATGTGTAAAATGATTAAAAAACATTGCTTTATAAAAATATTTAAACAATACATTTGCATTTATAATATAACAATATATAATATATGTATTATTAAATATATAAATATTTATATTTTTTACATCAGATTTGCTCTACCGGAAACCCTCCTTCCCCAATTTAAATCTAACTTCTCCCTGTCACCTCAGAAGACCTCATTTTTCTGTTCCCATAAAAGAAATGGAATGAACTAGCAAAGAAAAAGACAGGAATTCTCTTTCTATGGAATTTTGTTGGCCAAAAACTGATGCATGGTTATTCAAATGAACAGAAATTAAGATCCAGTCAGATAAAATGTTATGCCATTCTTCCATTAACATAAAATATCAACTCTACCTCTGTAAGTTTCACCAGCACTTATTAAAATAAAAGGCATGCTTGTTTACTATAACAGAAAGAAATGAAAAATGTACTTTCATGAAAATAAGAGAATCATCCTGAAATTTAAATAAAATAAGCAAACTAACATTACAGTTATGGATCAAGTTTCAGAAAATGAAACAAATATGGCATAAAATACTTTGTTGGAAAAATTAAAAAACATTTTCATAGAAATAAATAGCATATGAGGGAAGCAAAATAATTTCAAGACAGTATATAAAATGTCCGACCCTGGTTCCATCCCCAGCACCCCATATGGTCACCCGAGCACAGCCAGGAGTGATTTCTGAGTGTAGAGCCAGGAGCAACCCGCTGAGCATCACTAGGTGTGACCCCCCCAAAAAAAATCTAAATATGAGTTTTGAGAGGGTGCTGCCTTATCCATAATCACATTGAACAAGGAAGTTGTACTTTTGAATCATGGCCAAGGCGGTCTTGCAGGGGCCCCCTGTTGAAAAAGAAAATTGATTATTTCTGTTTTCTACCATTTCCAGAAATACTGATTATTTCTGTTTTCTACCATTTCCACACAGCAGGGCCTGGCAAGCTACCCATGTCGTATTTGATATGCCAAATACCAGTAACAATTATAGACCTCATTCCCATGACCTGATGGAATGGTTTGAGGCTCTTTATGTTCCTGGAGCAAGCAGGTGCCCTTGGGCTCTACTTGCATGAGACAGGACATATGGAGATGTTACTGGTGCCCGCTCGAGCAAATCGATGACGACGGGAAGACAGTGATATAAAATGCATTTATGATTCGAAAAATTTCTATAAAATTATTCTACACATGACATGAGAACATGCCCCATCCTACTGAATTTCTCCTTAGACAATGGAAATCTCTAAATAGTAATCATGATTTCAATCCTTTGTCTACTGAGCATTCACCACCAGAATCTGGGTACAGAGCAAAAGAAATTGAGCACAGCACAAAATTCCCTGAGTTTTCTAACCAAACTACATTTCATTGTTTTTCAAATAATTTTGCAGGTATCCATGTTTTAGCATTAGGAGTTGAATAGCCTAAAGTCCAGTGCATAACTTGTTGTAATTTTCATATTACTAATTCAATTTTAATCATTATAAAACCTGAATCAAGAATGCATAATAAATAATACCCTAACAAGCACCAGCAAACCCAATTCATTTTACCAAAGAAAAGTAGATAAAGATAAATTAGAACTGAATGAATAGCATTATTAACACCATTGAAAATATTCCTAATTACAAGGGATCTTGGTAAAACAACACTCTGAAGTATGGCTTTTGGGCCCTTTTCATATTGTTAATACAAAGAGCTGGCAGATCTGTCGTCCTCAGAGATTTATGTGTGCAAAAACCTTGAAAAGACTGCTCTAATGAGAGGGATGGAAAGAACGAGGAAGGAAAATCTGAAACTGAAATATTCTCACTACCATGCAGTAAGCTATAAAGTACTTTAAAACAAAGGTTCATTTATTAAATCGGTGTGCTGTCTGAGGGAATAATCATAGCCCACATTTGAAAGACTAAGAACTTGAAAAACAGGCATGTTTTGCCAAGAGGTTTTATCCTAAATGACAGAGTACATTCTGATTGTCTCCATGATTAAACGTTCTCGGGGCATCTCAATTTAGGCTGAGTAAACTGTGGCCAGTGTTGTAACTTAGGGGTTACTCCTGGTTCTATACTGAGGAGGGGTCCTCAGATGGAGAATTGGATAGTCACTGGTACAAAACTCATGATAGGATCCACAAGACAGAATGCAGTTATTCCAGCAGTTAACAAGTATATCTAAAGTTTCCAGTTCATGCAAAAGCACCATTCAAGATCAGTGACTGATCCAAACGTTAAATATGAAGCTTACCTTAGAGATGCCTAAACAACTAGAGGCAGGTAAGACATTGGTTATTGTGAGTGTGATTGAGTGACTGTGTGTGTGTGTGTGTGTGTGTGTGTTTCATGATACAAACAAATATTCTGAGGGGCAGGAGCAATAGTACAGCAGGCAGGGAGGGGTATTTGCCTTGCACACAGTTGACCTAGGTTTGATCCTTGGCATCCCATCTTGTCCTTTGAGCACAGGAGTGTAGAACCAGGAGTAACCCCTAAGTATCACCAGATATCACTTCACTTCACTTGTCTTCCCGTTGTTCATCGATTTGCTCGAGCGGGCACCAGTAACATCTCCATATGTCCTGTCACATGCTAGTGTAGCCCAAGGGCATCTGCTCGCTCCAGGAACACGAAGAGCCTCAAACCATTCCTTCAGGTGATGGGAATAAGGTCTATAATTGTTACTGGTTTTTGGCATATCAAATACAACACGGGTAGCTTGCCAGACTCTGCCATGTAGGTGGCACACTCTCAGTAGTAGGCTCTCATTTCGAGCTTTACTGATGAACCTCAACAGGGAAAGATCTGCTTTTTCTCTTAGGTGGAGCTCTGAGGAGATGTGGAGTCCAGATGTTGAGAATGACTGACCTCATGGTGTGGGGGTCACCCTGGTTTCTTGCTAGGCTCACTGGGATGACAGGCCACAGATAGAACCTGTCTAGAACTGTATATAGTGTATAAATGTGAAAGATCCTGGGAAGGACATGGTCCTAACTTCCAGTATTATCTAAGACTGTCACGTGGCCAGACTGTGAGCTCCCAACCACCACAGCGGAAGAGATACACTCCAGACCCACAGCTGTGCTGGCGCAAGGCCACAGAGCGGCTGCACGACAGTCTTAGACAATACCGATCACCAGGTATGACCCAAAAACTAAAAATTAAAAAATAAAAAATTCTAAGAAAGCATAATGGGAGAGAGGGAACACTTCCTTGAATGAATTCAGAGAAAGTGCACCTCAAGTGTAAGCGTCTATCTGCACACTAAAGGTAAGAAACTACAGAGTCAACGTGGCCAGAACTCGCGTCTATCACGCCAACTGAAGTCAGAGGAGAGACATACAGAATGAGCTCGTTCTTAGGTGGGACTTCAAGACACACAGCAAGGTAGCAAAAGGTCAGACAATGCGCCCTGAGAACTGATCCATACAACTGAATTGGGGGGTGGGGGTTGAAAGGGAGGAGCAGTGGGATCCTTCAGAGGAAGGTGGGCACTGGTGATGGGTGTGATGTTGGAATTATGTACACAGGAAATCATCATTAACGATAGTGTTAATCACAGTATCTAAACCAATTTTAAAAAATCAACTGAAATAAACTTAGGTGGAAGTGTTTGGTATGTACTTCACTTTGACCAATAACTTGTATGAGAGAGCTTGGATTGAAGTTAAAATGAAAGTAAGCAGGTTACAGAGATTCTAAATGGAACCTTCTTTTGTTGGTCATTTAAATAACAGATTGAAATGACCTGAGATCTCACAAGCAGAACTGACCTGCAAGCAGTAATCTAACTGAATCTAACTGAACTGACTCAGTAGTGAGACAGCTGTAGCGACCATGTAGGACGCAACAGTTTAGAAAATAATAAAGTTGTCCCAAACAAGAAAGTTGGACAAATAGATCTTAAAACAGTAGAACTAGCAAACATCAGTAAGGTGGGGATTAATTTTAATGTAAAAGCAACAGGCTTTCCAACCAGCTTGTTACAGGAAGTAAAGGAGTCTCATAATGTTCTAGAAATTCTCCCCAAATTGAATATAGTTATATAGTTAACAAACTCACTGTAAGCATTACCTGTGCAAAAAATTAATAGGTAAGTTCAAAATATAAATGAAAAGGATAAAAGAAAACTATTTTTATAATTTAATCATGAGTTAATTGAGATATCAAAAAGAAGTTATCCTAAATTCTTTCCACACTTTTAACACTGAAAATGAATTAGAATATTTCTTTGTCAAATTCAAGTCATTCGTGTGGCAGAAAAAATATAAAACTCAAATTCCACCAGATCATAACTGTTTTTCAAACTCCACTAATTGTGAGTAAGCTATTCCAAACATTAAATAAGGGTTGACGAAGCAAAGGGTCAACATTCTGGCATGGAAAAGCTTTGCTTCCCATTGAGCTGTGGATCCTAATCCATTTCCCATTTAGCTGGGGATTCTAATCCATTTCCCACTGAGAGCTCTGGCTTTTGGACATTAACCAAAGTGCAAGTTATAATAATAATAATAATAATAATAATAATAATAATAACAGCTTGTCACCAAAAAAAAACTATCCCATGATACATGGGTTAACCTTTGACCTGCATGCATTCCACTTTCTTGGTTTAACTTCAGAAATATGTCACCATAATTCTCTAATTCAGATCACAGAAAACAAGCTAAAATAGGAATCAATTTATCAGCAAGTTATAGACTTTGGGGAATAGCTAGAATATTTAAAAAGTTACACAAAACACAAAATTAAAAAATATAAAATGTAAGGTCAGAATAACTAAAATAAGATAAACTAACTTGATCACTTTGTTTTCTAGCAAGAGAAGTTCTTTACGCCTGAACCAAAAAGAGAAAAATTTAAAATAAAAACAGTACCCCTGACGGGGATGAGTAAAAAGGGATTGGTTAAATGTGAAAAAGCAGAAAGAATGTTATTCAAGGGCTATGACAACTGAAGGGTATGTTACATTGCTCAGGTTCCCAGATGGGTTTATGTCTCGCTCCTATTATGGAAAAAAAAATAAACTTTAGCTACTAGAGTTCACTACAATTCAGCTCAGTTGAGGATTAAATCAAATCTACAATCTCGACTAAGAATGTATATTTAGAATGCTTTGGGAAAACATGCTTCCAGAATGAGACTTCTGCTCAGCACTCACTCAAGACAGTTATGTTACAGATGCTCTACAGGAAGCAGGTCCTGTCTTAGCATTAAACAAAAAGTTGTTCTAAAAAATTTATTTTTTCAGGGCCAGAGAGATAGTAAAAATGTTCAGTTCGGTCCCAAATACTGTATGGTCCCCTGAGCACCGAGCACCATTGCCAGAGACTGCCCTGAATTCCCTGAGCACCACTGAAGTGAACCAGAAAATTCCCAGCACCACAGGTTCAGGAAAGCCTGCACCCTCATCCCACCACTAATAGTCTCAGGTAGGCTCCTGAGCCTAATATTCTCAGGGAACCCCCACTCCAATTACAATTAAGTAAGTTTAAAAGATTCATTCATATATATATATATGTATATATATATATACATATATATATATGAGTTATAAATGTAACTAAGCGTATCATAACTTATCAGTGTAAGTCATATAATCAATAATTCTTCCCAGTGACTTTTTACAAAAAAAATTTTATAATTTTTATATTATCTAGTTATAATAATGGTAAGATATAAGATAGCCTGTTGATTACTTCTTTCACCTTTGACTTCCATGTCATTGCTATATAGGTTATAGAAACACCTTGACTTGAGTTTTATAGTCTGATTCAGGAAGAAAACTATTTTTATTTATTTTCTGTATTTATTTAGGTAGTGTGATTAGTAATTCTGTTAATGGTAGCTTCATGCATACTTCACTTCAACACCACACCTACCACCAAAGTACCCACTTTCTCCATCAAGGTCCCAATGTTCATCTTATTCCTCCCTCCCCCTCCCCCCAACATTTTGTGAGCCAACTCCTCGGTTCTGTTACCTTCAGCCATTAGAAGAAACTAATTTTCATCAACATTAATTTTTTCATTTGTTTGATTTGGGGACCATACCTGGTTGTACTCTGCGCTTACTACTCGCCCTGGGCTAAAGAATCATTTCTGGTGAGCTCAGGGTATCATAAGAGGTGCCAGGGATAGAACCTATCTATAAGTTCTATCTATAGGTTGAAGGTCACCCACACACAAGGCATGCACCCTTATATTTGAAAATTAAATATCCTTTCAAGACTGTTTTTTTTGTAAGACAAAATACGTAAAATGTTTATTTTTCTCCTAAACTGGTTCTTGGAGCAAAACTATTATATGATCATTTAAATTACATAAGGCATGTTTTATCAATAAAATGCCTGATTTTATTGATAAATTTTTAGCTTTTCCAGATAGCCAATTGATAGAAAATTTTAGCACTACTCATTCTTAAAATGTAATTGTTAAATTTTGAAACTTTTATAAGTAATTTAGAAATTAAATACTTTGTAATGTGTTATTGAGGTTAGGTAAATATTGTGAAAACAATTGTAATTTTCAGTCAGTACAAATGAAAAATTCTAGTTAAACAGATTTTACAGTTGTTGCATCCGCACCGGCTCCAGGACCTGCAGGCAGGACAAAATGAAGAAAGATGTTAAATGACCAACCAGAGCACATAATTCTTTCATTTTTGGCTAAAAAGCCTTGCAAGAAGTCAGAAGAACCCCTGCATCATGAGGGCCGCCATTTTCAACATCCAGACACGACAGCTCATCAGAGCTGCACCCAAGAGAAATGCCTATCTCAAGCTCCGCTCATCAGAGTCGCACCCTACAGCAAGACTATTTCAAGCCCAGGTATGCCTGATCCAGAGACTCAGATACACGGAGCAGAGCTGCTACTGGCTCTTCCTGTGCTCAGCTTATCATGAGGTGCCTGGGAGGGAAGGCAGGTTCTAGGCCTGGCCCGCCATCCCAATGGAGCCTTGCAAGAAACCAAAGGAACCCCCCACACCATGAGGGCAGCCATTTTCAACCTCCGGACTCCACAGCGCATCAGAGCTCCACCCAAGAGAAAAGCCGACCCGTTGCAGTTCATCAGTAAATGCACAAACTGAGCGTCTACCTACTACCAAGAGTGCTGCACCTGCACAGCAGAGCCTGGCAAGTTACCCATGTCGTATTTGATATGCCAAAAACCAGTAGAAATTATAGATCTCATTCCAATGACCTGAACAAATGGTTTGAGGATTTTCATGCTCCTGGAGCGAGCAGATGCCCCTGGGCTACACTAGCACGTGACAGGACGAATGGAGATGTTACTGGTGCCAGCTCAAGCAAACCGATGAACAACAGGAAGACAAGTGATACAAGTGAAACAAGACAACTTTTAATTTATTAAGTGACAACTCTTTATTTATTTTATTCATTTATGCAGCTTTTCCACATAAATGAATTCATTTATGTGAATTAAAAGAAGTAACTCTTGGGCTATGCTGGGACTCAGTGGTGGGACACAAACCTCATATGGGTAAAGCACTGAGTTCATTTCCTATCTCTCCGCCCTCCCCTCGCACTCACACACACACACGTACCTCTTAATTGAACATTTTCTAAATTATTCGAATTCATTTCCATCATTATATAAATTTAAAATACATGTCACAACAATTCATATATTTGTAAAGTAGTATATAAGACACTAGTAACAATCAGCTAATGTTCTTCTTAAAGTCTCTATTGGCATCTGTTCCAAAGAATTTTGAATATAACATAATCATTTTCCTTTTCTCCCAGATTTATCAAGAATAGTTGGCATAAAATTTTGTTAAATTATACAGCATAATGCACATATATATATGAAAATTGCCTATTGTAATAACTTAATATACCTAAATTACCTCAAATCACTATTACCTTTTTTGACTGTATGGTGAGAAGATTTAAGATCTCTTAGCAACTTCCAAGCAAAAATAATATTGTTAACAACAGTCATTATATGCTATATTAGAACCATATAGTTCATCCATCCTATCACTGGATATTTTTGCTCTTCACCCAATATCATCACCCTATTTTCTAACACTGCTTGGGTTGTGACCCATAACCAATTTTCAGGGGTTGTTTATGGTTGGACAATGTACTAACATCAAGTATAACATGTTGTAACATTTTAAGTATACTGAGATATGAAGCAATTTCACCTTTTAGTAAATGACCACAGCCTGATAAGTTTTCCATTCTTTTGCCTGTATGTGTATTACATAAAAATTCACAGTACATAAATATATGTACATATACATTTTCTCTCTTTCCAACCTATCAGTTCTCTGCTAACAGGCATATAAATAGATTCCACTATTTATATGTCCCTTTACACTTCACCTTCACCTATTTTTTTCCTTCTGCTCCATACTGGGGTTAAAGTTAAAAAGGTCACCCTATAATTTTAATAATTTTAATATAAAATGTATATATTATATATTTTATACCTTTATATATATTTTAATATAAAAACATGAGTGCTATACCTGCAAGTGATGTAATATAAATGTTAATCTCTAATGAAAATGAATTAAAATATTTAGAAAAAGTTGTTTTAAGAGTTACTCATGTGTGTGATAGGAAATGAACTTGGTCTTAACCGGGGCTCCTGCCCCAGTGCTGAGTACCAGCCTAGTCCAAGAGTTCTTTTTTTTCAAGAGTTACTTCTATTGAATTAACTCACCTATGTGGAAAAGCTGTAATGTCAATAAATTATTTATCTTTAATCTTTTTATCCACCTCCCTCATTCCTTAATTTTGCCTTGACATGGAAAGACCATCTTACTATCATCTGTATCCCCAATGGCTACTACTAGCACTAATAAAAAATAACTGGTCATCAAGTTGAATAAATTTTCAACTGACTGATAAAATTTAACAAAGCATCAGTACAGTCATATTTGAAGACTTAGACTGATATTATGACTTACCTGCAGAGAGCTACTTGTATAAATAAGAACTAATCACCTAACTTGTCTTGGTTTCATTTTATTCATCAGCAAAATAAAACAGCTGAAGCATGCACCCATAAATCAAACATATTTGATGTTCTTTATCATCTATTTTGATCACTCACAGGCCACTTTTTTAATCATTGAGATTTGTCAATTGAGATCACAAATTAAGTGATCTTAATAACAGATAGATTAGAAAGATTAGATCTGTTATTAAGATCTATCTAATTTATCTATTAGATAGATCTTAATAACAGATAGATTGGGTATTGATTGTTCCTGAAAAATACTGTAGAGCTTTTTTTTTTTTTTTTTCAAATTGGGAAGGCAAGTTTATGAAAGGAGATGCCAAGAAGCAAACAAAGTTAAAGTATTACATTATGATTCAATGCCAGAATTTTATCTAAAAACCACAGGTTTATTAGTAAAACAAGTAAAACTTTAGTGGTAAATTTCACAATGATAAAGGGATGGTAAGAGATATGCTCCCAGGATTTGGAGGGTATGCAGAACACTCCACGGCACAAAGCATGAAAGAACAGCAAAAGAGAGGGAACTAGAGAGGCTGGGGAGACAGAGAGAGAGAGAGAGAGAGAGAGAGAGAGAGAGAGAGAAGAGGGATTCCGAAGCTTGATTCACATGCAACTGACTCCAGTTCAACCTCCAAGAATAAAAGTCCCCCCAAGAACAGCTATTAGTAACCCAAGGGTTCCTTAGGTTGGGATACACATGGCTTCTCAAAAAGGAGAGGGAAGCAGTATGACACTGTAGGCAAACAGCTTACATCACAATTTCACCTCCAGAAAGCACTACAGCAGGGAAGGAAAAATGGTCAGACAGGGAACAACGAACTAATGCTCCATTTCTCTATCACGGTGTGATAGAGGAGAAACCAGAATCTCACTATTTTTTTAAAAATCTAATTATAGATTCTTCAATGGATAAACTTAACAACATTTGAATGCAAACAGAGCATTCAACATTATGCTAAGGCACAGGAACTATGAAGATTATTTGGACACATGTTCTATCTCCCGGGGTTCATAGACTATAGAGGAAAGTAAGTATATAAAAGGCAACAGTTAATACTTTAAAGTATATATGAGATACTACTAGACACAAAGAAGGGGCTGGTTTTTCTGAGAATGTGACTATTAAACCAAATAAAAGATAATACAGATAAGATGGCACAGGCAGGAAATGCCAGGAAGAGGGAACAGCATGTGCCAAGTCAGAGAAGCATGAAGGCCAGGAACGGTAATTACATTTGTGGACTACAAGAATCACAGGGTGAGGGGCCAGAGAGTTCAATGGGCTGAGCACATGCTCTGCATGCAGGAGGCCTGGGTTTGATCCCCAGCACGTGTGGCCCCCCTAGACACCACATGATCCCCTGAGTACTAAACCAGAAATAGCCCCTGTGTGCCAATTGGACAGTTGGAATTTTGTCCAGAGCAAGCTTTCAAACTTATTTGGCCTATGGCCCCTTTATAAAGGGAAAAAAATTTACTCAGCCCCACCCCTTAGAAATCTACTTTCTTTCAGCAAGCAAACAGAGTGTCCCCAACTAGTTCTAAGGCTATGACCAACACCCCAGCTCACTCTAGCACTATGTAGAAAGGGGGAGGAATGGAAAACACCGGTGTACAGGGTCTGGTTGTGTACCACTCTACAGGCGTGTAAGTCTATAAAAAACATACGGGCACCAGTGAAATTTTAAACAAGGTACTTATGCTTAACAGTGAGAAAAAGAAAGAGGAAGAAGAGCCCATTGGTGATTTTAGAATGAGAGAACACAGGGTTTGGTAACTGGTCATTTATAGTGGATATGGGAGACAGGAGCACCCAGAAGGATTCACAGGTCCCAGATGTTCGGACTTGGCAAACTGTGGCCCCCAGACAGGAACAGGTAAAGAAAGGGAAGTGGTTAGGAGAGAGACAGCAAACACTTCTTGAGAAAGGTAAAGCAAATGGTAGCTAGAAATAATGAGCTAGAGCTTGAGAGAAGAGAATAAGCTAAAGCGGTGAGTTGTTCTCACTGAAACATTGTGCATGAGAGAAGTCGATTTGGAAAATGATAAAACATGAAATGATATGGGAGTTAATATCACTCTAGAAGACCCTGAAACTTCTCAATTTGTGAATAAAACCATGAGCCGAGATAACGAAAAAGTGACTAACCCAGCTACCAATATTGGGAGCTGGAATTTCCTTGAGAAGATAATCCCTGGGAAAAAATAAATGGTTAACGAAGTAGAAGTACTATGTAAACCAGGAAAAACAGTATCATAAAAGTCAAAGGAAGTAGAAGGGAGCCATGATTATTATAAACAATATAAGAAATACTGGAAACTCTAGGTGATTGAAGTTCAGTAAGAAACAAAAAAACATAATCCACAACCTCTAAGAGTTTACAGATAAAAGCTATAGCAAAATAAGATTTTAAAACAAAGCTAAACATTTCCTTTTGGTCTGACTTTTATAAGATTACAGATGATTTTATTTTGAAATGGAAGGTCAGACACTACACAACAGTGAGCTGACTAAGAAAGTGGGGAAGAAACAACAACCCCTGCCTAGTCAAAAAGCTTAGTAGCAAGACAAGTCACTGCCTAGTTAAGAAAGACAATCTTAAAAGAATAATGTCCAAATATGCATAACGCCAAGCCAAGGGCTGAATGAAATCCAAGAGATCAGTACATACTTTGATACTGGCATGGACACACAATGGTATTTTAAACTGATTCCATAATACAGATTAAAAGAGACAACAAGCTAAATTATTTAAAGCACATTGCAATATTATTTCTTGTGAGTATTAGTGACTCTCTTACTGCAATTTAAGACAAGATGAAAATTACAAGGCAGAAATCAGGTCAAAGAAGCTCTCTCGATCATCCTCAGGAAACCAGGACAATGCATGACATACCTTCAAATATGACATACCTTCAAATATTACTTGAGATATGAGTCTGACCAACTGATATGAAAGCACCAAATCCTAACCACTAGACCACCAGGGAGGATTGGGCCAACTGATATGAAACAGATCAAGTAAGATGGATGAAGTGAAATGATTTTAAACTAGGATTCCCAGTATATTCAAGACTGGATGCAGTGGGGTAAAAGCGTAGTGTAGGTGGGGGGAAAATTTTGGCACGATATTGGAGGACCATATAAGTATTCAGGTTACATAATGTATTTATTAGAAAAAAAATAGTGAGATCCAAGGAAACCTAGCTGATATAAATGTGTGTGTCAGTTTTGTCATTCATAAATTTGTATTCATTTTATAAATTTCAGTATAAGTTTTTTGTTTTGGGGCTTTTTTGTTTGTTAGGAGGCATATCCATCGGTGCTCAGGCTCACTCATGGCTCAAAGCTCAAGGATCATTCTTGGTGGGACACAGGAATCATTTGGGGCACCTGGGATTAAATCTGGGTGGGCCACATGCAAGGAAGGTGCCCTGTCAATTGTACTTCAGTTCCAACTCCTGGCTACAACTTATTTCAACACAGCATATGACATGGAGCCTACACGGACTTCAGTAGGAGAAAAGCATACATTCCTATGTCTTGATAGCATCGAGAGAGGCCCGGTGGCAAGCAAAAGTCAGTGTGTGGACAAATGGGTTCATCTCAGTATCTAAAATGCTCATGGCTGCAGGAATGAATTGTAACATTTCTAATAAAGAATGGAAATCATATGTGACTTTAATCAACAATCAATTATACATACTCATAAGTATTTAACAGGAAAAAGTTGACTTCATATTATTTAAATAGCTGGAAACATGCTACCAAAAACACACAAACTAATTTTCTACAGAAGCACAAAAATGGTTTCACCATCTTTTCCCACCCAGCCACATACTATCTTGTATTTTATCTTGTATTTAAAAGTCTTCCAACATGCTGTTTTGTTGTCGTTCTCAGTGTACTTTTAGTTCTGTTCGTTCTGTTTTTAAATAAGACTCTCTGGTAATAATTAGCTTAAGACATAAAATAACTAAACAGAGAAATAATGAATCAAGTTTTCTTTAGGAACAAAAATGCATAGTTCTATGCTATGGATTTGGCCAAACCACAGAGATGGATTTATGGATGGATTATCTCTTCTTTCTTTCCCCAACCTCTATAACTTGTACACAAGCCCACTGTTACTTAAGCTAACAGCATATGGCTGTAACTCTCCAGTTAAACAGACAGCACTAGGAAAACTAGGTCACGGGGTTACCAGGGAAATCCAATCATCTGTCTGGCAGACTTGATATCTTCCTCCTCCATGTCACAGGCTGGCAACATGCAAGATCAGGGAAAGGTCAGCAGGGCATTCTCTAAGAGCTATAAAATCATTTAACCCAAATCACCAAAAATGGGGAAACTCCGGCATTCTTATCTTTCGACAGCCAGCAGAATAATCAATGTGCTGATGTATATTTACTAAGAGCCTTCTTTTTACAGAAATGATTACTTTTTTACATTCAGTAGGATCCGGCCCAACCCACATTCCAGCTCAGGATTTTAAGACAATTCTTAATCCTGTTACCAAACAAACTAAGCTCTTCGCAACATAAATAAAGATGATTTTGAAAATAGGTATGAATCTTTCATTCATAGCAGTGAACTAGAAGCACAGGAGCCAACCCCATTGTGGGGATCCTTTCAATGGTGTGTAATCTGAGAGGTGTGTTAGAAAGCATTTGGCGCCTTTAAAAAAGAGAAAGAGTCCTCATTTTTACTTTCTTGTAAGTAAATGCAAGGGCAATATACTTCATTTGAAATATTAAAGTTAGCCACATTCTAAATTCAAGATAAGAGATATTTCACCATCTGTGAAAATTACCAGATTTAGTCTTTAGTCTGACTTCATTTTATGAATAGTTTCTTCATTCCTAAGAGTTTCCAAGAACAAAAAAAAAACTTAAGCAGCATCTATAAAAGTAACACAAACCATACTTGTGTGATCTGGGCTTAAATTGGCATTAATAGCTGAAAGTCTTTTAAGAAGAGTAATAGTATACTCTAATTGTTCCCAATGCTGTTATAAACAACAAATGATCCTTAAATTCTACATAATTTTAAAGATATATTTTATAAATCTACTATGTAAAAAATGTATAAATCTATGCATAAATCTACTTGTAAAAAATGCAAAATATCAATATCCTCACTCAAAAATTAGAGAGATGAAAGAAGGGAAGACGAGCAATGAAGAAAATTATCCTTTTACTGCTCTCCTTTTTACCTTTTACCTAGAATTTAGCACTCTTTTAAGTTTCTATGGTTCTTTAATTTAGGCTTCTGATATTGTGCACTAATGATCAAATGATCAAAAACAATAGTACCCATCTTTTGACAGTCTGCCTTCATTACTAAGCAATATGCCGTCATTTCATATAGTTATAGAAGCAAATAGCTCTACTGGATAAGGCTGTGTGACTTAAGTGAAACAGCCTATAATAATTTAGCCAAACCCTAATCCTCGAAACTATCAGATATGAAATCAAATAAATAAGATATATCACACCATAACAAAGAAAACTCTCCTCCCCTGCAAAGGACAGTTCAATATACATATTGTTGTATTCCCTGCATATCTGTGTACGCATCATCTTCTACAATTTTCCTTCTCAAGAATTTTTACCCTAGTATTACTCTTCCCAGTGACTGCTGTGGTTGACAGCAGCAACAAAAAACTTGCTGCTCATAAAGTGAGTAATTAGCAAAGGGAGAAAAAGGAAACTGAAATTATCACAGCTATGAGTTCTTAAAAGCTCTTGTTCTATTATCAGATTCCGCCAATACTAGTTGTCCTAATCATTTTACCTCTTTATCCAATTGCTTGAGGTCTTTTCATTTGATCACCTAAAAGCTTTTGAAAAACATTAACAAAAAATATTGCTAGTAATCATCGGGTTAAATCATCCTATAACTTCAACTCTTTTATTCTGTAATATAAGTGATAGCTCACAAAACACACCTCAAATTTTCCATTCACTAGCAGCGTGAGAAAATGGAAATCACTACAAGTAACAGAAATAAGTGAGGATGCTCCAATGAAGGGAGTTAATTTCTGGATGAGACACATTCAGAAAGTCAGGGAGATGCTATCTAATTTTTTTATGTGTCTGACTCCCCTTGACATACATTTTGAATTCATCTCATAAAGTTCTACAATGCTAAGCACCATCTTTTAAAAATGGCATATATTCAATATGCAAACAATGACAGATCTTTGTTATTCAGTACAAAAAACTGAATGGTGTTATGAAATTATATTCACTCCAAATGTATTTACTCTGGACAAGATTTCATTATCTTCATAATGAGCCTTTTACTACTTCCAAAATAATTAACTTACTACCCAAATAAAATGGAGGTTATGAGAGGCTCAATCACGCCTTTGTTTCAAACCTCCTCGCAGCCTAAACATCACCTTCACTGTTCTCACGCCGTGAATGTCTCCTTTATTCTCACTTCCCGGGCCATGTCTGCAATCTCGCCAAGTAGTGAGAACCAGTTAGAATGGCAACTGGAAAGATAACAAAGTTATGAAAGACACTTTTTTTCACCTGAAGTCTTTTGAGGATTGGGAAAACCTGCCAGAAGCTGGACTGGAGGGTGCTGGAAGGAAAGAAACAGGAAGGACAAGGGTAGGGGGGAAATGTACTTGGCCACTGATGTGCTCAAGACTAAAGTAGACAAAACCGTGTATTTCAAAACACGCTGGAAAGTGGAAAATCTCATGATGAATTTAAACAATGGGAAACACAGCCAAGCATCAGGATGGTACGGTCAACTGCACTGAGAACTGTCAGTGTGGGGCCGAGTGACAGCACTGCATGCGACAGACCATGCCCCCACCCATATGCCCAATCCCAAGCTCTCTAGGAGTGATCCCAGAGCACAGAGACAGGAATAAGCCGTCGGCACTTCTGAATGTGGTCCAAAAACAAAAACAAAACACTTTTCATTTTGATAATTTGGATAAAAGCTTGAAAAAAATCAAATAGGCCAAAAAAAAATCTTAGGTTTTAATCGCTTATTTTGTAATTCTACAAAGACAAATCACTAAAGCACAAAGATATAAAAGAATTCCAGACGTCAATACTTATCTGCTTGGGGGTGCTCTCAAGCAGTGCTCCGAGGCCCAGGTCCCTCCCTGTGATTCTCAGGCAGTGTTCACCACAAGGACCAAACGCTACAATGCGTCTAGGACCCACGGTGCTAGGAAGTATCTGGGCCACACCAGAGGTGCTCGAACAGCAAGCAGGAGCCCACAGAGCTGCAAGCAGTGATGCTCCAAGGATCTGTGGGGTTAGGGATTGAACCAGTCATTGTACTCTCTTTTGGACGCTCTCTCTGGCCCTAATTAGTTAGTTTTATATGATTATGTGTGTACTGTTGTTCAAGCTTGGATATCATTGATTATTCAGACAAAATAAAAGTGATGAAAGGCCAGAGCCATAATACAGCGGGGAGGGCATTTGCCTTTCAGGTGACTGACCCAGGTTTGATCCCCAGCATTCCATATGGTTCCCTTGAGCACGGCCAGGAGGAATTCCTGAGTGCAGTGCCTAACCCTGAGCATCATTGGGTGTGACTCTAAAACCAAAAAACAAATGAAACAAAAAATTAATATGCACATTCACACTACACCTTTACATGAGTATCATATGGATAATGCTACAAGATTTGACTTTATGATTAGCTTTTTAATGAAGAATCCTACTCTTTTATTCAGAAATGGGGTCCCACAAGAGTGCATTGTGTTTGTTTGTGTGTGGATGTACAAAACACTCATTTGAAATACAGAGTATTTTAACAGGCCATATATCAGTTCTGTAGAAATTAAACACACTAAAATAACAAAAACAATGACCTAAGACAGGGTTTCTAAATTAATATTTCTAGATCAAAGAGCCCTACTTTTAAATTCCAGTATGCAAATAACTTTAACATAACAAAAGTTTTGAAGGCCTTGGGGAAGACTTTAAGAGTTGGAGCATCTTCTTTGCAGGCAGGAAACCCTATTCCAGGTGCCCTGAACCACAAGGTCTCCTGAGCAGTAGCTCCAAAGCAATGCCAGATATGGCCCAAAATAATGAAACAAAGATGAACTACAAAGATCCAATTTTATTTTCCTTCTACAGATTTTTCTCCCTCACTTCTTTGTTCCTTTTCTTCTCCCTTTATTTATTTAATCTTTCATTTATTTGTTTGTCTATTTATTTACTTATTGCTTTTTGGATCACACCCAGCAATGCTCAGGGGTTATTCCTGGCTCTGCATTCAGGAATTACTCTGGTGGTGTTTGGGAAACCATATGGGATGTTGGGGATCAAACCTGGGTCAGCCGTGTGCAAGGCAAACGCCCTCTCCGCTGTACTAGGGCTCTGACCCCTCCTCTCCCTTTATATCAAAAACTCAAATTTCTAACTGCGGAACTCTGATAATCTATCAATTATTTTAGCCAATTTCTAAGTATAATTAATGTGTCAGATTTTACTCAGAATCCTAACTGGCTCAAACAGGACTGTCTCCTTTACTTGCTACTCAAGATAAGATCAGTTTTCCTACTCAACAGTTTCAGACACAAAGTCTGATTTCACCCCAAACACACAAATCCTCCCATTCTGAGCCGGAGATAGAGTGCAGGGACTCACGCCTGCACAGCAAGGGCCCTACTGCTGAGCCGAATCCCAGCGCCACAAGCCGCTTTCTTGGTAAGATCACTAGAGTATCACAAGACCGAAAAAGAATACAATAATGTATCTACATGAAGGACTATATTTAGAAAGTCACATGAATTTATAAAAAGAGACCCATGCAGTGCTTGGAAACAGGTCTGTTATCTTTATTCTCTCTTACTATGGCCTAATGAATAACCTACTGTAACTAATGAAAACAAAACACAGGGTCATTCAGTCCTTTCTAAGAATCCCGGGGCGCTGGTGCACGCTGTCCTGCCACTCTCGCCATGCTGATCCCCAGCCGGGGAAGCCCTGGTGTCCCCATCCAGTCACGTTCTTGGCCTCAAAAGTTGATCCTAGAAAACCAAGTCACACCCTCCATAAATACTTTTCCGAATCCACAGTCTCGCCACAGTCTCTGTCTGTCTCTGTCTGTCTCTGTCTGTCTCTGTCTGTCTCTGTCTGTCTCTGTCTCTGTCTCTCTGTCTCTGTCTCTGTCTCTCTCTCTCTCTCTCTCTCTCTCTCTCTCTCAAGACAGGCTCTGTGAAGAAGCACTTTTCCCTCTGGCAAAGGCTAAAGAGAACCCTGCCAACTGGATGGTAGTAAAAGCTAATTTCACTCAACAACCACTTTATAATGGTGTCATCTGTTCATGTGCTTTGCTTATGAATAATTGTGATGAAGCTCCCCTACGAAATTTATTATTCAGTGCAGGAAAAGATTAAATTGGCTAGTGCTACTATTACGTATTTTTCTAATATCTCCCAATTTCGACTTTTAAAGAAACTTTATTCATCACAAAAATGTTCTAATGCCTCATCCTTCTGGATCAATGGAATAGGGGGAAATGTTAATATGCTAGATCTCAAACACAACCTCTGGCCTACTCTCATGTTGGCTGCTAGTCACCTAAAGCAGTGTATGATGTTTAAAAATAAACAAAACAATATGGGTGTTGCAATACTGTATGACTGAAACTCAATTGTAAACAGCTTTGTAATGGGCTATCACACGGTGATTCAATTAAAAAATATTTAAACAACAACAGTGAAATCACGGACACTACTGATACCACCCTTGCATGTTTTCCCTTTATAACAGAAAGCATGGTTTTCGAGTTCCAAAGATCAGAGCTCCTGTCTCAAGTGACCCTTTCGTCCCACATGGACCAGGAAACAAGTCATAATGGCTTTCTGAGCTTACTTACCTGTGAAATGAGAAGAAATATCTTACTGGACTGTTACGAGGTAAAAGGGGACTGGAGAGAAATCAGAGGAGGTGAGAAGTAATTCAGCCAACTCGGTTCTATCCTCAGCACTGCACATGGTCCCTTAAACACCAATAGGTGTGGCTCAAAACATCACACAACGCCCCCAATAAAAGACTTAAGAGAATATAACACTTGAATATAACACCTGCCACAAAAAAGTGCTAACTGAATGTTAGATCTCTCTAGATGCTGTCTGAAGGTCATTGGCCCCAACTGTGGTGTAACAATACTGACATTGTCCCAATGTCAGTAGCAAAAGTTTGCCAAAGAAATGTATCCTCAAAAAAACACTGGTGACACAAGAGTGACATGAAATACATCATCTACCTCTTCTCAGCACACAACTTGCCAGTTCTTTATTCCAAATCCTCTATGAAATATGAAGCTATACAATTTTCTGGGAATAGCTTTTAAGAACTGACAGATGTCACCCTCTACCAACATTCCATTTTAAACAAAAAGAATCTCCAAGAACTCAGTGAGAACCTCCAGAAAGTCACCATGCATCGAACAGGGGCAAAGTGCAGATACAGGATCTGGTGGTGAATTTAGTAAGCAGACACCTTGGTCCTCTTAAGTTTTATGAGATTTTGAGGGATGAAACCCAAACACTTTTATAGCCCTCCTCAGTCCTGACTCAGATAGGGAGGAAGGCCTGGGCCAGTTTCTGATTTCTTCCAGGACTTCCCTAGCTTTAGTTTAAATTGGTTAAGGGGATGCCCGACAGAGGATCACTTAAGAGACTGAGTGAGCTGGTCCCACGGAGAAAGACAGTTCAATCCAAAAAGTTTTGGATTTCATGCAATCTTTTGGAGACCTTAGGAACTGCCTCATGGTTACAAACTTCAGGAGACTGGGAACTGTCTTCTTTGTTCACTACATGATGCTTTACTGCCAGCCATCTTGCACAGCATTTAGCACATAGTATAGTATATTCATGAACCGAGGATGACTCAGGAACTGTCTGAACTTCCCAAAGGTATGTATCTAGTGGAATATATAGATAGATTCGCACTCTCTCCATATATATATATATAAAATACATATTATATATAACTCATATAACATATATTCTATGTATTTCTGTAAAACCAAATCTCTAGGTGAGGAGTAACTTAATCCACAGTTACTTAATTCCGCAGTTTGTCAGATGGCTGACTTCCCTTCATAAATTTGGATCTTTGGAGCTGGAGCTTGCCAGGTTCGATCTTGGGCATCCCACATGGTCCCTGAGCACTGCCAGGAGTATTGCATTTCTAGGGGCAGAACCAGGTGTAATCCCTTAGCATGACCCCAAAGCAAAATAAAAAGTAATTTGGATCTTCTGCAATGTCCTTTAGGATTTTTTTGCAGCAATAATACAATCAGAGGATACAGAACTGTTGGAGGACAGGTTTAGCTATTCTGGGAGTTTTGTTGTTTTGCCCACTCCCAGCTTAATCTATTTAAGCCAAGGTTCATTCTAATGAGAACTCTCTTCTATGTAAACACTGCTAGAGGGTGTGGCAGTTACAGAAGTCACCTTGACTGAATAACTTCTGACTTATACATCTACTAAGACTTCTATGTTTTCTAGATTGGGCACAGCTCCTTTTTATACCCACTGCACCCAGCGTGGGACAGTTAGAATTTATCAGGAGACTACCACCCTGGCTACACTGAGACTATAGGAAGACTATAGGAAGGATCATACTAGTTTGCTCTAAGCAGGCAAGTGTGACCCTTTCAGAACAAGATACTCAGAATCACGCTGGTGCAGATAATAATAAGAAGGACCTTGTGGGTACCATCTAGATTACATGAAGCTCATGAAATTAAGATGTATTACTTTATATCAGCCCCCTCCTCTCTCCAGTGTTTTACATAAGAGATAATCTCAGAAGAAGAGATTAGTCCTTGGTGTAACCTTTGTTTATACCTCAAATAGGGTGTGGCACTATACTCTGTTTAGAGTTCTTTGTTGACAGGACCCTCCCTGGATTACTTTGGAGTATATAAAGGGACTGACTTGAGGCCCCTTCGGCTTTCGGCCTTTTCTGCTTTCGGCCTTTGGCTCCTGCGGCTTTTGGCTTTTTGCTCTTTGGCCTTTTGCTCCTTCTTCTGGGTAGGACTCAGCTCGGGTGAGATCCTCTCTCTTTGGTGGGAGATTTAGGCTCTTTTGTATGGTCTAAGTTCGGACCAGAGCTAGAGTTTGTTCATTATATTAGAGTGCTGTGGAAGAGCTTTTGTACTATTAAAAGCCTTTTTTGGAACTGCACCGGACTCGTGAGTTTTCATCTGTTCCCCGGCAGCATCCTCGGAGGTAGAAGAGAACTCTGTACTGACACTGTCGGGGGCCCCCGCGGCTTCCCTCAACCCTGTGGTATTCAGGGCTTACTCCTTGTCCTGAGCTCAGGAATCACTCCTGGCAGGACTCAGGGAACCATATGGGGTGCAGGGGATTGAATCCAGGTTGGCCACATGCAAGGCAAATGCCCTACCCGCAGTACTACTGTACTATCTCTCTGGCTCCAGAAGACACAAATCTTTTTTTTTTTCCATTCATCAAATTCTTTATTTTTTTTTTTTTTTTTTTTTTTTTTAGAGATAACATGTTGACTTTTTATTTTTTTTTAACATTTTATTATACCACCGTGAGATATACAATTACAATGCTGTTCATGCTTGGGGGTTTCGGTCACACAGTGTTCCAGCACCCCGCCCTCCACCAGTGCCCCCAGCCACCACCCATGTCCCCAATTCCCTCCCCCTCCCACATCCTGCCTAAATGGCAGGTTCTTTATCTCCTCTCCTCTCCCTCTCTCTCTCCTCCTTCTCCCACACATTGTACACTTCTAAGTGCACCTACACTTAGAAGCCATCATTTGCATTTTTTTGTCTGTATTTAATGCTCAGTTCTATGTTAGCATCAGAACTTTAGACATTTATTCACACATGTTCCCTTCTCTATCTAAACCAACCTCTGACTCCCACACACTTGTGGTAATTTCCACTTTCGGTAAGATCACCTAGTATATTTATGTCATGCAAATAAATGCAGTCATTCTATGTCTCTCTCTTTCCTTCTGACTAATTTCACTCAACATGATTCTTTCCATGTCCATCCATTTATAGGAAAATTTCATAACTTCATTTTTTCTGACAGCTGCATAGTATTCCATTGTGTAGATGTACCACAGTTTCTTTATCCAGTCATCAGTTCTCAGGCATACTGGTTGTTTCCAGGTTCTGGCTATTGTGAATAGTGCTGCTATGAAAATAAAAGTGTGGATTGTGTTTCCGCTGTGTGTTTTTGGCTTTCCAGGGTATATTCCCAGGAGGCGGTATGGCTGGGTCAAAGGGAGCTCAATTTCTAGTCTTTGGAGGAATGTCCATATTGCTTTCCAGAAAGGTTGTACAAGTCGACATTCCCACCAACAGTGTATGAGAGTCCCCTTTTCCCCACATCCACGCCAGCACTTGTTGCTTTTACCCTTTTGGATATGGGCCATTCTCTGTGGTGTGAGGTGATATCTCATTGTTGTTTTGATTTGCATCTCTCTGATGATTAGTGATGATGAGCATTTTCTCATATGCCTTTTGGCCATTCGGATTTCTTCCTTGTCAAAGTTTCTGTTCATCTCCTCTCCCCATTTTCTAATGGGGTTAGCTGTTTTTTTCTTACGTATTTGTACCAGTGCCTGATATATCCTGGATATTAACCCCTTATCAGATGGGTATTGGGTGAATATTCTTTCCCATTCTGTCGACTGTCTTTCTATCTTGGTCACTGTTTCTTTCGAGGTGCAGAAGCTCTTCAGTTTCATGTAGTCCCATATATTTATATTTTCTTCTAGTTGCTTTGTTAATGGTGTTTCACCTTTGAAGATGTCTTTAGCATCGATGTCGTGGAGGGTTTTTCCTATATTTTCTTCAACATACTTTATGGATTCAGGTCTGACATTGAGATCTTTAATCCATTTTGATCTGATTTTTGTGCAAGGTGTTAGACACAGGTCCAAATTCATTTTTTTACATGTAGCTGTCCAGTTTTCCCAGCACCACTTTTTGAAGAGGCTTTCCTTACTCCATTTTGGACTCTTTGCTTATCAAAGATTAACTGATCATGTCTTTGAGGGTGGGTGTCAGGATACTCAACTCTATTCCATAGGTCCACAGGTCTGTTTTTATTCCAGTACCATGCTGTTTTAATTACTGCTGCTTTGTAGTACAGTTTGAGGTTGGGAAAGGTGATGCCTCTCATCTTCTTCTTTCCAAGGATTGCTTTAGCTATCCGTGGGGGTTTGTTATTCCATACGAATTTCAGAAGTGTTTGGAGAAGACACAAATCTTAATCAGAACAAGTGTGTGACTAATAAACATAGAAGTTTACAAAAATCAAGATTCAACTCTTGAAACCAGGATCTGACAGATGGTTTCAAGGACTAGAACTAATATCCTGCAAGCAAGAACCCTGGTTTAAATCAGACCCCAAATGGTCCCCTGAGCACCAGTGGAAGTGGCTCAAAAAAAAAAAAAAGCAAGCACATAAATTGTCAGAACAGTCACTTACACTCTGTTATTAGTTCAAAAAAAAGACATTTTTTGTTTCAATCCTAATTTATAATAATTGACTTTAAAATTCTGTTTACTAGGTCCTGCTACAACTGGACATCCATAGGAAATCGATATGGACCCTTGCTCTAAACATAAAATAGAAAACTAGAAAGAAATAAATGCAGGATGCAATCTAGATGGATTTGGGTTTGGTCTGAGCTTTAAATGCAACACCAAAAACTTATCTATGAAATTGATGATTTAGTCCTTACAAAAGTAAAAACATATGTTCTAAAAAGGCACTGGTAAAGAAAATAAACAGACAACCCAAACTGAAATAATGTCTGAAAAGGCACAACCCAAACTGGAATAATGTATCTGCAAAATATGTGATAAAATACAGCAAAATATATGACCCCCTAAAAACTCAGTAATGATGATCTTATTTTCAAGAATGGACAAAATTTCAAAACACACATCATACCAAAGAAAATATACAGAAGGAAAATAATAGCATGTGAAATGATACCTACCATCAAATGTGAACACAGAATAACACAGAGGGCAACAGTAGAGGGGGGGGGAGAGAGTACAGCCAGAAAAGCATTTGCCTTGCATTTAACTGTTCCAGTTTGATCCTCAGCACCCCATGCTGCCCTCCCCAGCCCACCAGGAATGATCTCTGAGCACAGAATCAGAAGTAAGCCCTAAGCACCACCAAGAGTAACTCAACAACAAAACAAAACAAAAAGTCAAAAAAAAAAAAAAAAGCAGCAATGGCGGAACCATGCAACTGTTAGAATGAAAAACAAACATGACTGTATCAAATGCTATGGATGAAAACAAGCTACAGAATATAATATTCACTGCTAATGAAAATGCAAGTTGATACATCCACCATGAAAAACGGTTTGGCACTATCCTATAATTCTGAACATAATCTTTACATAAGAAGTTGTAAGCACTTCCTAAATTCTGCCCAACTGTTAGAAAACTTAATGCTTACACCAAAACTTGTCCATGAGTATTCATAGCAGCCTGATCCACAGTTACCAGAAGAAACCAAGAAGGCTTTCAACAAACTAAAACAGATATACAAACTAAGATACATTTGTACAGTATTAAGAGACCAAACAAACAGAACATACCAAAAATATACACTTTGTATGCAGTTAGAAATGAAAGGAGCCAGTCTGAAGATGCTGAGTGATTCCCGAGTCTGAAAAAGGCAAAATTAGAGATACAGTAAAAGTGGGGGTTAAATAAGGGAATTTGGGGGTATCTTGTTTATTTTGGATTTGGGGATCACACCCAGCAATGCTCAGGGGATCATTTTTGGCAGGGCTCTGGGGCCATATGTGATGCTAGGGACTGAACCCTCGTCAGCCTTGTGCAAGGCAAGTGTCCTGCCTACTATACTATCACTCCATCCCTAGAAGGTATCTTAAAGTATGATACTGTGACAGCAAGATGACGAACACATAGAATTATTAATTTGTCTACACCCATGGAACTTTAGAAGACAAAGAGTGAAGGTTGTGCATGCTAAAGTTAAAAAATCGTCTAGAAGGTCAGAACCTCTGAGAATGGATCAACAAGCAACTCCCAGAAAGGCAGAGAACAGGAAAAAGAGTAGAATCTGTGCCGCTTCTCTCACAGGAGCAAAAGGAACTGCACATAAGCACTGCACTTTTGCTCATAAAGTTGATTTTCCACTTTCTACATAAGAAGCAAGTTGTCAATTCCAGTACTGTACACATACTGACTGGAATTAAGCCATTAAGTTCAATAAACGGAAGATGGTGAGGGACCAAGCTTCTCAAACGTGAAGATGTTTACAAAGTAAGTCAAGGAGAAAAGGCTAGAATCACACAGGTCTGTGGTTTTCAACAGATCGCAGTGGTTTTTCATCATACCAGAGCCAGTCCACAGGTGTAGAAAGGTTAAAAACCACTGATAAGGAATTAGAAAAAGAGTCATCTACAGAAACCCTTATTTAACTTAGGAGAAATACGCATGGTTGTTTACAGAACTATGTATACACACACAGTTTTGTGCAAACACTGGTGAGGCCTGGTGTAGAAGCAGTGGCACCCCACGAGCAACAAATACACCCGGCACCCAGATCTTGGCTTCCAATGACATTTCTACAACCACCAACTCCATGAATCAGATTCTTTTAAAATATAAATCAGGGTGTAAAATAAGAGGGAGAGAGATGCAGAGACAGAGAGAGAGAGAGAGAGAGAGAGACAGAGAGAGAAAGAGAGGAAACGGAGGTACCTGCTATTGAGGCAGCCTGGGGGTGGGCGGGAGGGGGTGGGGTACATTGGTGGTAGAAATGGGGGCACTGGTGGAGGGATGGGTGCTGGAATACTGTATTACCAAGAACCAATTATGAACACCTTTGTAATTGTATGTCTCACGGTGGTATAATAAAAATTTTTTTAAATAAATAAATAAAATATACATTGGGAGGGGAATGGAAATATACACCACGTGTCTGGGTCATGTCTTAATGCTAGAAAGTGATTTCTTTTAAAAAAAAATGGACAAAATTGGAATAGAATGAAATAGTACTGGATTATAATCCAAATATAAAATACGTTTCCACAAATTCATATCAAAACAAGCAAATGTTTCTGTAAATAAATGGAAGAGAGAAATCTGGCAGCACAAAGAATTCCAGTAACTGATAAAGATACTCCCAGAACACTCCGCTCCTGAAGAGTGGGATGGACCATCTGAGCAGTGACTTCCTGCTACTATTTGGAAAGGAGGAAGTAAAGGGTAATTTCTCAGTAAGAAACGCCCTAATGAACAGGTGATGAAGAGCCAACTCCTGTCGGTATAACGTGTCCTCTATGTTACTATGCGTTTCAATTCTGTGAGCTCCCTGCCCCAAACCACCATTCACCGTGAGAAAAGCAATAAACCTACCAGAGGATTTCAAATGGGTTTAATAAACCAAATGCAATAGGAGGGCAGTGTGCACAATATCCACTAGTTCCCCTTCAAAACTGTCATGCTCCCTTAAAAAAAATAAAATAAAAGACTTTCACTGAGAAGAGATGCTAAAGAAAACATGACAATACAACGTAATGCTGTGTCCCACAAGATGAAAGCAGGACCAGAAAACGAACTTCAGGCAGCCAGAGATGGGGCAGAAGCAAGGCTCACAAGTGGAAGGCCCTGGATTTGATCCTGGCACTCCATAGACACATAAACTCTCTCTCTCTCTCTCTCTCTCTCTCTCTCTCTCTCTCTCTCTCTCTCTCTCTCTCTCTCTCTCTCTCTCTCTCTCTCACACACACACACACACACACACACACACACACAGAGTTTTTGTAAAGGGAAAAAAGGAACAGTGGAGGGGGACCCAGGCATGAGGCTGCAAGTCTGATCTCTGATTTACCTGCCACGCTGTGCACAGGCACACACGGAGGGCACTGCTATGTGGGGATATGTGGGATCCACCTAACGCCATAACGAAGTGTGATGCCTACACACAGCAACCAAGTGTGCAACCACCAGTCATCACAGCAGGAAAACCAAAGGGAAAGGGGAGGGGACAAAAAATTCTAACTTTAGGGGCCGGAGCAATAGTCCAGCGGGGAGGGCATTTGCCTTGCACCGCGGCCGACCGGGTTTGATCCCCAGCATCCCATATGGTCCCCGAGCACTGCCAGGAGTAATTCCTGAGTGCAGAGCCAGGAGTAACCTCTGAGCATCGCTGGGTGTAACCCAAAAAGGAAAAAAAAAATCTAACTTTAAAGAAAAGCTAAAAGAGACATTAGATCAAAAACAAATTGACTTTAGTTAATAACAATGTGCCAACCAGTACTGGTTCATTAACCAGAACCACACTAATGTAAGATGAATTAATATGCAAAAAAAAAAATTGACCATGGGGTATATGAGAAGTCACTATACTATCTACACCATTTCTGTAAATCGAAAAAATCAATCCAACGTTTAAAAATACATTTTTTAATTAACAATGTAGTGAGAAAACAAAACTTAAATGTTTGTGACTATTCTGTTACAGAATTTATCTTAAGAAACTGTTTTAGTCACTAACAGCTGCAAACAATTTCATGCAGTAATTCCCAGCAGGCACGTAGTGAGAGCTACAGTCCTTCAACTGAAATTCCACGTTTTCCTCTTAGAGCGCAGATGTCTTAAGGCTTCTAAGCTAACATTAACTTAGGCATTGTGATGATTCAAATAACAATCAAATATGTTTATGCAATTCAGCAAAGCTAAACCATATTTAATATCAGATCAATGCTAAAATACACATCCAATCCAACGTCAAGTATTTAAAGACAGAATTTGGGGGGAAATGAGTTCTGCATACTATTTTCTATTATAGATATTTCAAGTGAACTACTACAGAATTAAGATAAAAAAGCCCACAGGGAGCCAGGAGTAGAGTATAAAGTAATGGGTAGAAGTGTATACAGAACAGTGTAAGAAAGAACTAAAATCTGAGAAGAATCTATAAGCCTGAAAGCAGAGAGTAACAAGGCAGAGGAAAAAGACTGACTTTCAAAAAACACTGGAAAAAATTAAAGATCTAAAATAGGAAATGCCAGGAAAGAAAACACAATTAAATGTTAAAATTTGATTAGAAACAAGCCAAGTGTTCAAACTGAGACACTGAACTCCTAATGGTGAACAAACGCAAACAAAGCATTTTAAAAGAGATCTCACCCTAAATATCTTCTAATCTTAAAGTGCTCCCCACCGTTAATGAAAGCCTGAAAATTACTACATAAAAATATTCAATGACATTGGAAGAGAGGGGAAAAATATTACAAAGAGAATGTACTAAATGAACAATAGTTATTTTCAGAAGGAGGAAATTAAAAGCAACTTTCTTCTTTTTCCTTGCTGTGAAATGACTGAGTGGAGGAACTTTAAAAAGTCTATGAATTCAACAAGCTTTCATTAGAGTTGCGATATTACTGCGGCAAGTCTAGAAAGTACATTCATAGCTTTCAAATTCGGAGTCCAAGTTTGAACTCCTGAGCAAAAAAAAAAAAAAAAGCGTTTCCCATTACTAACCTAAGAGTTCAGCAATAATGCATACAGGTCCAGAAAATTCCAATTCCAAAACTGAAAACGTACAGCAGGTGAGAGAGGATGACGAGAGGCTTACTATCCACAGACCACATTGATCTGAATCACTAGATCCAACAGATCTAAAGGACATAAATCACCACACTCTGCTAAACACAGGCACTGCGGAAGACTGCTATTCTTCACTGGAGGCGTCCACAACACACACTTCCATGTATCTCTACATAAGGAAGCCTTCCCAGAAGCCTAAATCGCCCTTTCCTGAAATAGAACAAATATAATGATGGTGATAATGATGATGATGATGATGATAATGATAACAACAACCTAAGCACATGCATCTGCAACCAGATTTTCTTAGTCTAAGATACCAGCCATTTCTCTTAAAATAATAAATAATAATAATGATAGTAATAATCAATAATAATAACAACCTAAGCACATGCATCTGCAACCAGATTTTCTCTTAATCTAAGACCCCAGCCCTTTCTCTTAAAATCCGAAGCAAGGACTGAGCCGTTTCCCGCGCTGCCCTGGTGCATTTCTCAGGAATCTGTCCAGTAACAGGGAATTCCAGACCAAGGCTCCAGCGCCCCCGACGTCGGAGGGTTTCCCACCGCTACCCCGAGTCCCGCAGCTCTGCGGGCAGTGGGCGCCAAGATCTTCCACACAGGTGGTCCGTCAACGGAACGGCGACGGGCGCGGGCACCGTCCCCGCCCCCGAAGGTGCCCACTGCCCACAGACCCCCAGGAAGGCCACCGTCCCGCAAAAGTAAAAAGAAAAAAATAAATATCGGGGGCGTGAGCGAAGCCTGGCTGGGCCGGTCCGGGGCGACGAACTGCAAGACCCACGCGCTCCCTCCAGAGCGGGGCCGCGGCACCGAGCGTCCCCTGTGGAAAGAGCCCGCGGCCGCCACGGCGCCCCTCGACGGGCCGGGGTCGGCAGGGCGCAGTCCTCGGGCGGACCGGGGGCGGCAGCTGGTGGAGGCGCGGCAGCCCGGGGGGCTCGGGACCCGCGCCCGGACACGGCGGCACCGGCGGCGGCAGCTCCTCGGCTCAGCGCGGCCGCGGGGTCCCGCCCGAGACGCGCCCGCACCTGGCCCGACACCAGTTGCGGACATCCAAAGTGCGCCGCGCCCCGGCACACACACACACACACACACACACACACACACACACACACACACACACACACACACACGCACACGCACACACACACAGAGACACACACAAGCACACACACGCACACACACAGACACACACACAAGCACACAGAGACACACACAAGCACACACACACAAGCACGCACACACAAGCACACACACACGCACACGAGACCCCCAGTCGCAGGAGCCCGCGGCTCGGTCGGTTCTTACCTCGGATCCGCCCTGGGGGCCGCGGCTGTCCCCCGGCGGGAGCGACCCCAGACACCGCCCCCGAGCTGGACCGCGCCTTCCCCTCGGGGCTCGCCGCGTCCGCGCCCCGCGACCCACCCGCGCGTCTCTCCGGCGACCCCGCCTCGCCCGCCGCCGCCTGTGGAGTGCGGAGCTGCCGCCCGCCCGGTCACTCCCTCACTCCCTCACTCCCTCACTCGCTCGCTCGCTCGCCGGCGCCCGAGCCCCGCCGCGCATGCTCAGTCCGGCCGCGAGCAGCGAGCGAGCGCGCGCCCCGCACGGCCGGCCCCGCGCTCCGGGTCTTGGCGGCAGCCGGCGGCAGGACAACTGGTCGACCCCGGCGCGGAGCCGCCCCGTGCATCTGCTGGGACGGCTGGGAGAAGCGTCGGGCGCCCGGAGGCGCTCGAAGCCGCGAAGCACCGGGCCCGCCGCCTGCTTTCCTGAAGGGCCCCAGGAGGGCCGATGGCCGCTGCGAGAGCGCACAGCGACGCCCGCGCTCCACGACTCCTGGCCACTGCCAGGCGGCGCTGGACACCTGTCGCGCCCCGGACCTCAGGTCGGCCTCCGGCTCTCCCCTAGCCCGTTCGCCTTTTCCCCCTGCAGTTACGTCCCTCCTTTCCTCAGCCTTCCTCAGTTTCTCTCCACTTTCCTCAACTCCTCTCTCTCCACTTTCCTCAGCTACTCTCTCTCCACTTTCCTCAGCTCCTCTCTCCACTTTCCTCAGTTCCTCTCTCCACTTTCCTCAGTTCCTCTCTCCACTTTCCTCAGTTCCTCTCTCTCCACTTTCCTCAACTCCTCTCTCTCCACTTTCCTCAACTCCCTCTCACCACTTTCCTCAATTCCTCTCTCCACTTTCCATAACTCTTCTCTCCACTTTCCTCAACTCCTCTCTCTCCACTTTCCTCAGCTACTCTCTCTCCCACTTTCCTCAGTTCCTCTCTCTCCACTTTCCTCAGTTCTTCTCTCTCCACTTTCCTCAGTTCCTCTCTCTCCACTTTCCTCGGTTCCTCTCTCCACTTTCCTCAACTCCTCTTTCTCGACTTTCCTCAACTCCTCTCTCTCCACTTTCCTCAGCTCCTCTCTGTCCACTTTACTCAACTCCTCTCTCTCCACTTTCCTCAGCTACTGTCTCTCTCTCCACTTTACTCAGCTCCTCTCTCTCTCCACTTTCCTCAGTTTCTCTCTCTCCACTTTACTCAGCTCCTCTCCACTTTCCTCAGCTCCTGTGCCTCAGTGGGTGGCGTCCCAGGCCTCACTCTGTTTCTAGGCATCTCCAACTGCAGGTGCTTAGCTCAAAACCAAGTCCAGATCTCGCACTCCAGCCTGGCCTGGGAGGGGACCTTGCTGGTTGTTGTGGTCCAGGAGTTGGTGCAGTGAGAGGTGACTGGAGCCACTCACCTGGACTCGCCTGTGTGTCTTCCACCGACAGGAGCCACTGCACTGCACGTCGGTTCTCGGGAACATGGTACTTTCTCACTCGAAGGCATCTCATTTATCACAACTGTGTCTCCTTTGGCCCCCAACTTTTGAAATCATCTGGCCCAGAAGTCCACAAAAGACTATCAGTTAACTTGAATGTGTCCACTCGCTTTGTGATGCAAGGATAAAGATAGCATAGCATTCCAACCAAGGTGGAAATTAAAATCTTTATGCTACTCAGTTAGAATAGAGAGCTAACTGAGTAGCATAAAGATTTTAATTGGACATAATAATGGCGGGACATAATAAGATGTCCAGCCATTATCCAAGTCGAACTTTACCAGTATTGGAGATCTTTATTATATTAACATTATGTAACTGCAGGATAGTTGTCTAGGCCAAGAAACAAACATTTTTTATAGATTATTTTCTTATAGATGGTTCGATGTTAGGAAAATGAAACTCAGATGTTTCCATTCTTTTGCCAAAGTTAACGCTGATGCCAGATTTAAAATCCAGGTCTGCTTAACTCTAAAGTTTCTGTTATTTGTTGATCAGCAAATCAATTTACCTTAACATACAAACTGTTGCAGGGTCTGCTCCTAGAAATATCATTTCTAATAGACACTGCAAACCTTGAAATATTTGTTGTAAAATATTAAGTAATCTTTTAACACTATGTCTAAAATCGACCAAAATGGCAAGTAGATACAGTACATAGAAAATCAGAATATGGTTGAAATCAACAACACAATCTACAAATACATGTAAGTGATGGATGTATATTACTAATAACAGCACACATGAAACATTCACCAAGGTAAACCATTATTGAATCATAAAGCATGTATTCAAAGACTTAAGGAAGATAAATCATACCTTGTCTGCTCTCAAACCACAATAGAAATAAGCTATCATCACTAATAGAAAGAAAACTTGAAAGTTCAAGAATACACAAGAACTGAACCTCCCCCACAGGTGTGTGTGTGTGAGTGTGTGTGTGTGTGACTGTGATCCTTGCATCTCCGCTGACCCAATCAGCCCCAGAGAGCAGCCAGAACTTCCATCAACAGGAACCGAGGCAAACGGCCTTGATTCCACCCCCGACCCCTTGGGCCCTGCACTTCCGGGAACGATTGCAACCTCCCCCACAGGTGTGTGTGTATGATCCTTGCTTCTCCACGGACCCAATCAGCCCCAGGGAACAGGCCAGAACCCTACACGCAATTCCCAAAACACAAAACCTCGCGAACGCTAAGTGCGTCTGCATGATCTACTTACTATCTTTCTTGCATGAGGTACCAGTGAACCTTTGTCCCTATACTCCTTGCAACCCACCCAAACTCTGCAAACAGCCCAGACACCTACTAACTGTACTATCTAGTCACCCAAGAACTCACATTTGAACCTAAAATAGTCATAATGGTAAAGCAACGCAAAATTCCATCAAGCTCAGTAAGTGAAGTCACTAGTCCAGATGAGCCAAGCAATACCGATGAGTTGTATAACCTCTCTGATAAAGAATTTCAGAAAGAATTGTTAAGGATGCATAAGGAACTCAAAGAAGCAATGGAATGCAAAATCAATAAAATACAAGAGGACATGAGAGAAAAAATTGAGTAAAATGCAACTGGAAATGACAGATATTAAAAATGAGGTAAATGAAATGAAAAACACAGTGGAAGGCTACCATAGCAGAATAATAGCTAATGAAGAAAGAATTAGTGATCTCGAAGACGAGTTCCAAAGATTCCCTACACAAAACCAGAAGATGGAAAAATGACTCACGATTACCGAACAGACAACAAGAGATAATCGGGATGAAGCCAGAAGAAACAACATACTGATCACTGGGGTCCCAGAAGGGCAAGAAGAAAACCCTGATGAAGAAGAAACTGTCAAAGCCATCATTGCTGAGAAGTTCCCGGAACTAAAGAACGATTGCCTCAAGATCCAGGATGCCTGAGGATACCAGCTAAAAGAAACCCCAATAAGAATACTCCAAGACACATCTTAATTAAAATGACAAAAACTATAGATAGAGATAGAATACTGAAAGCAGCAAGATCAAAGAAGGAAATCATATACAAAGGAACATCCCTAAGATTTAGAGCAGACTTCTCTGATGAAACACTCCAAGCCCGAAAACAATGGTGGGATGTTGTGAAAAAGGCTCAATGAACTGCAGGCCTCACCAAGAATTCTTTACCCCACCAGACTCACATTCAGCTATGAAGGAAAGATACACAACTTCATGGATAAGCAACAAATCAGGAACTTCATGGACTCAAAACCAACTTTAAAAGAAGGACTGAAGGGTCTACTGTAATAAGACCAAACCCATAAGCACAACAAACACAAACAGAAAGATGGCACAAAATCCGATGACAATAATCTCTCAGTGTCAATGGTCTAAATGCACCAATTAAGAGACACAGAGTGACAAAATGGATTAAAAAATTGAACCCAACATTCTGCTGTCTACAAGAAACGCATCTGAATAATCAGAACAAACACAGACTCAAAGTCCAAGGTTGGAAGACCATTCTCCACGCGAACAACTCCTCCAAAAAGGCTGGTGTGGCCATATTAGTATCAGATAATATAGACTTCAGGCTGAAAAAGGTTAGATGGGACAAAGAAGGCCATTTCTTATTAAGGGTTATGTACACAAGGAAGAAATTACACTATTAAACATATATGCACCCAACGAGGGGCCAGCAAAATACATAAAACAACTGCTAAGAGACCTCAAAGAAGACATTAACAGTAACACAATAATAGTTGGAGACTTCAGCACTGCTCTATCAACGATGGATAGATCAACAAGACTGAAACTCACCAAGGAAATATTGGCCCTGAAGGAATAAATGGAAGAAAGAGAGCTAGTGGATATGTACAGGGCTTTTCATACCATAAAAGCAAAACACACATTTTCTCTAGTGCACATGGAACATTCTCCAAGATAGACCACATGCTGAGCCACAAAGCATACCTCAATAAAATAAAAAAGATAGAAATTGTGTCAACTATCTTTTCAGACCATGATGCACTGAAAATGGAGGTTAACTGTACACAGAAACAGGGAGTCAAACCAAACACCTGGAAACTGAACAGCTCACTCCTGAACAACCAATGGGTCATAGAAGAAATCAAAGAGGAAATCCAAAGATTTCTGGAAACAAATGAAAATAAGGACACCAACTATAAGAACTTCTGAGACACAGCAAAAGCCGTGTTAAGAGGGAAGTTTATAGCTCTGCAAGCATTCAACAGGAAACAAGGAAGGGCCCACATAAATAACCTGACTACACAGCTGAAGACATTAGAAAAAAGACCAACAAAAGGAACCCAACCCAGGCAGAAACAAGGAAATAATAAAACTTAGAAAGGAAATCAATGAGTTGGAAACCAAAAAAAAACTGTCCAAAAGATTAATGAAACCAAGAGCTGGTTTTTTGAAAAAATAATCAAGATTGACAAACCATTGGCAAGACTTGTAAGGACAGGGAGAGAGAGAACCCAAATAAACAGAATCAGAAATAAAAATGGTGACATCACAACAGAAACCACAGAAATCCAAAAGATCATCAGAGATTACTTTGAGAGCCTGTATGCCGTGAAACACAAGCATCTAGAAGAAATGGATAAATTCCTGAAGTCCTATAACCTCCCATGGCAGAAACAAGAAGACCTGCAATACCTAAATAAGCCTATCACCATCGAGAAAATAGAAACAGTAATTAAAATCTGCCCAAACACAAAAGCCCAGGTCCAGACGGATTCAGTAGTGAACTCTACCAAATCTTTAAGGAGGACCTACTGCCAGTCCTTTTCAAGCTCTTCCAGGAAATAGAAGAAACAGAAACATTCCCAAACAGCTTCTTAGAGGACATATCACCCTGATACCCAAAGCAGGGAGAGACAACACAAAGAAAGAAAACTAGAGACCAATATCCCTGATGAACACGGATGATAAGATCTTCAACAAAATACTAGCAAACAGAATCCAAAGACTCTTCAAGAAGATTATACATCATGACCAAGTAGGAATCATCCCAGGAATGCAAGCAAGGTTCAACATTCCCAAGTCAATCAACATAATACATCATATCAATAAGAGCAAAAATAAAAACCATATGATCCTATCAATAGATGCAGAGAAAGCATTTGACAAGATCCAGCACCCATTCATGATTAAAACCCTCCAGAAAATGGGAATTGAAGGGACTTTCCTCAAGATAGTTACAGCCATCTACCAAGAGCCCACAGCGAGCATCATTCTCAATGGGGAAAAATTGAAAGCCTTCCCCCTTATATCAGGGACAAGACAAGGTTGCCCACTCTCACCTCTTTTATTCAATATAGTACTGGAAGTACTTGCGATAGCAATCAGAGAAGAAAATGATATCAAGGGCATACAGATAGGCAAGGAAGAAGTCAAGCTATCAGTATTCGCAGATGACATGATATTATACCTAGAGAACCCTAAACTCTCTACCAAAAAACTCCTAGAACCAATAAACACATATAGTAGAGTGGCAGGATACAAAATCAACACCCAAAAGTCGCTGGCTTTCCTATATACAAATAAGGAAAGAGAAGAAAGGGATATTAAGGAAAATGATTCCGGTCACAATTGTGCCACAGAAAATCAAATACCTAGGAATCAACTTAATTAAGTTTGTAAAGGACCTGTACAAAGAAAACTACAAGACACTGCTCCAAGAGATAAAAGAGGACACAAGGAAATGGAAACATATTCCCTGCTCATGGATGGGGAGAATCAACATTGTCAAAATGGTAATACTCCCTAGAGCTCTGTACAGATTCATTGCAGTCCCTATAAGGATACCCATGACATTCTTCAAAGAAATTGACCAAACGCTCCTGAAATTTGTATGGAACAATAAACCCCCCAAGGATAGCTAAAGCAATCCTCGGGAAAAAGAAGATGGGAGGCATCACCTTTCCCAACTTCAAACTGTACTACAAGGCAGTAGTAATTAAAACAGTGTGGTATTGGAATAAAAACAGACCTGTGGACCTATGGAATAGAATTGAGTATCCTGACACCCAACCTCAATCACATGATCATTTTTTCTTTGATAAAGGTGCAAAGATTCCAAAATGGAGTAAGGAAAGCCTATTCAACAAGTGGTGTTGGGAAAACTGGGTAGCGACATGTAAAAAATGAATTTGGACCTGTGTCTAACACCATGCACAAAAAATCAGATCAAAATGGATTAACGATCTCAATATCTGACTTGAATCCGTAAAGTACATTGAAGAAAATATAGGAAAAACCCTCCACGACATTGAAGCTAAAGGCATCTTCAAAGGTGCAACATCAGTTAGAAAGCAACTAGAAGAAAAGATAAACATATAGGACTACATGAAACTAAAAAGCTTTTGCACCTCAAAAGAAACAGTGACTAAGATACAAAGACAGTCCACAGAATGGGAAAGAATATTCACCCAATACCCATCTGATAAGGGGTTAATATCCAGGATATATCAGGCATTGTTAGAACTTTTACAAGAAGAAAACAAACAACCCCATCAAAAAATGGGGAGAAGAAATGAACAGAAACTTCAACAAGGAAGAAATTCAAATGGCCAAAAAAACATGAAAAAAATGTTCATAATCACTAATCATCAGAGAGATACAAATCAAAACAACAATGAGATATCATTTTACACAACAGAGACTGGCACACATTCAAAAGAGCAAGAACAACAAGTGCTGGCGAGGATGTGGGGAAAATGGGACACTCATCCATTGTTGGTGGGAATGCTGGCTGGTACAGCCTTTCTGGAAAACCATATGGACATTCCTCCAAAGACTAGAAATTGAACTCCCATTTGACCCAGCTATACCAGTCTTGGGAATCTACTCTAGGATCCCATATAGTCCTTCAAGCACCATCAGGAATGATCCCTGAGCAGTCAGGAATAAGCCCTGAACACAGCTGAATGTGGCCCCCAAAACACCAAAAACAAACCAAACCTACATCTACACAATGGAATACTATGCAGCTGTTAGGAAAAAAATGAAGTTATAAAATTTGCCTATAAATGGATGGACATGGAGAAGATTATGTTGAGTGAAATTAGCCAGAAGGAGAGAGACAGATACAGAATGACTGCATTTATTTGCATGACATAAATATATATGTACATATTATGATACCAATATCCAATGTCAAGTGAAACATGTATCAGCAGGTCTTGTGAAAGGTGGAAATTATCACAAACGTGTGAGAGTCAGAGGCTAGGTAAGACAGAAAATGGAACAGTGTGCTAACAATTGTTTAAAGTACTAATACCAACCTAGAACTGAGCATTAAATAGAGGCAAAAAGATATACATGACAACCCTTTAATGTATGTTCTGTAATCCATAGTCTGGAAGGGAAGGAAAAGAGAAAGAGAGAGAAAGGGAAAGAAATAAAGAACCTGCCATGGAGGCGGGCTGGGGGAGGGAGGGAACCGGGGACATTGGTGGTGGGAGATGGGCACTGGTGGAGAGATGGGTGCTAGAACACTGTATGACCAAAACCAAATATGAACTTTTTATTTGTATATCTTTGTAATTGTATATCTCATGGTGGTATAATAAAATACTTTTTTAAAAAAGAATACACAAGAACTAAATAGAACTTATAAATATAACACATAATCAAAAAACAAATCTCAAGATAAAACAAAACAGTTTTGAAGTAAACAAAAATAGCACTTATCAAAATTGGCAGGCTGCAGCCAAAGCAGTACTTAAAGGAAAATTTATAGCTATATATAATATGAAAAGTTTCAACTTTTAGAAAAGTTAAAAATTAAAAAGGAATAATTAAGTCTCTACCTTAGTAAACTAGAAAAAGAAGAATAAGCAAATTTAAATTAAATATAAATCAGTGAAAATAGGAAAGGAACACTGTAGAGAACATTAAAATTGAAAGTTTTTCTTTTTAAAATATTAGAAGAACAATTAATTCTAGCCATATTAACTAAGAAATAAAGAGGACACAGATTTCTAACCTCAGAAATGAAGGACAGAACATTACTACAGATACCATGGACATTAAATGAACAATAAATGGAATATTATGAAGCAACACAAAGTTGGCCATTTAGATGAAATGGACCAAGTGCTTGAAAGATAGAAGTAATCAAAACTCACACAAGCAGAAACAACAGGGAACAGAACCAATAGTCTGGACAGTCAGGCAGTTGCCCTGTATGTGGTTAATAGTTTTAAAAACCAAGACCCCATAAAAAGCCACTAGGAGTGATCCCACCAAGCCTAGAGTAAGACCTAAGCACTACCAGGTGTGGGAAATAAAACTGAAGAAAGAAAAAAGAGGAAATAGACAGTTCAAAGAGCTTTATAAAGAAATTGAAAAACAGTTCTCAGACTCTAAGAGAAATTGAATGAATAATTAATTGTGTTCTAAAACAAAAACAACAGGTCAGATGATTCACTGCTAAATTCTATCAACCATTTAAAGAAGAAACTATATTAATTCTGTAAAGTATCTTTCAAAAAATGGATGCAGAATCAATAATTCCTAGCTTGTTTTATGAGGCCATTATTGCTATCATTCCAAATTCAAGCAAAAATTCATTTGAAAAAGTATTGTAAAAATAAAAAAAATTTAAAAAAAAAATAAAAAAATAAAACCAAAAAAAAAAAAAAAAAAAGTAAAGCTGGACTGAGAATCTGGAAGCAACCCAAGTGCCCAAGAACAGACAACTGGATAAAGAATCATCTACACAATGGAATACTTCCAGTCATTAGGAAAAATGAAATCATGAAATTTGCTTATAAATGAATGGACGTGGAGAGTATCATGCTGAGTGAAATGAGTCAAAAGGAGAGGGACAGACATAGAATGACTGCATTCATTTGTGGTTTATAAAAAATATACATAGTATGATACTTAGTTCCAAGCCATGGAAAACAGGATAGGGGGACTGGTCAATAGTTGGAAGCTGATTAACTTTTGGGTAGCTGACTTCCATAGAGGAGTTTAAAGATTAGCCTGCAGGTGTTTTGATGCTTATCTAAATGATTATTGCTCCCTCCACCTTTTCCAGTGAATTGTTTTGTTTTGTTTTGGGTGGTTAGAAATCCCTTTCATTTCTCAAAGCAGGCAGTGTATATCAGAGAAGTTTTATGTTACATCTATATGAAGTTTTCTATATATATATATTTTGTAGCTGGATACATTTTTGGACAGTCTCACTTTTCTGTCTAAAACTTAAATAAAAATTTATTCAACTATGTATAAAAATACACACATATAAGTAATTTGTGCATTATGTATATATGCCCCAATGTCCTTTATTTTCCTATGTCTCACATTCTCTTTTTCATTTTTGCTGATCTCCTTTGAATTGTTCTCTTAGCTCTGTTTAAATTTAAACTCAGATACATTTTTAAAAAGTGTAACTACTTGACTCCAAGAAAATTTGTTGAATGCATGACCACTTCACATGAAATCTCTAGAAAAGTCAAAAGTTAAACGTTTCTATATATTTCCCCCAAAATAATACTGGTGGAAAATAAATTATTGAGTACTTAAAAAATAAGCACACACACAAAAGATGTCATTGCTTCCATTTGCTTGGTCAGCGGTGTGTCGTCTTTAAAGATACTTTTCGTTTCGATGTCATAGAGCGTTTCTCCTATGTTTTCTTCGATGTACCTTATAGATTCATGTCTGATATCCGAGATCTAGAATCCATTTTGATCTGACTTTTGTGCATGGCGTTAGAAGGAGGTCTAAGTTCATTTTTTTACATGTAGCTGCCCAGTTTTCCCAGCACCATTTGTTGAAGAGGCTTTCTTTGTTCCACTTAATATTTTTTGCTCCTTTATCGAAGATTAAGTGGTTGTATATTTGTGAGTGCGTTTCAGGATACTCAGTTCTATTCCATAGGTCTACGGGTCTGTCTCTATACCAATACCACACTGTCTTAATTACAACTGCTCTGTAGTAGAGCTTGAGGTTGGGGAAATTGATTGATACCTCCCATCTTCTTTTTCCCAAGGATTGCTTTAGCTATTCGTGGGGGTTTTGTTATTCCATACAAATTTCAGGAGTGTTTGTTCAATTTCTTTGAAGAACATCATGGGTATCTTTATAGGGACCGCATTAAATCTGTATAAAGCTCTAGGGAGTATTACCATTTTGATAATGTTAATCCTTCCAATCCATGAGCAGGGAATGTGTCTCCATTTCCTCAGGTCTTCTTTTATTTCCTGAAGTAAAGTTTTGTAGTTTTCTTTGTAGAGATCCTTTACATTCTTTGTCAAACTGATTCCTAGGTATTTGATTTTCTGCGGTGCAATTGTGAATGGGATAGTTTCTTTAATGTCCCTTTCTTCTCTTTCGCTGTTTGCATATAGGAAGGCCATTGACTTTTGGGTATTGATTTTGTACCCTGCTACTCTACTATAAGAATGTATTATTTCTAGGAGCCTCTTGGTAGAGAGTTTTGGGTTTTCCAGGTATAATATCATGTCATCTGCAAATAGTGATAACTTGGCTTCTTCCCTTCCTATCTGGATGCCCTTAATGTCTTTTCCTTCCCTGATTGCTATGGCAAGTACTTCCAGTACTATATTGAATAGAAGTGGTGAGAGCGGGCAGCCTTGTCTTGTCCCTGATCTTAAGGGGAAGGCTTTCAGTTTTTCCCCATTGAGAATGATGCTCGCTGTGGGCTTGTAGTAGATGGCCTGGATTATCTTGAGGAAGGTTCCTTCAATCCCCATTTTACGGAGAGCTTTCATCATGAACGGGTGTTGAATCTTGTCAATGCCTTCTCTGCATCTATTGATATGATCATATGGTTTTTATTTTTCTTTTTGTTGATATGATGTATTATGTTGATTGACTTGCGGATGTTGAACCATCCTTGCATTCCCGGGATGAATCCCACTTGGTCATGGTGTACAATCTTTTTGATGACTCTTTGGATTCTATTTGCTAGTATTTTGTTGAAGATCTTAGCATCTGTATTCATCAGGGAGATTGGTCTGTAGTTTTCCTTTTTTTGTGACATCTTTGTCTGCTTTGGGTATCAGGGTGATAATGTGCCTCGTAAAAGCTATTTGGGAGTATTTCTGTTTCTTCAATTTGCCGGAAGAGCTTAAAAAAGAATTGGTAGTAGGTCCTCTTTAAAGGTTTTGTAGAATTCACTGGTGAATCCATCTGGGCTGGGCTTTTTGTGTTTGGGGAGACTTTTGATTACCGATTCTATCTCCTCGATGGAGATAGGTTTGTTGAGGTATTCCAAATCTTCTTGTTGCAGACTTGGGAAGCTATAGGAATTCAGGAATTTGTCCATTTCTTCTAGGTTCTCTTGTTTCGTGGCATACAGGCTCTCATAGTAATCTCTGATGATCTTTTGAATTTCTGTGTTTTCAGTTGTGATGTCTCCGTTTTCATTTCTGATTCTATTTATTTGGGTTCTCTCTTTTCCTTTTCTTACAAGTCTTGCAAGTGGTTTGTCAATCTTGTTTATTTTTTCAAAGAACCAGCTTTTGGTTTCGTTGATCTTCTGGATTGTTTTTGACATTCCATCTCATTGATTTCTGCTCTAAGTTTTATTATTTCTTTCTTTCTGCTTGGGTTGGGCTCCTTTTGTTGATCACTCTCTAAGATCTTAAGTTGGGAAGTCAGACTGTTTATGATGGCCTTTTCTTCTTTTCTGATGAATGCCTGAAGAGCTATGAACTTGCCTCTTAACACTGCTTTTGCTGTATCCCACAAGTTCTGGTAATTCGTGTCTTCAGTCTCATTTATTTCAAGGAATCTTTGGATTTCCTCTTTGATTTCTTTTATGACTTGCTGGTTGTTCAGCAGTGAGCTGTTTAGTTTCCAGGTACTTGGTATTGGTCTCCGTTTTTGTGTACAATTAACTTCTATTTTCAGTGCATCATGGTCTGAAAAAATAGTTGGCACAATTTCTATCTTCTTGATTTTATGGAGGTATGATTTATGGCTCAGCATGTGATCTATTTTTGAGTATGTTCCATGTGCACTGGAGAAGAAAGTGTATTCAGCTTTTTGGGGATGAAATGTCCTGTATATGTCTACCAGCCCTCTTTCTTCCATCTCCCCTCTTTTAGGGCCAGTATTTCCTTGGTAAGTTTCAATCTTGTTGATCTATCCAGGGTTGATAGAGCAGTGTTGAAGTCTCCAACTACAATTGTGTTGCTGTCAATGTCTTCTTTGAAGTCTATTAGTAGTTGTTTTAGGTATTTTGCTGGCCCCTCATTGGGTGCATATATGTTTAATAGCGTGATTTCTTCCTGATATATGCATCCCTTGACTATTAAGAAGTGACCTTCACTGTCCCTTCTGACCTTCTTCAGCCTGAAGTCTATGTTGTCAGATACCAGTATGGCTACCCCAGCCTTTTTGGATGGGTTGTTTGAGTGAAGGATTGTTTTCCAGCCTTTTATTTTGAGCCTGTCTTTGCTCCGATTGTTCAGGTGTGTTTCTTGGAGGCAGCAGAATGTCGGATTCAATTTTGTGATCCATTTTGCCACTCTGTGTCTCTTAACTGGTGCATTTAGACCGTTGACATTGAGAGATATTATTGTCATGGGATTTTGTGCCATCTTTCTGTGTAGGTTGATTGTTCTTTTTGGGTTATGTCTCGTCTTATAGTAGATCATTCAGTCCTTCTTTTAAGGTTGGTTTTGATTTTACAAAGTTCCTAAGCTGTTGTTTATCCAAGAAGTTGTATATCTGTCCTTCAAATCTGAGTGAGAGTTTAGCTGGATAAAGAATTCTTGCTGAGGCGTTCATTTCATTAAGTTTTTTTACTATATCCCACCACTGCCTTCGGGCTTGGAGGGTGTCTTCTGAGAAGTCTGCTGTAAAGTCGAATGGATGCTCCTTTGTACACAATTTCCTTCTTTGATCTTGCTGCCTGAAGAATTATGTCTCTGTCTATGGTATCCATTACTTTGACTAGGATGTGTCTTGGGGTCTTTCTATTGGGGTCTCTTCTTGCTGGTACGCGTCGGGCTTCTTGGATCTGGATGCCTTCATCCTTTAACTTCGGGGAACTTTTCAGCCAGGATGTTTTTAACTGTTTTAATTTCCTTGGGGTTACTTTCCTGTCCCTCTGGGACTCCGATGATTCTTATGTTGTTCCGCCTGGCTTCATCCCATTGTTCTCTGTTCCATTGCTGATCCATTTTCCGATCTTTTTCCATCTTATGTAGTTCTCTGAGTGCTTTCTGCAGCTCATCTTCAGTCTCACTGATTCTCTCTTCCGCTGCTGTCATCCTATTGTTGAGAGCCCCGATTGTGTTTTTCATTTCATCTACTGAGTTTTTTAAGTGACAATATTTCTCTTTGCATGGTTCTCATTTCTGCTCTCATTTCCTCCCGTAGTTTATTGACTGCCCTTTCAACAGCTCCGTTTATGTTCTCCTGTATTTTATTGGACATCTGCTCAATTTTTTTCGTTGAGCTCCTTAAACATCCTACCAATTTCCCTCTCTAATTTCATTGTCAGAGTGATCATGCATATCTGTATTCTTTTTGATTCTTCACGGTCAATTCCTTCATCTGTTCTTCGAGCTGGGGATCTGCGTTGTTTTCCCATGGTGTTGCGGTGTTCAGGGATAAGTTCCTCTAGTGTACTGTTTCTTTTTTCTTGAGGGTATTACCTACCCTTGGTGTTGAATTTCCTAGTTTTAGTAATAATAAGCGGCGCGTGGCGCCTGCCCGGCCAGCCACGCACCCCAGAGACTCTACCTAGGATGCAGGCAGGCCGGGGTGAGAGTTCAAAATGACGGTTTACTTCCGGTTCCGCTCGGACTTCTGGGGGTTGTAGTTCCACCTTCTGCCGAGACCTGGAGCTCTACCACAGCCCCAGGCGCCCGCCCGGCCAGCCGCGCACCCCAGAGACTCTACCTAGGATGCAGGCAGGCGGGGTGAGAGTTCAAAATGACGGTTTACTTCGGTTCCGCTCGGACTTCTGGGGGTTGTAGTTCCACCTTCTGCCGAGACCTGGAGCTCTACCACAGCCCCAGGCGCCCGCCCGGCCAGCCGCGCACCCCAGAGACTCCGGCTTTGTATTTTGATAACTAAGTTTTGCTTCAATGTATAGAATGAATAATATCATCGCCACTATTCCTTTTAATGAAAATATATTCACTAAAATTGTTCTTGAAAACTTATAAATGGTAATAAACATAATACATATAATTCAAAAATAAGATAAATAAAAATGAAGCCCAAATAGTAATATTGAAACACAAGAAAAATGGGCTGGAGGCGATAGCACAGAGGGGAGGGCATTTGCCTTGAAAGCAGCAACCCAGGTTCAATCCCAGGCATCCCATATGATCCCCTGAGCACTGCCAGGAGTAATTCCCTGATTGCAGAGCCAGGTGTAACCCCTGAGCATCACTGGATGTGGCTCAAAAAGCAAAAATAAAAACAAGGTTAACAAGTAAGCTGAGATAAACATTTGGAATAATTTAAAGTACCTTAGTGTGTATACAGTGAAAGTGCTGATGATAGTGGTGATAATGTCAAGGCTGTGAGATTAAAAATGTAATTAAGGGAACATTGTATGCTTGGAATCCAATCATAAATAACTTTGAAGTTTATGGTGATTCAATAAAAATGTTCAAAAAATTAATCTTTTGTTAAATAATCTTAATAGATATTAATTAGGGGCTGAGAGATAATACACAGACCCAGGTTTGATCCCTAGCACCCCACCCTGAGCCTGCAAGAAGTGATTCCCTCAGTGCACAGTCATGAGTAAGCCCTAAACATAGCCATGTGTGACTCAAAAGGTAGAAAAACTTTGCATTATATAGATAAGACATATAAGGGCTGGGAATATGGTTCAATTGATACAGCATATACCTTGCATGTGTGAGGCTCTGAGTTCAATCTCTAGCACGGCATTCCCCTATACCCCCAAACTGCCTGTACACAGCTGACCTAGGATCCCATATAGTCCTTCAAGCACCACCAGGAATGATCCCTGAGCAGTCAGGAATAAGCCTTGAGCACAGCTGAATGTGGCCCCCAAAACACCAAAAACCAAACCAAACCTACATCTACACAATGGAATACTATGCAGCTGTTAGGAAAAATGAAGTTATAAAATTTGCCTATAAATGGATAGACATGGAGAAGATTATGTTAATTAGCCAGAAGGAGAGAGACAGATACAGAATGACTGCATTTATTTGCATTACATAAATATATATGTACATATTATGATACCAATATCCAAGGTCAAGTGAAACATGTATCAGGAGGTCTTGTGAAAGGTGGAAATTATCACAAACGTGTGGGAGTCAGAGGCTAGGTAAGACAGAAAATGGAACAGTGTGCTAACAATTGTTTAAAGTACTAATACCAACCTAGAACTGAGCATTAAATAGAGGCAAAAGATACACATGACAACCCTTTAATGTATGTTCTGTAATCCATAGTCTGGAAGGGAAGGAAAAGAGAAAGAGAGAGAAAGGGAAAGAAATAAAGAACCTGCCATGGAGGTGGGCTGGGGGAAGGGGAAGGGAACCGGGGACATTGGTGGTGGGAGATGGGCACTGGTGGAGGGATGGGTGCTGGAACACTGTATGACCAAAACCCAAATATGAACTTTTTAATTGTATATCTTTGTAATTGTTTATCTCACAGTGGTATAATAAAATACTTTTTTAAAAAATCCAAAAAAAAACAAACCAAACCATATATAAATGTTTGAATATGAATTCTCGTATTGAAATGACTATGAATATAAAATGAATATGAATACAAAACCAAACCATACATATGTGTGGTTTATGTATGTATGTATGTATAATAAATATAAGTGTGTGCATGCAATATATGTGTGTGACTTATAAACATAAGGCTGTGAAAGGCATAGATAAATCAGATACATAATAATAAAAAAGGAGATTGGTGTCACTATATTGCTAACCTACACAATGGACTGTAATATAAAAAAGCCTTATAAAAGATAAAGTGGGTACCACTACTTACTGATAAAATCTGCAAGGAGGAATTGATAAATCCATCAACATTTTGGATATTTTAACATTCTCTTACCTTTTGATGTTATTGATAACTCCATGCATATAAATTATAGATATAAAGATACACATATAGACATAAATTTAGATATTTGTGTGTTGTAATATGATAATTAGGGAGTACACATTCTCATCATAACCAAAGAAATACATAACGAACCAGCATACTTTACTAAATTTCAAAGATTTTTATTGTTTAGATCAGGGTTGAAAAAACTCTGTAAAGGACCAGATGGTAAATAGGGTAACTTTATAGACAAAGGCTTCTACTCCAGCTTCTCCACACAGATGCTGCAGCAAGAACAGTCTTACAAGTACTCTTGGATAATCTTTTACTTCTTCAGGAATAAGGATCATAATTACACAAATGATTGTGGTCATCTAGCCCATAAAATTTCATTCACACACACTGGATTTGAGTTTTTTTTTTTATAATTTCCACATGTCCCAAAATATTATCCTTTTGTTTTGCAGCTATTTAAGATAAATTTAGGACTATCCTTTGCCATGGAAAAGCAGGTGGTAGGAGAGTTTGCTGATACCTAATCTAGACATTATAGTCTCTACTTATAAGACAATGGAATTAGAAATGTTAGGAAAAGTTTAAAAGATTTAAATGTCTCTGGATGACCTCACTCGTCTGTGTAATAGCACAAAATAAGAATAGATAGCAGTGAAAAAACATATCCTTGGCCTTGGATTGCAAAACTTTTTTCTTTTGGGTGGGGAGGGGGTTATACCCAGCAATGCTTGGTGGTTACTCCTGGCTCTGCACTGAGGAGTTACTCCTGGTAGTGTTCAGATGACCACATAGGATGCCAGGGATCTCAGGTCAGCCGCGTGCAAGGCAAACACCCTACCCACAGTACTATCGCTCCAGCCCCTGTTATAAAACTTATCAATAAATCTTGAGGGAAAAAGATCAGACCAGAAATGACATAAAGATGGTGGTAGAAAGTCATGAGCATTTTGGTGTTGGTGGTATGCAGTAACTTTGTATATTAGTACTGTAAATTTAAATACTATTGTAACCATGATGACCTAAACTATAATAAAAACACTTAATAAAAAAATTTAAGTGGTTAAAAAACTTGCACCAGAGGCCAGAACGATAGAACAGCAAGCAGGCAGGGCATTTGCCTATAGGGATGCCAGCATCCCTGGCATCCCTATAGAACATGCCATGATCTTGGAGGTCAGAGTAACATATCATGAGTAGGGCATTTGGCCTTGCATGAGGTTGACCTGGGTTCAATCTCTGGAATCCCAAATGGTCTCCTGAGTATTGCCAGGAGTAATTCCTGAGTGCACAGCCAGGACTAACCCTGATCTGCATCACCAGCTGTAAGTCCAAAAACAAACAAAAAAAAAAACTTACTCATAATTTGAAGAGTAGTAATGCGTATGAATATACTTAAAGTGTGAAGTTTAAAACCAACTTTCAGGGCCAGAGCGGGTAGGGCATTTGCCTTGCATGCAGCCAATCTGGGTTCAATCCCTGGCATCCCATATGGTTCTCCGAGCACTGCCAGGAGTAATTCCTGAGTGAAGAGCCAGGAGTAACCCCTGTTCAGGTGTTTATAGGGTGTGACCCAAAAAGCAAAAATAAATAAATAAAAATAAATAAGTAAAAGCCAACTTTCAAGTAACTCAGGAATTAAAGAAGACGTCATATGTAAAAAATTTAAAGTACATAAAGACTTGAAAGGAAAGCAATATAATTCTTTATATTTAGGTCATAAAATATTCTATTTTTTTTCTTTTTTGGGTCACACCCAGTCATGCTCGGGGGTTACTCCTGGCAGTGCTCTGGAGACCACATGATGCTGGAGACCGAACCTGGATCAGCTTCATGCAAGGCAAATGCCCAACCCACAGTACTATCGCTCTGGCCCCCTCAGAAAATATTCTCTTATATTTTATTTTGTTAAGGGGGTTATACCTAGTGATGCTCAGGAGTTACTCCTGTTGCTGCACTCAGGAATGACTCTAGGTAGTGCTCAGGGGATCATACGGGATGCCAGGGATTGAACCCAGGTCAACAGCATGTAAGGCAAATGCCCTGCTCACTTTATATTACACTGACCTCCAAGATTAGGAAATGGTCTAGAGAAGGGGGAAGTTATGTTCACAGCAGAGATTTCTTTGAGAAACAAAGTTGAATGAAGTCCACAGAAGATTGTGCACAATAAGTTGCCCTTTATCCAAAGAAGAATTAAAATATATATAATTTAGGAACAAATGTCAAAAACTGGTGCGTAAACAAAGAAAACAGTGGTCAAGAGTCCAGGACTGTGGCTGCCTGCTTGGGCAAGAAGGATGAAGAAGGAAGCTAACAGAAAAGTTGCAGTCCTACAGAAAGGTGGATAAGAGCTATTAATCTTAATTACTAGCCTAGATCCTGTAGGAGGAAAGGACTCAAAATACACATAAAGCAGGGGAAGTATTAATGCAGAGAAAGAGGAATATGTAGGAAAGACTGAAAAAAAAATAAAGCAGAAGAACAGGACAACGGTTTGCTCTAATTTGTGGTGAAAGTAATCAGGTTGCATTCTCCTATACTTGGGGATAGGTCTCCGGAATGCCAAATTGCTAGTATCTCTGACCTTTGAATTACGAGTGAACTCTGCAGATAAATTGATCCTGTCTGAGCAAGTTAACAGATATAAGGTTCTTGATTTCAAATGCAAACATTCATTTTTACAACAAGGTTTATTTCCTTCAGAAATCTTAGTGCTACTGTACAATTGAGGGAAATTGAATTTTCAAAACTAAGTTACCGGGGCCAGAGCAATAGTCCAGCAGGTAGGGCATTTGCCTGGCATGCAGCCAACCTGGGTTTGGTCCCAGGCATCCCATATGGTCCCCAGAGCACTGCCAGGAGTAATTCCTGAGTGCAGAGCCAGGAGTAACCCCTGAGCATCACCGGGTGTGATCCAAAAAACAAACAAACAAACAAAAATAATAATAATAATAATAATAACCTAAGTCACTGATCTACTTATTAGTAATATCCCAATTATATTAATATGCAAAAGAGACATCACTTATTTTTATCTTTTTAAAATAATTGTACTGCTTGTTCCAAAAAACAGAACATTTGCCATTTTAATTAGCTCTTCTGTTGTTATTTACAGCTTTTTTTCTAGTAAAATCTAGGGTGTATAAATTTTTATACTTATGCCTAAGCAAAAAGGCAGATATAAATCTAGGCGGGGGGAGAAAATGACCATGGAAAAAAGCAACTTACCTAAATAATAAATTTTAAGTTATACTATAGTTTTTATTCAACAAAATTCTATCTCATGAAATTCTATCTCATGAATTTTAAAGAAAATTTATTTTCTTTAAATGTATAAATGATATTCTCTGCAAACTTAGATAGACATCAAGGTATAAAATATTTATTTGTGGAGAGAAAGGAAGCAGCAAGCTGAAATACCCTATGTACTTTGAGTTGATTTATCCAAAAAAAAGTAACAGTGAATGGATTAGAAGGAGCCAGAGAAATAGTACAGGAGTAAGGCACTTGCCTTGCATGCAGCTAAGCCCAGTTAGAATTCCTGGATCTTCAAATTCTGCCAGGGGTCACTCCAGAGGGAGGGACAGTAATAGCCTTGAGCACCACAAGGTGTAGCCCAACCCAGAAGATAAAGTGGATGCTTGGAATCCTACCCTCCTAAATCTCTTCCACTCTGGGAGTTCAGAGCTTACTCCCAGCTCAGCACTCAGGGATCTGCCCCAGTTGTGCTTAGGGAACCACATGTGCTGCCACATGCAAGGCAAGCTCCCTACCTACTATCCGATCTCTCTGGGCCCACCTCTAGTCTTTTTTCACTTAAGAAAAGATTTGTCATTTGCAATATGGATGGACCCTGAGAGTATCATGCTAAGTGAGATTAAGTCAGAGCAAGACAAATACCGCTTGGTTTCATCCCTTGTAGAATATAAACAAAACAGATGATCAGACAAAACAAAAACACTTAGATGCAGAGGACAGCTTGGAAGTTACCAAAGGGTAGAGGAAGATTGCTGAAAGAAATGGGATTTCTGGTACTGTGGTCTTTAGAAACCAAACTCTAAGGTGAGCAAGACGGAGACTAGAACCTAGACCCACAAATTGCAGCCATGAACCATATAGCTCCTATTGAGTCCCCAGAATATTCCAAAGATCCCAGGTGAAAACTGCATAACTGAGGGGCAAGGGAATGAGTTTAGGGGGGCAGCTGGCAGGACTTGGGGGAGGGACTCACAGGAAGGAAACAAGGTCAGAAAGGGGTCACAGTCAGTAAAAGGTGCTGGTCTAGACCAACATGTTAACAGAAACTATTATAAACCAATGTACTTCAATGGAAATTAATTTTGGGGGTGGGGCACACCCTATTGTGCTCAGGGCTTGCTCCTGACTCTCCACTCAGCAATCATTCCTGGCCGGCACAGGGTACCATATGGGACGCTGGAAATCTAATCCAGGTTGACCACATGCAAGGCAAATGCCCTCCCAGATGAACAATCCTCTGGCCCCAACAGAAATTAATTTTTTAAAAAGAAATAACTCAAGAATAGCTAAGGGGTAGAGAGATAATTCAGCAGGCTGGAGTACATGGAGAAGCCCGGGTTCAATTCCTAGCACTACATACTTTTCCCCAATGCCTACTCCAGAACTGCTAGAAATGACGCTGAGCACCAGGGATAAACCCTGAGCACTGCTGAGTTTAGCTCCCAAACAAAAGTAAACAAAAATCTGGGGGGGGAAAAATCAGCCAACATGTTCACCATATTTTTTAGGGGCAGAGGGTGGTATCATGTGGCTAGAAGTTACTTTCACTGTTTTAGTCAATATATTTAACTATGATTTGAAATTTTTTCTTTTTTGGGGGCCATACCCGGAAATGCTCTTGGCTCTGTGCCCAGGGGACAGTATGGGATGCCAGGGATCAAGCCTGGATTAGCCGCATGCAAGTCAAACGCCCTACCCGCTAGACTATCCCTCCAGTTCCTATGATTTGAATTTTTAGCTAGACTTGTAGTATTATCTTACAACAGAAAACATTATCATGGTAATAGTTAATATCCATTATAGATAATGTTTTTGAATTATTTTCATTTTTCCTGCTAGAATGCTGCTAGATTTTTATGATCTCATACCTCTTATGCCTAAAGCAGCGTCCCATGTCTAGATTTATGAGTTAGAATAACTCTTCAGCTAGTTAACAGTTCCCCTTGGGTATGCTTATTGGCCTGCACACACAGACTCACTCTCCTTCAGCTGGCGCCGAATTTTCTTCTTTGACAGCAGAGCCTTGGACGCATGGGGGAAGTGGGGGTGAGCAAAAGAGAACTCCAATTATACTGGGCTGAGAAGACGCAGAGGACAAGCACACGCTTTGCTTGCTGGAGGTCCAGTTTCAATCCCCAGCACCACACAATTCCCCAAGCACTGTTGAGAGTGACCCCTGAACACTGCAACGGGAGTAGCCTCTGCGCACCACAGGATGTGGCCCCCAAACCAGTAGGGAGAGGGGAAATACTCCAACTATAAGTTGTAAAGCTTTGAAAAGCAAGCTACTTTTTTTTTTTCACTTTTTAGCTAGGCACTGTGATTTATAATACCATGAACAACAGACTCTCCAACAATGTTCTAATACCACCCTCACTGCCGAGTACCAGCAATCCTCCACCAATGTCTCATGTGCTCTCCAACTCCCCCTCCACACGCACTTGATAAACCCAGTTTTGTAGGTTGACTCTCAGAGTTTGCCATTGGCCAGCAAATTCACATCTCTGAAAAGCTACCACCAGGGCACAAGAAAACTGCAACTATCTTATAGTTAATTTCCCTGATCAGTGCAAAATTCCAAATCTTGCATGGCAAGAACAATCATATCCTCCAAGTCCAATTTCATTTTCAAAGACACACACAGAGAATTGCTAAATGTACCATGATTGCTTCTTGCCGTCATGAGGACTTTTCTACAATGATGGCTGTAGTAGAAAACATGCTGTGTGGTTCATTTATTAAAGCCCCATACAGCCTTTTATTGCAGAGCCTCTGGATCCTGATCTGATATTCCCCCATCACCATTGTGTGACACCTCAACAACAATAAATCCTAAATATTTAGAAACAGAAGAGTTTGCTTTGCACGTATAAGAATCTGAGTTTAATACCAGGCTCGCCCCAGGTCAGCAGGTAGACCACACTACAACTGAAGATGCAAAACTTCTCAGACATTTCCTATTTTCCCCACTTCATTAAGGACAGTGCCTCTTATTTTATGTGCATTTGTTTTCTGGCTATTTGGAGGTTACACCTATGATGCTCAGAGATCAATCCTGGCAGCACTCAGAGGACTACTCACTGGGGTTTGAACCAGGATTTGCCATGTGCAAGAGGTGCTTGCCTTACCCCCTTTCCTAATCTCTCCTATCCTTACATGTGCTTATGATCGCCTACACAGACATGCAACCCTTTCTCCCCAGTTCTTTCAACCAGCTCTTGGATTCTGAAGAGACCATCCAATGCTGACAGATTCATCATACCCAACAGGGCCTGTAATGAACATGTTATTGCTGCAACCAAACATAGTCATGGAGATTAGAATGAAGTTCCTGAGTAACCTCCTATCAGTGTGAAACAAAATTGCTATCAAACAAATAAATGCAAGTCATACCAGACTGTGTTACCAGATGCAGTTTGGAAAACAAGTGAATGGCTTTGGGTTTTACAGTCTTTTAATATGAGCCTGCGGGAGAAAGTTTGATGGACTTGACGCTGGTGCCAAGGGGTAACTTTGGCATTTGCCCGCAGTTGGGAGGTACTGGGGGAGCCGACCCCTTTCTGCTCTTCCAGCCCTCTTTCTAAGAGGCAGAAGACCCCTCTCTGCAGCCTAGGGGTCTTCTGCCTCTTACTGTTTTCCTATCCCAATTATTTCTGTACCTTAATCTGCTGTAACTTTAACAATTAGAAAACCAAATGATCATAATTATGCATAAAATGAGTGTAAATATATTTTATATGAGGAACCCCAATTTATTATGGGATTATATATGTAAATTTCACTCACTATTTTTTTTTGTATATTGTGTCACACCCAGTGATGCTCAGGGGTGATTCCTAGCTCTGTACTCAAGAATCACTCTGGGCAGTACTTGGGGACCATATAGGATGCCAGAGATTGAAGCCAAGTTGGCCGCATGCAAGGCAAACACCCTACCTGTACTATTGCTCCAGACTCACATTCTTAACATTGCCTATTTCAACACTTTAGAAACGCATGTTTTCTTCAGATTGCCACCTATATTCATAATTTATGAGATTTCTATGGTTTGGGGCTTTTTTTTTTTTTTGGAGGGAGCACAGCACACCCAGCTTACTCTTGGCTCAGTGCTCAGGGATCACTCCTTGTGGGCTCAGAAAACCATATAAGGTGCCAGAATTGAACCCAGGTAGACTGTGTGCAAAGAAACGGCTCTATGTGCTGTACAATTAGCCCCAGAGATGGTTATAGTTTAAATAACTCCTACTTCCTGATCAAGAAAACCAAAAAATGAGAAATAAAGAGTTTCACTTGACAAATGTCACCTTTGTTCAGAGACAAGCATATTGTGAAACCAAGTTCTACTACTGATATAAGAAATTTTGGGAATGTGGAAATGATCTATAAAGTTTATTCAGTTTTGCTCCAGGAAAAAAATTGGTTGTGACAACAGATATTAAAGTATTCTAAAACCCCAAAGCAGAATTTTAGAGTGACATTTCTAGACAATCATATAGCTTGCCAGTATTTTCCTTTGCTGCTCAACTTGCAAATCTCCTTCCAGCTTCCTGTGGATTCATACTCCCCCTCCCCGTCCATTGCCTCACTTATTCATGCTACCATGAATAAATAAGTCTTCCCCAGTTTCCCCTGGAGGCATGGCTCACAGACAGTGCAGGAATGTGGAAGGCAAAGGAGGGAGTAAAGGTGGGGGGCAGAGTGGAGGATCATGACCGGAAATCAATACTACAGGGAAGGCTGTGACGTCAGGCTCCAGGAGGGAGTGGCTAAAAGATCAATAGCGGTTGCAAAGAGAGCAATGGGAACCCAGAAACTCAATCAAATGAGTCACCATAACAATGCATCTTCATGGCCTCTGTCTCATCCATTCAACAGAGGTTCAAGCACCTGCAAAGGTAAGGCTCGGGAGCTACAAAAAGGAAACATGGTAGTGTGACCTTGAGGGCTGAAGCCTTAGCAATTCAACAAACATGGCAGCCCTCTGAGGCATCATCTGAGCACAGAGACATGAACACAGAGACACAGAGACACCTCATGCAGAGGTGGCCACAGGCCAGAGAAGGCTTCTTTCCGGCCACCCAGGGTTCCTCTAGAGAGTTCTGTGATTCACTTCTACCACAGCACCTTGGCACAGGCAGCTGCCTCATCCTGGAATGTTCTGGAATGTTCCTCTGGGTATGACTTGTGGCTCTTCCGCATTACTCAGGTCTCTACCTGGCCAGGAAAGAGTTCTCTGGGGATGAAGAAACAGCACAGCAGCTAAGGTGTTTGTTGTGTTTGTCTTGTATGTGGCCAACTTCAGTTTGGTTCCCAGCACCCCATCTGGTCCCTTGAGCCCTCCCAGGAGGGATTCTTGAGCACAGAGCTAGGAGTAAGCCCAGACTACAGCCACATGTGACCCAACAATAGCAAAATTTCTCTAGTCAATAATTAATTCTAACTGAGCATTAAATACAAGCAAAAAGATACACATGACAACCTCTTAATGTATGTATTGTAATCCACAATGTGGAAGGGAAGGAAAAGAGAAAGAGAGAGAGAAAGAGAAAGAATTTAAGAACCTGCCACAGAGGCAGGCTGGGGAGGGGGAGGGAATCGGGGACATTGGTGGTGGGAAATGGGCACTGGTGGAGGGATGGGTGCTGGAACACTGTATGACCGAAACCCCAAATATGAACATCTTATGAACATCTTTGTAACTGTATATCTCACGGTGGTATAATAAAATATTAAAAAAATTAATTCTATTGAAGAACGAATGTTCCCCCCAAATTTTTATCTCCCCCCTTTTCTACTGTCTTTTCCCTCTCTCTCTTCTCTCTCTCTTTCTTACCTTTCTTGTCTTTCTCCCCCTCTCACTCTTCTCTCATCTCTCTCCTGTATTGCCTTACATTGCCTTTTCTTCACAGCACTTAATACAATCCAAAATCATCTTGTTCAATTATTCATGGTCTGTTTTCTTCATGTAAATTCTGCAAAGGGGGATTTTTTCAATTAAATTTATAGCTCTATCCCTGGTGCTGGCAGAACCGAATATAGGAATGAGGAGAAATTTGCACTGAGTTATGAAAAATAGGTAACAATTTGTCAAAGAAATGCTGGTGCAGGCCCCAGCATGCACCGGGTATAAAGGATAATAGAAAGGAAAATATCAGATTTCCAACCTGGCCATCAAAAATTTCCACACCCACAATTGCCTCCATGCTCTTGGTCAAACTCCACTGCTTGGGACGAGCATCATCCAGAAATTAAATCTGCTGGAAAACTCAGATATGCAGGTTTTGTGACTGAAATCTCCAAGTTTTCATAGAGTTGGAAATGGGCTAATCTCCCCCCCCCCCCCCGCCACCCCTCTACACTCATCTCCCTGTATTTCCTGAAGCTGCAGCATTCACTCACACACCTCAAAATGCTACCCAGTTAAACATTTAACTTCAACTGTTTTGCCCTGTTAAAAGTTTTAGATTTCCTGGACACTTCAAACTCTACAATTCTGATAAACCAGGAGCATCGTGCCAGATTGGATGAGACTTAATGTAGAAAGCATACCATCTCGATTGACAAAATACACAGATATTACACAAGGGCTAAAGAGCTCCATGATGAGATGCACAATCTTAACTAACTTTCTTGAGAGGAAACATTTTTGATCATTCTTTTAGCAAGTTATAAAAACCAATATAAAATAAATTATTGAGGGGCTCTGGGGGCAGGCTTAAGGGTGGTTGGGGACATTGAGAAAATGGTGGTGGGAAGGTGCAATTGTGGTGGGATTGGTGTTGATATATTGAATGTCTGTAACAAACAGTCTGGAAGCCTCTCTGTCATCACACAAGAGCATCAATCGTGGAGGAAAGTGAAGGGATGGGTGGAAGTCAGACAGATTATTTCCATCTGATGATACAATTCCACACCTCAGAAATTTTCTCTTGGAGTGGCCAAATGGAGAAGGGTACGCCATAAATTAGATGGAAACATTAACTGAATACACTTTTAAAGAGCTATTTCATAAGAATGAAAGGCCTATTTGTTCTTTCTGTGTAATCCACAGATTTCTCATAACAGTCTGAGACATTTATCCTTCTTGAATTCATATCATAAGTTTTTATTTGGTTTTAGCTCCTTTCTTAGACAAGAAAAGATGTGGGGCCGGAGCGATAGCCCAGCGGGTAGGGCGTTTGCCTTGCACGCGGCCGGCCTGTGTCGGCCTGGGTTCGATTCCCGGCATCCCATATGGTCCCCTGAGCACCGCTAGAGTGATTCCTGTGTGCAGAGCCAGGAGTAACCCCTGAGCATTGCCGGGTGTGACCCAAAAAAGCAAAAAAAAAAAAAAAAAAAAAAAAAAGAAAAGAAAAGATGTGATTTCAGGTTCAAATCGTGCATCTCAATTATTTTTTCCTTTTCTATCCTATCCTGTCCAGAGACTCTCAGACATGGGGCAGAGCGGTTCCTTGCTCTCCCTGTGCCCAGCCGTTCATGAGGCAGTCGGGAGGCATGGTGGGTTCCAGCCTTGGCCCACCACCCCGGCAGAACCTCACAACAAGCCAGACGACCCCCACCCACTCCATGGGCGCCGCCATTTTCCACATTGGACTTCCCTCTCATCAGAACTCCACCCAGCCGACCAGCCCATCACAGCCCGGATCATCGACACCCACCCTGGAGCAGTTTCTTCCTCAATCCGCCCAGGTATGCTGGTCCAGAGACTCTCAGACATGGGGCAGAGCGGTTCCTTGCTCTCCCTGTGCCCAGCCGTTCATGAGGCAGTCGGGAGGCATGGTGGGTTCCAGCCTTGGCCCACCACCCCGGCAGAACCTCACAACAAGCCAGACGACCCCCCACCCACTCCATGGGCGCCGCCATTTTCCACATTGGACTTCCCTCTCATCAGAACTCCACCCAGCCGACCAGCCCATCACAGCCCGGATCATCGACACCCACCCTGGAGCAGTTTCTTCCTCAATCCGGCCCAGGTATGCTGGTCCAGAGACTCTCAGACTTGGGGCAGAGCGGTTCCTTGCTCTCCCTGTGCCCAGCCGTTCATGAGGCAGTCGGGAGGCATGGTGGGTTCCAGCCTTGGCCCACCACCCGGCAGAACCTCACAACAAGCCAGACGACCCCCACCCACTCCATGGGCGCCGCCATTTTCCACATTGGACTTCCCTCTCATCAGAACTCCACCCAGCCGACCAGCCCATCACAGCCCGGCTCGCGCGGCCGCTTGCGGCCTGCGCGGTTCATCAATAAAGGCTTTATTTGAAGGTATTTATAGAGTATGCCTCCCGCACGGCAAGCCTAGCAAGCTGCTCGTGTTGTATTTGATATGCCAAATGCCAGTAACAATTATATTAGATCATTCTCATGACCTAATATAATGGTTTGAGGTCTCTTTATGTTCCTGTACCAAGCCGATGCCCTTGGCTCTACAGCATGTGACAGGACATATTGAGATATTACTGGTGCCCGCTCTAGCAAATAGATGATTAACGGGAAGATCGTGATCGTGATCGTGATCGTGATCCTATCCTACTTCCTTGGGGAAAAAATTAAAAAGAGGCAACTAATCTGAACTTCTATGTTAATTGCAGCCTTATTCACAATAGCCAGAATCTAGAAACAACCTAAGAAACAACCCAACAACACATGACTGGATAAAGAAACTATGGTACATCTGTACAAAGGAATACTATGCAGTCATCAGGAGAAAATGAGTCATGAAATTTATTTATAAATGAATGGGACATGGAGAGCATCATACTGAATAATATGAGTCAGTAGAGGGATTTAGAATGACAGGACTCTTTTGTGTGAAATAAAAGCACTATATGAGACAATATTACCCAAGAATAATAGAAATGTGGGTCATAAGGATTGGCCCACAGGTAGAAACTTGCCATAAATTTGGGGGGGAAAAGCAGCTAGGATAAAGAAGGGAACACTATGTCAATTATAGTTGTGGGGCCGGAGCGGCAGTCTAGTGGGTAGGGCGTTTGCCTTGCACGTGGCCGGCCTGTGCCGGCCGGGTTCGATCCCCGGCATCCCATATGGTCCCCCGAGTACCGCCAGGAGTAATTCCTGAGTGCAGAGCCAGGAGTAGCCCCTGAGCATTGCTGGGTGTGACCCAAAAAGGCAAAAAAATAAATAAATAAATAAATAAATAATAAAGTAGGCAAAGGAATAAACATGACAACCTTTCAGTAACTGTATTACAAACCATAATTCCTAAAAGGAGAGAGAGAGAGAAGAACAATAAAAGGAGAGAGGAAAAGTGCTTGCCATAGAGGTAGACTGGGGATGAGGCATTGGCAGGTGGAAGGAGGAAAACTGAAGACATTGATGGTAGAAAACGTGCACTTGTGGAGGGATGGGTGCTGGAACATTGTATGACCAAAACCCAGTCATGAACAATTTTTAATGGTGTATCTTACAGTGACTTAATAAAAATAAAGCAATTAAATAAAGAACAGGAAACTATAAAAAATCTGTACTGCTTCTTTCCAAATATGTTCTGGACTAGAGACTAGGTCGAAAGACTGAGCAGAGGCTTTACATGTAATTGCTCGGGTTTGACCCTAGCACCACAAGCCCTGATTCTGGCCCCAATACTCCCAAACACCAAAAAAAAAGTGATATTTAAAGCATAGTCACTAGAACTGAGCATTGAACATAGGCAAAGGGATATATATGATAATCTCTAAATGTATGTATTACAACCACAAGATGTAAGAGAATGGAGAGGGAAGGAGCAGGAGGAGGAGGAGGAGAGGAAGAGGAGAGGAGGAGGAGGAGGAAGAGAAGGAGGAAGGGGAGGAAGAGAAGGAAGAGGAGGAAGAGAAGGAGGAGGAAGAGAAGGAAGAGAGGAGGAAGAGAAGGAGGAGGAAGAGAAGGAAGAGGAGGAAGAGAAGGAGGAGGAGGAAAAGAAGGAGGAGGAGGAAGAGAAAGAGCAGGAGGAGGAAGAGAAAGAGGAGGGAAGAGAAGGAGAAGGAGGAGGAAGAGAAGAAGGAGGGGGAGAAGGAGGAGGAGGAGAAGAAGGTGGAGAAGGAGGAGGAAGAGGAGGAGGAGGAAGAGAAGGAGGAGGAGGAAGACAAGAAGGAGGAGGAGAAGGAGGAGGAGGAGAAGGAGGAGAAGAAGAAGGAGGAGGAGAAGGAGGAGGAGGAGAAGAAGAAGGAGAAGGAGAAGGAGGAGGAGGAGGAGAAAGAAGAGGAGGAGGAGGAGAAGGAGGAGGAGGAGAAGGAGAAAAGAGGAGGAGGAGGCGGAGGATCTGGGCACACTGGTGTTGGGAAGGGTATACTGGTGGAGGGATGGGTGCTGAAACACTATATGACTGAAGCCAATCATGAAGAGCTTTGTAATTGTATCTACAGTGGTATAATAAAATATAAAAAATTAAAAATAATAAAGCATAGTCACAACCATTGCACACTTCAATTGCTTAGCTGGGAGCACCCCCCTGAGCTCTGCTAGGTGTGGCCCCAAATCATCATCAACAGCAAAAGATTCAATATTGCATCCTGGAATTTTTTTCTATTTAATGCAGACTCACTTCATTTTGTCTCCCAACTTTGTTTCTTTCACTCACCTTCTTTCCTCCTTCTGCTCTAAAGCAATAGTCATGGGCACACAGAAATCCCAGAAATTTCATCTGAACCTCATCTAACCTCTATCCCCCATCCCTTCCTTTGCACAACTTTTCTCTCCACAGCTACTCCTTTTCCTATCCTTAGTGTCAGTTTTCAATTATCTCTGAGTTGGGTTATAAGATGGGGAGAGAGGAGCTGCAGCAGAGTCAAACTTCATTTCTTTTTTTTGGCTTTGGGCTGTGCTTTGACACTTAACAAAATTGGTAGATACCCAATTCTGGAAAATCAAAAGCACTTCAAAATAAAGCTACACTTGGAGAACCTATCTCAAGAGGAATTAGAAAGTGATCCAGTCCACTGTCTTTCTCTCTGCTCATTTCTATTCTGGGCACTCATCCCTCCAATGAACGAACAGCATGCTCTTAGACAAATGCAAATAATCTCCCCAAAGAGATCTTTATTTTCCTCACGAAAGCAGGGTATCTTTCTAAGCTCAGAATTCTCTGCTGCCAAGTGATAATTAAAGTGTTTCAGGTTCAAAGGCTTTCTCTCCCAAGTTCCTGATGAGCCAGTTTCAGACAGAGATGGGAGCAGGCTGGCTTAATGATGATATCATAAGCCAACCAGGTTATAATGCTAATAAGAAGCTGAAAATAAGACGTGGCGACGTAGGGTCAACAACGGTCTCCGTTCACTTGTTTTCCTAACACACATAAATCCAAATTCCAGCATTAAAAATGGTGGTTATTCTGGCAAGCTGATATACTGCACACAGACAAATAGCACCCAGACTAAAACAAACAAAAAAAAATCTCCATCACTACTAAGCCTGTACATGATGGACGGGCTCCAATTATAAAGAGACCTCCAAAGAGACTGCCAACATTTTGTGACCACAAGGACCCTTCCTAGAAACAGCCATCTCTGCATCACTGAAGCTTAATAGTGATGGGTACCTTCTGCCTTTACAGGCTGTTTTCAAATTATAAAATACTTTAGAATATTCAGCTGTGACATAAAATCATTGAAGCTGTGACATAAAGTCATCAAAGTATTTTTTCTATGTAGTTATGCAACATCTTCAAACACTAATGACCAATGATTGTTTCTTTCTGAGTGTTGGGTCCCCTTGGTAGTGTTCAGGGCTTACTCCCATCTCTGCACTCAGGGATAAGTTTTGGTGAGACTCACTTATAGTAAGGATCCCTTATGGTGCAACTCACTTATCACTTATGGTGGGGGATCATAGGTCATGCCAGGGATCAAGCCTGGGTCTGCTGCCTGCAAGGCAAGTGGCCAACCCACTGTACTATTTATTGTTCTGGCCACTGACAAACAATTCTAATCCAACTTAACCAGTGCTTTATTTTACACATATGTATATATACATATATATGTATATATATTATATATATAATTTGATACAAACAACCCTTTTGCTTTCCCTTCAATCTACCCTCCTTTTAATTTTTTTTTGTTTCTGAGCCACACCCAGTGATGCTCAGAGACAACTCCTGGCTCTACACTCAGGCATCACTCCTGCTGGTGCTAGAGGGAGCATATAGGATGCAGGGGGTTCACACCGGGTCAGTCACATGAAACGCACTCTACCTACTGTACTATTGCAACAAGCCCTAATTTTTTTTTACTTTTTAGTTACTATGACTTACACTTTTTTAGTTACTATGACTTACACTTTACTATGACTTACACTCATTGATTTACACTGTCAATGAGAGTGTTTCGTGTACACAACAGTCCAACACCTTGTCCCACACAAAGTGTCTGCTCCACTCCAGGTTCACCTTTGATTGCCTCAGGGTCCATCCCCACCCCTAATTCCCGCACATCTCAGCTGTCATGGTAAGCTCCAGTCTGTAGACTCATTCTTAGCTGCCATTGTTCTTTACCTTTTGTGGGGTTTTCTGGTGGGTGGTCACACTTGGCCATGCTCAGGGGTTACTCCTGGCTCAGGGGACCCTATGGGATGCTGGGGATTGAACTTGCTTCAGCCATGTGCAAGGCAATTGCCCTACAGCAAATGCCCTACTATGGCTCCAGACCCAACCTTTCCTTATTTCCCTGCTCTGTTTATTTATATCCCACAGGTGACAGAGGTCACTCAGTCTCTGTCGCTCTCCCGGATGCCATCACTCAACCTGGTCCCCTCCCAAGACATCAACAAACTGGCAAAGTGCATGATTTTTTTTCTCCTCATATAGCTGAGTAGTAGTCCATTGTATACATGCCCCATAGTTGCTTTATCCAATCATCTTTCCGGGACACTTGGTTTGTTCCCAGGTTTCAGTTATGGTGAATACTGCTGCAATAAACATCTGCAAGCAAATGTCTTTTCTGAACAGAGTTGTTGCACCCTTGGAGTAGCTGGAGTAGCTATCAAGAAGAGGAGTTGATGGGTCATATGAAAGCCCAATTCTTAGTTTTTGAGAAGTAGCCACAATGTTTTCCAAAGAGCTTATGCTTTTGCTTAATGAAAAGAAGCTGAAAATCTTATTCACAAGCCAGGAAAATGGTGCTTGGTCTGAGAATATACATGCTTTTGGATTAAAACAATTCATTGCCAAGTGAATACTGCCAATGTTTTACTTTATTTTCATTTTCCTCCCTTTCCCTTCTCTTTTATTGAATTTTCAGTGATGGGGTGTGGGTTATTACAACTTTGTTGTGGTTTTATCCTGGGGGTTTCACACTTGGTTGAGGTGCTGGTGAAGGTAAGTTTCATGGGGAGTGATGCTACGGACCCAATTCTGGGTCTCGTGCTTGCAGAAGGTAGACACTGGGCCTGAGCTAGACCACGTTTACTGCAGGGACTTTCTCATCAGACTTTATAGCACCCAATTTGGGAAAGGCAGAAAACACATACATGTAGGCTAACTAGCCTTGGAATTTCTAGCTTTTGAAATAGAACTTTTGGAGGAATCTCTACAGATTTCCACAGTGGCTCCACCAATTTCCCACCAAAGTGTTCCCTTCTCTCCACACCCTCTTTAATACCTGGATTTTGTCTCTTGATGAGTAACTGTTCTCATGGATGTGAGAATAGTTGTTCCATTGTTCTTTCCCCAGTTTTCACTGGCATTTTGATTTGCATTAAGAGAATGATCTTTTTAATGGAAACTTCGGTCCTTGGTGCTTCTGTTTAAATATGCTACCCATTATTTCAATTTTTTTCTAGTTGAGTTTTGTGAGTTCTTCATATATTTTCTACCCCTCAATGAACATGATATACAAACATCTTCCCCAATTTCACCAGGATGTCATCATTTTAATGTACATTTATTTGTTTTACTTTACAGGGACTTTAAAAAATCTTTTTTTTCTTTATTGAATCACAGTGAGATACACAGTTATAAGGCTGTTCAGGATTGGGTTTCAGTTATATAATGTTTCAACACCCATTTCTTTACCAGTGTACATTGCCCACCACCAATGTGCCCAGTTTCTCTCCCTACCCCCAGCGTGCCTTTTAGCAGGGACTTACCTTCTCTCTCTCTCTCTCACTCACCTTCTGGGAACTATGGTTTGCAATACAGATACTGAAAGTTTATCATGTGCATCCGTTTACCTACTTTTAACACTCAGTTATGTCCTGTATGATCATTTCTAATTCTGACACTTTTTTAGTTTTCTGTAGTTCCTTTAGTTTATATGTGCCTTGATTTCCCTTGCAATGGGCCCCCAAATCATCCATCTCTAAGAGTGATGTTAAAATGAAGTTTGCCTATATTTTCTCCCACGTGTATTTTTTTCTATTTTTACAAAGGCTAAAAACCTCAAATTTTTGATGCATTGTGTCTAATAGTGAGGATTCATCTGTGAATGAGGACAGAATATTCATTTGCAAACAAATGCTTTTCTTTGAATGAGTTTTTGGATGAGTCCATTTCTTATAAACCTGGACACAGTAATTTCTGGCATTTTGACAAGACCCATCTCCCAACACTTCCGATTCTCTTTCCAAATGATCAGTGGGAAGAAACTTCCTTTGGCTTTTCTAAGAGGAAAGGCCAGAACAACTCTCATGCTGCTGCTCTCTCTTGTGACCTCCTGTCCTCCCCATTCTTAGCTCCCAGAGCTCCTGCCAAAGATTAACAGTTGCTTTTAATCTAGCTTCAGCTTCTTAATGAGGGTCTTGGAGAGGCGACTTACAGTTTTATAGTTTTTCTCTCTTGTTTTATAAAATTAGAGATTAAAAGATTACTAGGAAATACTGACTTTCAAACAATTAAATGGCCTGTGTTGTGCTTTAATTGGCAGTTTAGGAAAGCACTGTGGTCTCAGAACCCTAGAAAAGGAGGAATCTTACATCAAAAATATATTTGGACCAGATGTGATCCATATAAGAAAGTTGAGCTGATCTCACCACAGTGGAAAGCATCTGTTTTGTTAATGGATCAGGCTCGACTTGCCAGAATGACTTTCCAGATGTCTTGAACATTCTAAACAACTGTAGCTTTTTGGATCTTTTCTGGTTCAAAAATTGACTTGCTAAGAAAACATTGGTCTGTGACATAAATGAAAACAAAAAAAAATTCTTAACGAATCCATAACACCAAAATATTTTGGACACAGTTAAATTAATATCATTTTATGAATTATATTTTCCTCCTAATACATCTATACCGATATGCATAAGCATGGTGTTTTGAAAAGGATTAAAATATGGAAAAGAAATTCTTCCCAGTCTCTAATGCAAACAATTGTTATTACCGAGACCATTTGTGCTCCTTTGTTCTTTCCCAGTTTTTCACTGACTTTTCTTTCTTTCTTTTTCTTTCTTTTTTTTTTTTTTTTTTTTGCTTTTTTGGGACACACCCGGCCATGCTCAGGGTTTCTCCTGGCTCTACACTCAGGAATTAATCCTGGCGGTGCTCGGGGGACCATATGGGATGCCGGGATCGAACCCGGCTGGCATGGGCCGGCCGCTTGCAAGGCAAAAGCCCTACCCACTGGGCTATCGCTCCGGCCCCTGGCTTTTCAAAAATAATAATACCCTGGAAATACACATGCATGTCCAGCAAAATTTCTTTAAACTTTTAAATAGTGTTTTTCTTTGTTTTCATTGCTTCTTTTGGTGGAGGGTACAGCTGGCTCCTGGTGGGGTTTTGGGGATCCTTTTGTGGTACTGGTGCTTACGAGGCAAATGCCTTCCCACTGTTCTATAGCTTCAGACCCTCCAAATAGTTTGAAAAATCATTTTATTGTATCTAATGTTCAGCCTTCATTAGTTCCTATTAAGGCCATTTCAAATTTCTTAGTAAGCCTCCAGCTACTGTTATGTTACTGCTGTTTGTTTGTTTAATATTTGCATAATTTCAAGAGGCTACTTTAATTTTGTCCTTCCATTTTTCACTGCCAAACAATACAATGTTTTTTTTTCTGCTTTACCCCCAATGACTTCCTCTGTCCTATTTTTTTCTAACCCTGTCCTGATCTAAATCCTCCATGTTTTGTATCTTTTATATTTTCTACTCAACTTTTCCCCTTTTTATTCCTTTACAAAATTCTCCAAGACAGCAGCCTCATGTCCACTGCAATCAAGAAATGCAAATATTTTCAAAGAAGATTCTAAATAAAATAGAATTAACCTGCCATTGATTAAAATCAGTAAGCATTTACCCTTGGGAATATTTGCTAACCTTTTATTTATTTCCTTTTCTCTTTTTTGGTCATACACACACATGCATATTTTAATTTAATCACTGTGTTAAAAATTACAAGGTTATTTATGATTCCGTTTCAGGTGTCCAATGTTCCAGCACTAACCCCTTCTGCAGTATCCACTTCCCTTCACCAGTGAACCTTCCTGCTTCCCAGCCTACCATGTGCTTTTTGGTTTCTTTTCTTCCTTGCAGGCACAGCAGTTTACAACACTGTCACTCACAGACCGCATCATGCAGACCACTTTACCACCTTTCAGTACCTTGGCCTCTTTATATATTTCTGGATTTCAAACTATACCTAAGTTTCTAAATAAGAATCTATGCTAAAGCTGGTGCAATAGGTCAATAGGATGAGTGCAGATTGAGACCCTGGGTTCAATCCCTGGCACTGCCTGGTCCTACAGCAACACTAGGAGTGTGTCCTCTCAGCACAGAGCCAAGAGTAGCACCAAAACACTGCTGGTATGGCCCCCAAACAGACACACACACAAAAAATGTATGCTGAATGCTGAAGGTAATCAGTCTTTTATAATAAATACACTTTAAACATTCATCCCTGAGAACACAGGCTTTATCTAGTTCACCTTAGTATTATTAGACCTAAAGCAAAAACACAACTAGGTACTCAATTACCATCTATTGAATAAGCCTAAGATTTTCTGTATATACACAAGAAGATGACATGAAATGTATCACATTTATGCATAATACACACATGTAATTTTATATCACATTATACTGCGGCATGTTATCCATATACATATTTATGTAAGTTTCAAAATAACTGCAAAGTAGGTATTATTATCCTCATTTTATAGTTGAGGGAGAAGAAACCCAGGACGAGAGGGAATTAATTTATACCAATTTAAGTAGGTAGAAAGTTGTAAATTATTTTGCTCCAAAAGCAGGCTCTTTGGGTGCTTTGAGTGAGAAACACGGCCCCAAACAAATAATTTTTTTTCCCACTTCCTTCTCTTAGTAAGGAAAACTTTACACATAGAATTCAATGGACCCTGGAAGAGAGAGTGGGAAAATGACTCCGTGGGAAAAGCACTTGCCATGCAAGAACAATCCCACAAGTTTGATCCCAGTGCTCCCCACAGATGCTGAGTCTGGCTCTGGAAGCCTGCTCCTGGGACACCCTTGAGCTGCAAAGGACTTTGTGTTCTCCAACCCACGTTGGCCAGGCATATGTGAGCCCAGCAACCATTTGTGTAAACCTTTGGTGAGCATCATTGCCAACAGTACCCAGATCAAGAGCACAAACCCAGCTTTCACGTGTGAACACTACCACAACCCAGGCAAAGGTGGACACGAATACACTCAATAGTGACCCCAGAGAGCACAGGAGCAAGCATGCCACTTAAGTGGGTGGTCCCCAGGGGTGCACTGAAGCTAAGCATGGAAGAATCACAACCAGATACTTGACGCTGAGAGAACACACAAGGAGTGTGAACAGCACCACCATGCCTATGACCCCCCCCCCCCCCCCAAGCATCACAATAAAGGAAGGGGAATGTAAATAGTGTGAACAGCATCACCACCATGCCTGTGACCCGCCTACTCCAAGCATTACAAGAAAAGGAAAAGAAATGTAAACAAAGGACTTGACTGTGTCTCCTCAGCTATGTCAGTCCCCTTTCCCCTCAAGATCTAACTTTTACTCATCCCTCTTTAAATCATTGGATTTCTTCATCCAGTTACTCCAAGTACAACATCATCGTATGTGTATCATTCTTCTTACTTACTTCATGTAACAAAATATCTTCTAGCTCCATCCATTTTTTCAGCAAACTTCATGATTCCATCATTCCTTACAGCTGCATAGTATTTCATTGTGTGTGTATATATCACATCTTCGTGATCCATGGATCTTTGCAAAGAAGGAGACAATTTGGACAAAGAAGGAGACAAAGAAAGGAGGAGACTTTCTCCTCCCTCCTCTGCATTGGGAGGAGAAAGAGACACGGGGTGGCAGATGGGGATAGAGATAGATGAAGAGCAACAGGGGCAGGGTCAAGGGGATTCAGGTACACCGGTAGTGATAAGGAATGATAGAACTAAATATCAAACCACAGACTCAACGGCACTGAAATCATGAGACCCAAACTCCAACAACTTTAAAAGGTGCCTGATGAGATGACAGGCTGGGGTGGAGGTATTGGGGGTGTGGTGTGGTAAGGAGAACAGGGAACCTGAGAACATTGGCAGAGGGAAGTTGATACAGCGGCAAGTTCGTGATGGAACATTGTATGCCTAAAGTCCAATTGAATAACCATGTAAACCATGGCTTAATGAAATAATATTAGGAAAATAAAAGATCTAATGCTTTGGACTCAAACCTCTTGACTAGTCCGTGCCAACCAACCTCCATGGCTTCTGCAATAAAGGTACTCTCCCGGTTCAGTCCCTAAGTCCCAGGTTGTATTCTCAGCTCTCCTCAGCTATTACTAATGTCTGATTTTTCCCTCATCAAACTTCATGTCCCACTGCTTCAGAATATTTGATAATTTGATTATTTGCTTTTTTGGGTCACACCCGGAGATGCTCAGAGGTTACTCCTGAGTCTGCACTCAGGAATTACTCCTGGTGGTGCTCGGGGGACCATATGAGGTGCCAGGGATCAAACCCAAGTTGGCCACATACAAGGCAAATGCCTACCCTGCTGTGCTATCACTCCAGAACCAATAATTGATATTTTGAAGCAGGAATCCTGATAATTAGGTAACTGTTCTTCCCTAATAGTATAAGGCTTGAAGAGTCTAGAATTATCTGTCATGATTTCAAAATGTCTCTGCAAATATTTAAATCACATAAATTAACTTTAATTCGACTGAATAAAAGCTTCGTTCATCACCTTGGCAGCAACCTGCTTATTCCCTTAGAACCAAACACCACTGGACTTCTTTAACTTCTTTTTCCCAAGAGGAATCTCAGGTAGGATAAACCAACACCTTTCAATTTTCTTATATTAGTGTGAATAGTCCTGCAATGAATATATGGGGTTTTAATAAAATTTTAAAAAATAATAAAGATGATAGAAAAGATTTTAAAAATAAAAATAAATAAATTTTCTTATATTAGTTTCATTTTCAAGTCAGTGTTAGATTATATTTCAGGGTAGGATTCAAAACTTAAAACAGAAGTAAAACTACCATAGCTTGGTAGTTGGCACCATAAACTTGGTACCATAAACTTGATTTGAATTTCACTGATTATTGTGTCATTCTCTTTAAGTACATAATATATACCATAAGGGGTACAGTCCTCTGAAATTGTAACAACTGCTTTCTTCAGACCATAGTAACTTAGCTACATTGAGTTAATCATTAGCATTGTTCACAGTTGCTCACTATCTACTGGATATGACTATTAAGGGAGAGAAGAAGAATCATAATCTAATAAATTAGGCACACAAATAATTCAAAATACAAATTATTTAGTACTTGTGAGTCTGGGAACATACCTCAGTAAAGAACTTTCCTTCCGGGTATAAGTCTTGGGTTCCATCCCTGGCACCATAAAAATACATAACTGTTGGAGGACATGTTTAGCTAATCTGGGAGTTTTGTTGTTTTGCTCACTCCCAGCTTAATCTTATTTAAGCCAATGTTCATTCTAATGAGATCTCTCTTCTATGTAAACACTGCTAGAGGGTGTGGCAGTTACAGAAGTCACCTTGATTGAATAACTTCTGACTTATACATCTACTAAGACTTCTATGTTTTCTAGATTGGGCACAGCTCCTCTTTATACCCACTGCACCCAACGTGGGACAGTTAGAATTTACCAGGAGACTACCACCCTGGCTACGCTGAGACTAAAGGTAGACTATAGGAAGGATCATACTAGTTTGCTCTAAGCAGGCGAGTATGACCCTTTCAGTACATGAGAACAAGATACTCAGAATCACCCTGGTGCAGATAATAATAAGGACCTTGTGGGTACCATCTAGATTACATGAAGCTCATGAAGTTAAGATGTATTACTTTATATCAGCCCCCTCTCTCTCCAGTGTTTTACATAAGAGATAATCTCGGGATTAGTCCTTGGTGTAACCTTTGTTTATACCTGCAATAGGGTGTGGCACTACACTCTGTTTAGGGTTCTTTGTTGGCATGACAACCTCCCGATTGGGTTACTTTGGTGTATATAAGGGGCTGACTTGAGGCCCCCTTCACCTTTTGCCTTTTGGTTCCCTCAGCCTTCAGCTTTTGGCTCCCTGCGGCTTTTGGCTTTTGGCTTTTGGCCTTCTTCTTTGTGGGATCTCTCCTTGTGAGCGCTCATTCCCCTTGGAAGCTTTTTCTCCTTTACACGTGGTGGTCGCCATCTTGGCCTACACGTGGCTGGGGTTCTAGCCTGGAATCCTAAGCACTGGGCTTTTCCTTTTGCTGATTTGTATGCCTGAACCTGTGATAAGTAAAGCCTTTTAAAACTGCATCGGATTCCTGAGTTTTCATCCGTTCCTCGCCGGCCGGAGGTAGAAGGGAACTTCGCTTCCCGGCACTGTTGGGGGACCCCGGCGAAGCGCCCGACACATAACTACATAGAGTCATGTGTGTCACTTTTTTTAAAGGGGGACAAAATATTTTGAGATTTCTCTACAAAGAATGAGGTTTCTAAAGCCGTAAGGAGTCAATGATGATTAAAATGAACTCCTATTTATACTTTTTTGCTTCACCAGAGCAATAACTAAAGCCTTTAAACACATGCTAGTTTCTAGGCACTGTGTCGTTGTTTGCAAGACCAGTGAATCAATTAGGATTGTTTGGGGCTGTATTAAAATGTTCTATTATAATCTCCTGAAGTAATTTCACTCAAGACAAATCCTGAAAGTTGGTCACTCAAGAATAGATAAAGGGCTTCAATAACTTCATAAAAGACCCAAGCTTGGATGGAGAGGGAATTTGGAAACATTGGTAGAGAGAAATTGATAGGGGTGGTGGGATTGGTGCTAGAATATTATACGTCTAAAACTCAAAACTACTAACAGCTGTGTAAACCACAGTTGTCTATAAAAGAATTGTTTAAAAATATACTGTCCTGGGGCTCCCTTTCCATTCTGGAGAAGAAGCCCACATTCTTTCTTGAACGTATTCTCTCTCTCTCTCTCTCTCTCTCTCTCTCTCTCTCTCTCTCTCTCTCTCTCTCTCCCCTTCCTGAAAATGCTTGCATGCAGACAACTCAGATTTGATCCCTAACACCCCACATGGTTCCCTAAGCCCCTAAACAGAGTCAGAAGTAAGCCCTGAGCATCATCTTGCCTGGCCCCCAAACTTTCTTTTGATAAAAGGAGTGTCGAAAAGGAGTGGGCATGTTGAATCTCCAAGACTGAAAAGACAATTTCGTATTCCCATGGAATTTTCTGTCTCATGTAGCACAGTAAATCCTGACGATAATGAGCTTTATAAATAAAAGTACAACAAAAATGGGGGCCAAATAGATAGTACTGCAGGTAAGGTGCGTGCCCAAGTGCACTTGCTTACAAGTACCCAACCCATAGTTGATTCCTGGCACTCCATATGGTTCCCAGACCTCTGCCAGGAGTAATCCCTGAGTGCAGACCCAGGAGTAAATCCTGAGCATGGCTGGGTGTGGCTCAAAAAAACCAAAAACTGCAATGAAAATATATAGTTTAAAAATAGGAACTGCCATAACTTGGGGCCCTTAAAATACCCTATATTAGAGCTTTAACTGAAAACAACAGCATTGTTGCCATTTCAAACAAAAAAACCTGCAAATTTATACTTGACAAATTATGCTACCACCTCACATTATTTTGTATTTGAGGAAGAGGGTTTGAGTATAAGAGTTATTAAACTTTAAAGTTATTTGTCAATATTTACGAATTTGGAACTTAGATTAATAACAAATTCTAATTATAGAACCCAAATTCTTTCTTGCCTTCTTTTAAAAAAGGCTTTTTAATTCTATCTATCTATCTATCTATCTATCTATCTATCTATCTATCTATCTATCTATCTATCTATCTATCTATCTATCTATCTATCTATCTATCTATCTATCTATCTATCTATCTATCTATCTATCTATCTATCTATCTATCATTTATGGTGCCAGATATCTAACCCAGAGTCTCACACATGCAAAGCGTTTGACACCCAAGTTATTTCCCTGGTTCTTTTGGGACATTTTCTTTGTCCTTACAATATATACCAAAAACTTCATTTTTATCACATTTTTAAACAATAAAATTATAGCCTAGATATGTTAGATAATTTTTTCAAGATCAATAAGACTAGCAACAGAATTGACTCAAGATATATTCAATGAATGTTTTTTACTTAGAAAATAGATCAGAACTATCTCTCACCATGAAACAATAGTAGTGTATTATTTAATATTCATATTATTTAATATTCTAATAAAGACTAAGGAAATGTTTCTTCCTTGTACTTCCTGTTTTAATTAAAGTGTTTTTAATTAGATATGACTTTCTCCTAAAAAATATGTTCTTGGGCAGGGCATATGCCTTGCTTGTGTGCAGCACTGGGGAAAGAGTTCTGGTTTTATTTGGCCCCTGAACTACTACCAGACATAGCTCTAGTGACTTCTGACCCACTAAGTACTTCCAGAAAAGGTGCAGGGACCAGAACACTGCTAGGAGTGCCCCCTCCAAAAGCAGTATGAAATATTTTTCATAAAGTAATAGAAAAATATTTTAATCTATCAAATATTATGCATTCTGATAATATAATTAGAAAAGATAATCTATAATTTCTCAGCAAGAAGTACTCTAGGACCAGAATTTCATTGGTGAATTCAACCAAATACTCCATGTATAATTAGCATAAACCCTACTCAACCTCTTTTCAAAAAAATAAGTGAATGGAGGAAAAAATTCCCAAATTCATTTCATCAGACTACTATTAACTTGATACTAAAACCAGACAAGGATGCTATTATTTAAAAAAAAAATAGAGAGAGCCACTATCCTTGGTAAACACAGATGCAAAATGCTCTCAACAAATGTTAGCAAACAGGTGTCAGAGACATAGAACACAGGGTAGGGCACTTGCCTTGCACACGTCTGACCTGGGTTCAATCCCTGGCATTCCAAATCATCCCCTAAGTATTGTCCAGAGTAATCCCTAAGTGTAGAGTCAGGAGTTAGCCATGACCACAGCAGGTGTGGTCCCACCCCCCAAAAAAAAATTAGTAAACAGAATTTAGCAAAACATTAAGAGAATCACAAGTCACAATCAACTGGATTTATTTTATGAATGCAATGATGGTTCAAAAAGAGCAAATGAAACAACGTGACATAGTACACTGATAAAAGTAAATAGGAAAAATAATATATCATTCTTCCAATATATGCAGAAATAACCTTAACACAAATTCATCATTTTGTCTATCTCATCAGAGAAAATATAAAGGATATTATGTGTGCCTCAACGTAACAGAGGACATACCACGGCCTGTACGTGGCAATCATCTTAGCTACTGGCCAAACTCCTGAAAACTTTTCTTCTCAGGATGCCCATTCTTGCTGCTTTCACTCAACATAGTATTAGCAGCCTGTCCAGAACAAACAGATAAAAAATAAAAAAGGACACCTAGGTTACAGAAGAAAAAAAGCCGTCACTATTTGCAAACGACATTTTCATATAACATATAAATTTGCAAGTAGAAAACCTTAAAGATCACAAAAGAAAACTTTCCAGAACTAATAAATCCACTGAAGTTGCAAGGTATAAATTCAATATATAGATGTTGAATTTATAATAACATTTGTTATTGATAGCAATAATAAATTAATACAGCATCTCATTTCCAATTGCATCAAAATTTTAATAAGTGACACTGCAAAAGGAATCCAAGAATAAAATAGTTAGCAATACATTTAACTAAAGGAGATGAAGGACCCGACACTGAGAACTAAAGATACGGATAAGATAAATCAAGAAAGTAAAATATGAAAAGACATTTCATGCTATTTTATTTAGATATTTTATTTAGAAGCAATAATTGGTTAGTGAGGGAAGACATGCTCCTTTCCCCCTTCTTTTGGGTAGGACTCCTCTCGGCTGAGATCCTTTCTCTTTGGTGGGAGACATGGGCTCTCTTGTATGGTCCAAGTTCTCACCAGAGCGAGAGTTCTTTCATTATATTGGATTACGGTGGTAAACTCGCAGACATGGGGCAGAGCTGCTACTGGCTCTCCCTGTGAACAGCCGCTCATGAGGCGCCCGGGAGGATGGTGGGTTCTAGCCCTGGCCCACCATCCCAGCAGAGCCTCGCAACAAGCCAGAAGACCCCCTCCATGAGGGCCTCCATTTTCCACATCCGGACTTCTCTCTCGTCAGACCTCCACCCAGCAGACCAGCCTATCAGCGCCCGGCTCATCGAGTTCCACCCTGCAGCAGTCTTTCTTAAATCCGGCTCAGGTATGCCGGTCCAGAGACTTGCAGACATGGGGCAGAGCTGCTACTGGCTCTCCCTGTGACCAGCCGCTCATGAGGCGCCCTGGGAGGGATGGTGGGTTCTAGCCCTGGCCCACTATCCCAGCAGAGCCTCGCAACAAGCCAGAAGACCCCCCCACTCCATGAGGGCCTCCATTTTCCACATCCGGACTTCTCTCTCATCAGACCTCCACCCAGCAGACCAGCCTATCAGCGCCCGGCTCATCGAGTTCCACCCTGCAGCAGTCTTTCTTAAATCCGGCTCAGGTATGCCGGTCCAGAGACTTGCAGACATGGAACAGAGCTGCTACTGGCTCTCCCTGTGACCAGCCACTCATGAGGCGCCCGGGAGGTATGGTGGGTTCTAGCCCTGGCCCACCATCCCAGCAGAGCCTCGCAACAAGCCAGAAGACCCCCCACTCCATGAGGGCCTCCATTTTCCACATCCGGACTTCTCTCTCGTCAGACCTCCACCCAGCAGACCAGCCTATCAGCGCCCGGCTCACGCGGCCGCTTGCGGCTGCGCGGTTCATCAATAAATGCTGGACTTAGAAGTGCCTACAAGAGTATGCTACCTACGGCAGAGCCTGGCAAGCTACCCGTGTTGTATTTGATATATGCCAAATACCAATAACAATTATAGACCTCATTCCCGAATGGATTGGGGCTCTTTATGTTCCTGGAGCAAGCAGATGCCTTGGGCTCTACTAGCATGAGACAGGACATATGGAGATGTTACTGGGGCCCGCTCGAGCAAATCAATGATGAACGGGAAGACAGTGAGACAGTGAGGGAAGACATGAATGGGCAATTAAATAATTAAACAGCTAAAATATTAACCAAACATTAAAATCATATTAATCACATGTTAAAATCAAAGCATTCTACTTATTCAATGCAATCACTGTATCACTGTCTTCCCGTTCATCTTCGATTTGCTCAAGCGGGCACCAGTAACATCTCCATATGACCTGTCTCATGCAAGTAGAGTCCAAGGGAACCTGCTTGCTCCAGGAACAAAAAGCCTCAAACCATTCCATCAGGTCATGGAATGAGGTCTATAATTGTTACTGGTATCTGGCATATCAAATACGACACGGGTAGCTTGCCAGGCTCTGCTTATTCAATGCAATCCATATAGGAATTTCAATGGTACTTTCCCAAATAATTAACAATCCTAAAAATGATATGAATTCAAAGTAGCCAAAGTAATGTTAAGCAAAAAGTCAGGGGCCAGAGAGATAGTACAGTGGGTAGGGCAGTTGCCTGGCATGTGACCAACCAGGGTGGATCCCCAACTCTCTATATGGTTCTTGAGCTCTGCCAGAAGTGATCTTTGAGCAGTGCCGTATGTGCATTCCCCACCTCCCATTAAAAGAAAGCCAGAGACATTTAGACTCACTAATTTTAAGCTTTCAAACTATGGTGATCAAAACAGTATGGTATTGGGGGCAGGAGCGATAGCCCAGTGGTAGGGCATTTGCCTTGCACGTGGCCGGCCTGTGCCAGCCCAGGTTTGATCCCTGGCATCCCATATGGTCCCCCAAGCACCGCCAGGAGTAATTCCTGAGTGCAGAGCCAGGATTAACCCCTGAGCATCACCGGGTGTGACCCAAAAAGCAAAAAAAAAAAAAAAAAATCCAAACAGTATGGTATTTACATGAAAAGAGACCCAAAGATCAATAGACCAGAGCAGAGTCCAGATAGAATCTCATGCAATATGCTGATCTATGACAAAGGAGCAAATAAAATATAACAGTGAAAGACTCTTCCAATAAATGGTGTTGGGGAAAGTTGACAGTCATGCAAAAGAATGAAACTGGACCTGTATCTTACACCATACACAGAAACTTTCTAAGAAATAGTGTAAGACCTAAAACCATAAGACACCAAACAGGAAATACAAACAATAAAGACTTTGACATTAGTCTTGTGGATGACTTTTTGGATCTAACATCAAAACAAAGGAAATCTAGGCAAAATGAAGCAAGTTTAGTTGTATCTAAATAAAAAACTACACAGCAAAGGAAATCATAAACATAATTAAAAGACTGCTATTGAATTGCATCAGTCTGTTATATGTTTTGAGTACCAATCCTTTTACAAATATGATTTGAAAATATTTCTTCCCATTCAGTAGCAAGAAAACCCCACTCTGCTAATACATCAGACCCTTTTTCCAGCAACAACATGCAGAGATGGTCGACAGGTACAGGTACTCTCACAGGCCAGTCATCAGAAAATGCAAATCAAAACTGCAATGAGATATCACTTCACACCTGTTAAAATGGCTATTATGAAAAGAGAATGCAGGCAAGGAATAAAGAGAACCGATTTCAATGAGCAAAAAAGGAACTCTTGTGCATTGTTCGGAATGTAAATCAGCACAGCCACCATGGAAAACACTTTGGAGCTTCACAGAATCAAAAATTAGAATGAAAACATCATCCAGCAATTCTGCTTCTGGGCATTTTTTGGTTTTAATTTTTGGGCCTCACCTGGATGTGCTCAGGGATTACTCTTAGCTCTGTGCCCAGGGATCTCTCCTGGCTCTGTGCTCAGGGATCACTCCTAGCTCTGTGCTCAGGGGATCACTCCCAGCAGGCTGAGGAACCGACTGGAATGCTAAGAATTGAACCAGGTCTGCAGCATGCAAGCACCCTAGCTCTGTACTCACTCCAGCCCCTGCTTGTGGGCATTTAACAGAAGAAAATAAAATAATAATTCAAAATATACTTTCACCCCCATATTCATTGTAGTATTATTTACAACAGGCAAAATTTGAAAGTAACTTGTGGCGGTCAATGGGTGAATAAAGAAATTATAATATATATAATAGAATATTATTTAGATTCTCAGAAGATTGAAGTCATGCCATTTACAACAACAATGATTGGGGGGGGTTTTGTTGTTATTTGAGCCACACTCAGTAGTGCTTGGGGCTTATTCCTGGCCCTGTGAATCAATGTTCAGGGAACCATAGGAGATGCTAGGACTTGAACCCAGGTTGGCCATGTGCATAGCAAATGATCTACTTTCTGTACTACCACTCCAGCCCCAACAATAACCATGAGTCTTAAGAACATTACGTTCAGCGAATAAGTTAGGTAGAGAAAAAACAAGTACCATGTGCTCTCTTTTATACACAACATTTTTAAAAGCTCACAGAACAGATTGATGGCGGGGCTAGAGCTGCCCAAAGTGGAGAAGAAGATCAAAGGGTACACACTTCCAGTTGGAGACAAATGCCACAGGGTCTGTCATACAGAACGATAACTATTCTGTATTGCACAGGTGAAAGTTCATAAGAGAGCAGATCTTTAAAGTCCTCGTCACTGGGTCAGAGAAATAGAATAGCGGTAAGCCACTTTGCCTTGCACAGGCTGAACGAGTTCAATCTCCAGAACCACATAAAGTCCTCCAAGCCTGCCAGCAGTGATCAGTGCAGACTGGAGTAAGCCTTAAGCACAGCAAGGTGTGGCCCCACACAATAAGTCTCATCACCAAAAAAAGCTAGCTTTGTGTGGTGAGAGATGCTAGCTAAACATATTGTGCTGATCACTCTAAGCCTATACTACTATCAACACATTATGTTGCACAGCTGAAATGAATACAACAATATCTGTCAATTATGTCTCCGTGAAAAAGTTAACAAAAGTCCAGGGATGTAGTTCATTGGCTATGCTTATGCTCTGCATATGTGGGACCCTGGGTTTGACCCTCCAGCGCAGCCAAAATAAATAATAAAAGGTTACCTGTGGAGCGATACGATAATGGGTAGAGCATTTGCCTTGCATGCAGCCATCCCAGGTTCGATTCTCAGCATCCCATATGGTCCCCGAGCACTGCCAGAAGTAATTTCTGAGTGCAAAGCCAGAAGTTACCCCTGAGCTCCACTGAGTATGACCTCAAAAAGGCCAAAAAATGTTACCTATAACGGAAAATATTTCTATTGAGAGTTAAATGGAAGCAGATGACTTCTAATAAGCCAATAAAAATGATTAAGCGTGATAATATAGTCCAAGTTCAACATAAGGCCTACTGAGGTGTTTTTCAATTAACTTTCTGTTTTTATGAGGAGGCTGAACTCAGATTTCTCAGAAATTGAAAGATTTCATGATACCGTTAACTGAAATACCGTATTTTTTCTATTTATCATTTTGCTGCTGGAGAGGAACATGCCATTTTATTTCTTTGATTTGTGAGAAGGCTCTCTGTTCTCTGGTTTTACAAGCATCATTAATATTGCTTGTCAGTTATTGTTCTTCTGCAGCCCGCAAGTTTGGGCCTGAGAAGAAGGAGCAATAAAAAGAATAAAAAATGATGAGGTCTTTGCGTCGGCGGTGTCCTTCCATCCCCAAATAAACTATTCAGAGTTCCTAGTGCTAGACATGAGCGGGGGTCTCCCTCCTTGGACCTTGCAATGGTATTGCTTCTCTCTGCCCCTTCCTGGGGCTTTGACTTACCCACACGAAAGTGCCTTCCGGGTTTCCACAGCTTTGCCACCATTTTCTGTGTGGACAGCATTGGGATAAGGTCGCTTCTGATCCTCACAGATCCTGATACATTGATCTCTAGATCAAAGTTTTCAGCTGAGTTCCATTCTTAGGAGCCAACATTTCCTTTTTTAAATTTTCTTTTCAATTTTCCCCTTACACTTTATTTAAACACTGTGGTTTACAAAGTTGTTCATGATGATTTGTTACAGGCATTCAATATTCCAACACCAATTCCACCAACACTGTCACCTCCCGCCATCATTGTCTCCAATTTTCCCAACCACCTCTTAAGCCTGTCTCCATAGCAGGCCTTCAATAATTTATTTCATATTTCTTGTTATCAATCATTTGCTAACAGAATGGTCAAAAATGTTTCCTTAGAAGAAAGTTAGTGAAGACTGTTGCATCTCACCACGGAGCCATTAAGTGCTTGTATAAGAGATTACTAAGATGTTGCAGGTTAAGCCTTCTGTATTCATATTTTGTTAATCAAGATTGGTTGCCTTCTATGTCCCATTCCATTTAATCTTGTATTGAGACAACATTTCTATTTGTACCTTTTTCAGAGCCTCAAACTCATCCACCCCAAATTTGAATCAACGTCCCTCTTCTTAAATCCTCCCTCACCCCCACCCCCAGCTCCCTGGTGAACAGACCCATAGCTGCCTTATTAAGCACAGTCATGTTTGCCAGAGCCTTTTAATTCCTATTGCCATTGATATTTTTCAGGCCAGCTCTGTACCTTTGCTGTGTCATTACAGAGCCCACCTTATAGGTCAAACTATCTCCAGTCACTTCAAGCCACTCCCTTCCACCCTGCAGCAGACAGTTTTCCCTCAAATACAAATGAGATCACATGACTGGCATTCTTGAATATTTTCCTTCACTGCTTTCCAGCAGAGTCCAGCTTCTACTGTCAGATATAATAAAGTCCTCCCGGCATGGCCCATACCGTCCTCTTTCTGCACAGATTCCATGAACTATTGTTTCCTGAAAGAGCCATCATCTTGGGTTTTTTTTTTTTTTTTTTTTTTTCTTTTTGGGTCACATCCGGCAATGCTCAGGGGTTACTCATGGCTCTGCACTCAGGAACCACTCCTGGCGGTACTCGGGGAACCATATGGGATGCCGGGATCGAACCTGGGCCGGTACAGGTTGGTCGTGTGCAAGGCAAATGCCCTACCTGCTGGACTATCGCTCGGGCCCCATCATCTTGTTTTTTTTGTCTCCACAATTATACACACTAATGTGGGCTAAGAGGGAGAGGGGGAGAAAGAGAGGGATAGAAATGGAATGCTCCCCCTCTTTTAACACATACAGAGCTTTCTATGTCCAAAGTATGGGAAGTAAAAGGTCAGAGGAGAAAATAAATGGAAGAGAGGTGATGGAGGAAGAGACAGATGGAAAAAATGGGGGCGGGAGACAGGGGTCAAGGAGATTCAGGTTTATTGGCTGTGTAAAGGAATGACTTAGTTATATGCCCAAACCTCAGAGTCAACAGCACTGAAATCATGACACTCAAACTTTCAACAGTCAGATTTAAAAAATCGGTCAAGATGCAGACTGTAGAAAATGTGGAGGAAGGAATCTGGGAACACTGATCAAGGGAAACTGGCGCTGCTGGTGAGATAGATACTAGGACACTTGTGGCAAAAACTCAACAATGGGGGCCAGAATGATACCACAGTGGGCAGGGCATTTGCCTTGTCAGCATCCCATGTGGTGCCTCGAGCACTACCGGGAGTAACCCCTGAGCATTGCCGAAGTGACCCAAAAAAGACCAAAAAAAAAATCTCAACTATGGATAACTTTGTAAATCCTTGCACTTCAATTAAAAATTAATAGAGTAAAATAATTTTTAAAAAATAGGTATGGTTTCTGTTGGCCAAAATCTAGCATTAAAGAAACCTTCTTTTATGAAGCTTTTCCCCACCATTCCTATACTTATTACTGAATGCATTATGCTACCAGTTTTGACTAAACCAAATAGAGCTTGTGCTACTGTACTTGTGAGAGTGTATATTCCTCTTACCATCTGCATTTGTCTTCTTCACAAAGCAGGTCTTTTTCAAGAGCAGAGCGAGGAGTCCTTAGTATCTGCATTGAATTGCAGAGCTCTCTGCAAAGTCTACCAATGGAGCTGTATGAAATTAATGACGGGAAGCAGGAAGGCAAGCTACACTAAATACAAAATGCTTATTAATGGATCACAATACACTGAGGGCAAGGAGCACCTTCAAATATTCTGAATTTAAAATATTCAAATATCAGGTTTTAATAAGGACCATCAGGGCTGAGCAATAGCACAGTGGGTAGGACATTTACCTTGTACATGGCCAACCCAGGTTCAATCCCTTGGCATACCATATGGTCCCTGAGCCCCTCTAGGAGTAATTCCTGAGCGAAAAACCAGGAGTAACTTCTGAGCATCGCTGGATGTACCAAAAAAAAAAAAAGAAAGAAACATCATCAGATGCTTTCCCATGTAACTAAGTCAGAAATGTGCAGAAAACAGGATTAGACGAAAGCAAATTATAGTTCCAACTATCATAGAGGCATAATATACCTTAAATTGTTGTCTTGTGGGGCTAGAGAGATTGTACAGTGAGTACATGTGGGGCTGGAGAGATTACTTACAACTACATCACCTCTACCACCTGTAAATTGTCCCAAGGCTCCTTCTCCCTCCTCCCCGGTCCTCTTTACTCCTAATTTATAGCCATTCTATTCATCCTACCATCCTCACAATCTTGTCTGACTTAGGAATCAAAGTTCTCATGCTCGGCACCATCAGAGCCATATTTATTGTCAAAAGAGATTAAGTTTTGTGAACACACTCTTGAGAGCAACATGTGGGAATCAGGTTCTCCCTTAAGGGAACAGAGATTTGCCAGATCATGGTGTCTACCCACCAGGTGACTTCCAGACCAGAAACTGAAAGGTCAGCAGTGAGAGCTGAAAATGGAGAGAACTTCCTATCTCTTGGGCGGAAAGCAGGTGATTTTTGTTTCCTACAAAAGAAGACATGAAATTATTTTGGTGGAAACTGACAAGCAGCTTCTGGAACATGTGTTGAACCTCAGTGCCTGCCTGATCAGACAAGAATGACAAGGACACAGGGCCTGAGCGATATTCCAGAAGGGGAGGGCATTTGCCTTACATGCGGCCGACCCGGGTTCGATCTCCGGCATCCCATATGGTCCCCAGAGCACCGCAGGAGTAATTCCCTGAATGTAGAGCCATGAGTAACCCCTGAGCATTTCCAGGTGTGACCCAAAAAGGAAAAAAAAAAAGACTGACAAGGACAGGGATCCGGAGAGATGGCATAATGGATGGGGTATTTGCTTTGCATGTGCCTGACCTAGGTTGAATCTCCAGCATTCCATATGGTCCTCTGAGCACCGCCAGAAGTAAACCCTAAGTGCAGAGCGAAGAGTAATCCCTGAACATCGTGGGGTGTAACCCGAAAAGCAAAATTTAAAAAATGACAGAAAAGAATGGCAAGGACAGGAATTTTTTCGGAAGCAGCATTCATTCTCAGGGTTGCAAAGGCAGTGACCAGAAGGCAGCTGTGTCTAACAAGGTGGGTGTGTCGAGAGGGGTGGTCAGTAATAAGCCCAGGCTGTAGACACCAGGTAGAAACATCTGGGTATGGTGTGGACCAAAACCATCAGCTGCAGATAGCGGTATATGAACATATATCACTGTGGTCACCATCATCTGATCACTGGAACTTAATAAGACCTTACTTGAATTCATGGGCAGTTGATATTTCAATGTCTAAAATCACTAGCTCACATCAATGCTTTGCTTTGAAAATCTTTGATTGCTTCCTATTGTCTTCAAAAAGAAAGTCAGGCTCAGGGGTAGAGCACATATAGACAATTCAGAAACAGCCTATTACTAACATCCTCTCTGCCAGCCTTCTATCACCACACACAGGCCTTCGACCTCTTGATCACTTGATCACTTGACATCCCGTTATTCAATGATTTGCTTGAGCGGGTGCTAGTAACGTTTCCATCTGTCCTTGTCACATGACCAGTGTAGCCCAATGGCATCTGCTTGCTCCAGGAATACAAAGAGCCTCAAACCATTTGTGCAGGGTCTTGATGAAGAAGTCTGAGCATCTTGTAGGTGGGCAACCACATGATCTTTTGACATCTCGTGGGATCCAGTTGGTAATGGCTCTAGTCCAGTGGTCATCATCAAGTTGCATTACATGTCCAGCCCATCTGATTTTCGATGCCTTGACAAACGAGACAGCGTCCCTGACTCTCAATCATTGACGGAGATCGGAACTCCGAATTCCTTCTTTCACATGAGTGAGGCGTGATATTCCAAGCATAGCTTTTACGATTCCTCTTTGGGAGACCCGAATAGCAGCGTTCTCATCCTGCTTTCATAGGGTCCAGGTCTCTAAGGCGTATGTTAATGCAGGAAGAATGGTGGAGTTGAAGTGATGTGCCTGGAGCCAGAGGTTCTTGGTCCTTTTTAGCTATTTCTTCGATGCTCTTAATGCTGTTGATACTCCTTCAACCTCAAATATATCAAATGATGAGCATTTCTCCATATTGACTATTTTCCCTTGCCTGTGGACATACGATATGCACTTGTCTATAATTCACTTATACAAATTCTTCACCTGCCTTTGTGTCTGAAACTCACTCTTCAGGACAGAGCTCAAGGATTCTCTTTTTTTTTATTTTGGTTTTCATCAGACCTTGAGATGCTCAAGGGCTACTCCTGTCTCAGCATGCAGGAATTAATTCTGCCTGTGCTCAGGAGGCTAAACAAGATGCCAGAATTGAACATGAATTGGCCATGTGCAAGGCAAGTGCCCTACCCACTGTACTATTTCTGTGCCCCCTCAAGAGTTGTGCCTTCTCAGAAGCTTTTTTTAAGACTAAAATTTAGCTTATGTTCCTTTGTCTCTCTTAAAGGCCCTCTTAAAAACAGAGACTAAGATTTTAGACTTGGTCACTGTGAAGATATGATACATGTATTCGCCTGTTGCTCCTGCTCTAGAGAGCCCCTGGTTGAAGACAGTAACATATGTTAGTGGCCAGCAGTCAACCTTCTCTGCAGTGTAAAGACCTGACTCTGCACCTAGACCTCCACTGTCTTTTCTTTCATTAGTCAGAGAGACGGAGGCTGCTTTTTCCTTTCATTTGCAAGTACATCTGACCAAAGTAGTCATTAATTAGCAGGAAAGATCTTCCAAAGAAAAGTTCAACAGCATTTTATTTCCTTCCCTATTACCAACTGGATCCCATGGGACGTCAAAAGATCACATGGTTGCCCACCTACAAGATGGTCAGACTTCTTCATCAAGACCCTTAACAAACGGTTTGAGGCTCTTTGTATTCCTGGAGCAAGCAGATACCATTGGGCTACACTGGCACATGATAGGGTCAAATGGAAACGTTACTGGCGCCCGCTTGAGCAAATCGATGTATAACGGGATGTCAAGTGATCAAGTCAAGTGACCAAGTGATTCATATTCAGGATGCAAGTAACTTTTTGATGTTTCATATTAATTCAACTGATTATACTTAGACATGTCCAAATGTGTGCATCCTATTCTTGCATCCATAACTCTAAAGTATCTTTTTTTGTCATGTGCTAAGGGGATTTTATCATACTCAATATTTCTGCTAATATTTCTTTCTTGTGTGCAGTAAAAAGAAACACATTTCCAGCTGGTCCGCTGGTAGGGGTTATCAAAACTTATTAACGTTAGTATCACTACAGTAGGCATACAACTCCTACTCCCTTGGCTGGATCTGACTGGCTTTTAGAAAAAATATGTTTCCTTTACTCAAGGAACATATCAAAAATAAATAAGAGTAATTCAGGATACCAAGAATTAATGAATTTTCCCAAGTACATCAACTATAACTCAAGTTCTTTGTTGCCATATCATTTTCTGCCATTGTTTCTCTACTTCTAGAACAGAAGAGAATATTCATGTGATTCTTGACCTAATAATGGTATTTTTTCCAAGATATGAAGTGAATCTGAAACACAACCATCTGTAATAAAAATCATTATTTGCTCTCTATCCTAACCTAGTTTTTTTTTTTATTTCACAGAGTTTTCCACTGGGTGTTTCTTTTCCAGATTTTATCACCTATTTTAAAAATTTTGTAGAAGAGCACCCACCAGCTTATTGTTTCACTGTATTCTAATTCTACTGTCTAGCTAGGATTTCATTGAGCAAAAATGGAATGCATAATGACCCATCAGTGAAGCTGACATCCCCTCCTTCTAGTTGTGAAATGTAAGTTTTATATTTTTCTATGATTACATTAACACTCTACTTAGCAGCTTTTCTTTCTGCCACTGATTGACATTGTTCTTAGTTAATGTTCTGTACAGCTTTGCTTCGTTCCACTCTGTGAAAAAAAAATACATTTAAAACGTTTTCAACACCAACCTAAATCAATGTTAACAAGATTTGTATGCCATCAGCATCTACATCAAGATTTAATTTGCAATATGAAATAAATGAGAAACATAGCTAACACATGAAAAAGATGTTCTATATTATTAGCATTCAGGGAAAGAAAAGTCAAAACCACAAGGAGGTACCCCATTACACTGAAGAGAATGACCATAATAAAAATGATAGGCAGTAACAGGTATTAGTGGCCATATGAAAAAAATTAGAATCCCTGCACGTTGCTTGAGGGAATGGACAATGACAGAACCATTTTGGAAAAACTACATGCACATCAAAAATTATTCTAAAGGGGTTGGAGGAGAAATAATACTGTGGGAAGGGTGCTTGTCTTGCACATGGACAACTTGGGTTGAAAGAAAGAAAGAAAGAAAGAAAGAAAGAAAGAAAGAAAGAAAGAAAGAAAGAAAGAAAGAAAGAAAGAAAGAAAGAAAGAAAGGAAGGAAGGAAGGAAGGAAGGAAGGAAGGAAGGAAGGAAGGAAGGAAGGAAGGAAGGAAGGAAGGAAGGAAGGAAGGAAGGAAGGAAGGAAGGAAGGAAGGAAGGAAGGAAGGAAGGAAGGAAGGAAGGAAGGAAAGGAAGGAAGGAAGAAGGAAGGAAGGGAAGAAAGGAAGAAAGAAAGAAAGAAAGAAAGGAAGGAAGATAGAAAGAAAAAACTTAGATTCAAAACACTCAGGAAACCAGTTTCTCAAAATGATAAGGTATTGGCATTGGTTCTGGAATGCTATTTGAAATAACAAAAACATTTACAGTGGTGCCTGTTAGTGATATGTGTAACTATCTAAATTTTTTTTAATCATGGCCAACTGCTTGATTTTAGTTTAGAAAGAAAATTGCCTCTGGACTTAAAATATCTACTATGCAAAAAGGGTTTTATCTAACGCTGTGTAGAACTTCATTAAAAGCATTGGTGCCATTACATTAGAACCTTTTTTATTTATAATGAAAATATAGTTTTATATTTAAAACTACATGCACATCAAAAATTATTCTAAAGGGGTTGGAGGAGAAATAATACTGTGGGAAGGATGCTTGTCTTGCACATGGACAACTTGGGTTTAATCTCTATCATCCCATATGGTCCATTGAGCCCTGCCAGGAGTGATCCCTGAGTACAGAGTTAGCCCTGAGCACTATCTTATATATTTATATTATACATATATATGTGCTATATATGAGCACTATCACATACATATACTATCTTATATATATGAGCACTATCATATATATGATATATGATAGTATATATATGTGATAGTGCTCATATATAAGCACATACATGTATAATATAAATATATGCATGTATATATAATATATATGCACATATATATAATACCCTGAACCCAGGGCCTCCTTATGATATATGATTATAATATATCATATATATATGATAGTGCTCATATATATATAAGATAGTATATATGTGATAGTGTTCATATATAAGCATATAATGTATAATATAAATATGTGTGCATATATTTATATTATGCAAATATATATAATATAAATTATATATATGTATATATATATAAGACCCTGAACCCAGGGCCTCCTTATATAAGATATATATATAAAAGTAACAATATGTAAATTCCAGAATGGTGAGACATAATCATTATAACATAAGTTTGCATACAGCAAACATCCATATCTTCTTTATGTGTTATTGCAAACATTATTGAAGATACTGACACATGCAAATAGAAAAGCTAAGAACCTGGAAGAGATCTTACCATAGTAGTCATTAGCAATAATTAGATAAAATTTCTCACCCTAAGTTCATAATAATTGCCCTTTTTGGGAAATTTTATCTGAACAGAACATCATTAACTGAGAGTCAACATTTTTCTTTCTTTTTTTAAAATATTTTTATTATACCACCATGAGATATACAATTACAAAGATGTTCATGTTTGGATTTTGGTCATACAGTGTTCCAGCACCCATCCCCCCATCAGTGCCCATTTCCCACCACCAACGTACCAATTCCTCCCCCTCCCTAGCTTGCCTCTATGGCAGGTTCTTTCTCTTTCTCTCTCTCTCTCTCTCTCTCTCTCTCTCTCTCTCTCTCTCTGTCTCTCAAGATGATTTTCCCATATATCACTGTCTTTAAAGTTTTTAAGTATAAAAGTCTTAGAGTCAGGGGTCAGAGCAATAGTCCAGGGGGTAGGGCATTTGGCTTGCACTTGGCCAACCCGAAGTTCATTTCCCGGCATCCCATATGGTCCCCAAGCATTGCCAGGAGTAATTCCTGAGCGCAGCGCCAGGAGTAACCCCTGAGCATTGCTGGGTGTGACTCCCTCCCCAAAAAGTCTTAGAGTCAGAAAAGTGGTGCAGAGTTTAAAGTACTTGCTTGTAAGTAATTTAGTACATGGCATCAGGAATAACCCCCAGCAGAGTCTGGGATTGCCCCACCACCACCACCTCCCCCAAATCTTGCAGTTATCCTTATTCAACGTTACTACTGTATTATATATCTATAATAAGTTATATTGTATATACCGTATAAGTATATATTTACATGCTAATCCCAGAAGCTATGACTGTTATACTACATTAAAAAGAAAAGTTAAAATACAATAGAATTAAGGTTGCTCATTGGTCAAATGGAAGTATGAAGATTATCCTCTGATGTGGAGGTGGCCCAAAGTAATCCACAAGGATCCTTTAACTACCAAGGGAGAGACAAAAATCTCTGTGTTAGAGTGATGCTATTTCTCATAGGCCACTCCTAGTTTTTTTAATTAATATTTCATTATACCACCGTGAGATATACAATTACAACGTTGTTCATGTTTTGGAGGTTTCGGTCACATAGTGTTCCAGCACCTCACCCTCCACCAGTGCCCATTTCCCACCACCAATGTCCCCCATTCCCTCCCCCTCCCATAGCCTGCCTCCATGGCAAGTTCTTTATTTCTTTTCTCTCTCCCTCTCTCTTTTCCTTCTCTTACACATTGTGGGTTGCAACACATACACTTAGAGGCCATCATGTGCATTTTTTTGCCTGTATTTAATGTTCAGTTCTAGGTTGGCATTAGCCCTTTCAACATTTATTCACACATGATCCCTTCTCTGTCTTACCTAACCTCTGACTTCCACACGTTTGTGGTAATTTCCACTTTTGGTAAGACATCCTGATCCATGTTTCATCTGACATTGGACTTTGGTATCATAATATGTATATATGTATTTATGTCATGCAAATAAATGCAGTCATTCTACATATGTCTCTCTTTCCTTCTGACTAATTTCATTCAACATGATCCTTTCCATGTCCATCCACTCCTAGTTTTGAAGATGGAAAGGAACCATAAACCAAGAACCAAGGGCAAGCTCTAGATACCAGAAAAGACCAGGAAATGTCTTTCCCTAAATCCTGAAGGAAAGCAGCCCTGCCAACACCTCGATTTCAACCCAGAGGAAACTGCTTCAGTCTCTGACTTCCCAGAACCTTAAGATAAATGTGTGTTGGCTGAAGTGGTCGAGCCTGTGGCAATCAGGGAGAGAAATGAAAGGAAAGAGCTGTGTTCTGCAATCGGGTATTCACACCACTTGATCGGATTCTCCAGCTCTTCTTGAATACATCATTTGAAGCAGGGTCTAGGTCTGGTCCACGCTTGTCAGTTCCATTTAATGCAACATCTTCCTAACTGAGCTCAGGGAAACAGTCCAAAACCATGAGCAAGAACTCTGAGTTCCAGTCCACCTCTACTATTCGGATGAATTTGACGTTGGAAGAAACTTCTGTGTCATACTTTCTAACCCTGTACCCCCAAAACAGAGAGAGAGAGTCACATAATAAGAAAAAGAATGAGTTAAATAAAGTGCTTAGTTCATTTCTTGTTCCAGCAGCTAAAATAGCTCTTCACTTGTATCACTTCATTTGTCTTCCTGTTGTTCATAGAGAGCGGGCACCAGTAACATCTCCATACGTCCTGTCTTGTGCTAGTGTACCCCAAGGGCATCCGCTTGCTCCAGGAACACAAAGAGCCTCAAACCATTCCTTCCAGGTAATGGGAATGAGGTCTATAATTGTTACTGGTTTTTGCATTTCAAATATGACACGGGTAGCTTGCCAGACAGCCGTGTGGGTGGTATAGTCTCAGTAGTAGGCTTTCATCTCGTGCATTTACTGATGAACCACAATGGAGAGAGATCAGCTTTTCCCTTGGGTGGAGTTATGATGAGCTGTGGAGTCCAGATGTTGAAAATAGCGGTCCTCATAGTGTGGGGGTTCCTCTGGCTTCCTGCAAGACTCTATTGGGATGGTGCCCCGGCGCCTCATGATCAGCTGAGCACAGGGAGAGCCAGTAGCAGCTCTGCCCTGTGTATCTGAGTCTCTGGATGAGGCATACATGGGCTTGAAATAGGCTTTGCTATAGAGTGGGGCTCTGAGGAGCAGGGCTTGAGATTGGCTTTTCTCTTGAGTGGAGCTCTGACAAGCTGTGGAGTCTGGATGTTGAAAATGACTGCCCTCACGGTGTGGGGTTCCTCTGGCTTCTTGTGAGGCTCTACTGGGATGACGGGCCAGGGTTAGAACCCGCCTTCCCTCCTCGGTTCCTCGTGATCAGCTCTTACACTATTTTTATCCCCTGTGTTTACTAATGTAATCAGTTGAGTCTAGGTCTCACCTCCCATCTTCAATCCATTCTGCCTATATTAATCAAAGATTCATAAGACCTGCTGGTATGAATCATAAGCTTAAGTAGGAACATCCACTGCCTTCATTGCTTACAGGTTAAGTAAGACCCTACTAAAGATTCTTCACAATCTTCCCCCGGCCCAGGCCGTAGCTCTCCAACCTTTTTCTTTCCTTAAGTTACTCATTCCAGCAAAGGATTCCTCATTCATTCTTCCAAGATGGCCGGAGGACTGTAGAGATAGTATAGCAGGTAGGACACCTTTCTTGCACACAGCTAACCTGAGTTCACCCCTGTAACCCCATGTGGTCTCTGAGCCCACCAGGAGTTATCCCTGAGTACAAAGCCAGGAGTCTGGTCTGTGCACAGCTAGTTGTGGCCTCAAAATAAAAACAAAACCAAAAAAAAGGCTTCAGAGAGCAATACCTCCCTTCTGGCAGTATTAGTCTCATATATATTTCATAATTTGAGCCCCATCTTTTTTGATAAAAGGGCCAACAAGAATTAATGGCCACAAGTGCTTAGACTATGTTTCTCTAACGATAATAGGAATATACAAATTTTCATCTCAACTATCAGGATGTAAAGGATAAAGGGTGTAAGAGATGGGAGAGAGAGAGGGAGAGAGAGAGAGACAGAGAGAAGAGGCAAAGTGCCTGCTATAGCAGCAAGCTGGAGGGGAGGGAATCTGGGAACACTGGTGGTGGGAGATGTGCACTTGTGGAGGGATCAGTGCTGTAACATTGTATGACTGACACCAATCATGAACAGCTTTGTAAATGTCTATCTCACGGTGTTATAATAAAAAATAAAATTAATTTTTTTTTAAAAAAGGGAAAACAAGAAAGTAAATAGAAACGAGCTCAAAAGGGAAAGCTTTGTCTTTCAAGTCTCTGGAGAGCAGGAAAACTATTCTCCAGAGTGTAAAATGAATATAGGGGCATGTTTATAGCTCAGTTGTAGGGCACTTGCCTTACAAGTGTGAGGCCACAGAGAGAGAGAGAGAGAGAGAGAGAGAGAGAGAGAGAGAGAAATAAAATCACAAATCGGAATGGAGAGGGTATTCTTTTTTTAATTTTTTATTTTTACAATTACAAAGATATACAATTAAAAAGTTCATATTTGGGTTTTGGTCATACAGTGTTCCAGCACCCATCCCGCCACCAGTGCCCATCTCCCACCACCGACGTCCCTGGTTCCCTCCCCCTCCCCAGCCCTCCTCCATGGCAGGTTCTTTATTTCTTTCCATTTCTGGAGAGGGTATTCTTATGCATTATTCTTTCCCCTCATGAACATGTCTTGTCCTTCCAAGATGTAAGTGCTTAGTGACAGGGTAGTTTCTGAGATTTCTTTTTATCATTATCACTTAGAAAAAGTTTTATGTTTTTCTAGCAGGTTACTCATTTGCTTAGCACTGTAACTCATAAATAATAGTAACACACCAAATTTAGGTGTTTTTAATTACAAAACAATCTTTTGGTTTTGATTTTTGAGCCATACCCAGCGGGGATCAAGGAGTGCTACTCTCTCTGTGCTCAGGGGTGACCCCTGGCCAGTGCTCAGGCAACCATATTTGGTGCCAGGAATCAACCACGGTTGGCAACATGCAAGGCAAGTTTCCTATCTGCAGCACTATCACTCCAGTTCCCAAACCTACTTTTTTATATTTTATTCTTTCATTCCTTCCTCTAATGCTGATGGTGTCACTGCTGCTGTGAGAACCAGGAGTTGGGGGTGCGTGCCAGAGGTGGAGCATTGGGTTGTGGCACTCACACACCCTCTGCAGTGCTCACCAAGGCTTGCACTCCTTTAGTTGTGACGTTCGCATGTGAGCCATGGCACTCCTAGCTGAGGCTCCCAAGCTCTGGAGGCGGTACTCCCCAGGGGTTGCAGTGGCACCCACCACATGGCCATCAGAGACTGTACTTCCTTCATGTGGTGCCCACACATCTGCTCCTCGTTGGTGGTGCTCAGTGGGAAGCGCACCCCCCTTTTTAGGCTTTTATGCAACTGCCTGTGGCGTGGCTGCAGGTCACTCATATTGCCAGGCTGGCAGACATCAGAGCTGCTAGGCTCAAAGATGAGAGCTGGAAGAATGGTGCCACATGTGGGTCACCATGAGTCTGAACTCATGACGGTAAGCTGTCAAGACAGTAATTCTAAGCACTTCCGGGTCCTCCCAATGTATTCTTGTGCTTTGCTCTGTTTTGCTGTCTAGAGGCCTCCCAAGTGGTGATCACTGGGCCCTGGGCCCCTCCCAGTGATTCTAGGCTGTACAGCGTGAGGCCCGAGGCTGCATGGAGTGTTGATCGGGCCCTGCCATGTCAGGATTACCTGGGCCAGCCTGGAAGTTCTCAGCGGCTTCGAGGGCTACATCTGGTGGTGTTTGAGGGCCCTAGGGCTGTGCCTAGTGATACTCACAGAATCGTGTAAGGCCAGGAATAGAATAGGAGTTGGACACAAGCAAAAACTCTTTTATTTTTGGCCATCTTTTAAAGGATGATGCTCGGTGGTTACTTCTGGCTGTGCACTCAGGAACTATTCCTGGCAGCGCTCCGGAGACCATATGAGATGCCAAGGATCAAACCCGGGTTGGCCACGTGCAAGGCAAATGCCCAAACTGCTATACCACCACTCCAGCCCCACATCTGAACCCTTGTACTATCTATGGTTCTCAAATCCAGTTTAACTTCCACAATTTGTGAGCAATTTATAATACTTAGAGAAAATCTAATCAATGAGTTAATCAATCAACTATTTATCAGAAGCTTACTTGAGCTCAGTATACATAGGCCAAACAATTCCCAATGCTTAGCTACAGAGACTCACTTAATCTCCCTCATTTCTTGGCTGACAAAACCCACCTTCCTAGCAACCCTATTAGGACTGTGCCAAAGATGACTCATAACTCTGCTCCCTCTTAAATTTCTCTTCTCTCCGGAAGGGAGTTCCCCTATTACATCGTCCAAAGTTGACATTATTGCGAATGCTCTAGTCAGAGCCTTATTCCCAGACAGTTAACCATAGCCAGCAAGCAAGGGAGAGGCAGGCTGTGAGAGGGATCATCTTCCAAGAAGAACAACAGCAGCCTAAAAAAATGAGTGCTTGTGGTAGGCAGTATACATATGATTTCCATTCAGAAACTTTCTGAAATATTTTAAGATTTCCTTAATTCCATTAACTCAGAGTAAAATGGTGATTCGAGACTTGGATCTAAACCACCTACTCAGCTAATAATCAGGGTCCCGACTATAACATCATCTCCATGGAGTTCCGTAAATGTTCCATTCTATTCTGAAATCAGGACATCTTCTGTTTCTACAGACTCAACTTACCCTCTATGATGCTAATTGCGGAAATACCATGAGGGTGTTGAGCACTTGGCCGAAGTCAGAGCCGATGACTTTCATCCACGGTGCACCTGACTGCTCTGTGTAAAATAGCAGATGCTGTGTTGCTTGAGATCCTTCACCGAGAATCGAATGTTATAACGCTCAGGAATCGTTACACATGGCAAAATACTTCATTTGTTCTATTAGTTATTTCCTTCAATTTTTTTCTCTCTTCCCCTCCCTGCTCTTAAATTCATTTCCACAAACTTATTGTACCAACAGTCAGTAGCATACAAATGCCTACTTATTGGGCTTGTCAGTGACATAAATTCCCTCTAATGCATCCTGACAAGGGCATTGTATTAGAATGGCACTTCTTTCTCTCATTTAAGACGCAGATTTTAAGTCTCTTTCTCATACAAATTCCTTTGCCTATACAAAAAATTTTCCTTTCCCTAAGAGAACATTTATTTCTATATGACATAATGAAGGCAGTAAGGAAATAACTATTTCAGTTTCTAAGCCCAGGATGATATCTTGGACCTAATACCCCACAGGCTAGCTATCAATCATAAATGTGGATGTCTCTGTACATTCGTAGACTCAATATACAAGCATCGTTAAACTATCAGTTCACAGGCCTCAGTCACTCGCACATATAAATGAACTGCTGCTGATTTAAACATTAATATACAGATCCACCTACACAACCAATCTTTTCTCTGTTCTTTCCACCTCCCCACCCCTTTTCTCCTTATGTTCATCCCTAGCAACAGCATAAGGACTTATGGGTAAATGTGGCTATTAAGTATATACTGCCTGAAACAGCTTTAAGAAAAAGTGCTTTATTGGTGTGAACATAACTGACTTCAGAAGAGAGTTCAAGTGTGCTAACAATAGTCGAGGGTACTAATGCCAACCTAGAACTGAGCATTAAATAGAGGCAAAAAGATACACATGACAACCCTTTAATGTGTGTTCTGTAATCCATAGTCTGGAAGGGAAGGAAAAGAGAAAGAGAGAGAAATGGAAAGAAATAAAGAACCTGCCATGGAGGAGGGCTGGGAGAGGGGGAGGGAACCGGGGACGTTGGTGGTGGGAGATGGGCACTGGTGGCGGGATGGGTGCTGCAACACTGTATGACCAAAACCCAAATATGAACTTTTAATTGTATATCTTTGTAATTGTAAAAATAAAAAAATTTTTAAAAAAAGAAGAGAGTTCAAAGTACTTTAAAAAACAACATGATCTTATTTGTGGGTAAAAAATTAGTTTTATTTGGGCACCTCCAGCTCCCTTTGTTTTCTCTGCTATCCTTCGCCACACTGTTGTCTCTAGGTCTTAACACTTGGACTCTATCGTGAGAGCTGAAGGAGAATGGACATCTCCATAAGTCTCTTCATGGAAACAGACTGAGTGTTAAAAATCTTCAGAGTGGTCATTTGTGGGTTGTTTAAAAAAAAACATAATAGGGCCGGAGTGATAGTCCAGCAGGTAGGGTGTTTGCCTTGCACGCAGTCAACCTGGGTTCAATCCCAGGCATCCCATATGGTCCCCCAGCACCACCAGGAGTAATTCCTGAGTGCAGAGTCAGGAGTTACCCCCTAATCATCGCTGGGTGGACACTAAAAGCAAAAAAAAAAAAAAAGAGAGACTAATACCCAAGGACAGTAGACACAAGGGCCAGGAGGTCTGATCCATGTTGGATCAGACCCATGGGGATAGAGAAGGTACCACTATGACAAAGAGAGTTGGAAATGATCACTCTGGATAAGAACTGCGGATAAGGCTGAAATCCAGATAAGAACTCTGGATAAAAAAGAAAAGAACTCTGGATAAGGCTGAAAATAGGTAAAGGAACAAAGATGATAACCTCTCAGTGTTGGTATGGCAAACCATAATGCTCAAAAGGAAGTGGGGGAAGGAGAGAGGGGGGGTGTCTGCCATAGAGAGCAGGATGAGTGCTGTCTGCAGTGCCCATGGGTCCTAAAGCTCCTGCTCTTTGGCTCTGGAGTTGGCTTAGCAGTCATGACCTAATAGATAGCTTGGTACTTTCAAAGTGTTCTCAGATTCCCTTCATAGTTCCACAGCTCTTCCCTGCATGTAGAATAAGGACCAACAAAGAGAATGCATTCAGGGCCGGAGTGATAGTCCAGCAGGTAGGGGGTTTGCCTTGCATGCAGCTGACCTGGGTTCAATCCCAGGCACCCCATAAGGTCCCACATGCAGTGCTAGGAGTAATTCCTGAGACAGAGCCAGGAATAACCCCTGAGCATCGCTGGGTGTGACCCAAAAAGCAAAAAGAGAGAGAGAGAGAGAGAGAGAGAGAATGCATTCAATTTTTTTGAGTCCCTCTATCACTATCATTATCTTCCCATTCATCATCGATTTGCTCGAGCGGGCACCAGTAACATCTCCATATGTCCTGTCTCATGCTAGTAGAGCCCAAGGGCATCTGCTTGCTCCAGGAACATAAAGAGCCTCAAACCATTATATTAGGTCATGGGAATGACCTAATATAATTGTTACTGGTATTTGGCATTAGAGTCCCTCATAAAATAATATTTAAATTTGGCTTATATCGCTATTCAGCTCACTTACAGGCACTAAAACTGATCAATACACACTTGTGAAGAGTGTATTGTCTTACAATACTGGCATATGTCTTTTACTGATGGAAACTTTATGCTGTGTTTTATTGATCATCTCAAAGGCCAATTGAGCTCTGTCGCTGCCATTAACAACTTCTAATCATTTCTGAACATTTAACAAAAAATGTGTTAATCAATGGCCAGAGACTATTTGAAAGAAGGCATCAAAAGACATTCATTTAATAATTGATGCAAATCTTTAATAAATGGTGATTGTTGGGTTGGAGAGATAGTACAGCAGTACTAGAGATAGTACTGGCCTTCCATATGGCCAGCCTGGGTTCGATCCCCTGCATCTCATATGGTCCCCCAAGCATGCCAGGAGATATGAGTAAACCTTGAATACGTTTGGGTGTGGCCCAAAAATGAAAAAATAAGATAAAGAAATAAAATTTAAATTGTGATAGCTCTAAGACCATCCTACTGAAGCAGCCTCTCTGGAGATCTAAACCCATGCTGCTGATTTTAAAAAGTACTTTTTAAAAAAGTACTGATTTTAATTAAAACAGCATGGTATTGGAATAAAAACAGACCTGTGGACCTATGTAATAGAATTGAGTATTCTGACACCAACCAACCTCAAACACATGATCATTTAATCTTTGATAAAGGTGTAACGAGTCTAAAATGGAGTAAGGAAAGCCTCTTCAACAAGTGGTGCTGGGAAAACTGGGCAGCAACATGTAAAAATGAATTTGGACCTGTGTCTAACACGATGCACAAAAATCAGATCAAAATGGATTAAAGATCTCAATATCAGACTTGAATCCATAAAGTACACTGAAGAAAATATAGGAAAAACCCTCCACGACATTGAAGCTAAAGGCATCTTTAAAGGTGAAACATCACTAACAAAGCAACTAGAAGAAAAGATAAACATATGGGACTACATGAAACTAAAAAGCTTCTGCACCTCAAAAGAAACAGTGACTAAGATACAAAAGCAGTCCACAGAATGGGAAAGAATATTCACCCAATACCCATCTGATAAGGGGTTAATATCCAGGATATATCAGGCACTGGTAGAACTTTATAAGAAGAAAACAAACAACCCCATCAAAAAATGGGGAGAAGAAATGAACAGAAACTTCAGCAAGGAAGAAATTCAAATGGCCAAAAAACATATGAAAAGACACTGTTGGTGGGAATGTCGACTTGTACAACCTTTCTGGAAAACAATATGGACATTCCTCCAAAGACTAGAAATTGAGCTCCCCTTTGACCCAGCCATACCGCTCCTGGGAATATACCCTGGAAAGCCAAAAACGCACAGCAGAAACACAATCCGCACTTTTATTTTCATAGCAGCACTGTTCACAATAGCCAAAACCTGGAAACAACCAGTATGCCCGAGAACTGATGACTGGATAAAGAAACTGTGGTAATCTACACAATGGAATACTATGCAGCTGTCAGAAAAAATGAAGTTATGAAATTTTGCTATAAATGGATGGATATGGAAAGAATCATGTTGAGTGAAATTAGTCAGAAGGAAAGGGAGAGACATAGAATGACTGCATTTATTTGCATGGCATAAATTTACCAGGTGATCTTACCAAAAGTGGAAATTACCACAAGCGTGTGGGAGTCAGAGGTTGGTTTAGATAGAGAAAGGAACATGAGTGAATAAATGTCTAAAGTTCTGATGCTAACATAGAACTGAGCATTAAAGACAAACAAAAAATGCAAATGATGGCTTCTAAGTGTACGTAGTGCAACCCACAATGTGTGGGAGAAGGAGGAGAGAGAGAGAGGGAGAGGAGAGGAGATAAAGAACCTGCCATTTAGGCGGGATGTGGGAGGGGGAGGGAATTGGGGACATGGGTGGTGGCTGAGGGGCACTGGTGGAGGGCGGGGTGCTGGAACACTGTGTGACCGAAACCCCCAAGCGTGAACAATGTTGTAATTGTATATCTCACGGTGGTATAATAAAATGTTAAAAAAAAAAAGAATATACAATACAGACTTGGGATGATTTTAATATTTATTTAACATTAATTTGTATTTAAAATATCAACAACTAGGAAGTTGGAGATTATAATCAGGATCTGTAAAATAAAATAGTAAAACCATAAAAAAAAAACATATGAAAAAATGCTCATCATCACTAATCATCAGAGAGATGCAAATCAAAACAACAATGAGATACCACTTTACACCACAGAGACTGGCACATATTCAAAAGAGCAAGAACAACAAGTGCTGGCGTGGATGTGGGGAAAAGGGGACACTCATCCATTGTTGGTGGGAATGCTGGCTGGTACAGCCTTTTTGGAAAACAATATGGACATTCCTCCAAAGACTAGAAATTGAACTCCCATTTGACCCAGCCATACCACTCCTGGGAATCTACTCTGGGAAACCAAAAATACGCAGCGGAAACACCATCCCTACTTTTATGTTTATAGCAGCATTATTCACAATAGCCAGAATCTGGAAGCAACCGAAAGTCAATGACTGGATAAAGAAGCTTTGGTACATCTACACAATGGAATACTATGCAGCTGTTAGGAAAAATAAAGTTATAAAATTTGCCTATAAATGGATGGACATGGAGAAGATTATGTTGAGTGAAATTAGCCAGAAGGAGAGAGACAGATACAGAATGACTGCATTTATCTGCATAACATAAATATATATGTACATATTATGATACCAATATCCAAGGTCAAGTGAAACATATATCAGGAGGTCTTGTCAAAGGTGGAAATTATCACAAACGTGTGGGAGTCAGAGGTTAGGTAAGACAGAAATGGAACAATGTGCTAACAATTGTCGAGGGTACTAATGCCAACCTAGAACTGAGCATTAAATAGAGGCAAAAAGATACACATGACAACCCTTTAATGTATGTTCTGTAATCCATAGTCTGGAGGGAAAGGAAAAGAGAAAGAGAGAGAAATGGAAAGAAATAAAGAACCTGCCATGGAGGAGGGCTGGGGGGGGGGAGGGAACCGGGGACGTTGGTGGTGGGAGATGGGCACTGGTGGCGGGATAGGTGCTGGAACACTGTATGACCAAAACCCAAATATGAACTTTTTAATTATATATCTTTGTAATTGTAAAAATAAAAAAAATTTTAAAAAAGGGATGAATTAGTTATGTGTATAAAAGTGGAACCAGTGGGTGGCATTTGTTATGGTAACAAAATGTTTCCACATTCTAATAAAAAAAATAAAAAAAAATAGAAAGTACTGATTTTAAAAAAGTACTTTAAAAAGACACAGGTATACCCAGCAGATCAGAAACCAGCTTTCCCCGTTGAACCCCCCTGCATTCCATGGACCACGAGCGCAACTTCTGACCCGAGTCCACCATCCCGATGGAGCCCTCGGAGGAGCCCAGAGAAACCCCCCCACACCTTGCTGGCAGCGATCTTCACGATCCACACTCTGCCGCAGGTAAGATCTCCACCCAGCAGATTAATCCAGTCTCCAGCTTGCATTTTTTGGGTCACACCCAGCGATGGTCAGGGGTTACTCCTGAATCTGCACTCAGGAATTACTCCAGGTGGTGCTTGGGGGACCATATGGGATGCCAGGGATTGAACCCAGGCTGGCTCGGGTCGGCCACGTGCAAGGCAAACGCCCTACTCACTGGGCTATCACTTCGGCTCCTCGTGACCTTTCTTTACCCCTTAAATCACCAATCTCTTTCCAAACAATTTCCTTCCACAGAATTCTGCAACCTTAGACTAACATGGCCATAAAGGTCCAGCATTATAAATAAATATCAAATGAAATATTTAGATTACTCAGCTCATATTTATGATTAAATATTTACTATTACTTAGCTTAGATTACAATTGGCAAAAACAATACTCTCTGAATAAAAAAGAAACATAGAAATGTATGCATTTTTCTTGCATGTGTTGTACTTAATAGCAAAGATTTACAAAAATATATAAATGCGTACATAAACGCATATGTATTTTCTGTTAGCACAGAACCAGTAAGGCACACACTGCACAATCTGCTTTAACTCTACATTTTCAAAACAATGATTTGACCACAAGCAAGACTGTTTTATACTGTCCTCTTTCTTTAGGGGCAAGGGGGAGTCACAACAGCAGTGCTCAGGACTTACTCCTGGCTCGAAACTCAGGGATCACTCCTGGAAGGCTGAGTTCAAGAATAGAACTCAGGAAACGTGGATCAGGAGGTCTGTCAAAGGTGGAAATTACCACAAACCTGTGGGAGCATAGGTTAGGTAAGACAGAGAAGGGAACAGTGTGCCAATAATTGTCGAAGGTCTATTACCACATAGAACTTAGCATTAAATAAGGCAAAAAGACACATATGATAACCTCTAAACATATGTATTACAATCCACAATATGTAAGAGAGGGAAGAGAGAAAGAGAGAAAGAGAGAAAGAGAGAAAGAGAGAGAAAGAAAGATGGAGAACCTGCCACAGAGGCAGGCTAGGGGAGGAGGGAGGGAATCGGGGACATTGGTGGTGGGAAATGGGCACTGGTGGAGGGATAGGTGCTGGAACACTGTATGGCCGAAACCCAAACATGAACATCTTTATAATTGTTAAAAAATAAAATAAAATAAAAAAAATTTAAAAAAAGAATAGAACTCAGATCTGCCACACGAAGGCAAGAACCTTACCCAATAGTCCCCTATTTTATTCTCATTCTTAAAAAATCACTTTATAACATTTCAAGTCATACTCAGTTTCTTAAATATACTTATTTCTAATAAGTGTGTGTATATATAGATAGATATATATATACATATATGTAAATATATGTATATATATATGTGCAAATATCATTTTCTACCTAGTGTCTTACCACTTGAAAAATCATTCACGGTAGATAATATTTTTTTTAATTTTTTTTTTTTTTTTTTTTTTAAAATTACAAAGATATACAATTAAAAAGTTCATATTTGGGTTTTGGTCAAACACAGCTAAAGACATTAGAGAAAGACCAACAAAAGGAGCCCAACCCAGGCAGAAAAAAGGAAATAATAAAACTTAGAGAGGAAATCAATGAGTTGGAAACCAAAAAAACAATCCAAAAGATTAATGAAACCAAGAGCTGGTTTTTTGAAAAAATAAACAAGATTGACAAACCATTGGCAAGACTTGTAAGGACAGGGAAAGAGAGAACCCAAATAAACAGAATCAGAAATAAAAATGGTGACATCACAACAGAAACCACAGAAATCCAAAAGATCATCAGAGATTACTTTGAGAGCCTGTATGCCGTGAAACATGAGAATCTAGAAGAAATGGATCAATTCCTGAAGTCCTATAACCTCCCACGGCTGAAACAAGAAGACCTCCAATACCTGAATAAGCCTATCACCATCGAGGAAATAGAAACAGTAATTAAAAGTCTTCCCAAACACAAAAGCCCAGGTCCAGACGGATTCCCTAGTGAATTCTACCAAACCTTTAAGGAGGACCTACTGCCTGTCCTGTTCAAGCTCTTCCAGGAAATAGAAGAAACAGAAACACTCCCAAACAGCTTTTACGAGGCACATATCACCCTGATACCCAAAGCAGGGAGAGACAACACAAAGAAAGAAAACTACAGACCAATATCCCTGATGAACACGGATGCTAAGATCTTCAACAAAATACTAGCCAACAGAATCCAAAGACTCATCAAGAAGATTATACATCATGACCAAGTAGGATTCATCCCGGGTATGCAAGGATGGTTCAACATTCGCAAGTCAATCAACATAATACATCATATCAATAAGAGAAAAAATAAAAACCATATGATCCTATCAATAGACGCAGAGAAAGCATTTGACAAGATCCAGCACCCGCTCATGATTAAAACCCTCCAGAAAATGGGAATTGAAGGGACTTTCCTCAAGATAGTAAAAGCCATCTACCAAAAGCCCACAGCGACCATCATTCTCAATGGGGAAAAGTTGAAAGCCTTCCCCCTGAGATCTGGGACAAGACAAGGTTGCCCACTCTCACCTCTTTTATTCAATATAGTACTGGAAGTACTTGCGTGTAGATAATATTTTTTATCTCTTTAGTATTTATATATAAATTTGTAGCTAACTGAATATTCTAAATGATAATATATGTTGATTCAATGAAAAAATCATTTCATCTATATTCATTCCTATACTTAAAATTTTTTAATCTCTACACACAATTCTTTGCTTTTCACCTTTACTTGGATATTATCCAACTATATCTGTCTTCCTATGTACTCCCTCTAAATCTTGGATTTTTCCACTCCAATCTGTTACTGGCCATTTCCTTCTAGATGCCTTGAGGCCCATTATTGTAGCATCTGCAGATTAAATTCTTAATGGGTTTCACAAATTTAACTCATTTTTGAAAAAGATATTTGATGAAATCCCTGTATAAAAATCATGCACTGGACGATACAGGGAAGAAGAAAGCCACAGTCTTTCCCCAAGCAGCTTATGGGCTAATGGGAGAGACGAAAAACTTCTAATGAAGAACGTTCATTTGGGTTCAACAAGAGCTAGTTCTGGAAGTTCAGAAATTCTCCAACCTGCTCTGCTTCATATTTGTGTGTGTGTGTGTGTGTGTGTGTGTGGTGTATGCTCAGAATTGACTCCCAGCTCTGTGCTCAGGGATCACTTCCTGGAGGGGCTCAGGGCATCATATGGGGTGTTAGGGATCAAACCCAGATGCATGCAAGACAAATATTCTACCCACTGCACTATTACTCTGTCCTCCAAGCATATGTAATTGTACTTAAACACAAAAACTGGCAATCAAATAAAAGTGAATTTAATCCCATTTGCTTCCCGGGAAGTTCACAGCCTGTGCTGAAAACCAAACAACCCTCCTGGATCTAGCATGAATCTAAAGTGAGCATGTCAGGGAGCCCCGTCCCTCTCTCCTGCCTAACTTAAAAACAGATTACAGTTTCAAATGACAATGAGATAGAAGCCTGGATTCCTTACCGCCATGGTTTTTTCTCTGTATCCTTAAGACTGCATTACTTGCATGCTTGAGTATAGAAAAGGAAAGATCAAACTTGTTTATTTGATGCCGCTATTAATATTGATTCCAGGAATAAATTAGGCAGTTCTCACTCTGGCTTTCACAGCTTCAAGGAGAATTTATGAGCTGAACTCTTTTTTCAGTTAGAAGACATATTCAAGATGTACTAAAGTAGCCGAAAAGATATGGTGTGCTCTGCTTTATGAGAACTAGATGAGCTTGTATTTACTAGACAAAGAATTTACAGCCAGAAGTAGATTTCAGCATCTAACCATTTCAATCTATTGACTACAGTAGAAAAAAATTGGTTTCTGAGATATTCTGAAAAATGAGATCATAAACAACTGGATAATAACATTTATTTATTATCTTTCTCAACAAATAATATTCTTTTATATGATTTGGCGCAACATAAAAAATATCCACTTAAGGGACTAGAGAAATATTACAGGGGATAAGGCACTTGCCCGGCTCACAGAAGACCCTGCTTCATTCCCCAAATGAACCATTTCCTGGTTCATTCTCCAAATGCATCTGGAGGTTCGCAGCTTTGGGGAATGCCAGGAAGATCCCTGAGCACAAAACCAGGAGTAATCCTGACGTCCATGAGGTGTGGTCCCCAAGCCCCAGAAACAAAAAAAAAAAATAGCCATTTAAAATATATTTTTCACGGGCCAGAACGATAGTCCAGTGGGTAGGGCATTTGCCTTGCACGTGGCCGGCCCATGCTGGCCCAGGTTCGATCCCCGGCATCCCATATGGTCCCTCCGAGCACCGCCAGGAGTAATTCCTGAGTGCAGAGCCAGGAGAAACCCCTGAGCATTGCCGGGTGTGAACCAAAACAGAAAAAAATAATAAAATAAAATAAAATATATTCTTCAGGACTAAAACACTAATATATAGTGGGTGGGGCGTTTGCCTTGAACATGGCAGGCACAAGTTAGATCCCAAGCATCCAACATAGTTCCCCAGTCCCCCAGAAGTGATCCCTGAGCACAGAGCCAGGAGTAATCACTGAGCACCATGCCTGGATGTGGCCCCAAAATAATAACAGCAAAAGAGAATGTACCTACCTTATAAACTGTGCCATCTATTCAGAGATTTGTTGTGGGAGTCCAAAGGAAGGTAAAAAAAATACTACTTTTTAATTAATATGATTGTCAGATGAGGTTAAGCATTTTATATTTTGTAACTTCATTTAATTAAGACATGATGCCTTTCTTATTCTTGCTGATGCATTTTTTGTGCAACATCATATCAGTCACAAGTTTCTGAAGTTGTAAAATAGTGAAAACGTTTGTGATGGGATTTTCTGATTAAAACATAAACGGAAGCCAGAGTTCCTGTTGACAATGCTGCCATGTGCCATGTCTCTTCACGTTAGGACAATTTCTTTTCATCTATAAAATGCTCATGCTTCCTGCCCCTTGAGGTGTTGCAGGTGTGGCTAGAGTGCCCAGCTGTGTCGGCAGGTGGCAGACAGGAGACAGGCTTGTCCACACCCAGGGCTCTGCCCCCGTGGGCCCTGGATGGTTTATGGTATGACATAGAAAAAAGACTGGGCCCCGGGAGCTGCACGCGGCCAGCAGACAGGGCCTCACGGACGGCTGGGGAGGCTGGCGCTCGGCTCGCGCCAGGCCTAGCTGACCATGGAACCCCGAGGAGGACAGATGGGTTTTGGGGAGTGGGCCTGTCGCCTCTGGGGGGTCCCGGAAGCAGCCCGATGAGACTCGCCCATCACACTAGCCACCATTTTTGCTGTCTGGACACTGCAAAACTGCCTCACGACCAGATCAACAGAGCAAAGCCAGTTCGAGCCCAGGTCGCGCGGCGCTAGCGCGCTGCGCGGTCCACTAAAATAGTGAAACAGTGATGTCTTTTGGTGCACTGCATTCCAAGAAGAGCAGGAAAGTTTTTTGGGAGGGAGATGTAGGGAGGAAGGAAATGACATGCAGAACCCGCCAGGTGGTTGAGGTGCGGGAGGGGGAGGGAGGTGGGGACATTGGTGATGGGAGATGGTTTTGGGCGGAGGGTGCGTGTTGGAACACTGTGGAACCAAAGCTCTACATGAGCATCTTTCAATTAAAAAAAAAGAAGGTGGAATCTACCACAAACATGTGGGAATCAGTGGTTAGGTAAGACAGAGAAGGGAACAGTGTGCTAATATTTGTCAAAAGTGATAATGCCAGCCTAGAACTGAGCATTGAATATAGGAAAAAAGATATACACGATAATCTCTAAATGTATGTATTGCAATCCACAATGTGTAAGAGAAGAGAGAAAGAGAGAGAGAGAGAGAGAAGAGATAAAGAGCTTGCCATAGAGGCAGGCTGGGGGAGGGGAAGGGAAGTGGGGACATTGGTGGTGGGAGATGGGCACTGGTGGAGGGATGGGTGCTGGAACACTGTATGACGGAAACCCAAACATGAACATCTTTGTAGTTGTATGTCACATGGCGGTGTAATAAAATATTTAAAAAAAAAAAAAAGACTGGGCCCCCTGGGATGAACCCAGAGTCATGGCAGAGCCTGTCAAGCTACCAGTGGTGTATTCAATATGCCAAAAACAGTAACAATAATGGACCTCATACTTAACAAATGGAGACGTTACTGGTGCCCACTCAAGCAAATCGATGAACAACGGGAGCACAAGTGACAAGTATAAAATGGACACTGCATTCCTTTTCTTCAGAGTCTCTGAAAAAAAGAGAGAAACTAGATAACATTTTAGAGGTGAAATGCTTTACTCAGCGTTCCCTGACACAAATCCTTTGTTCGTCTTTCCTTGCTATCTTGCAAGAGGCTAAAATTGGTCCTAACAGAAACCTCAGAACATGTCCCAGCCTTGAACTTGTGTTTTATTACTTTCTCGCTCCTTCTCCAAATTCTATTTATGATCTAAATCTATCTGAGTCTCCCTAGCAATCCCTCCCTAGGCCACCCTCTCGCCCTTGGGATCCTACATCACTTATACACATACACCCATTTATATCATTGTAATGCAATCCTATGTCATCTTATATTATGTCTGTCTAATATGGATTAATTTGTTTCCTTAGCAACACTGTAATTCCCAGAATAGTAAATGAAGCTTATCTCATTTTTGTTCCTGTACATATCTTGGTATAAAGCTGAGCACAGAACTGGTGCAACTCAATTTAATTCAGTAAAGTTGATTCAGCTTCCCTGATTTGGTTATGTGATCAATGTTTACCCCTATAAATACAACTGAACTATATATAAAGCACATATTTGTATAGACATGTATGCAAACATATACACACATGTACAGTATGTATGGACAAACATATATTTGTACATGTATACACATAATGTTCCTCTAAACCACCAACACTCTTCAGATTCTATCATTGTTTTTTGTTTTGTTTTGTTTGAGAGTCACACCCAGTGGCACTTAAGACTTGCTCCTGGTTCTGTGCTCAGACATCCCTCCTGAAGGGACTCAGGTACCATTTGGGGTGCCGGGATGGGACCTGGACAGCTGCATACAAGGCACATGCCCTGCCTGCTGTACTGTCTCTCTGCCCCCAGAGTCTATCATTTCTAAATCATAGTCACTACTCATCTTGGCTAAAGAATAAGGCATATACAATTAAAATATGTTAAATGTTATACTAATGTGTACTTTTTTTAAAAAACATTTTATTATACCTCCGTGAGATATACAGTTACAACATTGTTCATATTGGAGGTTTCGGTCCCATAGTGTTCCAGCACCCCGCCCTCCACCAGTGCCCATTTCCCATCACCAATGTCCCCAATTCCCTCCCTCCTCCCATAGCCTGCCTAAATGGCAGGTTCTTTATCTCTTTTCTCTCTCCCTCTCTCTCTTTTCCTTCTCTTACAATGTGTACTTTTTTTAAGGTATTTTATTATACCACTGTGAGATATACAATTATGAAGATATACAACTAAAAGGTTCATATTTGGGGTTTTGGTCATACAGTGTTCCAGCACCCATCCCTCCACCAGTGCCCATCTCCCACCACCAATGTCCCCGGTTCCCTCCCCTCCCCCAGCCCTCCTCCATGGCAAGGTCTTTATTTATTTCCCTTTCTCTCTCTTTCTCTTTTCCTTCCCTTCCAGACTATGGATTACAATGTGTACCTTTTTTTTTTTTTTGCTTTTTTGGGTCACACCCGGCAATGCTCAGGGGTTTCTCCTGGCTCTGCACTCAGGAATTACTCCCTGGTGGTCGTCGGGGGACCATATGGGATGCCGGGGATCGAACCTGGGCCCGGCATGGGCCGGCCGCCGGCAAGGCAAATGCCCTACCCGCTGGGCTATCGCTCCGGCCCCCTTTTAAAAGATATATTGTGTTAAAGTTTAGAAATCATAAGAGCTGGAAAAAAGTATAAACTTCACCATAATATGTGAACAGAGATTAAATGGGGACTACTTCACAGTTATTCAAAGAAGATGGTCTAAACCTGGGAGAAGCCAGTAGGATATATCAAAAGACTCACATCAAGAAAAATAATTCACCTAAAAGGAGAAAGAGAGAGAGGGAGAGAGAGAGAGAGACGGAGAGAGAGTCTGCTGGGGGTACGTGGTAGTGGGAGAGAAATTGAGAACATTGGTGATGGGAAATGGACACTTAAGTTGGAACATTGTATGATTAAACCCAGTCATGAACTTATAACCATGTATCTCATAGCGATTCTATTTAAAAAAAATGGAAAAATACATAGGTTTCATATAGTTATAGAGAAAGAAATTTAAAGACAATAACATCTAATACTAACTGAATTCTTACCTATGCCAGGTGGCAATTTAAATGATTCCTTAATCCTCATAAAGTACCTTGAGAAAAAATATGGAAAAGCGAAAACTTGGGCTGGGAGTTTCAGTATGCAGTTCCGCTTTGGGCCCTGTGGAGATGACCTGGGCCACCCTGGCCAGGTTTGGGGGCCTCCACCTGGAGATGCCCCAGAGCCGTGTTGTGCTAGGGTTAATCGGGGGTCACACACATGCAAGTTCCTGAGCCTTCTACTATCTTCCCAAGAGGAAACTTGGGCTAGGGATAGTTGCAAGGCCCAACCTGTGAGACAACTGGAGCTCAGACCAGATGGCCCAGTACCGGCTCCAGGGCCTGAGTTCAGACACTCTGAACCACGGGGTGACTCCCGGTAGCAACTACCATGCAATATATGCTTCCAGGCCCCATCCACTGAGCCCAAAAACTATAATAACCAAAACCATGAACTGGGGAGATAGTAGAAGGTTCAGGAACTTGCCATGCATGCACGTGACCCCAGACCAGCCCTAGCACCACACTGCTCTGGGTTATCTCCAGGTGGATGAGATGGTCACCCAAATCCGACCAGGGTGGCCCAGGTCATCCCCACGGGCCCAAGCGGAAGTGCATACTGGGACCCTCACATTGAACCACTAGCCCCGCTGGGCAAGAATGGTCAGAGGACCCAGACCCTTTGAGCTCTGCTTGAGAGAATACCTCTCTTCCTCCAAAATCCTAAAGCTACTGATCTACACTTCTCTCACCATTGCCCTGAGCACAGACTTGTGGCAGACACACAGTACAGTGACCCTCAGAGTCACTTTGTGTAACCTTTTACGTAATCTCCATCCATCCTTGTCTACAAGAGGGAAATGAACTTGCCTCTATGCCAAAGACTGTGTGTGCGGTCACTCCCACCTCAGACTCTGTCCTCTAAGAGTCTGCTTCAGCTGAATGGCAGAGGACATACTCTTTTGTGGCCTCTAAGAAGCTAACAGCCCTGTTTTGAACTGCCCATGCAGAGGGTTACCTGGCAGGGGATTAGAGAGCAACTTTGATACCAGTGGGTGGCAACTAGTGGCAGTCAACAAAAATCCAATATCTTTTAGTCCTCCAACCCCAAGGGAATAAAGTCTGTCAACTACCTGAGTCAGACTGGAAGCACGTTAACCCTCGGTCAAACCGCATGTGACCACACAGCCCAGAGAACACCTGGACTGGAGATTGGTGAACCTGTTGGTAGAATTCTAAGGTTGTCTTTAAGATGTCTTGGCCCCTGGTGTACACACATCTTCTTGTGGTTATTTCCATAAAATGTTAATTTGGGGGTTACTCTGAAGGACTTTTGCAGATGCAGCTGTATTTCAAACCAGTAGATGTTGAGACAGGGAGGTTATTCTAAGTGTCCTCATGTAATCAGATGAGCCTGCGAGAGTCCAGGACCCTTCTAGAAATATTTGAAGAGTAAAGAGAATTCAGCACAAGGGGTCAATGTGTTGTCCAATGGTCTCCAGTGATGGCCTTGAGAATGAGCGTGGCTGGAACGTCAGCAGTCTATAGGAGCTGATAGCAGCTCCCTGCTGACAGACAATAAGGAAAAGCAAAACTTGTTTTATAGTCAGAAGAACAGAACTAGCCTTTGAGAAGAACCCGTTGGTCCCTATAAGCACACAGTCTGGATGATGCCTTGATTTTAGCTTCATGAAGTGGATCAAAGAATCCAGTTTTAGGGTTGGAGCAAGTAAAGCAGGTAGGGTGTTTGTCTTGCACGCGGTCAACCTGGATTCAATCCCTGACATTCCCATATGGTCCCTCGAGGACTGCTGGAGTAATTCCTGACTGCTGAGCCAGGACTAACCCCTGAGCATTGCCAGGTATGACCCAAAAAGCAAAAACAAAAAACAAAAAAAACCAAAGAATTCATTTTACTTCTGGCCAGTACAGATTTCTGAATGACAGAATAGAGAGCTAGTAAATGGATGGCATTTTAAGCTGCTAGATTCATGGTAACTTGTTTAATTTAATATATAAAAACAACTATCTAATTCAGGTCTCATTTAAAATTGACCTAAACTGAAAAAAAGAACCCCCAGTACAGTGCCTGGGATGTCAAATAAGCTAAGTATTTGAGAAACTTCTCTCCTTTTGAGGATTTAAAATTTAGAATGTTGGGTTGGAGAGATTGTACCGGGTTAAAGGCACTTGCCTTGGTCAGTTCCTGACCACATATGACTCTCTGGACACTGCTGGATATGCCTCCCAAATGCCAAAGTACTTGATCACTTGACATTCCCTTATTCATTGATTTGCTCAAGCGGGGGCCAGTAACATTTCCATTTGACCCTATCACGTGCCAGTGTAGTCCAATGGCATCTGCTTGTTTCAGAAATACGAAGAGCCTCAAACCGTTCGTTCAGAGTCTTGACGAAGAAGTCTGACCATCTTGTAGGTGGGCGGCCACGTGAACTTTTGACACCTTGTGGGATCTAGTTGGTAAGGCTCTAGTCTAGCGGTTGTCTCCAAATAGCATTACAAGTCCAGCCCATCTGATTTTCTATGCCTTGGCAAACGAGACAGCATTCCTGATTCTGGAATAGCAGTGGAGGTCGGAAATCCAGATTCCTTCTCTCACTTGAGTGAGGCGTGATATTCCAAGCATAGCTCTTTCGATTCCTCTTTGAGAGACCTGAATAGCATTCTCATCCTGCTTTCGTAGGGCCCAGGTCTCTGAGGCATATGTTAATGCAGGGAGAATGGTAGAGTCGAAGAGATGTGCCTGGAGCCGATAATTTATCTCCAAATTACCATGCCAAAATACAGTAAAATAATTTTTTCTGTTATTGTCAAGTGATCAGGTAACATTTGGAAGGTAAAATTTGTTCACCCAAAACTAGTGGAAAATACATCCACTCACAGCTCAGCCAGACTCTGTTTTTAGCATCTCCGATAATCCAGGAATCAAAGTAAAAATAATTAAGATGTTGGTAAATTTTACCTACATGTCCAGAATTATAATACAAAGAACTCTCAAAACATTACCAAATTTATATCAATAAATATTCTGTTTTTAAGAATGATTTTCCTTTTTCATATTTAAATTAACTCATTTTATTTCTCTAACAGCTCAGTCTTTCACTCAGTAAAGTCCAAGAATACTGAGATCATGGGAAAGGTTTCAACAAATTGTCTCATGACTGAATCATAAAACTTGGCAGCTGTGGATTTGTTTGTTATCTATTGAAGATGATCTCTTGTTAAGAATTCAAAGGCTTAAATTCTAGCCTGTGTGTCAGAGATGAATTGAGTATTGGTTCCAAGGTCTTCAGATACATTCCAAAGGAAGTTTGTGTTGTCTGAAACAGAAGGTTTCCTATAGTTGAAAGCATCTCACTTTCTGCCTAAGGGAAGGCAGGCTACTAGTTGGCACTATTCAAAATGTGGGTATATGGCCGCCATGGTGAAAAAAAACAAATTCAAGCAAATATATTTGTTGGGTACTTGAATGTCTGGGAGTTTGAAACTGGGAAGCGATCTTGCCTTTATCACAATGCCCATATTACAATTAGAATGAGTGCACTAAAAATTTACTCTCAGGGATTGAAACAATAGACAGTGATTAGAGCATTTCAAAGTGCACGCAGCTGACCTGGGCCCTGGCATCCCATATGGTCCCCCGAGCATTGACAGGACTAATTCCTGAGTGCAGAGCCGGGAATAACCTCTGAGCATCACTGGGTATGACCCAAAAAAGCCAAAGGAAAAAAAAATTTCCTTTTGACTGTAAGAAGGGAAACTCAGCCTGTCACATACCAAGGACAGCAAGGTCACCAATGAGCACTAGGGGAAAAATACCTTGTAGTGAGTTCTTTTCATCTGACATGCTTCAACAACGACCAATGGTACTTTAGCAAAGTTGTGCTGATAGAGGCAGAATGAGTGAGATGTCCTGAAATTTATATTCATGTGGACATTTTACTATGACCCCCTAGGCATAAGCTTTTCTAAGATTAAGTAAAACTTTTGAGGTACAGAGAGGTTCTGTATTTTCTATGAGTTTATTACATTTTTTTTCTTCTCCCCCTTTTTTCTTGCAGTACTGGGGATCAAGATATATTTTTCACGGGCCGGAGCGATAGCCCAGCGGGTAGGGCGTTTGCCTTGCACGTGGCCGGCCTATGCTGGCCCGGGTTCAATCCCCGGCATCCCATATGGTCCCCGAGCACTGCCAGGAGTAATTCCTGAGCACAGAGCCAGGAGTAACCCCTGAGCATCGCCGGTGTGACCCCAAAAAGCAAAAAAAAAAAAAAAAAAAACAAAGATATATTTTTTCAAGCAGACATTTTTTTTTTAACATTTTATTATACTACTGTGAGATATACAATTACAACGTTGTTCACGCTTGGGGGTTTCGGTCACACAGTGTTCCAGCACCCCGCCCTCCACCAGTGCCCCTCAACCACCACTCATGTCCCCAATTCCCTCCCCCTCCCACATCCTGCCTAAATGGCAGGTTCTTTATCTCCTCTCTCTCTCCCTCTCTCTCTCCTCCTTCTCCCACACATTGTGGGTTGCACTACATACACTTAGAAGCCATCATTTGCATTTTTTGTCGGTATTTAATGCTCAGTTCTATGTTGGTATCAGACCTTTAGACATTTATTCACACATGTTCCCTTCTCCATCCAAACCAACCTCTGACTCCCACGCGCTTGTGGTAATTTCCACTTTTGGTAAGATCACCTGGTAAATTTATGACATGCAAATAAATGCAGTCATTCTATGTCTCTCTCTTTCCTTCTGACTAATTTCACTCAACATGATTCTTTCCATGTCCATCCATTTATAGGAAAATTTCAGAACTTCATTTTTTTCTGACAGCTGCATAGTATTCCATTGTGTAGATGTACCACAGTTTCTTTATCCAGTCATCAGTTCTCGGGCATACTGGTTGTTTCCAGGTTCTGGCTATTGTGAATAGTGCTGCTATGAAAATAAAAGTGTGGATTGTGTTTCCGCTGTGTGTTTTTGGCTTTCCAGGGTATATTCCCAGGAGTGGTATGGCTGGGTCAAAGGGGAGCTCAATTTCTAGTCTTTGGAGGAATGTCCATATTGTTTTCCAGAAAGGTTGTACAAGTCGACATTCCCACCAACAGTGTATGAGAGTCCCCTTTTCCCCACATCCACGCCAGCACTTGTTGCTTTTACCCTTTTGGATATGGGCCATTCTCTGTGGTGTGAGGTGATATCTCATTGTTGTTTTGATTTGCATCTCTCTGATGATTAGTGATGATGAGCATTTTCTCATATGCCTTTTGGCCATTCGGATTTCTTCCTTGTCAAAGTTTCTGTTCATCTCTTCTCCCCATTTTCTAATGGGGTTGGCTGTTTTTTTCTTATATAGCTGTACCAGTGCCTGATATATCCTGGATATTAACCCCTTATCAGATGGGTATTGGGTGAATATTCTTTCCCATTCTGTGGACAGACATATTTATTTTTGAGTGGGAAAAATGTTAGGTATTCTGTTAAATAAAGATGTTTTCTATTCTTTTTCACTTTAAAACACCAAACTTCCTTTGCTATCCAAACCTCTAGTACTTCCCTTAAAAGAGCTGTTCTCAAAGAACGGAGTGCTTTAGACAGGGAGAGACTGTTTTCAGAAGCAAGGCTTGATTCATTTATATAAATGTTTTCAGGGGTGGGGAGACAGTACAGTGGGCAGGGCAGTAGCCTTGACCATGCGTGACACTGGTTCAATCCCCAGCAACGCATCTGGTCTCCCAGCCCACCAGGTGTGAGCCCTGATCCCAGAGCCAGGACTTAGCCCCGAGGACTGCTGGAGTGCAGCCCAAACTCCCCCACTCCCATTTGTTTTATTTTTTTATTATACCACCGTGAGACCTACAATTACAAAGGTGTTCACAATTGGTTCTTGGTAATACAGTATTCCAGCACCCATCCCTCCACCAGTGCCCCATTTCCACCACCAACGTACCCCACCCCTCCCACCCACCCCCCAGGCTGCCTCAACAGCAGGTAGCCCTGTTTCCTCTCTTTCTCTCTCTGTCTCTCTCTGTCTCTGCATCTCTCTCCCTCTTGTTTTACACATTGCCCCACTCCCATTTTTTTTCAGAGGGTCGGAGAAACAGTACAGAAGCAAGTGACAATGGCTGCAGCCCTGCTTCAAATTGTGGCATCACATATGGGTCCCCTGGGCACTGCCAGGCATGGTCCCTGAGCAGGAAGGTGCCCTGAGCACTGTCTGGGGTAGCCTAAGATCCCCGCCTCTCTCTCTCTCTCTCTCTCTCTCTCTCTCTCTCTCTCTCTCTCTCTCTCTCTCTCTCTCTCTCTCTCTCTCTCTCTCTCTCTCTCTCTTCCCCAGCAATTCTGACTAGTACTCAAGAATTTGCACATCCCCAATTACAAATTCATGCAGGCATTCCCCCAGAAGGCTCATATGTGTCTCCCTTTGAGAACTGAGGAATTTCCATAGATATTCTCATTTTTTCTACTGTAAAAGAATCTGCCAGAATGTCCTACTGGCCTGCTGGGTTTCTTCTGAATTTTACAGTGGGGTAAAAGGTCTGAGAATGAACGACGTAGGATCAGGAAACTACATCAAACATACACCACCAGATCAAGGAGCTCTTGTGGATGGGAAAAGAGAGAAGATTCTGCAAGTGCTCTTCACACACAGTCTGAACATTAAAGATCCTGAAAGTCTGAAAAAAGTGGTTGAAAGGGAAGGGGTGGGGGGGCCAACGGGAAGGTAAAGTAGGGGCTAAAGAGCCCTCAGCGGCTCTCTCCTCCTCCAGCTCGCTGGCTCTTGGATCAAATTTCTTCTTTCTGGCTTCCGAGGCCTATTATTTCTCCTCCTCTCTAGCCCACGCAGGCTCCATTCTCTCCCTTCAGGGACTGTCGTCAGACTGGAATGCCACTCCGAAAAGTGACTGTCCTGCCTTCTCCCGCCCTCCGGAGAGACAGGCGTCTCCGCCTCTCCTCCATCTCCAGAGCTTGGCTTTGGGACCAGCGCTGATAGGATCTTGTCTGACACACAGCCCCCATGCTCCCAGCCAGAACGACTTTTCTTAACACAAGTCTTATCTTTCCATTTTCTTGAACAACAGCCCAGTGTTCTAGAATGAGGTCCAAGCTCGTTAGTGGGACGTGTAGGTTTTAGGAGTTGTCGTCCAGTGGTTCAACTTTTTTTTCTCACGGTTCTTCCATATCCCAAACATGCCTCCACACTAGGATCCTTTTCTTTCTTTTAGTTTTTTTAATTAATTTTTATTAAAAACACCGTTATTGGGGCCGGAGCGATAGCCCAGCAGGTAGGGCATTTGCCTTGCATGTGGCTGGCCCATGCCAGCCGGGTTCAATCTTCAGCATCCCATATGGTCCCCTGAGCACCGCCAGGAGTGATTCCCTGAGTGCAGAGCCAGGAGTAACCCCCGAGCATTGCCAGGTGTACCAAAAAAAAAAAAAAAACCACCGTTATTTACAAAGTTATTCATGGTGCAGTTGTTTTAAGCATTTAGTGTTCCAATACCACAGTGTGACCTTCCCTCACCGATATCCGCAGTTTCCTTCCAGTCCTAACCTGCCACCTTAGGCACATAAAAAAAATAGAGTTTATATTGCTTATTCCAAAAAACATTTAAGAACTGACAAATAGAATGATCAGAAAATAAAGCAGTAAGAGCTAATTAGTGGATTACTATATGATGTTGGCCTATGTAAATAAGAAAATTAAAGCCATTTAATACAATATAATAAAATGCCTATTCCCATTTTTTATTTGATATGCCAAAAAAAAAATCAGTAACAATTATGGACCTCATTCTCATGACCTGAAGGAATGGTTTGAGGCTTTTCCTTTCCTGGAGCAAGCAGATGCCCCTGGGGTACATTTGCTTGCAACAGGATATATGGAGATGTTACTGGTGCCCGCTGGAGCAAATCAACGAACAACGGAAGACAAGTGATACAAGTGAATAAAATGCCTATTCCCATTTACATATACACATTTTCAATGCTGGAATCTAAAGTATATCATTTTAAATGTTATTCTATACTTGGATCTCGTTATGGTAATAATCATACCTTACCTGTCATTAATAACACTTTTAAAGCAAATCTGTGCTGATATATTTTGGAGTTTACATAGAATCGGTAAGGCCAACATGTAAAATTCCCCCTTAGACTTTATAGAAACACTGTGGTGGACAAATTAGATGTTTCTTTAAAAATTTTTTGGGGGGGTTCTTTTTTTTTTGCTTTTTTGGGTCACACCCAGCAATGCTCAGGGGTTACTCCTGGCTCTTCACTCAGGAATTATTTCTGGCAGTGCTGGGGGACCACATGGGATGCTGGGGAATCAAAACTGGGTCATCTGCGTGCAAGGCAAACGCCCTCCCCACTGTGCTATCGCTCTGGCCCCAAATTGGATGTTTTTCTCACACGCCCTTCTCCTGAGTCCCGACCCTCGCCTTTCTGTTGACCAATCACTACCTTTCCTTCCATTGTTCATGACTGCATACTATTCTCTCGCTCATCCATGGGCAAGGAGCTGTGGTGACATAAAGCTAATCAACACAGAGCCTGCCCTCACGAGTCCGCTGTCTGGTGAACTTTGGTGGGGATATAAGAGTGTCTACCGGGAACACAGGGAGGGGAGTGGGTCTGTGCCACAAGCATTCACAGGAGAGAAGCAAAAGTAGTTTCTAAGTTTTGGCATCTCTGTTGTTTGATTGATTTGAGGCCATACTTGATGGTGCTCAAGGCTTACTCTGGCTCTGCACTCAGGGACCTCTCCTGAAAGTGCTCAGGGAACTGCATGGGGTACCAGGGACTGAACCCAGGTCACTCATAAGCAAGGCAAGCAGGTACCTTAACAGTTGTCCTCTCTTGCTGGCTCTTCTTGGCATCTTTTCTTAATGAAAGTTTAAAAGTCATAGCCAAAGTCATGGCCACTGAGAGAGAGGGGGAGGGAGAGAGAGAAAGAGAGTGAGAGAGGAAAAGAGATAAAGATACCGCCATAGAGGCAGGCTAGGGGAGGGAGGAGGAACTGGGGACATTGGTGGTGGGAAATGGGCACTGGTGGAGGGATGGGCGCTGAATCACTGTATGTCGGAAACCCAAACATGAACATCTTTGTAACTGTATACCTCACGGTGCTATAATAAAATATTAAAAGAAAGTCATGGTCATCAACTGATTCAAGATTGCTTTATTTGGGGCCGGAGCTATAGCCCAGTGGGTAGGGCATTTGCCTTGCACGCAGCTGGCCTGTGCCGGCCCAGGTTGGATCCCCTGGCATCCCATATGGTAACCTGAGCACCGCCAGGAGTAATTCCTGAGTGCAGCGCCAGGAATAACCCCTGAGTGTGACCCAAAAAAGAAAAAAAAGTGCTTTATTTATTCCCCAAATGTTTTACTTTAAATGTAGTAACAACAGAAGACATGACTTAAGGCAACAAAGACACTGCTACATCATTCTTTTTTTTTGCTTTTTTTTTTTTTTTTTTTTTTTTTGCTTTTTGGGTCACACCCAGCAATGCTCAGGGGTTTCTCCTGGCTCTGCACTCAGGAATTACTCCTGGCAGTGCTCGGGGACCATATGGGATGCCGGGGATGGAACCCGGTCGGCATGGGCCAGCCGCGTGCAAGGCAAACGCCCTACCCGCTGGGCAATCGCTCCGCCCACATCGCCCTTTATCTACCAGTATACACTAATGAATCTATTTGCTTTTTTCCCTTTTGCTGGCTACATGTGCTGACTTTTTTTTGGGGAGGGGGGGTTTCAGACATACATTGTTCCAACCCTCCGTGTGTTGATATCTGTAAACGTGTAGAGCTTTGTACTTTTTCTCAAGTTCTTAACGGAGATTTTTCCACATATATTCTTTGGCAATTTGTGCAGTAACTCAGCATTATTTATTTTATGTGTAGCTTGTTTTATTTAAAGTACTCACAGAAGGGCCAGAGTGAGACAACAACAGGTAGGGAATTTGCCTTGAATGCATTCGAGCCAGCGTTTAATTCCTGAAACCCCATTTGGTCCCCACTGAGCACTGCCAGGAGTGACTCCTGCATGCAGAGCCAGGAGTAATCCCCAAGCACATCTGGGTTGGTTCAAAAACTGAAAGTACTCACTGAAATACTGCAGTGACATTTCATTTCTCTATTGCCATTAAAGTACATTTGAGGTATGACTGGCTGTTCCAACACCACTATCACATGACACCAGAACATTTCTTTTGTTTTTTTTTTGCACTTTTTTTTGGTTTATTTATTTATTTATTTATTTATTTTCCCCCAAAATTTTATTACACAATTTTAGACATACAATTGCAAGATGCTCATGTTGAGTTTTGGTTCTACAGTGTTCCAACACCCATCCCTCCACCCAAACACATCTCCCATCACCAATGTCCCCACCTCCCTCCCCCTCCCACACCTCAGCTACTTGGCAAGTTCTGTATGTCTTTTCTCTCCTATCTATCTCTCCCTCCCGCCAAACTGTCCTGCACATCGTGGAATGCAGTGCATTAAAGGACATTACTGTTTCCACTATTTTATGGACTGCTGCGCCGCAAGCGGCCGAAAGTGACCTGGGCTCAAACTGGTTTTGCTCTGTTAATCTGGTCATGAGGTAGTATCCCAGCGTCCAGACAGCGAAGGTGGTGGCTAGTGTGGTGGGCGAGTCTCATCTGGCTGCTTCCGGGACCCCTCAGAGGTGATGGGCCCAATCCCAAAACCCATCTGTCCTCCCGGGGCCCCATGGTCAGCTGGGCCTGGGGCGAGCCGAGTTTCAGCTTCCCCAGCCGCTTGTGAGGCTCTTCATGCTATGGCTGGTGGCCCCGGGCAGCTCCTGGGCAGGGCCACAAGGCTCGACAAAATGGAGGGGGAATGGCCGACCCCTGATTCCATCTGATGAATTCCCAGTGATTCCCGCTTCTGGGAGCCTCCTACCTGGGCTCAAACTGGTTTTGCTCTGTTAATCTGGTCGTGAGGTAGTATCCCAGCATCCGGACAGCGAAGGTGGTGGCTAGTGTGGTGGGCGCAGTCCTCTTTTGAAATTCATATTTCCATTTTCAAGGTTAAAGGTTAAGAGTTCTTCATATTCAGAATTTATGCCTTCCAATTGGATTACAGAATCCAGTGTCAACATGAACAGAATAATACATCTTTCTTCAGAAAGTCTATTTAAATACATCTTTAACAATGTATTCCCATCCCTACCCTTCATCACACAGATTTCGTAACAAGCCAAAGATATATTTTAGTCATAACCAAATGTCAGCAATTAGTACATGTCCAGGTAAGGGGCTTGAGGAAGGTTCCAGGTAGGCCCATGTGACAGCTTTGAGCTGTTTGGAAAGCAACAGGCAAAGCTAGCCTCTGGGAATGCTCCTGATGGTAGAAAAGTTCTGAACAGAACTGCCATTCCTCTGCTACATGCGAAGACGCTAGAAGCGTGTATCAGAGGAAGGTCAGAGAAAAAAAACCGAAAATCCACACTGGTGTCAGATTCTGGAAAGCTCCATTCTGTGATATTGGAAGTCACTAGAGGGTTGGGGGTCTTTTGTGTCTTTTTTTAGTCACACCTAGCAATGCTCAAGGATTACTCCTGGCAGTGCTTAGGGGACCCTATGGGATGCCGTGGATTGAACCCAAATGGGCTGTGCACAAGGCAAATGCCCAACCCGCTGGACTATCACTCTGGCCCCTTGGTTTTTTGTTTTTAATATTGAAATAATACAATCACGCCCACCTTTCAAACAAGACAAATCTGATGCAGCCCTGTAAATGTATCAGGGAATGCGAGGGGCACCTGTGCAAAGCCCAACCGTGCAGCTCATGGACAGAAAAGTGCCACGAGACGGCAGGAAGGACTAGGCACAGGTTATGCAAAAAGGAACAGCTCCAGGGCTCAGGGCGTTGCCAGGAGAGAACCCCACCCCACCCTCCAGGCTGGAGCTGGGAGTAGCCCTCCAGCATCACTGGGTGTGGCCCCAAACAAAAACCAACATAAAGAGGCTAAACTAGAGCAGCAAAGAAGAAGATGGCAGATGGGGAAGAATGGGATCTGGAAGGCAGCAAGCAGGAAGGAGTGTTTGCAAGCCTGAGTTAGGACAAGGCCAACAAGTTCCCTCAGGAAAGCGCAGATCCACTGGGTCTGAGGTTGCGGGCTTAGAGGTGGTGGCAGGGCCAAAGACCCACATAATCGTCACGAAGGGGAAAGCGGGTTCTGAAGTTGGAAGTCCCTGCCCTATCCGAGCTGAAGCCATTCATCTCCCAGGGGCCTTCCGGCCAAGGAGCAGATGCTGGGGAAATGCTCAGCACAGCAGCCCGGAAAGACAGAGGGTCCCTTTGCAGCCAACTGTGGCTCAGGGACACCCATCACCTGAGCTCCAATGAATCTGTCCTGGACTTGATTGCGGTCTTATGGCCCCCCCAACTCGCTTCCTCCCTCTCTTTTCTCTGCCCTCAGAGCAGACTTGCACAGAGGCTGAACAGTCTCCAGGCCATGTTCCTTAGCTCAGCAAGTTCACAGCAGTTATCAAATCTATCTCCAGCTCTGCTGTCTTGGAGTACGCTTCTCAGAACACTGTAGATGAGCACAATTACTTAAAAAAACAAATGTTCAGGGCCGAGCGATAGCCCAGCGGGTAGGGCATTTGCCTTGCAAGCGGCAGGCCTGTGCCGGCCCGGGTTCGATTCCCCCGGCATCCCATATGGTCCCCCAGGGACCCCAGGAGTAATTCCTGCGTGCAGAGCCAGGAGTAACCCCTGAGCGTCGCCAGGTGTGACCTAAAAAGCAAAGAAAAAAGGAAAAGAAATGTTCAATATGTCAGATGCCAGTATAATTAGAAAAATGAAATCATGTATATAATTAGAAAAATGAAATCATGTATATAATTAGAAAAATGAAATCATGAAAAAAAATCCCATGATGGTGCTGGAGAGATAGTACAGAGGATAGGGCGTTTGCCTTGTATGTGGCCGACCTGGACTCAATCCCAACACCTCAAAGGGTCCCCCGAACCCTGCCAGAAGTGATCCCTGAGCAGAGCCAGGAGAAAACTCTGAGTTCCATCAGTTGTGTACCAAAATACCCAAAGACCTCTCATGAGTCTATATATTAGCCCCAAGAAATATGCCAGAGTTATCAATCGCTGAGTTTGAATCCAGATATGACTGGTCTTTGATGCAATGCAGATTCCTTGGTGATTTGTACTTTTCATTTCTAATCACTCAAAAAGCTGCAGCTCGGTTTATGCTGCTCCTCACTACCCTCCTGCCACTTCTTTAAAACTCTGGAGTAGGGCTGGAGACGGGATTCAGTGGGCTGAGTGCAAATGAGGGAGGCCTGGGTTAGGATTCAAGAGGTCCTGGAGCAGAGTCGGGTGTCACCCCAAACACAAACTCTTGAACAGTATCAATGTTTTCATGTTAAAAAAATACTGATATATACTTAAACATAGGTAAGATAATGCATTAAAAACTATAAAGACATTATAAAAGACATTCATTAAGACATCTAACAAGCCACTGTAGCATATTATAGTAAGTTTAGCAAACACTGAAGGTCCTTTTTGTTTTCTGAGTCTGGGTAAGAAACCCAGGGCCTCACATGCATGCTCGCCTCACACCGCCCCAGCCGCCCCAGCGAAGGCCTTATTTTGTTGGAAGCAGCGAAAGAGCTATGCTATTCTTTTTTTTTTTTTTTTTTTTTGCTTTTTGGGTCACACCGGCGATGTTCAGGGGCTACTCCTGGCTCTGCACTCAGGAATTACCCCTGGCGGTGCTCGGGGGACCATATGGGATGCCGGGGATCGAACCCAGGCCGACATGGACCGCCACGTGCAAGGCAAACGCCTCTACCCACTGGGCTATCGCTCCAGCCCCCAGCTATGCTATTCTTATATGCTGCTTCAAAAGAAAATCCAGGCTCTTCAAAGATGCACAGCTTAGAACCAATTAAAACAAAATCACCTAATCATTATTACAATGGAGTGAGCATTTGAATCACTGAGGCAATTTGGGTTTTCGGGTTTATCGATGTGATGCGAGTCTTTTTTTTTTTTTTGGCTTTTTTTTTTTTTTTTTTGGGTCACACCCGGCAATGCTCAGGGTTTTTTTCCTGGCTCTGCACTCAGGAATTACTCCTGGCGGTGCTTGGGGGACCATATAGGATGCCGGAGATCGAAACCGGGCTGGCATGGGCTGGCCGCGGGCAAGGCAAACGCCCTACCCGCTGGGCTATCGCCTCCGCCCCGATGCGAGTCTTTGGAAGGTCAATGCAGCAGAACTGTTATTGGTTTGGTAACTAAACTTACTGTAACACACTGCTTAAGATGTTAGAATTAAACTTTGGGGGTGTTGGGGTGTACCTAGAGGGGCTCTGGGCTTCCTCCTGGCTCTGTGCTCGGGAATCACTCCTAGCTGGGATGGGAGGATGATGTGGGGTGCCAGGGATCAAGCCCATGTTGGCACGGGAAGTCTCTAGCTGCTGACTAGCTCTCCAAGCCTACGTTGGAATTAAAAGTTTAAAGAAAATGTTGCATGGGGAAGCCATTTTTACCCTAGGGATAGGTGTTTCTTTACATTTTTAGGAATTGTTTGCTCTCTCTTTTGCAGTAGACTGATTTAGTGACTGAGTACGTAGTTAATCCTGCCTCTGTTGGCTGCCCCTGACTCAGGAGACTAGCAGACAATGTTAACAGAAACATCTGCTGATCTTCTGAAACTCAGCCAGTGAATTTGGAGTTTCCCTTGGTCAGACATGGACTGGGATCACAGCCCAGTCCTGGCGACACTTAAGGACAGTGAGATTAATTCTGGCACCTATGAAAGGAATGGCACCATGGGGAAATACTAGGCTGGAAAAAAATAATAATCTCGATTTTTTTTCCACAGTAAAATTGAATGAAGTGCTAAGGAAGTTTGTAAAAATGGTAAAAACAAGAATAATTGAAACAAAGGGTTAAATATTACATGAGCATTTGGGTCACATAAAATATCTGGGTTATGTAAAATATCTGGAAAAATGAACAGATATTTATTTGGTCTAGATTTGCTCAAAGTTGATGGTTCAATAAGACCACACTTATTAAAATATTCTAAATGATCAGTTTTGGAAACAATGCATCTCTCACTGATGTTTGAGTATTTTAAATTACTTTTTGTAGATTTTTTTTTCTTTTTGGGTCACACCCGGTGATGCTCAGGGGTTACTCCTAGCTCTGTGCTTAGGAATTACTTCTGGCGGTGCTCAGGGGACCACATGGGATGCCGGGATCGAACCCTGATCGGCCGCATGCAAGGCAAACGCCTACCCACTGGACTATTGCTCTGGCCCCCTCTTTGTAGAATTTTAACTTTCTTTTTTTTTTTTAAGTATTTTATTATACCACCGTGAGATATACAAATAAAAAGATATACAATTAAAAAGTTCATGTTTGGGTTTTGGTCATACAGTGTTTCAGCACCCGTCCCTCCACCAGTGCCCATCTCCCACCACCAACATCCCCGGTTCCCTCCCCCGCTTCCCCAGCCCTGCTCCATGGCAGGTTCTTTATTTCTTTCCCTTAGAATTTTAACTTTCAATTCTTTCTAGGTCTTGCTTCTCAGGGCAGAGGATATTGTTGTCACATGCAGCACTCCTCCAGAATCACTTCTGGCAGTGCTCGGGGCATTAGTGGCGTCAGGGATCAATGAAGCGCTCAGAAAGTATTTCCTAAATGTGGCATGCAAGGGCTGGGATATGAAATGGTAAAGGCAGAAACGGTCCCTGGCCCCAGTATGACGGTGCAGCAGGCAGGTAAGTGATTGCTTTGCATGTGGGAGGCTGGGGTTGAATCCCCTGTACCACATGTGGACCCCTGAGCCTGGCCAGGATGGATCCCTGAGCACACAGGGAGCCCTAAGCAACTCTCACATGGCCCCAAATAAAAAGAAGTGATGTGCCCCATTGTCTCCTGTTTTAAGAACTGGTACTGATTTGAAAACGTTTAAAAGGAGCATCTGTGAGCTTCTGCCACTTCCTTTGTCATGGCCATCCTCAGCTGCTGGGGCTCACCGGTGACCCCCTCCCCCACGAAGTAAGTCCAACATCTCAGCAGTGAGTGGGGCTCAGGTAACCCCACCTGCAAAGTAAGTCCAAGCGCATCCCCAAAACCAGCCTTGCCTGAGGAAGGAAAGACTTAAGCAGCTGCTGACGTCATGGATGAGTCAGGGGGGCAACAATCGCACGTGGATGCATTAGACCACAGAAGGGGCTGCTGAACAACACTCCCTGGGCTGGCATTCCTTGGGGTACAGTCAACTAAAGCCTTCCAGAATCGCTAGAAAACAGCAAACTGTGTTTGCTGTTTTGCAGATGGTGCACTGCACCGTCTAACGATGAAACACACGCTTGGAATGACGCTTGTTAATAAGGAAGGAATTGTTCTTCCATTTGGTTTATCCCCAAAGTTCTATCAGGGTCCAGTGAATGAACCAGAGATCTGGAAGTGTCCTTGGCGAGCCCTTGCAGTTAGTGCTAATGATCACTCCTGGACAAGGGATTCTTGTTCTTGCTCCTGCTGAGGATTACGGAGTGCTCACCATAAGTGCTCACCAACTACACCACATATGGTCTATATTAGAACTTGGGAAGGAACAAAATGCTTTTGAATAGAACTTTCTGACTTCGGTGTTAGGGAAATTACACAGCCTGTGTCACAGTATAAAAAATGTCAACTCAGTTTCTCATTAATTAACAAAGCTACTTGGAATAAAAAAAAATTGACTTCTTTTAGATTGGTGAACCTGTGTGTATGCGGGGTGGGGCGGGGGAAAAGGGGGAAAGTCAGCCCTAATCTTTAAAAAACACTGCCTAGAACACAGTAGCACTAAATAAATGATTTTCTGATAGATCATAATTGTGCGCTTCTCAGAATGCTTCGCTAGACTCTAAGTAAAGGTCTTTATTTCAGTGTTCCTCAAACGCTCTTTGACTGGATTAGAGGAAATGTTTTGAAATCTATAGTCAATTTATTCTGAAATTCACGTTACATTCACACCAAATAGTAATTAAAAGGCACAGATGGTGCTATTTTTTTTTTAAGTTTGAATAGACGAGAAAAAAATGAATAGTGGTTGAAAAGCAACCACTATTCATTTTGAACACTGGACTTCCAGTCCAGTGTTTTAAATTAAAACTATGCTCTGGAATGTCCTAAAGGGTTAAAGATATTTTCTTGGGCTGACCCCATACTTCTTAGGTTGGTGCAAAACTTAGACTCTCTGCCCTCTTAGATGAATTCCTTTTCTCTCCACTTCTATAGGCATCAGATAAAGAGAAACATTCAGCCCCTAGTATGGCCTGTGCTCTAAGAGGATTAGGGACACAAAGAAGATAATGAACTTGCAGAGGTCCCATAAAAACTGTGAACAAGCAAGGCAGCCTTAGGAGTTTCTCTTAACTAGCCAGTGAGTCCCTGAAACACCAAAGGCTCAAGCTTCTGGGTCCATTTGCAGTCCTAAGTGCTCACATCAATTAAAAAGGGGGAAAATGTGTAACCTTTAAACCTTAAACACAATGCAAAGAAAGTAAACGATAGCAATTTTCTAAAAGATAAAAAGTTTTTAAAGGAAGGTTGACATCGGTAGGTAGCCACACTTTACTTTTGCTCCTGCCTTTAACAGTCACAATATTAATAGAACTCAGAATAATAAAACTTCACAAGGGAAACTGATGAGAATGAAGAGGTTTTTAGACTCCACTAAATACACAGCAAACCCCTACATATGATACCTCCTAGTGAAAACTGAGTAATTTCAGTTTTTGAGCTTTTCCTCTTTCAAAATTTTTTTCTAAAGATTGTATTTTGTGGAGAAAAATCCTTAATAATTATAACATGCTTATATAGGGGGTATTTGTTGTTGTTGTTTGTTTTTGTTTGGGGGCCATACCTGGTGATGCTCAGGGGTTACTCCTTGCTCTACACTCAGGAATCACTTCTGGTAGTGCTTGGGGACCACATAAAATGCTGGGGATCAAATCCAAGTCAGTTGCATGCAAGGCAATATCCAACCAGCTGTACTATTGCTCCAGTCTCATTCTTCTTTAATAGTACATAGTAATTCCCCTAGAAGTATTCTCAGCTCTTAGACATTAGATATGTACTTCACGTGTTCAAGAGCAAAATACCCACTTGCTCTGGCAGAAAAACATCTCTCAGTCACATTTGACTCACTCCCTGAATGCTGTGCATTGTAAATTGAAAACGGAATGCCAGGTGGATAAGTCATCATCTAATTAAAATGAAACACAGAGAGAGGAATCATATTTGTCATGCAGCTTAGCAAGAAAGAGAGGAAAGAAACTGGGGAGAGTTGAGAGTTTTGCTATTTATAATGAGTTATAGCAAACAGCAGTGAGAAACGCAAGGTCCAGTGTTCTTGCTGCATGTCAACAGAGTCAGAAGGAAAGAAGATTGTGGCCAACCTCAAGCAACGACAGCTGATGACTAAAAAGTGAAACAGTGGAGAGTATCACGTTGAGCAAAATAAACCCGAGGGAGAGAGTCTAAGTTCCAACGACCACACTCACCTAGGGCAGCCAGAGGAACTATGCAAGGCCTCTTGGAGTGGGCTCGGGCAGGAGCCCCTCCCTTCCAGAGAGGTCCCCACTCCTGACCTCCAACGTGTGAACAGCGCCACAGCTCCTCCGGATTTCACAGCACAAACAGCCCAGTAGGAGCCCAGCAAATTTGTGGGAAAGGCCAATCAGCTCATTGAATGAAAACAATGACACAAAAGACTCAACCAGCAACTGGTTGGTTGCTCAGTAAATCTCAGGAAATGACTTCAGTAACACCATTGTGAGATACAGCAAGGATCACAAATGGACTTTTATTGATCTATTTTCTGGTCATTCCATTTTCCATTTTTTTTGTAGCAAGCTATTTGAAGTAAATTTGTCTGTGCCTGCTAAGTGGCCAGACTTGGGGGCCAGTGGTGTGTGGGAAATAGGGGACACATGGAGGTGGTGGGAGGGCTTTAGGACACTGAAAAATGCCTGAAACAACTGTGCTATGAACAACTTTGTAAATCATGGTGTTTAAATGTAGAAAAATAAAGAATTCCTTAATCTTGCCTCAGGACTATTTTATTTCATTGTATTTATCTATTTTTGCCATACCTGGTGATACTCAGGACTTACTCCTGGCTGTTGTGCTCAGGGATTACTCCTGGCAGGGCTCAGGGGACCATATGAGATGATGGGGATCGAAGCCCAGTCAGCCACTTGCAAGGCAAGTGCCCCACCCACTGGCTCCAAGACTTGTTATTTTCTAAAAATTTTGGAAAACTTCCCCAAAGTCATTATATCAGGCATTTCAAATCCTTCTGACACACACACCTGGCTTCAGCACGTTCCTTCCTCCTTGGTAGGCCCAGGTACAGTTCTTCTCTCATCACTTCTTACCCAATTCTTCGGTCTTTGGTAAGGTGGAGTTCATATGTGTCAGGGGTATGGTAGCCATCTGCACAGTAGTGATGCCTTGGGGCTGAAGAGAGAGTAAAGGGGCTGAGGTACTATTCTATGGGGCCACAGCAAGTTTGAATACAGCACCACATATGATCTCCCTAAGTACCTCCAGCTGTGGCCTCTGAGCGCAGGATCAATGCAGCCCTGAGTAACGCTAGTGTGGCCCTCAGCCTCCTCCAATAAATTAATGTCTTTCTGAACGTCTATGTTCATAGCAGCATTATTCACAATAGCCAGAATCTGGAAACAACCAGTGTCTGAGAACAGATGACTGGATAAAGAAACTATGGTACATCTACACAATGGAATACTATGCAGCTGTTTGGAAAAACAAAGCTATGAAATTTGTCTATAAATGGATGGACATGGAGAGGATCATCTTGAGTGAAATTAGCCAGAGGGAAAAGGACAGATACAGAGTGACTGCATTCATTTCCAGGATATAAAACAAATAGCATGATACCAATATCCAAGGCCAGGCAAAATATGGACCAGGACTACTTGTCAGTAGTTGGAATCTACTGCAAGTGTGTGGGAATCAGAGGTTAGGTAAGACAGAGAAGGGAACAATGTGCTAATAATTGTTGGAAATGATAATACCAGCCTAGAACTGAGCACTGAATGTAGGCAAAGGGATATATATGATAACCTATAAATATATGTATTGCAAGCCACAATGACAATGTGTAAGAGAAGGGGGAGAGAGACAGAGAAAGATACAGAGAAGAGAAAGGGAGAGAAAGAGAGAGAGAGAGAGAGAGAGAGAGAGAGAGAGAGAGAGAAAGAGAGAGAAGAGAGGCAAAAGGGCCTGTCATAGAGGCAGTCAGGGAGGGGGGGGGGGCAGGGAATCAGGGGACAATGGTGGTGGGAAGTGGGAACTGGTGGAGGGATGGGTGCTGAAACACTGTATGACCGAAACCCGAACATGAACATCTTTGTAATTGTATATCTCACGGTGGTACAATAAGATAATTTTTTTAACTTCTATGGGTAACATCTGCAAATCTGAAGATCTCAATCAAGAATAAAAGCAAACTAATGTGCTACATGTGTAATTATTTATGTGTAGACTTCTTAAGAGTATGCCTTTCCATGATTCATGATTGAAAAACAAAAGGATAGTGGGATGGAGACTTGCCCCCAGACAAGCCCTGCTTAATCTCGGGCACTGCACAGTTCCCTCGGCACAGGGGAGAGTAGCCCCTCATACAGCCAGGTGTGGCCCAAACCGCTCACACCTCCAAAAAATTAAAAGCAAAAAGGAAATTCACAGGTGAAGGAAATTTATGCCACCTTTTAAACAGTGAGAAGGGCCAATTAGAATAACTACTTGGGATGATATCAATACTGTGAGGAGTTAGTGAAGAATTTAACTTTTTGATAAATAAAATACCAAACTTTCATAAGTGTCTACAAAACACTTTATAAGTAGAAACAATGTATTTTCATTTACTTGTTGAAAAATAAAAATGCCCATGTATAAATCCCTACAAATCCACGTAAAATCCCTACAAAGAGGACGCAGCAAGGCCTCAAGGAAACAATCCGTGTGCAGAGAGTGCCATCTAGTGGTGAGACGAAAATATGTCGTGTGGCTGTAGGACCGTGGTAAGGTGCAAACCGTGGGTTAAGGTGTCAATTCCTTAACCTGGACATGGCTCAAAACTAAGAATTGGGTCTCCGTATGACCCAGAGAATTCCACTTCTTGGCATGCACCTAAAGTGTCCCAAAACTTCAGAAAATACATCTGCATTACTATGTTCACTGCCACACTCTTCACGATAGCCAACAGCTGGAGACATCCCCAAAGACTAGAATAAGGAAGAGTCCAAGAATAAGACCGCAGGAGGGAAGTACGGTACGTTTACACAAAGGAGTTTACCTGGTTGTAAAACAAAGGATTAAATCCTGCAGTTTGATGCTACAGAAAAGAACTCCAGCACCAGGATCTGGTGCTGAAGGAAGTCAGCCTGGAGAGGGCGGACCCAGAGGCTCTCTGACGTGTGGGATATAAAGAAGCAGGTGGAGGTGATGAGAGACGGGTAAAGGCAGCTGAAGCTGTGAGCCAATCTACAGAACTGAGCTTATTATGGAAGTGAGAGGCTGTAAGGGAGTAGTGAAGGATTTCTCTGAGACAATGGTGGAGGGAAATGGTCTCTGCTGGGGGTGTGGTTTCAGAAGGACCAACACACGGAAACCTATTATTGAAATTAGTATAAATCACGGTGACTATAATTTTTTTTCAACTTAAAGGCAGGATACCATTACCAACCACTGCACACCGTGAAATACCAATGAGCAACACTGTTCCATGTTGTGAGTAGGCGTGGATTAGCAGGTTGCCTAGGGGGCTGGAGTGACTGTAGTGGTTATGGCAGTGAATGTGGCAGGCCCAGGTGCGATCTCCAGCACCTCGCATGTTTTCTGAGCACTGCCAGGAGTGTTTCCTGAGTGCAGAGCCAGGAGTAACCCTTGAGCACTGCCAGGTGTGACCCGAAACCAAACAAGAAAAAGTAAACCGCCTCGTTCCCCTTAGTGCAGTGTTTATTCATCCTCATTGCCACCGATCCTGTTTTGGTTGAACCTTGCAAATAAAACCTGGCACATTCGTTCTAGGTTACATCTTGCTTGGCAGAGCCTGGCAAGCTACCCGTGGTGTATTCGATATGCCAAAAACAGTAACAACAATGGGCCTCATTCCCATGAATGGAGACATTAATGGCGCCCTATCGAGCAAATGGATGAACAAGGGGGAAGACAAGTGACATTCGTTCAGTTACTTTCCAGTTCTTTAGCTCCATGATGCTTCTGCTCTGGGCCCTTCCACTTAAAGTCAGTATGTAAAGTATTGGATTTTCGCAAATACCCATTTGGCCATGTTCTTTTACTACACTTAAGTCTGCCATTGCTGACAGCAGTTAGATGGTGTGTATTTGTATCAGGAATATCTATCTCCCAGTTTCCTCGGGAGCTTTATTGAAACGACCCATTTTTTCTTTCATAGTCCCGTAGCCTCGACGTAACGTCCGTTCCATTGTTCTCTTGACACCGGCTGTATCTTGGTGGCATCTGAGCACGCAGCAGGGGCCGTCCGGGCGTGACTGCCCTGTCCCAGCCTTAAACCCCTCTCAGGCAACAAGCGTCCCCGTCTTCCGGCGGGGCAACAGGATCTGCAGATGCTACTCGTCGCTGCGGATAGTTTGCATGGCGGGAATCCTCAAGAGTCCTCGAAATTGGGCTGTACCTGGGCCGACTCCTCCTGGTCACTAACTGCTCGGCTGTGACCACTAGGTGAGGGAATTCTGAGGCGAGGCGGGTTAGTTCGGAAACCGCCGGAACAACCGGGTTTCCCGTGCCAGTGTCCAGACGCCGCGTCCTACACCAGTGGCTGGACCGTCCGGCGCGCAAGTGGCCGCCGCAGCGGGCAGCAGAAGCCCGAAGGCCAGGCCCGGGAAGCGGCGGGAGCGCCGGACGCGGCTGCGCACGAGCCTGCGCGGAGTCACATGACCCGCCGGTGGGCGGAGCTCGCGCCTGCGCGCTGCCGTCCCCGGGGCCTCCCTCCAGCCCCGGGGGCCCCGCCTTCCAGGCCCGCACGTCACTTCCGACGCGCGCCCTGCGTCGCCGTGTCGTCACTTCCTGCCGGTACCGGTGTGGACGGTGCGGATCGTGGTGGCCGCTTTTCCCGTTCTCCCCCCCTCCCCTACTCTCCTCCTTCCCTCCCTCTCCTCCTCGGCCGCCGGCGTCGGCTCCGCGGCCCACCCCTCACCCCTTCCTGCGTCGGGGCCGCCGGGCCGGCCTCCATCCCCGGTCTCGGCCCCGTGCCAGGTCCGGGCCTCGCGGCGGAGCGGCGGGAGCGAGAGACGAGGCGGCCCCGGGCCCCCAGCCGCTGCGCCGCCGCCATGGCGATGAGGCAGACGCCGCTGACCTGCTCGGGCCACACGCGGCCCGTGGTGGACCTGGCCTTCAGCGGCATCACGCCCTACGGCTATTTCCTCATCAGCGCCTGCAAAGGTGAGCGGGGCGGGGGTCCCGGGCGGGGGTCGCGGCGCCCCACCCGCCCCCGGGGAGGCTGCCCTGCCGCGGCCCGCCCAGCCTCCCCCCAGCCCCGCAGACTTGTGTGTTTTATTCCCAAGGGCGGGGGGGGGGTGGGATAAAGGAGCCAGGCTGAGTAATAATCACCTTTATTGTCCTAAAAGCCGCTTCTTGCTGTCTCATTGCATAGTGTACGCCCCGTTCAAAAAAAAAGAAGGTACTTTTTTTTTTTTTTTGCCTCCCTTTAATACGTAGTTTGAAAGCTCCAGATGAGAGTCTACTACTGAGGGTCCCACCCGCAGGGCAGAGCCTGGCGAGCTACCGGTGTCGTATTTGATATGCCAAAATGCAGTAACAATTATAGACCTCATTCCCATGACCTGATGGAATGGTTTGAGGCTCTTTATGTTCCTGGAGCAAGCAGATTCCCTTGGCTCTACTAGCATGAGACAGGATATATGGAGATGTTACTGGTGCCCACTCGAGCAACGGAAGACAAGTGACAAGTCATATTTTTTTTTTCCTCCTCAAGTGGACGCCAAGATTTATAAAGTTCAGGTCCCAAGTTACAGTGGAATCCGCGTTGTTTTGACACGGCTGAAAACCTGCGGGTTGAATTCCTGCTTCCCGGCTTGGCGGAGAGGCGGGCGGCCCAGTAGCCCGTGCGTTCCTTGGTGGCCCCGGTCCCGCCGGAGGGCGCTGGGAGACCCTTTGGGACTCCCGTGTGTCTGAGCGGGTCAGTGCCTGCATTTGTACATCTCAGGCCCTTTGGCTTCCTCTGCAGATGGGAAACCTATGCTACGCCAGGGAGACACAGGAGACTGGATCGGAACGTTTCTGGGCCACAAGGGTGCTGTCTGGGGTGCCACGTTGAACAAGGATGCCACGAAAGCGGCCACGGCGGCTGCCGACTTCACCGCGTAAGTGTGGCCCCCCGGGGCTGTGTCGGGAAATCCTCCAGATTCCGGCACCATGTCCCACACGCTCTGTTAGTGAAGAGTTTCTAGATTTTCCTTCCGGATTTTAGACTCCAAAAGAGACTCTTTGGGGGACCCCTGCCTCCCAATGCATCTTTATAGTGCGCTCCAGGTAATGGGTGTTGGGGGCCCTCCATCCACACTGCAACCTGAGCTCTTCCTTGGCAGGTATCTTACTGGACCTAGTGACCCGCGCCTGACTCTGCTTCAGTGAACTGCCTTAGGCATGCCTAAACTGGGGATCCCAGATTTGCCTTTGTAGGGGGCTGGAGCAGTAGCACAGTGGGGAAGGCGCAGCTGACCCAGGTTGATCCCGGCACCCCATATGGTCCCCGGAGCACCGGCAGGAGTAATTCTGAGTGCAGAGCTAGGAGTAACCCCTGAGCATTTCCGCGCGTGACCCCCTCCCCCCCCCAAAAAATATAAAAATCCAAACCAGCCTTTGTAAAAAAATAATTTCCTAATCATTTTGTTGACTTTCCTTTTGTTCAGATGATCCGTTTGCCGGTCCCACCAGCATAGTGACTCCTGATAACAGGTTTTTATCATTCCTTCTCAGCTGTTGCCTAGTTGACACAAAACCCCAATAACCCTTTGGTTTTCTTTCCCTTCATTTATCTCCTGTAGATCTATATTATCTCCCTTAAAACTTTATGTTCACTCTCTGACTTGCCTCTGCTGTTTTAAGTGGTTCGTGACCTTGACATAGGCTAGAAAAAGTAGTCTATGCCCGATTCTATAATTTCGGTTCTTCAGAAGTGGAGATGTCGGTCGTTCTGGCCTGATTGGGCTGGAGACAGCCAGTCTGAGGTGTTTGGTTTGTTGACCAGATCAGCAGAGCTCAGGGGCTGCTCCTGGCAGTGTGGGGGATAAGTGGGACCAGGTGCCGGATCAGCCAGCCTGGGTCTCGCCCGCCTGCCGGCTTCTCTGGCCCCGGCAGCGGGCTCATTTTTCAAGGCTTCCTTGAGTTTCAGGTGCCTCGAAAGTGTAGGACTTGGCAGGTTCTGGCCAGCAGCCTCTTCCTGCTGTGCTCTGAGCCCCGCCTCCCGGGACGGGGCTGCCTGTTGCCACGTTCACGTGTCCGCGGGGTTGTGGCTTTCGTGGGTTACTGAAGTGACTTGACTCGTAATCGCCCGCTTTGTTCTTGTTTCCCCTCCAGATTTTACATGATGTTGGTATCGACGATTCCTAATTCTGTTTCTGACTTAATAGACATTAACTGTGGACATTAACGTAGGCAGTGTCAGGATTGTACATACTGAGACTTCGTCAGACTGAGGAAAACCTGGAGACTGAAAGTGGTCTGATTTGGGGGTGAGGAGGGTAGACCTGGGGCTACTCAGGGCTTCCTCCTGCCTCTGCTCAAGGCTCCTTCCTGGTGGGCTTGGGGGCCATATGGGTATTGGGCATGCAACGTATTTGTATTGAGCATCCGAAGGAGCCTTTGGAAATTTGTTGCTCCCTTAAGCAGCTCAAACATGGTTTATTAAAAAGCAAAGGCAGATTGTGTCGCATAGATGACTGCATTTGGGAAACTATTCCACTAAGCAAACACTGCTCTAAATTTTAAAATGGGAAATTTGTATTTTTAATAAAAATTTTTTATTATTAAAATAAAGGATTTGTGATGGTCCGGTAACTGTAGAGTTATGAAGGCCACTAGGATCTTAATAGTCTTCATGAGGCTTTGAGCTTCTCTGCTTCTGTCAGACAGCCAGAACTGAACTTTCTGGCTTTCAGTGAATCCTTTAATGCTGGGGCCTGAAAGAGCTCAGCAACTCCTGCTTTTGGCGGCCTGGTGCCCTCAAGCAGAGAAGCAAATGATCCCCACCCAACAGAGCTGGGCTAGGCCCCAGGCACCGCTGGGTATGGCCCTAAAACAAAACTAAAAAATAATACTGTCAGTGGGTCAGGTGTTGCTTTACATGTCAGCGTGCACGCTTGAAACGTGTCAGAGATACTCCGATGATCAATTGTGGGAGCCGAAAATCGCAGAAAAGGTGATTCTCAGAGGAAACTTGAGTGCTGAAGGCGCTCATCACTTCTGTGCTCTCGCTGTCCTGTGAACGTGTGGGTGCTTTTAGAGTGCTCCCTGGCCGGTGCTCCTTGTGGCGGGAGGTCAGGCGCTTCCGGTCATTGTTTTTGTGTTCTAGCTAAAGTCAAGGATAGAGTTTGGGTGAACTAGAGTCTTCCGAAGCACATCAGGCAGTCAGCAGCTGAGCTTTTTTATCCCGTCCAAAGTTAGTTGCTTACTTAGTGGGGAATAGTCAGCAACTGGCATTCATTCCCACCGGCAGAGGCTGCCCCATAATTTGACTGTTCGGGTAACTGCAGCGCTGGGGCTCAAACTCCCGGCCTCTGCCTTAGCCTCGTGCTCCAGCCCTTTGTGCCTTCTTTGCATCTGGTAAAGCGTTATTGGTGCCTGGACCCGGTTCTAATGGTGAAAAGGTAACAGGCGTTCGGTGGAGTGTGCCTCACCTGGCCAGGCTCAGCGTTGGTGCCATCGCATGCTAGCGAACAGATGGAGCTTTCTGCGTTACTCTCGGTGGTGCTCAGGGGTCCAGATGGGATGCCTGGGATCAAACCTGGGTTGGCTGCATTCAAGGCAAACACCCAATCTGCTGTACTATCATTCCGGCTCCTAAAATAGTATTTTTAATATATTAAGCTACATATGTAACAAGATATCATATTTGACAAACTTGAGCATTGAAGGAAATAAGCTTTGAAATTTCAGTTGTGAAACTAGTTTTGTTGACTGTGTGTTATCTTACCCACTGTGCCAGTTGTATGGGAAAAGTGCTACTGGTTGGTGTTGCTCAGACTGGCTAGACCTGCGCAGAGCTTGTCGGGGAAGGAGATGGTCCCTAAAATCTGCAGAGCCACTGTTTGCTCTGTTGACCCTGTGAGAATGGCAGCCTCCTGGAGAAGAAAGGAAGGACTTGTTTGGAAGTCAGCTGTGTGGTGGTTACTCTGAGATGGAGAGAGGAAGAGGGTGTGAAAAAGTGGGCTACCTTAACTGCTAAACAGAATCTTGAGAAAGTAGTCAGGCTTTTTTTTCTTCCCGCCAGAGAAAAGGTCTGCACACACAGACCTCTAATCACTCACAGGACGGGTGAGGAAGAGTCCCTGGGTAAGGGCTCAGTGTGTAGCTTTTCATTAAACTGTGTTTGTTTTCAAATGGTAGTAAGCATATACTCTAGAACTTCGATAGCATTTGAATTCCGACTCCCATCATTTAGTTCTGTGATGTTGGAAGTGTCATGCGTTGAAAAATGAGAATACAGCAGGTAGGACATTTATTTACCTTGCATGTGACGGACCCGGTTTCCATCCTCGGCATCCCACGTGGTCCTCTGAGCACTGCCAGGAGTAGTTCTGAGGACAGAGCAAGGAGCAGCACCTGAGCATTGGCTGGGTGTGGCCCAAAAAGCAAAAAAAGAGAGAATAGTAATTAGAGTTGTGATCATGGAAAGTGAAAATGTTTCAAATACTTTACAATGTTGCCACCAGAATCTAGTTTCCAGAGCCAGAATGATAGTCCGACTGGTAGGGCTGTAGGGCATTTGCCTTGCACGCTACTGACCCAGTTTCGATCCCCAGCTCCCGTATGTTCCCCCAGCACCACCTGGAGTGATTCCTGGTGCAGAGCATTGTAACTGAGTGTTGCCAGGTGTGATCCATAAAGCCAGTTAAATAAATTGAATATAATTGCCAGCTTTGTAAGGGTTCCTTATGTAAGGTGACTGAAGTCACCTTTGGTTTCACTGCTACCACCAGTGGGTAGAATCATACCTGTTTGCGGGGGCGGGCATGCGGTGCCAGGGGTTGAGCTGGTGCTCCCGTGCATAGAACGTGCTCTAGCTAGTTGAGCCATTTTCCTGACCCGCGGGTTTGTTCTTTGAAACTTCTTAGGGATTATTTCCAGCTCTGAGCTTAGGGTGTTGCTCTGGGGGATGGAGCCGGGCCTCCTGCCTCAAGCCTGCCTCCAGCCCATTGCACTCTCTTTGACCTTATTTTGGAATTAGTGTGGCTAAAAGCTGTGAAGCCTTTAGATTTCATGTAAGGAAATTTGAGTATTAAAAGTCAAAAGGGAATGTCTTGTGTGTTTCCGTTGAACTGTGGGTCCTGTCCTAGCTGTAAATGCAGAGCGGGCAGTCCTCAATTTGCATCCTTCTAGTCTAGCATAGTCTGATGACGCAACAGAGACCCCTCATTTGTTGTGTGTATATCACTTCCCTTCAGTGGCTTGTGTGGGGCTTGCTGTTACGTGATGTCCCGCTGAGTGTGCCTCTTGGGTGATCGGCTGACCTGATGGTTGACTGTGGTTGGTATGGGCACTTTTTAGGAAATGCCCCCCATTTTAATGTTTCATTTGTGAAAATAAGTGATTATTCTGCTGTCGTGAAAATCTGCTCAGTGGAGTGGGTCTGGGTGGGTTTTGAAAGTGACCAGAAAAGTCCAGCAGGTGGGGTGCTTGCTCTGCGTGCAGCCGGCCCTCGGTTCAGTCCCTGAACCATAGCAACGCGTATGGTCCCCTGAGCAGTACTTGGGTATAGCAGAAACAAATCAGGGCAACTCGCTCAAGCACCTGGTTGGTATTTCAGGCAGTGAATGTGTTCCTGCGAAGCCAGCCCTCTTGAAATGCGCTCCATGTTTGTGTTATTTCCTGTGTCACCGCGCTTTCCTTCCTGGCTCAGAACCATCAGGAGAGGGAGCCTGATGATCTGGAAATGCAGGCGGGGCCGCACCCTGCAGTCGTTGCAGAAGGGGTCAGGTGCGCTGCCGGTTCTTTCTGTTTCTCTGTTTTGTAAAAGCCACTGTAGAAAAGTAGAAAGGTCTGGGCTGCAGTGATAGCCCAGCGGGTAGGGCGTTTGCCTTGCATGTGGCCAACCTGGCTCGATCCCTGGCGTCCCAGATGGTCCCCCAGCACCGTCAGGAGTAATTCCTGAGTGCGGAGCCAGGAGTAACCCCTGAGCATTGCCAGGTGTGACACAAAAAACAGTAGAAAGATCTTTTTTTTTTTTTTTTTTTTTGCATAAGGTTCTTAGTCAAAGATGGCCCTTGAACAACTTCTTTAGGTAAAATTTTTTCCCTAAAATAGCTATTCAGGGGGACCGAGCTGTCAGGGGAGCCGCCGGGTCCCCGACAGTGTCAGGACAGAAGTTCTCTTCTACTCCGAGGACGCCGGGGGAACAGATAAAAACTCAGGAGTCCGTGCAGTTCCAAAAAGGCTTTTAATAGTACAAAAGCTCTTCCACAGCACTCCAATATAATGAACAAACACTAGCTCTGGTCCGAACTTAGACCATACAAAAGAGCCTAAGTCTCCCACCAAAGAGAGAGAATCTCACCCGAGAGGAGTCCTACCCAAAAGAAGGAGCAAAAGACCAAAGAGCAAAAAAGCCAAAAGCTGAAAGCTGAGGAGCCAAAAGTAGAAGGGGCCTCAAGTCAGTCCCCTTATATACACCAAAGTAATCCAGGGAGGGTCTGTCAACAAAGAACTCTAAACTGAGTGTAGTGCCACACCCTATTGCAGGTATAAACAAAGGTTATGCCAAGGACTAATCCCGAGATTATCTCTTATGTAAAACACTGGAGGGTGTGCTGATATAAAGTAATACATCTTAGTTTCATGAGCTTCATGTAATCTAGATGGTACCCACAAGGTCCTTCTTATTATCTGCACCAGGGTGATTCTGAGTATCTTGTTCTCGTGTACTGAAAGGGTCACACTCGCCTGCTTAGAGCAAACTAGTATGATCCTTTCTATAGTCTTCCTATAGTCTCAACGTAGCCAGGGTGGTAGTCTCCTGGTAAATTCTAACTGTCCCACGCTGGGTGCAGTGGGTATAAAGAGGAGCTGTGCCCAATCTAGAAAACATAGAAGTCTTAGTAGATGTATGAATCAGAAGTTCTTCAGAGTTGGGGCCGGGCGATGAGCCCAGCGGGTAGGGCGTTTGCCTTGCACGCGGCCTGTGCCGCCGGGTTTGATCCCCGGCATCCCATATGGTCCCCCCGAGCACCGCCAGGAGTAATTCCTGAGTGCAGAGCCAGGAGAAACCCCTGAGCATCGCCGGGTGTGACCCAAAAAGCAAAAAAAAAAAAAAAGTTCTTCAGAGTCAAGGTGACTTCTGTAACTACCACACCCTCTAGCAGTGTTTACATAGAAGAGAGAGCTAATTAGAATGAACCTTGGTTTAAGTAGATTAAGCTGGGAGTGGGCAAAACAACAAAGCTCCCAGAATAGCTAAACCTGTCCTCCAACACTGATCCATGGTACAGCTAGTAGGTGTTTGCCTGGTACACAGCCTGGGTTCGATGTCTGACACCCAAAGCGTCCCCTGAACCGACAAGTAGTTCACGGGGTGTGAACCCCTGAGCATCACGGGTGTAGTGCCTCCCCAACCCCCCCCCCAAAAGTAATCATCTTGTTGTTTCTTTAAAGAAGCTTCACCGCCTCATTCTGGGACTTGCAGTGGGTCTGCTTTCAAAGTATGAAAGTGTTGAAGCAGGTTTCGTTGATTTGATAAGTCTGGTCAAGAAATGGACTGAGAATGCAAGAATTACATTAAGTTCTGGGAATACTGAGGCCTTAGGAGATGTCGCTGGCTAATGCATCCCTGGCCAGATTGGATTCCTGCCCCAGCAGCCTCTTGCCTGCAGTTGAGAAGGACAGTAAAGTCTTTGAGATGATTCCAGATACTTTGTAGAAGTCAAGGCCTTTTTAGGACACTTAACTAGGAATAATGGAAGTAGGCCAGAGGCAGTAAAAGTGATCTGTTGGGCAGGCCCTGTCTCAGTTCTGTGGGTCTGCCTTTGTGTTTCGGCCACACCCGCCTGCTCAGGCTTGCTGCTGTGCTCAGCAGAGACGTTCCTGCAGTGCGGGCGGAACCAGCCGGATGAGGTGGCACAGTCTCTGGGCGCCCTGTGTGGCGCTGCTTCCTCCCTGCTGGGTGGACGGAGTCTAAACTGAACCTAGGAGTTTCCAGGACGTGGTTGGATTGGACACACTTGACATTAGTCATTTCAGAGGACACGAGCACGTTGCCAGTCTAACCACCTGCTGCGCAGCTGTGTGGAATCCTTCATCTTTGTAAAAGGCGAAAGATAAATACGATCTGAAGAGAAACCAGGGCTTTGGAATCGTAAGTTTCATGAACTCTCAGCTCTGATTTCCCTGTGATTAAAAGTAAACACGAGGAAAATGAAGGCAAAGCAAATGAGGCAGCGTCATCAGAGTCAACTGAGCTGCGGACACCGAGGTCAGTGGGTTTCCTGACGAGACAGCCTCGAGGAGCCCGTGGACGGAGATTGCGAAGCACGGGCTAAGGGCTTGTTTCCGCACCGAGAGAAGACTAGAGCAGCCAGGGGAAAGGGGAAGCTAAACTTTGCTTGGGAAGTCTGTTAAGTCTAGCGAGAAGAGTATTATGCCTGCAGGCTAAGTCAAGGAAAGAGTGGTTGGTAGCTGCATCAATTCATAGTCACTCTGTCAACAGTTAATCGCTCGTTCATAGAGAAATTTCTTTTGCTAATACTCATTTACCGAATATAATCTCAGCAGGGAAAGGAGAGACAATGAAGATTTAGAATGCATTTATGTGGTGTTTCTGCACCATTCCACGTACGTAGGCCTGGCCTGGCATCAGCGTTGCCATGTGCTTCTAACTCTGTTTTTCACCTCTAGGAAAGTGTGGGATGCTGTTACAGGAGACGAGGTGATAACTCTTGCTCATAAACACATTGTCAAGACGGTGGATTTCACACAGGTATGTAAACGTGGAATTCTTTAAGAAGTTCATTGTTGTAATTATAAGGCAGGATTTCATGTATGTTGTCATGTTTGATTAGATGTGGAGTTTTTGTTGACTTCTGAGGGCTTTAAGGTCTTGTGACATTCTCGCTTCAGTCTTCTAACAATGTAAACTTTTAAAAATGTCTAGATGCTGTTTCCCTTTTGCTTGCATAAGGGGGTGGATAAATTTGAGATTGTTGGAATCAAAAAGTGTTTTGTAAGAGAGGTTGGGATGGAATGGTGGCTGGCCTGCATGGTTGGGAAAGCCTGGAGGGCCTCCTTGGCAGTTAGAGGAGGGGAGACGCGGAGCAGCCCCCTGCAGCTGTCGGGTGTGGAGCATCTCCTGATGCCTGCACTCGGTGTTGGAGAAGCTTCAGAGAGGTGAGGGTTGAGCTGGTTCATGGGGTAACGTTTTCTCCGTGTTTTCAGGATAGTAACTGCTTGCTGACTGGGGGCCAGGACAAACTGTTACGCATCTATGACTTGAACAAGCCAGAAGCTGGTGAGTGTTTGTAGAGTTTGGCTTTTTCTGGTTTTGATTTTCTGTTCGTGCTTTCTATCAGTTTATACAGACTTACACAGGCTTCTTAGGATAACGGCTTTCCAGATAAGTCTTTATCCCAATTGGGGCTGGAGCAATAATACCTGGGTAGAGTATTTGGCTTGCCCGTGACTAATCAGGTTGGACCCCCAGCATCCCCGAGACCTGCCAGAAGAGATCCCTGAGCACCACTTGCACGTGGCCTAACCAAAAAGGGATGTGGATGGATTTCATTGGTGTTCATTTTCTTGCTATTAAAATTTCTAGATTTTCATTAATGGGGAGGTGGTTGGACCATACTCAGCCCTTCTCGGGGCTACTCTTGGCTCTGGGGTTATATGCGGTGCCCAGGATTGAACCTAGGTTGACTGCTGCAAGACCAGCATCTTGGGGCCAGAGCGTGCCCAGCAGGAGGATGTTGGCCTCGCACACCGCCAACCTTGGTTCCATCCTCAGCATCCCATATGGTCCCCTGAGCACTGCCAGGAGTGAGCATGTGACCCAAAAAGCCAAAATAAGATAAGCATCTTAACCCTTCTGAACTCTCGCCCCATAGTATGTAAACTGTAAAAGAACATAATAGTGTTGCAGCCTTTTAATAAGAAAATGTTACCTGTAAAAGGTGAATGCAAGAATCCTCAGTATGTACACGTATTTGGATTTGAACCATGTGACTATATTAACTAGAAATGCTGTTCTCCTGGCTCTGTGCTCAGGGGATCGCTTAAGGCAGGCTTGGGGAACCATGTCAGGTGTCAGAAGTTGAACCCGGTCATGCAAGGCAAGAGCCCTAACTGCTGTGCAATTGGCTCTGATCCCCACAATTAAAAATTTTTGATAAAGAAAAATGTTATTTATGAATTCTCTCATTGTACAGAAGTTGTAAGAAAACTTTCTTGGTTCATGTGTTCAGCCTTTTTGAGTTGCAGTGCAGATTGACTATGTAATGCATTCATGTCCACAAGATACGAGTATGTGCAGATGACCCATCAGTCCATTTGCTTCCGTGCTTTTAGAAATCTGCATTGGAAATTAAGCAGATAATCCCCAGGTATCTTGGTAGGATTTTTTTTTCTTTCTGGGTCCACCCAGAGATGCTCAGGGGTAAGTCCTGGCTCTGCACTCAGGAACTACTCCTGGCGGTGCTTGGGGACCATTTGGGGTGCTGGGGATGGAACCCAGGTCGGCTGCGTGCAAGGCAAACGCCCTGCCCGCCCCTTTTTGTAGAACTTTTGTTTCGAGCCACACCCCTACGGTGCCCAGTGAATGGGGACGTTGTGCACTCCTGACAGTTCAGGCATTTTTAAGGCGAAGAAACAAAAACTATTTCCAGATGACTCTTCATTGCTACATAGGAGCTTTCTTCAGGACATCACCAAGTAGGTGACCTTGTTAACCTGCGTCCCTTTCATTCCCAGAAAGGCAGTTCAGGAATTTGGTGGCAGTTAACTATTCCTTTACCTGCTTTCCCAACGGGGCTGTGTGAAATGGCTCTCCCTGTTAGAGCAGTGGGGTTGATAGTGATCGATTGTTTTTACAACTTTCTGTCCTGTCCCATACGTGATGCCTTAAATATACATACACTTCTTTGGGCCTTATAGCCAGTGCTGAGGTATAGGAACTGTTGCCACCTCTTTTTCCTTGGAGCAAAGGCAGGCTGCAGGAGGTTAACTTAATGTTCCCAGAGTCCGGATAGCATATCCATTGGCATATCCAGCGCCTGCTGCTGGTAGAGAACACTCCAGATAGCATATCCATTGGCATATCCAGCGCCTGCTGCTGGTAGAGAACAGTCCGGATAGCATATCCATTGGCATATCCAGCGCCTGCTGCTGGTAGAGAACAGTCCGGACAGCATATCCATTGGCATATCCAGCGCCTGCTGCTGGTAGAGAACAGTCCAGATAGCATATCCATTGGCATATCTAGCGCCTGCTGCTGCTAGAGAACAGTCCGGACAGCATATCCATTGGCATATCCAGCGCCTGCTGCTGGTAGAAAACAGTCGGACAGCATATCCATTGGCATATCCAGTGCCTGCTGCTGGTAGAGAACAGTCCAGATAGCATAGCCATTGGCATATCCAGTGCCTGCTGCTGGTAGAGAACAGTCCGGACAGCATATCCATTGGCATATCCAGTGCCTGCTGCTGGTAGAGAACAGTGAACGGTAGCTCCTTTTTATTTAATTTTGGTTTTTAAATCGCGTAAAGTCTCCTGAGCTTGGTTCCCGTCCCTTTTGTATGAGTTGCTCTCTGTATAGAAATATTCTCCAAGGTGCTACCCTGCTGCTTTTCCCTGCCCCCTTTCCCTCCCTGATGAAAGGCGGTGATGCCGCTAGACTTGGGCTGAAATGTCTTGTTACTGTTCTGTTTTGTGTTTTAATCACGCCTTGTTGGTTATTTTACTTCATCATACTATAGTACTGTTTCTGAAGGCAGAAGATTCTCCTGGAGGTTAGCGGTGAGTTCATTCTCCGCGTGTTTAGAGATGAGGGTTTCTCAGCAGTTCCCAGCCGGGCATCTTTGTCCTCTGCCCTGTCATTCTGGCTGGCCTCCTCGCCTTGTGCTGTGGGGAGCTTCCAGGGGACCATATGGACCCTGCTTGAGAAACGCTAATAGAGATTCTAATTCTTCATTCCTCCTTGTCATGCAGGTGCTTTTTTTTTTAAATTCCGATAGAGAAAAGCAAAGTATATTCTAGGCAGGCATCATGTTTGAACTACACTGACTTTTGAAAATTGCAGTCTAATTTAAATCAAATTTCCCTTTTACATGTGTAAATGGTTGTATGTTGCTGATTTTTAAAAAATCAAGGTTAACTACTGTACTTAATACGTGGTTTGTCTTCAGAACCTCGGGAAATCAGTGGTCATACCTCTGGTATTAAAAAGGCTCTCTGGTGCAGCGAGGATAAACAGATACTTTCAGCTGATGACAAAACTGTCCGGTAAGTAATTTTTCTTTGGTTGTTTAGAGTTTGCGGACCTGTTGCCCCCCATGCTTATGTTTTAAATTTGCTTGACGAGAGTTTTGTGGAAGACTCGTTTCTGGTCCGGGAACTGCTGGATGCAGGTCACGCTTCTCTGCTGCTGCCCATTGACTTGTGCACGGTCCCCAGCTTGCAGGAAAGTGCCTGCTCGCCATAAGTGGGCGCTCCTTCACCTGGGGCTCTGGACCCTCCTGCATTCAGAGGGCAGAGATTGGGTGCAGGTCCTGGATACTCACTTACAGTCAGTCAGCGGTCACGAGTAACTCCTTAGAGCAAAGCTGAAGAGGAAGAGAGTTGTAGAACGATTTTGGTAAAGTTGTTTAAGATTGACCTCATCAGACAAGCCCCTAAATACTGTCTGTGAGTGTTTTAGGAAGCTGAAACTTCTCTGGCCACCGTCTGTTGTTTCTGACTTGGAATGGGCTGGAATGGATGTTTGGCTCTGATTGTGATTGTTCTGCTGTGGGATTAGAATTTCTCACTTAAGCTGAGTAAATCGCCCCATATTTTCTCTTCTGCAGCCTTTGGGATCATGCTACGATGACCGAAGTGAAATCTCTAAATTTCAATATGTCTGTTAGCAGTATGGAGTATATTCCTGAAGGAGAGATCTTGGTGATAACTTACGGAAGATCTATTGCTTTTCATAGTGCAATAAGGTACTTTCTCCCTCAAGAAAAATCTGCTTTTCCTTTTTGGCGAATCAGGGAAATTTAGTGTACTTAAAGTTGGAGGGTATGTCAGTAAGGCTTTTAAAGCAAACGTTGACCTGTGCTGTATGCGAGGAAATGCTTCTCTACCTGTCTTTGGATATTTACATTTTTGGATACTATCAAGTGCTTAGATTTTAGGTATGTAGATATGTACTGGTAAAATTAAAAGCTTCTAAATTTCTCTTCAAAGAATCACAGGCTGTGCTCTAATGACTGCCCTGTTCTTGATCATTGATTTTTGTCGAAAATTTTAGGGAAATGTATTTTTCCATTTCCAAATATATTGACTGAATAAACTTCTTAAAACAGACTTCTGTGACTACAAATAGTAGACACTTGTTGAAAAGCTGGAAAGTAAAATTTAAAGTATCTTCTGTCTGGGGCACAGCAAGTTTGCCTTGCACACAGCTGACCCAGGGTTGGTCCCTGAGCACTGCCAGGAGTAATTCCTGAGCATCTCTGGGTGTGGCCCCAAAAGTAAAAATAAAGAAATAAAACTTCTTCAGTCCTAATCATCAGTACAAGAATATTGCTGTTTCTTTTCAGTTTATTATTATTATTATTATTATTATTATTATTATTATTATTATTATTATTATTATTATTATTATTTTGCTTTTTGCTTTTTGGGTCACACCGGCGATGCTCAGGGATTACTCCTGGCTCTGCACTCAGGAATCACCCCTGGCGGTGCTCGGGGACCATATGGGATGCCGGGGATCGAACCCGGGCCGCGGCAAGGCAAACGCCCTACCCGCTGGGCTATCGCTCCGGCCCCATTTTTTCAGTTTTATTTTGCAAGGTGCTGCCCTTTTTATACCCAAATATAGTAAACTTCACCTCTCTCTAAGGGGCTTGTTACACTAAGATTGAATGGTGATCAGTCTTAGTTGAAGAGGAAGACAGACGTAAAGGAGCAATTAAGAACCTTAACTGGGGGGCCGGAGCAATAGCCCAGCGGGTAGGGTGTTTGCCTTGCACGCAGTTGGCCCATGCCGGCCCAGGTTTGATCCCTGGCATCCCATATGGTCCCCCGAGCACCGCCAGGAGTAATTCCTGAGTGCAGAGCCAGGAGAAACCCCTGAGCATTGCCGGGTGTGACCCAAAAAAGCAAAAGAAAAAGAAAGAAAGAAAAAGAGCCTTAACTAAGTGCATGCTGGTGGATTGGTAGTACTAGAATGTTCCGGCGTTTAGCCCTGCCCATCTTGTTAGTAGAGGTTGCCGGCCTGCTGAACTCACATTGAGTAGCAGGTACTCAGTGCTCCTGTGCAGGCCTGCTACGCGATCGTGTGAGGAGGGTTTAGCACGGGGCTGGCGTGCACTGGTGTTCTGTATTGCGGGGGGTCTGCAGGATTCCTAGGTTGATCTGGAAAAGAACCAGGTCCAAGTGCATTCATTGATCCCCAGGTGAAACTGCATTGATTCCTTTCTTTTGACTGTAACTGCAGTGTTTGGACATTGCTCTGGGTGGAGGATCACGTGGGGCTAGGGATCAAACCTGGGCTGCCGTATGCAGAGCATGCACGCTCGCCCTTTGAGCTGGCTCCTGCCCCATGAATTTTTCTGTTTTGGATTTTGTCCAAACCCAGCAGTACTCAGGACTCCTGACTGTGCCAGATTTATCCTATTGCAGAGCTTTATGAACTAGCAAATGAGGCTAATTTTCAAGTGATCCTCCTCCACATAAAGCTTTTTCTCTCATATATATTTTTATATATATTATTATATGTTTATATATTTTTGTATATTATATATATAATATATAAATGTATGAGGTTTTATTTTGGCGGGGGTCACACCCGGCAATGCTCAGGGGTTACTCCTGGCTCTGCACTGAGGAATTACTCCTGCTCAGGGGGACCATATGGGATGATGCCTGGGATAGAACCCGGGTTGGCTGTGTGCAAGGCAAACGTCCTATCTGCTGTACTTTCACTCTGGCCCAACTTTATCTGTTTATAAAAGTTTGTGCTTTTGCAAATCTAACTATATAAAAGTCATGAAAGTTATTTTTTTTTGGGGGGGTCACAGCCAGCTGTGCTCAGGGCTTACTCTTGGCTTTGTGCTCAAGGATTACTCCTAGCTGATTCGGGGGGTTGTATGAGATTCCGGGATAGAATCCAGGTTTGCCATGTGCAAAGCAATTATCCTGCCCTCTGTCCTATTGCTGTAGCCACTGAAAGTTAAACTTTCAGCAGCAATAAGCCACAGCTGTACCAGCGCTGTGGCTTTAATGCTCCAGCACAACCAGCGCTGCTCGGTGCGCGAGTCCTTCCTGAGCTTGCCTCGGTGTTCCTGGGGAGGAGGTCCAGCTGTGCATTACGGCCTTCTTGGCTCTTTGCTCAATCTGCTTAGGCTTGGTTGTAGGTGTGGGGTTTGTGGTGTGGTTTGGTTTATTTTGTTAAATACACCTGTTCATGTTTGGCTAAATAATTTAGTCATGGGCCGGAGAGATAGTCCAGCGGGAAGGCGTTTGCCTTGCGCACAGCCGACTTAGGTTTGATCCCGGCATCCCATATGGTCCCTCAAGCATTGCCGGGTGTGACCCAAAAAGCAAAAATAATAATAATAATTTAGCCATGGATTTCTTGACTTTTCAGAATTTAGGAACAGTGTAAAGATAACTAATTATATCATTGTTTGTTTTTCAAAATTTACAAATATTTAAATTTTTCTCCAGTTTGGACCCAATAAAATCATTTGAAGCTCCTGCAACTATCAATTCTGCATCGCTTCATCCTGAGAAAGAATTTCTTGTTGCAGGTGGTGAAGATTTTAAGCTTTATAAGTATGATTATAATAGTGGAGAAGAATTAGGTGAGTTGCCCTCCGTCCCCATAAAGCGATCTCTCCTTGGTCAGATGTCACACCTCAGTACTGCCTGTCTCTAGCACTTCTATCTGTGCGTCTTGGAACCATGTTTTCCAGCTAATTAAAGCTTGCTGCTCTGACGTAAGAAAGTGAAGGCTTTTCCTCTTAAGGCTAGAAATTTAGTGCAGAAGACCTTATTTAACTTAATTTTATTTCTATGCCAGTGTTTGCCAAAATGGGTGAGACCCCACCCCAGCCCCATACACGCAGCCCTTCAGGTGGTGGTAGAGGTCGTGGGGGACTTCGGGGTGTTTTCTGTTTCATCGAAGAAGACCGGATTCGGAGGAGCTGAGCAACTTTATGGAAAGAGGGTGCTTGCCAGATACGTCCGGGGGCCCCTGTGCCGCCTGGGAAAGGGAGGCCAAGCGTGAAAGCCTCCATCGGATGGCTCTCGGCAGCCGAGAGGATTGGCTTCGGGGAGAGGGATTAAAGTTAGGATCCAACTGAGGTTTCAGCTCTACTGCCTCTGAACTTAAGGCTTGTCACTTACTCCCTTATTCCTTCCTGGACCTTGAGGGGTAGCGGTAGAAACGGCAGCCATGATTGGCCACTGTAAGGCGATGATTATTTCCATTAGGTAGAATCCACGTTTGGCCTTTCACACTGGGAGTTTTTTCTTCGGGGCATCAGTGTTTTGCCCCTTAAGTTTTAGCTTCATGAGTATTCAGTGTCGTAATGGCCCTCGTCCTTTTCCGCAGAATCCTACAAGGGGCACTTTGGTCCCATCCACTGTGTGCGATTCAGCCCTGACGGAGAGCTCTATGCCAGTGGCTCTGAAGATGGGACGCTGCGGCTCTGGCAGACGGTGGTGGGGAAGACGTGCGGCCTGTGGAAGTGCGTGCTTCCTGGTAAGGGTCCCAGAGACCGGACGAACAGAGGGTCATGGTTTTGTCATTTTTAAATTTGTAATGCTGTTCCGCCTTCCTGCTGCTTGTTGATTTTAAATCGTATGACGAGCTTTAACCGCTATTTCCAAGCGTTCTCTGACTGAGACCTTCTCCCAACTTCCTTCCTGTGCCCCCTCCTCCTGCCCCCCTCTGTCCACCATCTACCCTCAGACCTCTACTCTGGTAAGCTTTGGGGTCCCCTTTTCGGGATTTTCCGTCTTTGCGCCTTTAGCGTTATTACTTGGAGCCCCCAGATCATGCCCCTGGTTGAGGAATCCTGGTTCAAGCAGAGAGAAGCTCATGGTCATAAATGGCCATTATGGGGCCGGAGCAATAGCACAGCAGGAAGGGCGTTTGCTTTTCACGCTGCTGACCTGGGTTCTGTCCCCAGCATCCCATAAGGTCCCCCGAGCACTGCCAGGAGTAACCCCTGAGCATTGCCAGATGTGACCCAAAAAGCAAAAAAAAAAAAAGAAAAAGAAAAAAGAAACAAATTGCCGACAGACCAGAAAGAGACGCTGCTATAAACTTAGTATACTACTTTTCCATTACACAGTATTACCATCTATCACCCCCCCTACTTGTTATAAACACTGTGGTTTGCGAAGTTGTTCATGAATATTTGTTACAGGCATTCAGTATTCCAACACCAATCCCATGCTCCAACTCTTTAAATCCTTTTTATCCTCTTTTCATCCCAAGTACCACCCAAGGGTGCTCAGGATTCACTCCTGGCTCTGTGCTCAGGGATCACTCCTGATGATGTTCGGGTGTGGTGCAGGCAAACGTCTTAGCTTCTCTGGCACCCTTGTCTTACTCTTACATAGATTATTTATGGTGGAGGGACGCCTGTTAATTTTTTTTAGTTCAATATTTTTTCTCTTAAAATAACTTGGGTTTTATTGTCATTATCTTGTGACGGCAGAGCCTGGCAAGCTACCCGTGTCGTATTTGATATGCCAAATACCAGTAACAATTATAGTCCTCATTCCCATGACCTGATGGAATGGTTTGAGGCTCTTTATGTTCCTGGAGCAAGCAGATTCCCTTGGGCTCTACTAGCATGAGACAGGACATATGGAGATGTTACTGGGGCCTGCTCGAGCAAATCGATGATGAACGGGAAGACAGTGATATACGGCAATTTATTTACATGAATTGCTTACTTACACAAGTTTTCCTCTTTTTTTTTTCATTAGTGAATGGAATAGATCTAGCTCAAAATTTTCTGGCAGCCCATCTAGAAATTCTAAACTGAGCCTACAAGTTATTGAGTAGCAGTGACTTACTCTCCTTTAATGCTGGAATTTACTTACCCTATTATTGTTCCCCTTTGTTTTCATAGAAGAAGATAGTGGTGAACTGGCCAAGCCGAAGATTAGTTTTCCGGAGGCAGCCGAAGAGGAGCTAGGTAAATGCTAACAAAGTCATGGGGATCAAAATTGAGATGCTGGGCGGAGCGATAGTCCGGCGGGTAGGGCGTTTGCCTTGCGTGCAGCCGACCTTGACCCGGGTTCAGTCCCCAGCATTCCATATGGTCCCCTGAGCATTGCCGGGTGTGACCCAAAAAGCAAAAAAAAAAAATTTGAGATGCTGTGTGGTCCCCAAACTGCGCCAGGAGTCGGCCCTGAGTACTGCTGGTTCCCACACACCGCATAAAACAAAGACAACGTTTGGAAGAAAGGCTCCTTGGAGGTTGTCTTCTGGCGTAGAAGACGGGGGGTGGGGGCGGTGAGGACTTCCGGCTCTTCCTCCTCCACCTGCATGGCGGGAGTGTAGTCCAGGGGTGTCCACTCCCTCTCTCATGCCCGCACCAGCACGCTAGAGGAATTGCACCCAGAAATATCAGTTTGCTTTTTCTTTTTATGAAAGTGATTCACTTGGCTTTTGTTTTTTAATTGTAGAAGAAATCACTTCAGAGAATTCAGATTCCGTCTGTAGTCCAACTCCTGAAGTGAAGGCCTGAGCCTCAGGCACGTGCCCCCCAGAGCATCCAACTCCTGAAGTGAAGGCCTGAGCCTCAGGCACGTGCCCCCAGAGCATCCAACTCCTGAAGTGAAGGCCTGAGCGTCAGGCACGTGCCCCCCAGAGCATCCAACTGACGGACTAAAACAAGCAGAGAAAAGCATCAGCCTTGCAGCGTCACTCGCTGAAGGCTCCCCCGAGCAGTGACTGATGAGGAATGTGAAGCGGCTCCAGAGCTGGGACTAACTCAGTGTTACCTGAAAGTGCGGCCTCGAGAGCACGCGCTAGGACACGTGCAGTTTTGCTCTTGAACTCCAGCGGCCTGTTGTCTTTTTAATGAATATGTGCAAGCCAACGTCCCATTTCTCTTATATAATTAGATTTCTCGTAGCTGTTTATGTTATTATGAGAAAGGAAAATATACTGGCCTATTTTTCTGAATTTTCCCTTAAAGCAGAAAGCCTTTTTCCTCTTCTCTTGCATTAGCTGTAAAGAGGAGGGAATGTGATATGATAAAGTAATTGGTTTGATTTCTCTTTCATTGTACACTGCTTCTGAACACCTAATTGTTTTTAGTTACCTAAATAAAATGCCTCTAAAACAAAAGAATGTTTGTTTCTTGGGAAAAGTCGATAGATTTGAACTTGATCAATGGAAATAACCAGAAAGATTTTTCTACATCATGACTCGAACAAAAGACAGTTTGGCTGCTGAACCTGCTGTAAACACTGTTTCCTGATTTTGAAATTTCATTATTGACTTAAGGATCAAAGCTTTGAGATATGCGTGTCATGTACTAGGACTGCAGCCATCTGCCTGCTGGGTGATAGCGATGGTTAACCTGTGTTTCAAACCCTTCATGACAGTTGCTTATGTGGTACGTCCTAGGGGAAAGGAAAACATAAACCAGTTGAGATTTATCACCAAAACGCCCCACCGCCTCCAAACAGCCCTTACAATGGAATGAAACTCATGCACACAACCTGCAGTGTATGCAGATCGGAAAGATTTTATGGATAAGGATAATTGTAGACCTGCAGTTTTTGTTACTCCCTCTTTCAGTTAGGGTGGTATTCAGGCCTTTTTATCAATCTTTTAATAAAATGAATCAACTGAGCTTGAACTTGTGTTCTTTAACATCTGGAGGGGACGTTAAACTCTTGGAAATTGGAAACCTCTGCCATTGAGTAGTGTCTCTGCCGGGTTGTGTTGTCTTTAATTCAGCTTTTGAGTGCTCCTTAATTCAAAGAAATGACCAACAGCAGAATAAGTATTTAATTTTTTTTTTTGGGGGGGTGTCACACCCGGCAATGCTCAGGGGTTTCTCCTGGCTCTGCACTCAGGAATTACTCATGGCGGTGCTCAGGGGGACCATATGGAATGCTGGGGATCGAACCTGGGCCGGCCGAGTGCAAGGCAAGCGCCCTACCTGCTCAGGCCCCCAGAATAAATTTTTTGTGGACTTGCAGAAAGAAACAGCCAGGAGCGAGCCCTGAACAAAGCAGGGTGTGACCTCCGAAAGTGACAGCTCAAAACTACAGCCGGGCTTCCTGGAGGGTGAAAGATGCCAGCTTCTGTCTCCAAAGTGGCAAACCCACCCTTCTGTCTGATCACCCTCTTACAGTTACATTGGATCCCTCTGAATGCTCGCCCCAGTTCAGTCTTTATTTTTATATATATATATATATATATATATATATTGCTTTTGGATCACACCTGGCAATGCTCAGGGGTTTCTCCTGGCTCTGCACTCAGGAATCACTCCTGGCGGTGCTTGGGGCACCATATGGGATACCGGGATCGGACCCGGGCCGGCCGCATGCAAGGCAAACACCCTACCCGCTGGGCTATCGATCCCCCCTCCCCGCCCAGTTCAGTCTTTAAAAATGAAAAGCACCAACCGCCAATGTGCCTGGCCACTCCCTCGTGGTCCTTGGATATATGTGAGATAGACCCCAGGGTCTTGCACGTACTAGTCCTGTCCTCTGCCACTTGGAATATCTTCCCTGATGCAAAGGTGGTTTAGTTTGCTGGTAGCTGCGTGGTCTTTCACCATGTGAGGTATCTTGAACATGTTCCAAGAATTAAGATCTAACTGTCTATGGGGCAGGTAGGTGAGTTGGGAGCTTAGTTTGTCTCTTGGGCTTTGCTCTAGAAGAATCCTGGGATGAAATTAGTATCAGCTTAGGGATCACTCCTGGTGGGGCTTGAGAATGTACGAGGTGCTGGGCACTGAACCTGGGTCTGCCACGTGCAAGACTGGCGGCTTGCCCGCTGTACTGTCGCTTGGGACTCAGTTTACTTAGTTCGGGGTCCACACTTGGTGGAGCTCAAGGCTTACTCCTGGCTCTGCTCAGACATCACACCTGGCAGTGCTCAGGATCTTACGCGGAGCAAAGGACTCAACTGGGAGGGCACGTGCAAGGTGAGCGCCTTAAGCCCTGGACTATCTGGTCTGCATTTTTAATTGTTTTATTTAAAGAACTGATAAAGGTATTGATGTTTGAGATTTAGGCATACTTTTGTTTTGCTTTTGTTTTATTGGGTCACACCCAGCTCAGAGGTTACTTCTGGCTTTGCTCTCAGGAGTTACTCCTGGTGGTGCTCAGGGGGCTGAGGGAACCGTATGAGATGCCCGACATTGAACCCAGGTCAGCCACATGCAAGGCGAATGGTCTGCCCGCTGTACATCAATCATCATTACATTTCCTTAACTAGTTACTCTATATACCACAGATAGGTGAGCTTGTCTTGTGTTTGTCTTTTTTTCTGATGTCTCTCAACATACCTTCCAGTTCCAACCAGGCTGTAGCACATTGCATGCTTTCATCATTGCTTGCAGCTGCATAGTATTCCATTGTGATCCATTCATCTGTTTCGGACGCCTAGCTTGATTCCATATCTTAACTATTGTACTGAGTGCAGCAATGAATAACTGCGTATATAACCTTTTGAATGATGTTGTGTCCTGGGATAGACACTCCAAAGAGGAATTGCTGGGTAATGCAGTAGCTCCGGCCTGTTCACTGTGGATTCTGCAGATGGTATGGTACCCCCAGCAATGCGCAAGTGCCCTTTTCTGGGTAATACGGTAGCTCCTATCTGTCCACTGCGGCCCCTGCAGAAGGCACCCCAGCAGTGTGCTAATGCCCTTTTCGGGTATCACGGTAGCTCCTGTCTGTCCAGTGCGGCCCCCTGCTGAAGGCACCCCAGCAGTGTGCGAATGCGCTTTTCTGGGTAATACGGTAGTTCCTGTCTGTCCACTGAGGCCCCTGCTGAAGGCACCCCAGCAGTGTGTGGATGCCCTTTTCTGGGTAATATGGTAGCTCCTGTCTGTCCACTGCGGACCTGCTGAAGGCACCCCAGCAGTGTGCGAATGCGCTTTCCACCACCTCGCCTCCAGCACAGCTTCTTCCCACTGTTGTTGATCCGCGCCTTTCTCACAGGTGTGAGGTGATCGCTTATTGCCGATTTTAGATTTCCCTGCCGAGTATTTTCTTCACATGCCTCTTTCTGGCATGCAGCTGACCCCAGTTTTTTGACCCCTTCTGGTGGTGCTTAGGGAAACCATGTGTGGGGCCAGAGATTGAACCAAGGTTGGCGCTCATGCAAAAGCCTCCCCCCCAAACCCCCCACACACTCTCTCCCCAGCCTCTGTTTTGGTGGTGGTGGGGGTAGAGCTCAGGACTTTACTCCTGTCTCAGTGCCCAGAGATCATTCCCGTGCCCAGGGACCACATGCAGCGCTGGAGAGTGAACCGGTCAGCAAGGCAAATGCCTTAAACCCCTGAACTATTCCTCCGGCCCCAGGGTTAAGACTTAAATACCGGGTGATCAGTTAAGTCCTGTGCATGTTGGTCTTCAGGAAGGTTCTGGCACACTGCTCAGCTTATCTGGAGTGACTTCAGCATTCTTGAGGAGCAAATGAAGGATCTAACAAATGTGCCTTTGGACACAGGACCAAAGTATGCTTTATATGACAGCAATGAACAGTGATAAAGCTTTCAGCAGTTTGGTCACATGTGATGAGACAGTGGAACTTTGATCAGTGGACATGAATGGATTTAATCATAACTAGGAAAAGAGTATTTATAAAGTGCCCTACACTAAATATTTCGCTTGGTGTTAAAAGATTGTTAAATATCTTTAATTTTATTTAATAATTTAATATTAAATTATTTAATTAGATAATATTGTTACATTGGACAAATATTTAATATTGTTAAGTAGCTGTGTGAGGTGGGCAATACCATTTTTCCCACACCCTAAGCCCCCTACCCCAACACACTTTTTGTTCGGGTCCTCACCAACTGTGCCGGGTCTCAGTGCTCAGGGGCCATTCCTGGCAGTGTGGGGCGCATCACAGGTGGTGATGGCGTTGAACCCGGATCTGTCCCAGCCTGCTTGGGCATGAGCGTTCAGAGATTTATAGCTTGTCTAATTAGTTTGGCTGCAGAGCCAGAGGAGGAATAGTGGTTTTGGGGGTAATATTGCCTGGGGTGTTTTCTCTTCCCTTGGTTGCTGGTGTTGCGATGATCTGCTCCAGCAGTTTTGGCGGCCACGAAGACCATATCTGATGTTGCATGAGGGGAGGTGTGTGTGTGTGTGTGTGTGTGTGTGTGTGTGTGCGCGTGTGCATGGGCAGGTGCAAATTAGTGCTGGTCCCAGACTTGGACATTTATATGATGGAATATGCACAATCCACCCCTCTGAGTTATCTTCTTGGACTCAAGCCTTACTCTCTATATGTAAGAGAAGGTGGTACTTTGCACATACGAGTTTAGGGGAAGTTGGGTCTAACAGATTGTTGATACCAACTGCTGTAAAAGGGTTAACCCCAGTTGATCATAGCACTGCGCTGGAGAGAGCTCTAAGACTTGAGTGAATGCTTTGTCTGGGTTCGGTCTCAGGTACTCGCGTGTCCCCCCAGCAGTGCCAGGAATGAGCCCCCACCCCCAAACACAGACGGGAGTAGCCCAGAGCATTGTCAAGCGGGCCCCCCAAAAACAAATGAAAAAAACCAAAGTAGTATTACATTAGTATTAGCCATTAGTAGCCCTCAGTCATAGGGCTAAGGGAGATAACTCTAAGAGCCCTCAGTAAATGTCTGCTGAGACTCGGGCCTGTGACCAATAGAGTCTCACTTCTCATAAAAACAAAGCAAACAAACAAAACCTGTAGTCCTCATCATCTCCGGTCACAAGTGGTTCATCTGGTATTTTGGAAACTTTTCAAAAGTACATTTAGGATAAATATTGGGTTATTCCTGGCTCTGCACTCAGGACTACTGCCACAGTGCTTGGGGGGACCATATGGCATGCCAGGGATCGAATCTGGTTCAGCAGCATGCAAGACTCACGAACATGGGGCAGAGCTACTACTGGCTCTCCCTGTGCCCAGCCACTCACGAGGTGCCCAGGAGGGATGGCGGGTTCTATCCCTGACCCGCCACCCCAGCAGAGCCTCGCAACAAGCCAGACGACCCCCCCACTCCATGCGGGTCTCCATTTTCCACATCCGGACTTCTCTCTCATCAGAACTCCACCCAGCAGACCAGCCTATCACAGCCCGGCTTATCGAGTTCCACCCTGCAGCAGTCTTTTTTAAATCCGGCTCAGGTATGCCGGTCCAGAGATTCACAGACATGGGGCAGAGCTGCTACTGGCTCTCCCTGTGCCCAGCCACTCACGAGACACCCAGGAGGGATGGCGGGTTCTAGCCTTGGCCCGCCACCCCAGCAGAGCCTTGCAACAAGCCAGACGACCCCCTCCATGAGGGCCTCCATTTTCCACATCCGGACTTCTCTCTCGTCAGAACTCCACCCAGCAGACCAACCTATCACAGCCCGGCTCGTGCAGCCACATGAGGCCGCGGTTCATCAATAAATGCTGGACTTAGAGATGCCTACAAGAGTATGCTACCTGCACTGCAGAGCCTGGCAAGCTACCCTTGTTGTATTTCATATATATGCCAAATACCAGTAACAATTACAGACCTCATTCCAGAATGGATTGAGGCTCTTTATGTTCCTGGAGCAAGCAGATACCCTTGGGCTCTACTAGCATGAGACAGGACATATGGAGATGTTACTGGTGCCGCTCGAGCAAATCGATGATGAACGGGAAGACAGTGATACAGTGATACAGTGATACCTAGTATGACATAGTCTAATAGTGAATTTCTAAGTTAGGAGCATCTTAGTCTTAAAAGAAAGGGGAGAGGTGTGAAGATAGGATGGGTTTGCTTCTAATTTGCTAAGAAGACACTTTAAGATCCAGCTGGTAATGAAAGACTGTAAAGAGTTTAAACTGAGCACATGCACGTTCGGTATAAATCTTATTTTAAATTTGGATAAATAAATATCTTCCAAGTCTCCCTCTAACCCTGAAATATTTCTTCTATAATAAAACTTGCACATGGCAGATCTGGGTTCAATCCCGACATGCCATTTGGTCCCCCGTGCACCACCAGGAGTGATTCCTGAGCTAGGAGTAACCCCAAACGCCGCTGGATTTGGGGAAGAAAAGGAATTTATTTAGCAACTACAATCCTTAAAGATCTTGCCAAATCAGTGTGAATAAAAGCAGTGCAACACTTAATCATTTTATATTACTTTAATATTTATGTTTGGCTTTGGGGTGCCACGCGTGGTGATGCTTAGGGGTTACACCTGGCTCTGCACTCAGGAATCACTCTGGAATCACTCCAGGGGGCCTGCAAGGAAAGCACCCTACCTGCTGAGCCATCTTTCGGGCCCCAGCACTTAGCATTTTAAAGATGCTTGACCCCTGTAAGACCCAGTCTTTGCTCTAGCTGCAAACTGGCTTATTTGATTAACCCTAGCCCCAAACTGATTCATTAGAGTTTGCTGGTAGAACCTTTTCCAGGAACTTATTAAAAATACTAGTTCAGGGACTGGAGCAGTAGTCCAGCAGGTAGGGGCGTTTATTTGCCTTGCACGCAGCCGACCCAGGTTCGAACCTTGGCATCCCTTTTGGTCCCCCAAGCACCGCCAGGAATGATTGCCAAGTAGAGCCAGGAGTAACGCCCTAGCATCTCCGGGTGTGACCCAAACAAACACACAGATTCGGGTCCTTGATGTTGGGATTCAAGTACTGAAGTTTTGGACCATGCCCCAGGGAGGTCCCAGCACCGATGGCTGGTCTCAGCCATCTCTCGGAGCGTGGTCTTAGGAACGCTGTAGGTGTCTCAGAGGCGTTGTTATTTTAGTTTTGGGTTTGGAGGTACCCCCGTCCTGCTCCTCCTGGCCCTGTGCTACCGTCTAGAGTAAGAGCCTTAACGTCTCCCCTGCACTGTCACTCCAGGTTACAAACGTCCTACTCCCGCAGGTCCCTATTAGCTCTGTGAAACCATCGGGGGCCTTCCCCTGGGAGGAAGTGGAGCACAGCCGGGAGCAGGAGGAGGCCGGGGGGGGGGGGGGGCCTTCCCTGGGAGGAAGTGGAGCACAGCCTGGAGCAGGAGGAGGCCGGGTCACACGGGGCCTTCCCTGGGAGGAACTGGAGCACAGCGGGGAGCAGGAGGTGGCCTGGTCACACCGTGCTGCCAGTCAGGGCACCCAGTCTTGCTCTCCCAGGTGCTTTCTGTGGTTTGTAGCCACACCTGGCAATGCCTAAGGATCACACCTACCTCGGCACTCAGGACTTAACCCCTGGTGGTGCTGGGGGCCCAGACGGGATGCCGGGGATGGAACCCGGTGTGGCAAGGCAAGAGCCCTCCAGCTGTCTGGCCCACCCAACTCCCAGCTGGCGTTAGCTTGCAGGCCTGCAGCTGTCTCCGGCCAGAACTGAGGGTCCCGCCGGGTGGTGTGAGGCCCAGGCAAACCATGGTGGGCAGAGCCCAGCCCTGGGCCAGACCCTCTGTGCCCTGCTTTGCAGTCTCTGCTCCTGCCAAGGACAGTGACAAGACGGACCTCATTCCCGAGGACGCAGGCGTTACTGCTGCCCGCGGGACCAATCCATGAACACTTGTCACAAGTGTGACAAGTGACATTCAGAGCTGTTGAAACCTTTGCACCCGGAGTTGGGCTGCGTTGGTTCGGTTTTATTCGGGCGGGGGGCGCACAGCAGACGGTCTAGGGATCTCTCCTGGGGGCTCACGGAACCATGCGGGTGCCGGACTCTGAAAGCGTCCTAGGGAAGCGCTAACTCGGATTTGGGGTCCCCACCGAACCCGTTACCCGAGCGCTGCAGCTTCAGCCTCCAGGTTCAGGCCCGCTCTGGCGCGGTAGCTCTAGGACCCGTCGGAGCCGGGGAGAGGGCCGGGGGCGGGGCCCGGACGGATGTGGGCGTGGCCTGGTGACCAGGGGCGGGGCTTACTACAGGCGGGCTATGAGGGGAAGGGGAGGGGCCTGGAGTCAAACTTGGCGATCTGTGGGCGGAGTCTGGCTGACCTGGGGCGGGGCCTTACGGGCCAGAGAAGGGCTCGGCGTCCGGGGGCGGGGCGCGCACGGGGGGCGGGGATCTGAACCGAGTTTTGGGGAATAAGATGGTCCGGGCCCATCTTTTTGGCTGCAAGAAACCAGCGGCACGTGGGCGGGGTCAAACAAGGGGCGGTTCCGGGACTGGACCGGGATTCAGGGGTCGAGGAGGCTCTGTGTGTGTGGGAGGGGGCGAGGAGGGGCGGTCCCGGGGCGCTGCGCCGTGGGCGGGGTCTGGTCGGGGCGGTCCCGGGGCGTGGCCTATGGTTCAGGGGCGTGTCCTAGAGCCCGGGGGGCGGGGCGCACACGGGGCGGGCGGTGGAAGGAGGAAGCGCGCGCGGAATCGTCGCCCGGGCCCAGGAGCCGCCGCGGCAGCCTGACCCGGTCATGTCGGCTCACCAGCAGGGCACTGAGCTCGGTAAGGACCCCCCGCGGCCTCCTCCGCGCCCCCGCATGTCCGCTGCAGCTCCCGCAGCCGATCTCGGGGGTGCTTGCAGGGGCGCCGCGTTGGCCAAGGTGGAACCAGCATTGGGGGCACGGAGGACCCCACACGCCCAGGGAGCCTGCCCCGGGCCGTTGCCCTCGCGCGTTGTTTGGGAAGCGGAAGAGACAGGAAAGGGCTCCACTTGGGTCTTGCAGCTTGTTCTGGCACCTTGGGCTCCCTGGTTCTAAGAACAGGACAGGAGGCAAAACCCCAACAAGTGAAGCCAGAGAGAAACTTTGTGTCCGCGCACCCGGACGGGTCCCTCCGGTCGGTAGTCGGTGCTGTGCACCTGGCCCGGCTGTGTCTGGCTGTAGCGGTGCAAAGGTTTGTGAGCGCCTGGAAGTTTCACCGGACCCGCCTTGGTGCTAGCAAAGACTCGCGGCAGCACAGTTTGATGCAGATGTGGAGAATTTGCGTTTCAGACATGCTAAACTCGCGATCAAGCCCGCGGGAAAGGGCCTCGGCTCTGTGTGCTGTGGGCAACACCTGTGCCCCCTGCAGCGGGACCCAGTGCCCCGGGCAGCCGCACCCACACTTCTGGGGGTCCCAATTAGCTGCAGCCTGTCCTGAGGTTAAGACACCGTCAGGGCTTTGGGACCTGCCAAGTGTCGATGTCAAGCACGTTTCAGGTGCGCTTGAGAAAACTCAGGTACCCCTCGACATTCAAGGTGACTGTCCAGCTGAGAGTGACTGTCCGCTGAGAGTACTGTCCGCTGAGAGTGACTGTCCGCTGAGAGTGACTGTCCACTGAGAGTGACTGTCCGCTGGAGTGACTGTCCAGCTGAAAGTGACTGTCCGCTGAGAGTGACTGTCCGCTGAGAGTGACTGTCCGCTGAGAGTGACTGTCCGCTGAGAGTGACTGTCCGCTGAGAGTGACTGTCCGCTGAGAGTGACTGTCCGCTGAAAGTGACTGTCCGTTGAGAGTGACTGTCCGCTGAGAGTGACTGTCCGCTGAGAGTGACTGTCCGGCTGAAAGTGACTGTCCGGCTGAAAGTGACTGTCCAGCTGAAAGTGACTGTCCGGCTGAAAGTGACTGTCCGCTGAAAGTGACTGTCCGGCTGAAAGTGACTGTCCAGCTGAAAGTGACTGTCCGGCTGAAAGTGACTGTCCGCTGAGAGTGACTGTCCAGCTGAAAGTGACTGTCCAGCTAAAAGTGACTGTCCAGCTGGAAAGTGACTGTCCGGCTGAAAGTGACTGTCCGCTGAAAGTGACTGTCCGGCTGAAAGTGACTGTCCGTTGAGAGTGACTGTCCGCTGAAAGTGACTGTCCGTTGAGAGTGACTGTCCGCTGAGAGTGACTGTCCGCTGAGAGTGACTGTCCGGCTGAAAGTGGCTGTCCGGCTGAAAGTGACTGTCCGACTGAGAGTGACTGTCCACAGAAAGTGACTGTCCGGCTGAAAGTGACTGTCTGGCTGAAAATGACTGTCCGGCTGAAAGTGACTGTCCGGCTGAAAGTGATTGTCCGCTGAAAGTGACAGTCCGCTGAGAGTGACTGTCCGCTGAGAGTGACTGTCCGCTGAGAGTGACTGTCCGCTGAGAGTGACTGTCCGCTGAGAGTGACTGTCCGGCTGAAAGTGACTGTCCGGCTGAAAGTGACTGTCAGGCTGAAAGTGACTGTCCAGCTAAAGTGACTGTCCGGCTGAGAGTGACTGTCCACTGAAAGTGACTGTCCGCTGAGGGTGACTGTCCAGCTGAAAGTGATTGTCCGCTGAAAGTGACTGTCCGCTGAGAGTGACTGTCTGCTGAAAGTGACTGTCTGCTGAAAGTGACAGTCCGCTGAGAGTGACGATCCGCTGAGAGTGACTATCCAGCTGAAAGTGACTGTCCGGCTGAAAGTGACTGTCCAGCTGAAAGTGACTGTCCGCTGAAAGTGACTGTCCAGCTGAAAGTGACTGTCCGGCTGAAAGTGACTGTCCGGCTGAAAGTGACTCTCCGGCTGAAAGTGACTGTCCGGCTGAAAGTGACTCTCCGGCTGAGAGTGACTGTCCGGCTGAAAGTGACTGTCCGCTGAAAGTGACTGTCCGCTGAGAGTGACTGTCCGCTGAGAGTGACTGTCCAGCTGAAAGTGACTGTCCGCTGAAAGTGACTGTCCGGCTGAAAGTAACTGTCCGGCTGAGAGTGACTGTCCACTGAGAGTGACTGTCCAGCTGAAAGTGACTGTCCAGCTGAAAGTGACTGTCCACTGAAAGTGACTGTCCGGCTGAAAGTGACTGTCCGGCTGAAAGTGACTGTCCGCTGAAAGTGACTGTCCGCTGAAAGTGACTGTCCAGCTGAAAGTGACTGTCCGGCTGAAAGTGACTGTCCAGCTGAAAGTGACTGTCCGCTGAAAGTGACTGTCCAGCTGAAAGTGACTGTCCGCTGAAATTGACTGTCCGCTGAAAGTGACTGTCCGACTGAGAGTGACTGTCTGGCTGGGCTTGGGGAGACCAGGGACTTCCCTTCCTGCAGAATGGGCCTAGACGTCTAGTGGAGGCGGGTGCCTCTGCAGGTCTTCACCTCCTGCCCTTCTGAGCCCGGCTCTGTCTCTGGAGTGTGGACTTGAGTAATAAAGGAGTAACAGAGGAGTAATAAAGGAGTGCGCCTTAGATAGGGATGCGGGTGGGATGGACTGTCCTCGCGCCTCCGTCCTGACTGAGTCATGCGCAGGCAGGCCCTGCACAGACATGGCCTCTAGGTTCCTGAATCTTACATTATTTTCTTTTAAGAAATACACTGAGGCTGCCCGGAGCCATCCATAGTCCAGCGGGGAGGGCATTTGCCTAGCACGCAGCCCACCCAGGTTCTGTCCCGGGCATCCCATATGGTCCCCTGAGCACAACCAGAAGTAATTTCTGAGTGCAGAGCCAGGAGTAGCTACCTCTGAGCATTGCTGGGTGTGACCCAAAAAGGCAAAAAAAAAAAAAAAAACACTGAAAGAATTTTTTACTTGTTTCATTATTATTAGTTGACATATGGTTTTTGATTTTGTGAAACTAGAACTCCTCTTTATTTGTGCAAAATCAATTGTATATTCAGCAATAGCTGTGTATAATAATCACTTGTCACTTGTCTTCCCGTTGTTCATCGGTTTGCTCTAGCAGGGGCCAGTAACGTCTCCATTCGTTGGGAATGAGGTCCATTATTGTTACTGTTTTTGGCATATCGAATACACCATGGTTAGCTGGGGCGAAGCAGTAGCACAGCGGGTAGGGTGTTTGCCTTGCATGCAGCCAACCAGATTCGATCCCCAGCATCCCACATGGTCTCCTAAGCACAGCCAGGAATAATTTCTGAGTGAAGAGCCAGGAGTAACCCCTGAGTGTGGCCAGGTATGATCCAAATAGCAAAAAAAGTGTATAATAATAATGTAAATAATTTGGGGGGCTAGGGAGGAGTTTGGGACTATACCCTGTGGTGCTCAGGGACTACTGGCTCTGTACTCAGGAGTGACCCTTGCTCACCAGGGTGTGGTGCTGGGTTTGGATCCAGGCGCTTCCTTTGTGGCCCCCTGCAGGCAGGGCTTTCCTCGTCTCTCTGACCCCAGTTGCAATTTTTATGCAGCTATTTAAGTGATGAAGATTTTTTATATTCTCTTTGTTTAAGTAAAATAAAATCAGATATATTTTAAAGGTGTTTCTTTTTCTTCCTTGGCATTAATCATTAATCCATATTGAAGCCTAATCTGAAATGCTGAGGTAAGGCTTTAAATTATTTATGAACTAGGAATAAATCATTATCACTTTCTGCAGATCACTGAGGAGTTTTACTGAGCCTCAGACTGGCAACCTTTTTGGGGGGCATTTGTTGAGCCCCACTGGGAGGTACTCTGGGAACCATATTTAGTGCTGGAGATCCAGGTGGGGCTGGCTTGTGCAAAGCAAAAGCCCTAACTCGGCTAAGTTACGCTTTATTTATTTATTTATTTATCTATCTATCCATTTATTTATTTATTTATTTATTTATCTATTTATTTATTTATTTATTTATTTATCTATCTATTTATTTATTTATTTATTTATTTATTTATTTATTTATTTATTTATTTATTTATTTATTCTTTTTGGGTCACACCCAGCAATGCTCAGGGGTTACTCCTGGCTCTGCACTCAGGAATTACTCCTGGCGGAGCTCAGGAGACCATATGCGATACCGGGATTGAAACCGGGTCAGCCTCGTGCAAGGCAAACACCCTCCCTGCTGTGCTATTGCTCTGGCCCCAGTAACTTTCTGGAAGCCCATTCTGTCCTTGCTGTTGACTTATCTGGCTTTAGACTGCCTTGATTTCTCTAAACTAACAAGTTGGTTGGGAAAGAATATTCACCCAAAAAGGAAACCCCACACCATGAGATCAGTCATTCTCAACATTGGGACTCCACAGCTCCTCAGAGACCCACCCAAGAGAAAAGCTCCCTGTTGAGGTTCATCAGTAAATGCTTGAGATGAGAGCCTACTACTGTGAGTGTACCACCTACACGGCAGAGCCTGGCAAGCTACCCATGTTGTATTTGATATGCCAAAAACCAGTAACAATTATGGGCCTCATTCCCATGACCTGAAGGAATGATCTGAGGCTCTTCGTGTTCCTGGAGCAAGCAGATGCCCTTGGGCTACTCTTGCTTATGACAGGACATATGGAGATGTTACTGGTGCCCACTCGAGCAAATTGGTGAACACCGGGAAGACAAGTGATACAAGTGAACAAGTTGGTGTTTCTGTGCTGCCGAACCTGCTTTCTCCTGACAGCTTATTAGAAAGCAAAGGCTCAGGCTCAGGAGGTCTGGAGATGGCTGGGGGCCTTGGGTCCATGACCTTCTGGCTCTGTGCTCAGGAGTCGTTCCCAGAATGCTTGGGGGGATCAATACACAGTGCCAGGGATGAACCAGGATTGGCAGCGTGCCAGGCGGGTGCCTCCCCTGTGTGTTGCCCCTCCAGCTCTTGAATTTCAATTCAGTTCTGTTCCGTCTTTCAAAGTGTCTGAAGAGACCTCTGGGGAGTGTTGGCTGTGGGATTTATTTGGAAGCATCTGAAAAATGAAGCGGTCGTGTTAGATGACTTCTCAGCATCTTCCTTCTCTGTCCTTTTGGTTCAGCCTGCTCTTGAGTACCAAAAGGAGAATTTGAAAGGTAACTGAAAAACAAAAGGAAAAAAGCAACTGGTGACCGATTTTAATTGGCAGAAGAGAGGAACAAGTCTTGGATTTCCTGTACTGTACAAAGGCCTGTCCTAGGAATATCTACATGAGTGAAGTCACCAGTGATCACCCAGGAATGCAAGGGATGTTAGTGCTGTAGAGGCATTTTCCGTAATCCAGAACGAACAGAAATTTTGTTTAAGACATGGACAGAGGAGAACAGCTTTGGTCCTGCCAAACCAGGACCCGCACTGGGTTTTTGTCCTGGCACGTTCAGCAAGTAGTTCCCACTGTCTCTGGGGAGCTATTGCCCTGAGTCCTGGGGATATAAGATGGGTCAGTCCCTGCTCTCACCACGGAGCTAGGGCAGGTTCAGGGCTGGGCATTCTGCCAGTTACAGTTACAGTAATTGCTAGCGTCTTCAGTTATTTCCCAGGTTTTTTTTTTGCTTTTTGGGTCACACCCGGCAATGCTCAGGGGTTACTCCTGGCTCTGCACTCAGGAATTATTCCTGGCGGTTTGCCGGGGACCATATAGGATGCCGGGGATCGAACCCGGGCTGGCATGGGCGGCTGTGTGCAAGGCAAACGCCCTACCCGCTGGGCTATCGCTTCTCCCCTCCCAAGTATTTTTTGTCTGCTTCAAGAAATTAGACAAATACACTTAAACTGTGCCTTAAAGTGGGTTTTAAAAATAGGATATACTGGCCCTTTTGCCTACTTATTTATTTATTCATTTTATTTATTTATTTATTTATCTATTTATTTATTTATTTATTTGTCCGTCCATCCATTTATTTATTTATTTGATTTTTTGGGTCATACCCGGCAATGCTCAGGGGTTACTCCTGGCTCTGGACTCAGGAATTACTCCTGGCGGTGCTCGGGGACCATATGGGATGCCGGGATTGAACCCGGGCTGGCATGGGCTGGCCACGGCAAGGCAAATGCCCTACCTGCTGGGCTATCGCCCCGCCCCCCTTTGCCTGTTTAATTGGGTGGAGGGATTAGGGGTAAGGGCTAGACCACACTGGCAATGTAGGGCTAACCCTGGCTCTGTGCTCAGGGCTCACTCCGACATGCTCTAGGGACCATCTGTAATGTCAGCAATCTTGACCGAGTCAGTGCTGTGCAAGGCAAGTGTCTCACGGCCTGTGCTGTCTCTCTGGCCCTTCGTTGCACTTTGAAAACTTACTCAGTTATCAGGCATGTTGGAACTCACGTCTGCCATTTGTAAGACATAACCTTTGACTGTTCTGATTTTGAAAATGGTAATGTTCCATTGCAAAATTTTCATTAAAATTAAAATAAAAAGTTTGGAGTAGAATTCTAGACCTTAAAGTTCAACAAATCAGAGGATGCTTGAACAGTGGTTCTCTTTCCTATGTTATGAGCCAGATGGTTTAAACCCCATCCTGGACTGTTTCTTGAACCCCCTGCCCTCTTCCAGTACTCAGTGGACCTGAAGACCTGTCCTGTTACAAATTACTCTGTGCTCTGAGGAGGAGAAAAGGCAGCAGACGAGAAAGCTTCTAGCCTGACAGCAGACTGGGCCCCTGGGATAAATCCAGAGCCACAGCAGAGCCTGGCAAGGTACCCGTGGTGTATTCCATATGCCAAAAACAGTAACAGTCATGGCCCTCATTCCCAACAAATGGAGATGTTGCTGGCGCCTGCTTGAGCAAATCAATGAACAACGGGAAGACAAGTGAAGTGAAACAAGCGATGAGCCAGGCGCTGTGCCTGGGGTTTAGTGGTAGTGGTATGTGCTGTACTCATTACTCGGTGCTCAGTACTTTGTGCTTTCTTGGTGAACCTCACAGGAGCCCTTTGCAGGAAGTGATGCTATGATCCCCAATTTACAGATGAGCAAATCAATGCACAAAGAGTTGTACAGAGCTAATCTGACTGACCAGAATTCACATGTAGGTGGTTTTTTGGTTAAGACTGCATGTACCCGCACTTCATCTTTTTGTTTTGTTTTGCTCTTGGAGAGGCAATACCTGGCAGTGCTCAGGGTTTACTCCTGGTTCTGTGCTCAGGAATCACTCCCTGCTTAGGGAACTGTATGGGGTGCCAGGGATCAAACCTGGATCTGGGGGCCGGGAGCGACAGTCCAGCGGGTAGGGCGTTTGCCTTGCACGCAGCCAACCTGGGTTCGATCCTCGACATCCCATATGGTCCCGAGCACTGCCAGGAGTAACTCCTGAGTGCAGAGCCAGGATTAACACCTGAATATCGCCAGGTGTGACCCAAAAAAAGAAAAACAAACAAACAAACAAACCTGGTTCTGCTGCGTGCGAGGCGTAGTACTGCACCAGCTGTACTTGCTCCTGCCTCAACACACCTCATCTTCTGGTGCCGACTAGGGGCAACTTACCAGCTAATGTGGAAAATGGCAAGTGGAGAGCTGGTGAGTAATTTTATTTCGATTCTTTTAGATTTGCCTGTGTTTCCGTGAAAAATTTTCCCTTTATTACTTGGCCCATACCTTCTTTTGGTTTGTTTGTTTTGGGGACACACCTGACTATAACCAGGGCTTACTCCCGGCTCTTTGCTCAGAGGCCACGTCTCTGGATCAGCCTCATGGTGCTCGGAGACCATGTGCAGCGCTTGGAATTGAGCCTAAGTTGGCAACATGAAGGCGGGTGCCACCTACCCACCGTACTATCCCCCTCCCTGGCCGCACCTACACTTCTTTACTTACATTTTTATTTTTTGCTTTTATGTTCCTGGAGCAAGCAGATGCCCTTGGGCTCTACTAGCATGAGACAGGACATATGGAGATGTTACTGGGGCCCGCTCGAGCAAATCGATGATGAACGGGAAGACAGTGATACAGTGACAGTGATCACACCCAGTAATGCTCAGGGGGTTACTCCTGGCTCTGCACTCATGTATTACTCTTGGCGGTGCTCAGGGGACCATGTGGGATGCCGGAGATTGAACAAGGGTCAGCCACGTGTAAGACAGACCCCTTATCCTCTGTGCTATCGCTCTGGCCCCACGTCATGTATCCCTGGCTTGTGAAAATTGAACAGTAAGAACGGATTTATTGTTTTATTTGGGTTTGAGGCCACATCTGGCAGTGCTTAGAGCTGGCTTGTGGCTCTGTACTCAGGGATCACCCCTGATATGGCTCAGGGCCCCAGAAGCCGTGTTGGGGTTTGACCTCCTGATTGCTGATGCATAGCAAGTGTCTTAGCCCCTGAGCCATATCTCTGGCCTGAGATACAGGCCATAAAATAAATTATGAAAACTGAATAGGGGCCGGAGTGATAGCACAGCGGAGGGTATTTGCCTTGCATGCAACCAAGCCGGGTTCGATCCCCGGCATCCCATATGGTCCCCTGAGCACTGCCAGGAGTAATTCCTGAGAGCAAAGTCAGGAGTAATCCCTGAGCATTGCCAGGTGTGACCCAAAAAGCAAAAAAAAAAAAAAAATACTGAACAAGTTGGTACAGAGAAGATGAACAGGGAAGTGCACAGCTGTCCTATAGACAGTGAATAGCCGGAAGCTTTTCTTCTAACGCCACATGCTCCTTAGACAAGGTGTTCATGCTTGTCACTTTTATTCACTGAAGTACTCAGTGAATACGCTGAAATGCTCGGGGAAATGCTCTGGAAACGCTCGCCAGAGCAATTAGATAGGAAAAAGAAATAAAAGGTGTCAAAATTAGAGAGGAAGAAGTGAAGCCCTTGCAAGGGACATGCTGTTAGCCAAAGAAGACTCAACCGAGTCTCAACTGCAATGAATGGTTGATTGCACGAACGTGCAGCCCTCGAGATTGATATATAAAAGTATCTGTTGCTTAAAAGACAACTTAGATTTTTGCAAGAAATTTCTCAAGTGGAATTAACATATAGCAAAAGCAATACATTTGATGTATACAATATTTCAGTAATGTTTGTGGTAGAATTCAATGTTTTTTTTCTTAATGAAAGTATTTTTCTTTTGGGTTCATCAGATATTTTAACAAGTATCTCTTTTAATCATCCCAGTAATTCTTTTTTTTTTTTTTTTTGCTTTCTTGGGTCACACCTGGTGATGTTCAGGGGTTACTCCTGCTCTTTGCTCAGGAACTGTTCCTGGCAGTGCTCAGGGAACCATATGGGATGCCAGGGATCGAACCCAGATCGGCCGCGTGCAAAGGCAAACGCCCTTACCCTCTGTGCTCTTGCTCCAGCTCCCATCCCAGTAATTCTTGATGGTAGGCATAATTAATTACTCTCCTTTTTGTGAGAGAACTCTGATAAAGGCAGAGAGACAGCACAGCAGGCAAAGAGTAAGGAACCTGCTTTACATGCATGGCTGACCTGCATTTAGGTGTGGCCTAGAGAACAAAAAAGAGAGAGAGAGAGGAAGGACAGATAGAAGGGACAGAAAGAAAAGAGAGCCAGATGGAGTCAGGGTTAAGCCACTCCCCCCTCCATTTTGTCGAGTCTGGTGGACCCGCCCAGGAACCGCCCGGGAACCAGTATGCAGAGCTGCGCAAGCGGCTGGGGGAGACTGGAGCCGGCTCGCGCCGAGCCCAGCTGATGATGGGATCCCGAGGAGGGCAGATGGGTTTTGGGTGTTGGCCCATCGCCTCTGGGGGGTCCCGGAAGCAGCCGGATGAAACTCGCCCATCACACTAGCCACCATCTTCGCTGTCCAGACGCTGAGAAAATGCCTCACGACCAGATCAACAGAGCAAGACCAGTTCGAGCCCAGGTAGGCGGCTCCCAGAGGCGGGAATCACTGGGAATTCGCCAGATGGAGTCAGGGTTAAGCCACTCCCCCCCTCCATTTTGTCGAGTCTGGTGGACCCGCCCAGGAGCCGCCCGGGAACCAGTATGCAGAGCTGCGCAAGCGGCTGGGAAACTGGAGCCCGGCTCGCGCCGAGCCCAGCTGACAATGGGATCCCGAGGAGGGCAGATGGGTTTTGGGTGTTGGCCCATCGCCTCTGGGGGTCCTGGAAGCAGCCGGATGAAACTCACCCATCACACTAGCCACCATCTTCGCTGTCCAGACGCTGAGAAAATGCCTCACGACCAGATCAACAGAGCAAGACCAGTTCGAGCCCAGATCACGTGGCCGCAAGCGGCCGCTGCGGTCCACTAAAAATAGTGAAACAGTAATGTCTTTTAATGCACTGTATTCCACGAAGAGCAGGAAAGTTTATCGGGAAGGAGATATAAAGACGAAAGAAATGACATACAGAATCGGTCAAGTAGTTGAGGTGTGGGGGGGGAGGGAGGTGGGGACATTGGTGATGGTAGATGGGTTTGGGTGGAGGGATGGGTGTTGGAACACTGTAGATCCAAAACTCCACATGAGCATCTTTCAATTGTATGTCTAAAATGGTGTAATAATATTTGGGGGGGAAAATAATAAAATTAAATAAAAAAAAAATTAAAAAAAAAAGAAAGAAAAGAGAGAGAAAAAAAAGAAAGAAAAGAGAAAACAAAGACACTAAGAGCATGAGCTTCGTTGAAGTCATGAGTCTAATTCAGAACTTGGGTTACAAGTTCCATATGCCTCACACCATGGTGTTTGACCACCAGGGACCAAATTGGTCAAACCTCCAGGGGGCCACAGGTGAAAACTGTATAAATGGCGAGGGCACAGCATGAACTCAGGATCAGCACAGGGTGAGGGAGGAAACAAGTTTGGACGTTGGGCGAAGCTGGAGAAAGACTGAGAAACAGCTTTATACCACCACGCCTCTGTGTGCAGTGATTGATATTCCCGGCTGGGAAGACAGCTGATAGGAAGGCGCTTTTTCCACGTGACTATCATTGGTGATGGCTTATTTATAATCTTTCCATTATGTATTGATATAAACAGGCATAACAGATGTGTGTGTGTGTGTGTGTGTTTGCATGCATAGTTTTAAAGCAATCTCAGTCTTTTAGGAAAGCTGCAAATGCTTAGTGAGCTATTTCCTCTGCCCCTCTTTTTTTTTTTTTTTTTTTTTTTTTCTTTTTGTGTTACACCGGCAATGCTCAGGGGCTACTCCTGGCTCTGCACTCAGGAATTACTCCTGGCGGTGCTCGGGGGACCATATGGGATGCCGGGTTCGAACCCAGGCCAGCAGAGGCCGGCGCGTGCAAGGCAAACGCCCTACCCGCTGGGCTATCGCTCCGGCCCCTCCTCTGCCCCTCTTGAGGAAGCGTTTGGTGAGTGCTGCTGTCACGACCCTGGATGATTGATGGAGGGGTGTTTTCCTCACGGCGCCAACAGACATTAGAACCAGAGCATTAGCACTGATGCACGGCCCCACCTTGATCCCAGATTTCATCATGGTTCGCCAAAAGCCAGGCCTTGGTAGGTTGCAGTACAGAATCACAGACTCTGAATTGCTCTGCTTCCTTGTCTTTGGTCTTCAGTATCTGCTCAATCTCATTGTCTTGCGTGAGTGTCATTGTGAGAAGATATTTGTGAAATGTTCTTCAGTTTCTGGGCTTTGGTTGGGGGGCACACACCCGGCTGTGATCAGTGCTTACTTCAGCTTCTGAGCTCAGGGGACACTCTTGGTGGTTCTCAGAGGACCAAATGTGATACCAGGGATTGCAACTGCACTATCCCTCTAGGCCCTAAGTGTGGTGTGTGTGTGTGTGTGTGTGTGTTTGTGTGTGTGTGTGTGTGCGTCTGTGTGTGTGCTTAGGTGTCATCTGGACATTTCTGGCAAGAATCCATCAAAGCAACTTACTGTGTACCCATTGCTTCTGCTTCGGTGGCACCTGATAGCAGTGTTCCAAGCTTCTGCTGCAGTTAGTTGGTTTTGTTTGGGTTTGATTCGTTTGCTTCTTTGGGTGCTTTTTGGCACAGTCATTGGTGCTAGGGGCTGTGCTTTGGTGCCTTGCTTACGGATTGTCCTGTGGTGCTGACACAGGGAGCCATGCAGTGCTGGGGAGCCAACCAGCCTTCTGGCATGCAGACTATTGATCCACTCTCTGACCTCTGTGAAATGACGCTTTTCATGCTTATTCCCTGCTCTGCGCTCAGGGGTCACTCCCGCCATTGGTACTAGGGATCAACCTGGGGACGACCATGTACAAGGCGAAGCACGATCACCCTGTACTGTCTCTGTGGCCCCAGTGCATACAGTTCTGGGGGGTGTCACTTATGGCACCACTTGGGGAACCATGCAGTGCTGTCATTGAATGGGGCAGGGGGTTCCCACGTGCAAAGCAGCTCTCCTCGCCTTTGAGCCATCTTCCTGGTCCTACACAAAATTAAAAACAAAAGCTATTCATTTTTGTCTGTGTTTTAGACCACACCAGCAGTGGTTGGGGACCCTGTGGTGTTGGAAATTGAAGCGGGGTTGTCCGTTTGCAAGGAAATGTCTTCACAGTGCACCGTCTCTCTGCTCCCCCTATATGGTTTTTCATCTGGGGGATTAGGGGGACCACTCACCGCTGTGCTCAGGCCTTCCACCTGGTTCTGAGCTCAGGGTTCACTCCCGGCTGTGCTCAGGGGAACACGGATCTGAACCGACAGGGCAAGCAGAGAAGCTGATGTGAAGCACTGCTGATCCTGGCACTATATGCTTCACGAGTGGGGCCACTCTTGGAGTTCATGGTCAGTGAGGGTCATCCCTGGACATGAAGGTGGAGGCAGAGAAGTTGCTCTGTTGGGGTGATGGAGGGAGTCACAGACAGCCTGAGGAGTGGTTCCTGCAGAGAAACGGGCGCCAACGTGCCTGCCACGTCCATTCAGGACACGAGCCCAGTGTGCCAGATTCCTCGTGTGATCCCGCTCTTGCATGATGGCTAAGAGGAATAGCTGGCGAAAGAAGAAAAAAAAAAAACCCTCAGATCCTCCCTCTCTGTGAACCAAAAGAGCCAGCAGAACTGGTCGTGCCTGTTTCAACTTTCAATGGGGCGCACTCGGATAGGGGCGACGTTGGCAGGGCCTTAGAAGTCTCGCCTTCTCCTTGTTGGCCAGAGTGACATGGTGTGGCCTTGGCTATTCGGATACGGTTCTGGTAAACAGATTATTCTATGATCAGTTGGGTGTGTTGTGTCATTAAATTATTAAAGGTCCTCCATGGTGCGTATGCAGTTGAGAAACAAGTGTCTTTTTTTTTTTTGTTGTTGTTGTTGGTTTTTCAGACTTCTGAGCCCTGTGGATTTTAATTGTGAAGAAGGCGCGGAAGGCTTGGAGCCCTCCTTTAAACTGGGCTGCTTGTGTCGGGAGAGAAAGACTCGTAAATGAGACAGCAGCTCTGCCCCGGAGGATGCGATTTAAACATGTCAGTAGAAATTGTTTAAGTGGAGAGCTCTGGCCCTTTTAAAACACAGTCTGTCGCTTGAGGATTGGGTCACCTTGAAATGTGTTCATCTTTGAGTTAAAAGGCATAAAAAGGCACTTTGAACCGGCGCCGGCAACTTTGGTGTGTGTTGTGTGTGTGTCTGCGGCTGTACCTCGCCTCAGCCCGCCGCAGCCGTAACACTCCGTTCCCTGAAACCAAAGTGCTTGCAAGAGAAGAATAAATGTTTCATCTCAGCTTCAGCAAACTCTACAGATTTTTTTAAATGTTGAGGCACTTCGCTGCAGCTCTGCCTGTCTTTGTACAGGGCGGCCTTCCTCCCCTGAAGCACAGTAACAGATAAGAGCAGCCGTGGTAATTACTGCCTGGAAGGGGCCACTTAGCCGGGCCTGGGTTCTTTGGGCTCTTGGTTAATGATGTCAGGATGCTGGGCTTGACCCAGGAACTCAGTGATGTGTAAACACAGCAGTGCTGGGCAGTGATCAGATTAAGTGTGTTTGGAATCTACGCTCAGGAAGGTGTGAGTGTGAGGGGGAGAGAGAGAGACAGACAGACAGAGACAGAGAGACAGAGACAGAGGAGAGATAGGAGATACAGAGACACAGAGACTAGAGCCCATCAAAATGTCTAACCTTTGAGATTTTTTCCTTTTTTTTAAATTGTTTTGGGGCCACACCCGGCTATTGGTTTTGTTTTTTGGGTCACACCCAGCAGTGCTCAGGAGTTTACTCCTGGCTCTGCACTCAGGAAATCTTCCTGGCGGTGCTCAGGGAACCATATGGGATGCTGGGAATCGAACCTGGGTCAGCCTCGTGCACACGCCCTCCCCACTGTGCTATCACTCCCGACCATCCAGCTTGTCACTTTTGAAAATTGTTTCCTATCATTCATGTTCCATGTATGAGCAACTTCTAATTATCTCTCCTAATTGGAAATCTAAACATAGGTGAGATCTGTAATCTTCAAGTGTTATTTTAATTAATAAGCCAACACCGCCTTCACCATCCCCACCAATAACACCACCCACCTCCACCGACACACTGCCATCGTCACCTCAGCCACCATCACCAATGACACCGTCACCACCAATAGTACCACTGTCCCGACCTCCACCATGACTACCTCCCCAACACCACCACCCATACCACCATCACGACCCTGCCACCAGCTGTCTCTACCAACGGCCTTTTTAGCAGTTACTATGCGCCATTCACTTTTGGAGCACTTTCGTGGTGGAGTCAGTTTTTGGGTCACACCTGGCGATGCCCGGGTTACTCCTGGCTCTGCACTCAGGAATTATTCTTGGCGGTGCTCGGGGACCATATGGGATGCCGGGATTGAACCCGTGTCGGCCGCATGCAAGGCAAATGCCCTTCTGCTGTACTATTGCTTGGCTCACCCTCCCCACTTTTGAAATTTTTTCCCTACCATTCACGCTTTGTGTATGAGCAACTGCTAATTATCTCTCCTAATTGGAAATCAAAATAAAGGTAGGTCAGAACTCTGTAATCTCCAAGTGTTACTTTAATTAATATTTTTTCAATTTACTCCTTATTATTCTTCTTAGAGGGATTAAGCACAGGAAACAGGGATAGCCCGAGGCTGATCAGATGCTTTGCATGCTGGTCCCCCCTCCCCACCCTCCGGTCCCCAGAATATCTCTCTAGTGTGGCCCCATCCTGCCCCCAGCAGGAGCGTATTGGGAGTAGCCCCCACAGAGTTCAGCTGGTGTGGCCCCAAACCCAAATCCAGCAACAGGAATTTTGCTCTGAAGTTCAGCTCTTGCTGGGCGGAGAGTGCAGAGGCTGGAGCACGTATCTGGCTGGGTTTGCCCCGGGTTCGCTTCCTGGTCCTGCCTGGCCTCCCGAGCACCTCCCAGAGTATCCCAGGTGGCCCCCCAGCACTTGGGCAGCCCCTTTCAAACAGCGATGAAATAGAATTCAGCTCTTTCATTTGAGGAGGTGTGGACTACGCTGACCGGCGTGCCCGGGGACCCCGAGGGCCAGGGATGAAGTCAGGGCACCTTTCACGTGCAGAGCAAGTGTTCCAGCCCTTTGAGACAGCTCCGCCACCCAGCTCCGTCCTGTATCTGCATCTAGGGACGTGTCGTGGGCAGTGAGGACAGGACAAGGTCAAGGTTGGGGGGTGAGTTGGGGCCTGGAAGGATAGTATAGAGGGTGAGAGGGTGCGGCACTTGGCTTGCATGTGACCAACCCAGGTCCCACCCCAGCACTGTATAGGGTCTTCTGAGCCCTGCCAGGAATGGTCCCTGAGTGCAGAGCCAGAGAGCTAGCACGGAGCACTGCTGGGTATAGTTCAGACACACACAATATACATACATAATATGTATACGCCGCACACATGCAAACACACACACACACACACAGAGCAGACAGAGAGAGATGAACTGGTGGAGGCTGTTGGCTGTTTCCTTTGTGTCCCGGGGCGTCAGCTGATAGTTGGGATTCTCCTTTTGAGGCGCAGAAAGGAGAATCTGTCTCTCTTTTGCTTCTGGGTGCAGGAATTTCTGTCCAGGAATTTGTCCTTCTTTCCTTCTTCTCTCTCTCTCTCTCTCTCTCTCTCTCTCTCTCTCTCTCTCTCTCTCTCTCTGTCCAGGAATTTCTGTCCTTCTTTCCTTCTCTCTGTCTGTCTGTCTGTCTGTCTTGTCTGTCTCTCTTTTTCTTCCTTCCTTCCTTCCTTCCTTCCTTCCTTCCTTCCTTCCTTCCTTCCTTCCTTCCTTCCTTCCTTCCTTCCTTCCTTCCCTTCCTTCCTTCCTTCCTTCCTCCCTCCTCCCTCCCTCCCTCCCTCCTTCCCTCCTCCCTCCCTCCCTCCCTCCCTCCCTTCCTTCCTTCCTTCCTTCCTTCCTTCCTTCCTTCCTTCCCTCCCTCCTACCTCCCTACTCCCTCCCTCTCTCTCTTTCCTCTCTCTCATTCATGTCTGCTATGTTTCAAAGGCATCTGGAAGAAGAACAGAAAATTCACTCCCCCAGCCCAGCCCCTGAAGAAGCTGAAGGGGCAAAGGGCTGCTTCTTCCCAGCAGTTAAGTCACGAAATCCTAGGCCTGAAACCCCTGTAGGCTCCCTGGGCGGAGGGGCCTCTTCCTCTTTGTGAAATCTGGTCGTTTACTGATTTGTGCCCTCAGCCCAGTAGAAGCCTTAGCAGTTAGCGTCTGTGGCTGCTAAATCCCTCCCCGCGGACAGGACAACCTCCGTGAAAATGAAACCAGTCCCTGCTTTGAGACAGCTGATACGGTGCTAGGGCCTGCACTGCGATTCCGGGTCACCAGACTCCAGGAGCTGGTGCAGTGGCCTGTGTTTCTGACGTGCACCAGCAGGGGCAGCCACATGCAAGGCAAGAGTCCTGCTTGCTCTACTGAGGGAGGAGTTCAATAGGCTTCTCTTCACTCCTAGAACCATTGATTAGATCTTAAAGGACTGAGGTGGATCATTGCCAACGGGGACCAAAGTTTTCTAGCTTCTTGATGTGTTTCTTTAAGACCTAATGATTGTCTCTGAGCACGAGGCACCAGTCGGGGCTCTGAGGAACTCCCCTCAGAGTGATGATTCTCTGAGCAGGAGGTACCACAGGGGCTCTGAGGAACTCCCTCAGAGTGATGATTCTCTGTGAGCAGGAGGTACCACAGGGGCTCTGAGGAACTCCCCTCAGAGTGATGATTCTCTGTGAGCAGGAGGTACCACAGGGGCTCTGACGAACTCCCCTCAGAGTGATGATTCTCTGTGAGCAGGAGGTACCACAGGGGCTCTGAGGAACTCCCCTCAGAGGATGATTCTCTGTGAGCAGGAGGTACCACAGGGGCTCTGAGGAACTCCCCTCAGAGTGATGATTCTCTGTGAGCAGGATGTACCACAGAGGCTCTGAGGAACTCTCCTCAGAGTGATGATTCTCTGTGAGCAGGAGGTACCACAGAGGCTCTGAGGAACTCCCTCAGAAGTTTCCCCACAGGCCAGGGGAATTGGAAGACCATATTTGGAAATTAGGTGTGACTGAATAAGTGATCATTTGGGTTATGATGTCTCGTCATGAGTCTCATAATGCATCCTGATGAATTTTTCTCCATAGTGCAAAGGTTGAAGCCACACAGTCACACAGCCCCTGCCTTTAGGAGTCAGTGCTCCAGGGCTGTCACAGAGGGTAAAGAACTTTCACAGAAACGCTGGCGACAGGCAAGCCTTCCAGTGATCTGTCTTCGCTGAGACTTTTGCAGGAAAACCATCATCATCACAGTGAACTGGGAAAATTTTTGTGACCATCAGGACTAACAGCCACCTGAGGCCATGTTCCAAGCAGTGGGATTTTCATCTGGATGGTGATGCTCAGGGATTATTCCTGGCTCTGTGCTGAGGAATTGCTCCTTGCAATGCCCAAGGGATCATATGGGATGCCAGGATCGAACCCAGGTCAGCCAAGTACAGGGCAAATGCCCTCCCCGCTGTACTATCACTCCAGCCCCCAGAGTGGCTTTTTTTCCGAAGAGAATCAGTGGCATCAGATTACCCAAAGGCTTTATACTTCAGATCTCTCTTGCCTTGTCAGAGAAGATTCTGTGCCGCTGAGGAGTTTCAGTGCCTGGGAGTTGCTTCTCCTAAGTAAGAGCTGCCAAAGGGTCCTCAAATAAAATATTAAAAAAATTGTAAAGGGCACGAACAAAGGCCAGACGGGGCCTTTTCTTTTCCCCAGATCTCATCATGGAGAACAAGGGTTATTTGATGAAATGAAAGAGAAGCAAATTAAGTGCTAATAAAATGAGAGACACTTGTGTAATTCATTACCGTGGGAGGCCAGAGGTAAATTCTGCCGTTGCTGTAACCGTGGGGCTAGAGCGTTGTATAACCGCTGACGAGGACGTTTTCAGCAGCGGAGCCTGGGCCGGTGTGGGAGTAACCGTGTTCCGTCCTGCTGGTCGGCAGACAGGTCTCGCGTCATGGAATTGAGCGAGCCGGCGTTGTACTGGTGTTCGGTTGACCCTGTACGGGATTCTGAAGACAAGCTGTCCCGCTGTCCCGTTCCTGTTTTAGACCCACTTCTGTCGTGGAGAGCCAGTCATTCCCTTTAAATGGAAGCACTTGTGCACAATGCCACTTCCACAGGATAAAGATGTTCTGTACATCAAGACCATGGAACCCTGGAAATTGGCGGGGACAGATGATGTTGGATAGTCCCTGCACACGTAGGCAGTGGAAGGGTCAGTGAGTGAGATGCTGCAGGCATCGTTGGCTTGGTTTGTGTCAGTTACTTCACTGAGCATATCAAAAATCACAGGGCTGGGGCGGCAGTACAGCGGAGAGAGAGTTTGTCTTGCATGTGTCCAGCCCAGGTTCAGCCGCCAGCATCCATGTGGTCCTCTAATGGGTACCACCAGGGATTTTGAGAACAGAGCCGGTGTAACACCTGAGCAAGCTGGCTGTGGTCCAGGCCCGCTCAACAACCCCCTCCCCCAAATCCCATGTGTGGGGGCCGGGAGAGAGTACAGCGGCTTGGGTGCTGGCTTTGCACAGAGCTGGTTTGATCCCTGGCATTGCATATGAGTTCCCTTGAGACACCAGGAGTGAGCCCGAGCACAGAGCCAGGAGTATGTTCCTTCCTGTCCCCAAATCCCGTTGTGTACCTTAGAGCTAGAAAGTTCCTGTCTTTCACCAGCCTTCTAAGGAGAAGCCGCTGTCCCTGATGACTTGCCAGGTGTTGTGTCTTTGCTTGTCCCGCGTGTTTCTGCTCAGGAAAATGACCCTTCAGCGCCGGGAACTGGGTCTTCCAGGTTGAGTGGGAGGTTACCCTGCAGGCGAGTGAGGGCGGCTTCCGGCAGGGGGCCGGGCCAGCTGTTGAGGTCAGACACTGAACGGGAAGGGCAGGGAGGGCCAGGTGGAACTGGCCAAAAGATCCTGGGGTACTCCCAGTGACCACAGTCCAGGGTGGGAGACGGGGAGGGAGAGTTGGGGTCCCATGCTCCCAGTGACCACAGTCCAGGGTGGGAGATGGGGGAGGGGAGAGTTGGGGTCCCATGCTCCCAGTGACCACAGTCCAGGGTGGGGAGATGGGGGAGGGGGAGAGTTGGGGTCCCCCGCGCGCATCCGGTGACAGGCAGGACATCCCTAACAGCCACACCTTTACGTTAGGCCCCAGCGGTTGAATTGGCCGCTTGCGTTTCTTCTTTTTTTTTAATTTATTTTAATTAATTAATTTATTTATTTGTTCCCCCCAATTTTATTACACCATTTTAGACATACAATTGCAAGATGCTCATGCAGAGTTCTGGTTGCACAGCGTTCCAACACCCATCCCTCCACCCAAACCCATCTCCCATCACCAATTGCCCCACCTCCCTCCCCCTCCCAAACCTCAACTTATTGGCAGGTTCTGTATGTCTTCTCTCTCTCCTCTCTATCTCTCCCTCCTGCCAAACTTTCCTGCACGTCGTGGAGTGCAGTGCATTAAAGGACATTGCTGTTTCCACTATTTTGATGAACTCCCAGCGATTCCGCTTCTGGGAGCCTCCTACCTGGGCTTGAACTGGTTTTGCTCTGTTAATCTGGTCGTGAGGTAGTATCCCAGTGTTCGGACAGCGAAGGTGGTGGCTAGTGTGGAGGGCGGAGTCTCATCCGGCTGCTTCTGAGACCCCCAGAGGTGATGGGCCCACTCCCAAAACCCATCTGTCCTCCCAGGAGCCCCATGGTCAGCTTAGCCGGGGAAAGCGGAGTTCCAGCTTCCCCAGGCGCTTCCGAGGCCCGCATGCTATGGCTGGTCGCCCCAGGGCAGCTCCTGGACGGGGCCACCAGGCTCGACAAAATGGAGGGGAATGGCCGGCCCCTGACTCCATCTGACGGAATTCCCGGTGATTCCCGCTTCTGGGAGCTGCCTACCTGGGCTCGAACTGGCTTTGCTCTGTTAATCTGGTCGTGAGGTAGCATCCCAGTGTCCGGACGGCAAAGGTGGTGGCTAGTGTGGTGGGCGAGTCTCATCCGGCTGCTTCCGGGCCGCTTGCGTTTCTCACCTGCTACTTTCATTCGATTCTTTCCCCCTCTCTGTCTGGCACAGTCTTTGCTGAGAACCTACATCCCTTGTTTTACTAGCAAAGACAAAGTGTGAATGAGATCCCCTGACGAGAGGGCTTCTCAGTCACCTCAGATTTACCTTTCTCTCTCGGGTCTCTGGGCTCCGCCTGGAAGCAGATCAGTGTCTTGGTGGGGGAAGAAAGACAGATTTCACATGCCGACACTTCGGCGCCCGTTTTCTGTGTGAAGTTGGACCCGCAGACAAGAAGCAAAACCTATAATATCTTGGAGGAGCAGATGGATTTGAAATGTTAGAAATCTGTTTGGTTAAGTGACTTTGGCTAACAAAATAATTTAATTATGAAAAATGTACATGGAAACTCCATTTCCCTGGGAAGAGTTGCATTTTCATTGATATTTAAATAATCGCTATTAATTGCTCACACTTGGAATTTCTGTACCATTAATATTGATAGATTCCACTGGATTCATGGAAATGGGGTGAGGGGAGTGTGGGGTCCTTTTTAATTTTTTTTTTGCGTTTGGGGTCACAGCCTGGGATGCTCAGGGTTACTCCTGGCTCTGCACTCAGGAATTACTCCTGGCGGTGCTCAGGGGACCATATGGGATGCCGGGGATCCAACCGGGTCGGCCGTGTGCAAGGCAAACTTTCTACCCACTGGACTGTCGCTCCAGCCCCATGTGGGGTCCTTTTGGGGGCATGAGGAGACTCGTACCCAGCTGTGCCTGGGTCACTCCTGCCAGTGCACTGGGACCTTGTTTGGTTCTGGGCGCTGGACCAGGGTTGGCTGTGTGCAAGGCAGGTCCTTAATCTCGTGCTATCTCTTCAGACAGAGATTATCTTTTTTTTTTTTGCTTTTTTTTTGGGGGGTCACACCGGCGTGCTCAGGGGTTACTCCTGGCTCTGCACTCAGGAATCACTCCTGGAGGTGCTCAGGGGACCATATGGGATGCCGGGAGTTGAACCGGGTCGGCACAGGCCGGCCGTGTGCAAGGCAAGCGCCCTACCGCTGGGCTATCGCTCCGGCCCCAGACAGAGATTATCTTATAGAAACAGGTTTTCTTTGTGGGAGATGCAAATCCTTTGGAATGTGTGTGTGTGTGTGTGTGTGTGTGTGTGTGTGTGTGTGGTTACTGTATGTGTGAATCAGTTTTCACCATCACATTACAAATAATTATTGTGACACACTGTCGTCTTTTCCGTTGTCGTCTTCCAAGTCTCTTCTAAGATGATTCTGCAGAAGCTTGAGGTTGCCCAGGTGACCCGAGGAGTTGGGTTGGTGATAGAAGATAAACGAGTGTGACCTCCACTTCCTGTGAGGGTCGCCTAAGTTGAGGAGTGTGGTGGATGACGTTGAGCCACAAGTGTGACCAGTGCTGCGTTGCTGTTCTCTAAGAGTATGTTTCTCGGGAGAGGAGCCTAAGAGACCCTGTGGCCGGCCTCCTCGGCCCTGCGTGCACGTGGTACATGGAGTCTGGCACCGAGGGCCAGGACTGAGGAGAGAAGAGGCTGGAGGGGGAATCTTTTCTTTATGCTATTTTATTTTGAGGGGACTTCGGTGGTGCTCAGGGGGTCAGTCCTGGTCCTGGGAATGGGACTGGGGTTGGCAGTGAGCAAGGCAAGTGTCTCACCCCTAGGCTGTCTCACTCCTCTTATTGGTTTTGTTTTCTTTGGGCCATGCCTGCTGGTGCTCAGGGGTTACTCCTGGCTCTGCACTAAGGAATTCCTCCTGATGGTACTTAGGGGACCATATGGGATGCTGGGATCAAACTGTGTACAAGGCAAATGTCCAGCCTGCTGGGCTGTCTCTAGGCCCAGAAAGTTCTCTGTTGGGGAAGCAGTGGGCTGTAGCATACGGTGTCTACTGGCTGTTCATCAGGTAAGGGCTGGCAGACCGCAAGTCCTTTAAGCCGCGACACCAGTTCAGTTAAGGAGGACTGGTTGGGCTGGAGAATTAATTCAGCAGGGAAGGCACTGCCCCCTGCCTCGCCTCTGTGGACTCCAGTTTCACCCCCTAGGCTGCATATATTCCCCAGGTTCTGCCAGAAGTGACCCTGAGCACCACTTGGTGTGGCCCCAGAATGTTAAAATCACTTGCATCCACTTGTCTTCCTGCTGTTCATTGATTTGCTCGAGAGGGCACCAGTAACATCTCCATACATCCTGTCACATGCTAGTGTAGTCCAAGGCAACTGCTCACTCCAGGAACATGAAGAGCCTCAAACCATTCCTTCAGGTCATGGGAATGAGGTCTATAATTGTTACTGGTTTTTTGGCATATTAAATCTGACACAGGTAGCTTGCCACCAGGCTCTGCCATGCGGGTGGGATACTCTTTTTTTTTTTTTTTAAATAAGTGTTTTATTATACCACCGTGAAATATACAGTTACAAAGGTGTTCATATTTGGGTCTTGGTCATACAGTGTTCCAGCACTCATCCCTCCACCAGTGCCCATCTCCCACCACCAATGTCCCTGATTCCTCCCCAGCCTGCCTCCATGGCAGGTTCTTTATTTCTTTTCTTTTTTTTTTTTTTTTTTTTTGCATTTTTGTGTCACACCTGGCTATGCTCAGGGGTTTCTCCCTGGCTCTGCACTCAAGAATTACTACTGGCAGTGCTCGGGGGACCATATGGAATGCGGGGATCGAACCAGGCCGGCACAGACCGGCCGCATGCAAAGACAAACACCCTACCCGGTAGACTATCGCTCCGGCCCAGGTTCTCTATTTCTTTCCCTTTCTCTCTATCTCTTTCTCTTTTTCCTTCCCTTCCAGATTGCGGATTACAGAACATACATTAAAGGGTTGTCATGTGTATTTTTTTTTGTCTGTATTTAATGCTCAGTTCTAGGTTTGTATTAGTACTTTTGGCAATTGTTAGCACACTGTTCCATTTTTCTGTCTTACCTAGCCTCTGACTCACGGGTGGGATACTCTTGTAGTAGCCTGTCATCTCGGGCATGTATTGATGAATGGGGAAAGATCAGCTTTTTCTGCTGGGTGGAGCTCTGACAAGCTGTGGAGTCCAGAGGTTGAAAATGGCAGCCTTCATGGTGTGAGAGGGTTCCTCTGGCTTCTTGCAAGACTCTGCTGGGATGGCGGGCCAGGGCTAGAACCCGCCTTTCCTCCTGGGTGCCTCATGATCAGCTGGGCACAGGGAGAGCCGGTAGCAGCTCTACCGTGTCTCTGAGGTATGCCTGATCCAGAGACTCAGCGACATGTGGGTGGAGCTGCACGGAACCTTAAAAAAAAAGGTTGCTGGGCTGGGTAACAGGATAATGGGGAGGGCCTTTGGCTTGCATGTGGCCAACCTGGGTTCAATCCCTGGCATCCAAATAGTCCCCTGAGCACCACCAGGAGTGATTCCTAAG